>JASWHV010000013.1:3473090-4673090 GCA_030760725.1 Neostapfia colusana
GGGAGCTCGGGTAGGCCGACGCCGGCCGCCCTCAGCAGCCGTGTAGAGCTAGCTAGCAATCAACAGTAGCATGCGCCGCTGGCTGGATATCCTCCTTCTCCCACTCCCTAACCCAACCAACTGGCCGTCCGTTCCTCCAGCGGCTCTCCTCTTCCTCCCCCCGTGCCGCCTCAATGGTTTCTCCAGCCGCTCCTCTGCAGCTTCTCCCCGGGGGCTGCGCCGTGGAGCAGTTCGCCGACGGCGATCATGACCACGAATACGAGGACCTCGGGGGTCTGTGCTACCACCATCACCACCGCCCTGGCGCGTCATCACTGTGTGGCTTGCAGCGAAATTCTTTCATTTCATTGATAGTTCAAGTTCAATGCCTCGCGAGGACTCCCGATCGACCGTCGCACACAGCCGTCGTCGTCAGTGGCGAACATCGACGAGCGGAGGTGGAAGCTGAGCGGAGGAGCGGGAGATAACCTCCAGGGACAGGAGGGACCGCGCGCCGGCCGGGACTATGACCAGAACGGTAACCTCTCCAAAAGGATGGGGATCTACAGGTTTCTGGCGCTACCATTTCTCAGCTTCCGCCATCAGTTCATGCTGAAATGCTGTGTTTGTGGTGTTGAATGACCGTGAGATGCACGGGAAGGTCACATCGTTGCAAGCAAGGTCCCGCTGCTAGATCACATAACTGATCTTGATGACAAGCTAGCGGCCCCAAAGAGAGGTGAGCCGGTGGGATTCAACGACAAGATCAAACAGTCTTGCATATTGGCGACGTGTAAGATCTCTCAGAATTAATCTTGATTTTAGTTAGTCTAGAGTGTGTGGTCTAATGCCTTCTAGAAGTAGAAACTGGACCTGGAGACGAAGCCCAGTTGGTGCTAGGAGTGACGCGCGTCACTCGTGGCGACACCGTGCCGGCAGAAACTGCAGGTCCCAACAACCCGAGCTGCAGAATCCCGAAACAACACGAAGGCCTCTGACCCGACCGCGCCGCCGCTCGATACCAACGCGTCTCAGCTGTTCACCGCCTTGCCGGCAGCCACCTGCTTCCTGCCCGCCGGCTAAGCGACTCCGCGTCGCCTAGCCAATCCTCCCCACCCGTCCCCGACTTTATCAGCGAGCTAACCGCCGCTGAGCTCTACGGGGAGGCCCAACACCAACACCCCGCCCGCCCGTCCCCGAGACTCACCGGCCGGCCCGTGAGCCGACTGCCGGCGATGTCATCGAGCAGGTTCTCGCCGGCGCTGCAGGCGTCGGATCTCAACGACTTCATCGCCCCCTCTCAGGACTGCGTCATCTCCCTCAACAAGAACTCAGCCGCCTCCCGCCGCCTCCAGGTAAGTACACGCGCTCTACTTGCTTTGGATTTAGGTTTAGATGATAGTTATAGCATCTGGTTATATCTCTACCCAACATTCTTTTTTTTTTCTGAATCGTGTACTTTTCCTGCTATTAGGCGGAAACAAAAAAAAGGCAAGGCAAGGTTATACCATGCTCAAGACTCATGCGCATCATACTTATCCTTGGTTCGCTGAATAAACTTTGGCAGCACGAATTTTCAATAACTGGCATATAGGCGAAAAAAATGTCTGTATGATGTAGAACCTAGGCAAACTCTGTTGTAAGCAATCCAGCTTTATTTTACTTTTGATCAGACCGGTTAGTGACAGTGCCACATCTTAGCACTGAAGAGAATCTCCAGATTTCTGCTACAACCTACCCACTTCAGAAGTGTTAAACATATCTATTTGTACATTTTGAACTAGAAATTAGCTAACATAGGTGCTGCTAAAAACTTTGAAAATCAGTTCTTTACTGCTTCCAGTCTTCTCTACAGCTTTTCCATCCCCGTATTCTCTGACACACTTGTTTAATGTTTTACAGATCAAACCAAAGGAAAATGCAGTGAGCACGAAACGCCGGAGGAAGCAGTGAAGATTTCACTAAAGGACTGTTTGGCATGCAGGTTTTTTTGCCAACTTAAACCTTTCGACTAGATTCTATAATAGTAACCTGCTCAAGTCAAAGAATGCTAACTGTTGCATTTCTTAGTGGTTGTATCACATCTGCCGAGACAGTTATGCTTGAGAAACAAAGTTTGGATGACTTCATTAGTCGCTTAAACTCCGATAAAACTGTTATTGTGTCTGTGTCTCCTCAGTCAAGAGCATCACTAGCTGCATTCTTTGGTCTTTCTCAATTACAGGTAACTACACAAATTTCACCTATCCGTTTTCACAAAACTATTGCAAGTCATACCGCTAGATGAAAATATTGCATTTTGAATTTTAATTGCGACAACTAATGCAGAATGTAACTACTTAACTTCAGGTTCTCAGGAAACTGACTGCTTTGTTCAAGTCGGTGGGAGTAAAGGCTGTTTATGATACAAGCTCTAGTCGAGATCTGTCTCTTATTGAAGCTTGCAATGAATTTGTTTCACGCTATCAGAAAAATCAATCTAGCGGCAAAGAAGCTGGAGCAACCTCCCATGCTTTCATCAGCTTGCCCAGGTAGATATGTTTCTTGTGGAAATGACAGGCAGGACCACCTTGCAAAATATGAGCCTCACAGCTTCTTCTGCTTGCAGGTTGGGTATGCTATGCTGAAAAAACTCTTGGTTCATATATTCTCCCTTATATCTCATCTGTCAAGAGCCCTCAACAGGCGATTGGTGCAGCCATTAAGCACCATTTGGTTCAAAAGCTAGGGATTAAGTGAGTTTATTTTGCCTCACCCCTCTAATCTTGATATCGAAAGAGTGGCCTGTGAATTCTTATACCAACAGCTGTAAAAAGGAATCCTCGACTTATGTTTAAGTTATTTGCTTTAAAACTCGTTAATAATTTTATATGTTCTCCAAATTCTAAAACCACAAGTGATGGAATTAGTTTTAATGTCAAATAGTTTAGCTCTTTCTCAGTACTGTTGATAGTTTGTGGTAAGGCTGGGAAATATTAGGTCAATTTTCTTCTCATTTATTTGAGTTGTGGAATGTCCTTCATTTGTTGAATGCTAGTAAATATTTTGAAACAATTACTGGCCTTTGTGGACTCACTTTCTAGTACTCTTCTCCCAACTGAACTTCTTTATTGGGGTTGTGCAGGCCATATGATGTCTATCATGTTACTATGATGCCCTGTTATGATAAGAAACTAGAAGCTGTCCGGGATGATTTCATTTTCTCAGTGGATAGTAAAGAAGTTACAGAGGTGGATTCAGTACTGACAACTGGTGAAGTGTTAGAGTTGATACAGGTGATCTAGTTTGTATTCTTTTCTGTGAGATGAATTTGAAAAACTAGGGTCTACTCAATGTGACTTGTGTTTATGTGCAGTCTAAATCTATCGATTTCAAGACCCTAGAGGAATCCTCCTTGGACAGATTGTAAGTCCTTCCTATGCTTCACAATGTTCTGTGCCTATATGCATTTAATGTCTGATGACGTGCAAGATAACATATTATGTTTGGCTGGGGGGCATACCCAGTGCTGAAAGCTCCCACACGTTGTGGGGTCTGGGGAAGGGAATTTCTAGGCAGCCTTCCCCTTGCTTATTTTGCAAGGAGGCTGATTCGAACCCAGGACCTCCAGGACACAAGTGGAGAGACTCTACCACTGCGCCAGGCCTGCCCTTCGCAAATTTAGCTGACCTTAATTTTAACCGCTTGGATCTGTAATGTAATGATGTACTATCTATATATTATCATAACATACTGGAGGTGCTTACCATAATTTGTCTAAGAACTAACATATGTTTTGCTTCATTATGATCCAGACTAACAAATGTGATGAGGAAGGCCATCTGTATGGGGTTTCTGGAGGTTCTGGTGGTTATGCAGAAACAGTATTTCGCCATGCTGCTCGTGCACTCTACAATACAGAAATACAGGGGCCGCTTGATTTCAAAATCTTGCGAAATTCAGATTTTCGTGAAATTATGTTGGAGGTATTCTCATTCTAAAGATTGTTTGCTGATAGGCCATTCTTCTTTACCTAACTTGACTGAAACTGGGATGTGTGTATAACAATTAACACATGCTGCTTGTGCTAGCAGGTGGAGGGCAAACCCGTATTGAAATTTTCCCTTTGTTATGGATTCAGAAACCTGCAGAATATTGTTAGGAAGATTAAGATGGGAAAATGTGAATACCACTTTATTGAAGTTATGGCATGTCCTTCAGGTACTTTTGACATGTGTTTATGTGTTGCTTTAAAGTCTCATTATTTTTGAATTATAAATGTAGCATCTAGATATCCTCTTAGAAGCACGATTAACCTTCTGCAGGTTGTCTGAATGGCGGAGGTCAAATAAAACCTGTACAAGGTCAATCCGCAAAGGAACTTATCCAGCTACTGGAAAGCGTGTACGCCCAAGATGTAAGCTCCTAGCTGAAATGTTACATTCTGTCTGTTCTTAACATTTCTTATACCCATCTATATTCACGTCTGTAGATCTTATAAGGGAACTTGTTTGTATATGTGGTCTTTCCGTGTCAACCTTGGTTATATTCACGTAAATTCATGTATACAGACTTTGGAGTTGCTATCCCTACTCATCTTTTTACTTTGCATCATATTAGACTAGATGCTCTACATGCTATTCTGTTATATTCTATTTGATGCTTGTAGCTTAAAAATTATAGTTTGTTTGCTTTGGGCTGTTTATGTGTTTAATGTTACTACCTGGTGCACTACTTTATTTTCTTCCTCTTTCAAAAGAGGCAAATTTGGTACTGCCATGTCATTGTTTTTGAGTAATTGAATAATCTTTAAATGTACAGACCATTTATTCGACATGATTTATCAGATATTCCTTCTGTTTTTGCTGTTATGTTCTTAACCTTGAGTAGAAAATATATTATGACTGTAAGTCTTATCCTATCTGTCATTTGCTAGAGCTGCAAGAATTGTTGCTTTTTGTCGAATGATATACTATACCACTAATTGCAAATCTTGTGTGCCAGGTATTAATATCGGATCCTTTTGACAACCCTATCGTGAAAAGATTATATGATGAATGGCTGGGGCAGCCTGGTTCAGAGAGTGCAAAGAGGTATTTGCACACTGATTATCACCCAGTGGTGAAAAGTGTGGCCTCACAGTTACAAAACTGGTGAGAGGCTGATAGCAGCTCGAAGTTGCATTGCAATTTCTATGCTCCCTGATAGCCAAAAAGGTGGTGAAAAGTGTGGCCTCACAGGTGTGATAGGCTGATATCAGCTCGTAGTTGCACTGGAATTCTTATGGTCTCCGAGAGCCAACAAGGTTGTGAAAATTGTGGCCTCACAGTTAGAGAACCGGTGATAGCAGAAGTTGCACTGGAATTTCCTTTGGTCTTCGAGAGCCAAGAGGGACTTGCACGATCATGGTAGCGTATACTGATCATACAGAAAACACAAAAACATTGTTTTTTTTTTGCTTTAGATCAAATGAATTTTGTTAGCCTATAGATCTTTTATCTCCTTCCCTTGTAGTGTTGTATACTGCCTCATGGATGGCAAGAACTAAATTGTACTGTGAAGAAGTCGAATTGAACCTTGTAATACGAGATGATCTGTTCCTGTACCAAATCAGTTTTGGCACGAATGCGAGCAGGATGTTGGCGAGATAGATGCCAGTGCTCCTCCGGTTCTGTGGAGGACATCTTTGGCAGCCTGGGCGTCACTACGATTCTGCAACAAACAATCCACCTGTGTCTTTCATAGGGTGGAAGCAAAGTAGTGTACGGTTGCGAGTGGAGTCCCACGTCGGGCTGCGGCGCACGGATCCCGGGCACATCGGTGGCGGTCTGCAGCCTCCCTCCAGCCACGGCCGTCGTCGGCGAGCGGCGCGCGCTGGGGCCGAAGCTGACGGGCTCCTCGCCCGTCCCTGACGGCCTCGACGTGCAGCGCCGCCGGCGCGCGCGTCCCGGGCTCCCGCTTGCGATCGATGGCGTGCAGCGCGTAGCGGGCCGTACGTCGTCCCCGCCGCGAACTGCCGGACCTTGCCAGAGCTCCGGCACGTCACTCTCCAGGAGCTGCACACGTACGCCGGCGCACTGCACGAGGCAGAACTCGCTTCGCCCCCCATGAGCCGCACAAGGCTGGCTGGCTCCGACGTGCGTCTCGTCTGGCCCCTCGCTACTAAACAGCGCTGTCCTGGGTGACCTTCCACCGTCGACCGGCACTCAACCCCCGCGCGCGCGCGCCGTCGACGGGCACTCAACCCGCGCGCCGCCGCAGTCGACGGGGCGCCACGCCGCAGATACTGAATCCCCTGACCCAGTCATCGGAGACAAGGTAAGGTAGAGGTGTCTGCCGCCTTCACGCCCACCGGACCGCCGCTTCGGCATGTCGTCGCTGCTTTCTTGTCCTCTACTCTACTCACCACCCTGAGCGAAAATTAAGAACAAAATTAGTCAGCCCCAATTGTAACCTTAATGCAAAAGTAGGAGGAAATCAACACTTGGAAGCACCTGGAAGTGGAAGACTGCCCGCGGGTATACAAGAACAGAGCAGCTAACTGGGCATTATTGTGTTCGGCAGAGCAGAGGCAAGGAAGGAATAAGAGGGAGGGGGCAGGGTTTGACACAAGGGATCGGACCTCGTGAGCCATTCCTTACTAAAACGTGCTGGATCCGATGGGCCGTGACATCCTGAATCTCGTGACCGGTTTCTAGTCCAGTCTGCTCTCTACAGAGAGATTGCAGGCAGATCTCATGAACGTACAAAGTCTACGTTGGATCATTGATTGGAACTTCAAAAATCATAGGATGATGTATAATAATGTAACATCCCAAAATGTTGTAAATTTAAATTCCAATCGATTGGACGTAATGCATGTTGAGTAAAAATTTAAATCCAAAACGAAATCCAAATTTGAAGGAAAAACAGAAAAGAAAAGAGAAAGAAAAAGAAAAAAGGAGCCACTGGGCCGAAACCACCCAGATCAGCCCAGCAGCCCGCGGCCTTCTTCCCCCTCTCCTCCCGCTGACGAGCCGGGCCTGCCTGTCATCATCTTCCTCCGCCCCCTCCCAACCGCCGCGAACCTCCCGCGCCCGATCGCGCCCCCACTTCCGAATTCCGCGCATATACGCCACGATCTCCGACCCACTCGGTTCAACACGGCCTCAACCGACCCCGCCCCCCGCCCCCCCCCCCCCCGTCCATTTAAACATAGAAAAACCCCGTCGGTTTCCCCTCGCCCGCTCCATTTCCTCCTCCGGTGAGAACCACACTCCCACCGACGTTTTCCTTCGGATCTTTCTTCATTTCGTTGATCTAACGGGTGTGTCGTGTTCCACCGCCGTCGGGGAGACTTGCAGGTGAAAGAAACTCCGTATGTCGCGCTCTAGTCGTCGCTCCGACGAGCACCACCGAGCTCCACCCTCGGACGTCGTCGTCGAGCAGCCGCCGACCACTTTGGGGTCACGAAAAGCCCAGTAGTGAGTTTCCCTACTTCCCCGCAGCCGATCCATGCAAAAAGATTTGAATTCTAGCGCATAGAGACAAAAACCGAAGCTGTTCCGGCGAGGCAACCGCTCCCCACCGCCGTGCGCTGCCGCGTGCTCGGGCTGGCTCCGGCCAGAGCGACGTGGCCCATTGTGGCCCGTCTATTTTAAATCATGTGGATGAAAACAGAACCCCCACATACCCCTTCGCAATCTAATCGCTGCCCTCCAATTAAAATCGGACGGCCCACATCAGCCCCGCGTTATAACCACCGGAAATCTTACGCGCTACCCCCTAGGGTTGTGGGAAAAGAAGAGCTAGCCCCCAAGTTCTTCTGTTCTACCTCTGAGCTCTCGGGAAATTAGGCAAACACGTGTAGAATGCTGATTTAGCCCCTGACCAAATTAAAATTTAGGAAAACCTCTCTGTTTTGTATAGTTAGACCCCTGAAAATTTAGAAAATAAGAAATTCAACCCCACAGTAGTATGGATTTGCACATCAGACCCTAAAGAATAATCAAATTCAGGAATTTGAACATGTGTGTCGGTACCCTCAATACGGGGTACCCCCGCGCACAGGGGAAAATGCATAAGGACCTCGCCCTTCTCCGCAGGGAGAGCTCTGAAGGCGTCATGTGTCCAGCGGGGCTGGACCTCCCTCTCCTCAGAGGAGAGCTCCGGACCCGCCACGTGGCCAACTGAGCCGGACCTCCCCCCTCCGCAGGGAGAGCTCTGGAGGCTCCACGTGTCCTGCGGGGCCGGACCTCCCTCTCCTCAGAGGAGAGCTCCGGGCCCGCCACGTGGCCAGCAGAAGCCGGACCTCCCCCCTCCGCGGGGAGAGCTCCGAAGGCTCCACGTGACCCGCGGGGCCGGACCTCCCTCTCCTCAGAGGAGAGCTCCGGGCCCGCCACGTGGCCAGCAGAACAGCGCTACCTGCCCCCGCGCGGTAGGCGGCAAGAATAAAGACGCGCCATACCTTGCCCGTACAAGGTATTCAAGATCTGTGCCTTCCCAAAGCACGGAGACGCGGAGCACGCCTCTGTCAGGTGCCGTTGCGCCCAATCACATCGCAGTGAAGTCTGGCACCCCGCTTCAGAGCCTGCACGCTAATAAACACAGCGACAAGATATCTCCTGCCTCCCTTGCCATCATCAACCACTACGACTAGCTTGCGGCATGGGCAGGGCGGTAGAACGAAGACTCAGAAGCCCTCGCCAGAGACAACTACCGGCGTAACTGTAGATACGGTAGATGGCAGGCAATCTCCCCGGGACCACCTGTCGGGTCCCGGGCCCACCTTGTAAGCTGCTCGAGCCATGAACTATAAAAGGCTCGGGTAGGCAACGTTAGCAAGGGTTCGCCTCTTACACACTCTAGGACTTGTTTCCCCCTTTTTATCGAGTCTGTAGTCCAGCTCATGGAGCCTCGCATAAATAGACCCTCTTGAATGTTCTGCCTGCCCCCGAGCGGTAGGCGGCGGGCGTAAAGACGCCCCATACCTTGCCCGTACAAGGTATTCAAAGCCCGCGTATTCCCAAGACGCGGAGACGCGGAGCACGCCTCTGTCAGGTGTCGTTGCGCCCAGTCGCATCACAGACTGACGCGCAGTGTCAGAGCCTGCCAGCCAATAAACGCAGCGACAAGACATCCCATGCCGCCCCCCGCCGTCAACCACTATGACTAGCATGCGGCATGGGCAGGGCTACAAGACGAAGACTCAGAAGCCTTCGGCAGAGACAACCACCTGTCGGGTTCCGGGCCCCCCTTGTAAGCCACCCGAGTCTTGGACTATAAAAGGCTCGGGTAGGCGACGTTAGCAAGGGTTCGCACTCTAGCCATTCACACCCAAGCTGTAACTCATCCTCAAGCTCAGGACTCCGGTTCTGAGCAACAAGCAATACAGCGAGCTCCATAGCTCGCCGTGGACGTAGGGTTATACGCTCCGGCGGCCTGAACCACGTAAAACTCGCCGTGTCAAGCTCTTACTAACCTGTCCATACGCTCAAGCTCTCCGCGAGTTTGTAGTCCAGCTCATGGAGCCATGAATACATGAACTCTTATGACCCTTCATGCCTGCGATGTTTTCTGTCTTCCTCTTGGTTTTGCCTAGCCGAGCCCTTAGCTCCGCAAGGTGCTCAGAGGCCTTCACCAATCTCGACGTTCTGTTCCGGCACCCTCCCCGGGTCCTCATTGTATTAAGGGCCCCGGAGGTCCTCGGGGCCCGCCTCATGAGGATGGGGAGGCCCGAATCAGCCGGCCATGTGGCGGACCCGGAGCTCCCCTCTGAGGAGAGGGAGGTCCGGCCCCACGGTACACGTGGGGTCTTCGGGCCCGTCCCCTTAGAGAGGGGGGGAGGCCCGGTCCCGCACTCACCCTCGGACCTCTCTCCCGCGGAGGGGGGAGGTCCGGCTTCTGTATGTCACGTGGCGGGCCCGGAGCTTTCCTCTGAGGAGAGGGAGGTCCGGCCCCGCCGGATGCGTGGCGCCTTCGGAGCTCTCCCTGCGGAGAAGGGCGAGTTCCTTAGGCATTTTCCCCTGTGCGCGGGGGTACTCCATATCGGGGGTACCGACAGTCCCTAACGCTGAAGCTCTCCGTGAGTGACTAGCCCCACCGAAAAAGAACCTCCGCGGGCTGCCCAGAGCAGGCCCGGGGGAAGTGTCGGCTACACACTTCGACAATGTGAATGGAATTTAAATTCAAATTAGTGATGCAAACACATGTGCAAATACAATTTAAATTTTTCTAGCACCTGAAAAATATTTAGAATGATTCGAGGACTGATTTTAGGCTGCAAAGGAAATCTGAAAAAGGGCTATTTAATTCTGTTATTGCTGAAAATTCATTTTTAGGTTTAAAATAATTCTGCAATATATGTAAAAATATATCTAAATTGATCCCAACAAATAGGAAGCCAATAGATATTTTGTTGGGTATTTTGAGCAAAATATATTATGTGTAGATATTTTGCTGTTTTAATGCTGAAATTCATTTTTCTACATAGAAAATAAATCTGAAAATATGGAAATATATATATATATATATATATATACTTAGTAAATGTTATATAAGGTTCTTAAATTCAAAGTTTCAAGCCTAAAGTAGTGTGGAGGACCTGAAAACTAGTTTGGAGTTGGAGTATACATTTTTGTGTAAGTTGGTAGCTAAGAAGAGTAATATTTAATATAGGAATTTGTTCAAATTGAAGACCTAGATTAAGTGTGCACTTAGAAATATGAATATCAAAGTTAGAAATAATATATATGTTTAAAAGTGCATGCATGCAAGAAGCAACCTATCTAGGGTAAAAACAAAATTTAAATATGTGTATGACTTTCATGTGTATGTATGTGTGGTTTGCATGAGTGTAGATGTGGACTATTGCTTATGGAATGTTCTTTTTCTTTTGCTATGGATATGTTGGCATAAGTAGAACCAACCCTAGAGCCGGTTCTCACCTTCCAAGACCAAGACTTTCTATTCCTGGAGCAACAGGAAGAAGACAAGTGTCCTTGACCATTTTGATCCTATGCTAGGATGTGTAGTTAGAATTATTTGCATTGTCAATTGAAGTATGGAACCCATGCTAGGAAGTTTCCCTAGATTTTCATTATCTTGCTTCCTTGTAGCCTGGGTTGGGAGTTATTTTATTATGTTATTTATTTATACTATTCATGCTTAGCCATGCTTAGAATGGGATAAACGGAAAATGATATCATCACCTTGATTAATTACCCTTGAATGGAATATTATGGATTATGTTAGAGGTAGGAATCTAGGCAAGCTGGATGCTTTGGTTGGTGCTATGTGCATGAGACTCGGGTCTGTGTTTAGTGCTTGCCTGGATCCTAAGGACCGGTTCATGGCGCATGTAACCTAGCTTTACCGTGCCAACCATATGCTGAGATGGGACAGCTTGGCCAATTAATTAGGTGCATTTCCGACGTAGTATGAGTGTTTGTATGGTGCGGGGAATAGGTGTCAGCTGGACTACTATAGGAACCGCAAGGCTCAAGAGGGAGCCACTGCAGCGGGGGTTGGAGCCTCCTGGATGCTGTTCTGGGTGAAACCTCAGTGGGTCCACACTCATCGAGAATCCCTTTGTAAAGGCCTCGTAGTGATCTCTTGGCTACACACCTCGGAAGTGTGAACGTGGTTCGCGGCCACTGGCATAATGGAGATTTTTCTAGTCCACCCGGCAACGAGGGATGAAATCGCTACATGTGGGTACAGTGGTGCAAACTTTGCAGAGTCAAAACTGTCATGACAGTCGTGCTCACGGTCAAGAGCGGCTTGGACTTATTCATGATTAGATGATGATGAATGGAGAGGTTGAGGATGTTAAGCGGGGAGCTTAACAATGGATTGGGTGTATGGGGATTGGACCACTTCACTTGCATAGTAATGTAGGTGCTTAATAAGCTAAGGAGATAGGTATTAATTACGTAGTGCGTTAACCATGTGTTCATCCTCTCTTTGTTCTAGCCTGCATGACATAACTTTCTCACACTTGCTGAGTACCAATGGTACTCAAGCTTGCTTTTCGTTGGTTTTACTTGCTGCTCAGGCCATAGAGATGAAGTGGCGTACAACAATAAAGACTTTGCTCCCGGAGAAGGGTTCTAGGTTCACGGAGTCCCCCGGACAACGCAGAACACACAAGACTTTAGTTCCGCTGCTGTGTTTTATTTACATGTTATGAATATTTTATCGTCCTATGAGACGCTGTGTAAAACTTATTTGTATTCGAACACCTGACTTATAATATTATGATGTTTCACTATTTATCGCCACATGTATGAGAAAACGATTCTAGCGTACATGTGACTATCACTTGATTGTTCCTAAAAAAACGGATGTGACAAATAACCTCAAGCATAGATCTAAAGGAATTCCGAACATTTCTCAGCACATAATACTGTGTCTATCCGGTGTTGCATTCACTCATACGTGCAGATGATTTTCCAGGTGGCAATTGCATAAGATCACATACACCAATAACAATAACAACCAACCAAACCTTCGTCCAAGCAGGAACCCAAGAATTTTGCATAAAGATCACATACGAGGCAAAATTCCCCAGCTGCTTTCAGCTCAGGTTCACAAAACTATAAATGGTACAAAATGATCTTTATGCAGATTATAATTGTTCACTCCTAAATGACTTCAAAAAAAATGTAAATTCTAATTTTACAAAAGAATATGTTCTCAGGAGAAAGGTTTGGATCTCTTCAACCACAACAAATCTAACCGTAACCATCCAACCTCATACAACAAATGTAGAGGCCTGCTCTTTCCCTGGGTAGCTATCCCTAACATACTTCAAACCTAACGAATGGTTCTCCATTCAGGAAAAAGAACTCAGCCAGAAAAAGTTCTCCAATTGAGCTTGTGAAATCTAAGCGTCTCACTTCTTAGAAGGGGTAGCATTTGCTTTATTTGCACTTCCTTGACGATCACTCGCTGCCTTAGACCAAGAAGCACCATCTATGGCAATGTTACCCAACTCTGTGGCCATTGCATCTCTTTCTTCATTCTCTTTCCTTCGCTCCTCTGAAACACCACCAACTGAAGAGTCTGGCAGGGTTTTAGGTTGCTGTCTAAGGGGGCCAACGTTAAGCCATGGATGTTGAAGCAATTGAGCAGCCGTTGGTCGCTTTTCAGGGACAAAATCAAGTACTGGAACAAGAAAATCTGACATGTCATTTGCATTTTTCTCAGTGAACTCATACTTCTCTATAAGCACCTTGTTGAGAGGCCAGAACCGCAATCGTCGGATGTGCCTCAAATCCCCATATCGATTGAAGAAATCACGTGAGTACCGACCACCCAAGGCAATCTAGAAACCAAAGTATTAGCTGTGGTGTATCAAAATTAAGAACAATAGCAGCATTTGCTTAAAAGCTATGGAAATCAAAACATTATATACCTTTCGAGGCATCATTCCAAGTAGTTCCATCATCAATGCAAGATGATCCTGCAAAAAGTTTGAGTGCTCAGAATAAACTACTTAAGGAAAGGTAAGGAGTCAGAAAATACTATTAAAAGAATGTAGCAAGGGGTGCAAAAAATAGCTAACGTAATGTTACAATTTTGTCACTCTTCCATCTTAATTTCATATGGTACCTCTTAAAGTGCACATACTTAGCCCGGGACTGGATAACCCCAAAACACTGCATAACTTAAGACATCTAAAATCTTCCATAGAGATTTAAAACGTAAGGAGTAAATGAAGGGATTCCGTCGTCGACAACAACATCAACAACAAAGCCTTTGTCTCAAGCACGTTGAGGTAGGCTAGATATAAAACCCAATCTGGGTTTCATATCCATAGTAATGGCTGGTTTTGATGCTGGCTCGCCAAGCCTATCACAACCCTCCTCCTTCGATCCCCAAAATATTCAGAGGCCAATCAACAAAGTAATAAACTGTGGAAACTGTTCAGAGTTTAGCTAAACCCAAGCAACTCAAATTTTCAACTTGTAACATCGGGTCAATTGTACCAAATTATCTTCACAGCCTAGACAGGTTACAGCAGTAGCACAGAATTAATGAGGCAATGATCAATCAACTACAGTACTACACATGAATTTCAGCAGCCGTTACAAGAAGTAACCAACTTAGTTCTATGTGCTTAGCATCTAAATTCACTTCCTCTAATTTCAGTAGTCAGTATTTTTTACATCAACTATGTTTTTCTCTTCACGTGAAGAAAAACTATGTTTTTCTTGCACAGAAGAGTTTTGGTTCTCATGCTCTCTAAAGAATCTACTGCAAACGTCCCTTTCATAATGGATAGGTGATAGATAAGTCTGACTATTTCATGACTCAAATTCAAACAACCCAACACTGTAGAAGGGCACCCCAAAAAATAAAGGTGTAACAATATTATATAGTATGCACTTCTTCTTTAAAGGAGGGCTAGAGTAAATAGCTGTATCTTCAAAGACTCGTAAGCACTGAAATTTGGGAAAAGAGATCCAAAAATGCAATAAAATGAATGTATATAAAAAGGATAATAACTTATGCAGCTGTACCATATCATTGTGAATAAAAAGAACCGGTTAACGAAGATATTGTATCTCGTTAACTGTAAAACACAAAGAGCGTGTAGGCATGTCACTTTTTTAGGTGATAACAGCATGAGGTCAACTACAACAGTTGAAGTATTTTAAAATGAAAATAAAAAGTACCCAACCCAATTTTAATTCATGATGTTAGAAAAAATAGCTAAAGAATGATATGAGTAAACATTTTAGCAGAAATTTTGTTTAATATACCATTATGACCACAGGCCACAGTTATCACCATTCAAGGTTTAGACACCGTACTGGCTATGCCATCACAAAACATTAGTAGAACAAATATGCTGGTAGTGACACTAAGTGACAAAAATTGTGTTTTTACAGACATGGGCAAGGAAAAAGGGTATCTACATGGAAAACCAATAAGGTGTCTGAATATAAATATGGAAAAATACATGACAACCTCAGAGATAATGTGTTTTTTCCTATGCAACGGAACTATAACATAGAACCAGCTGGTCTTATTGTTAAAGAAAAAGCTAGGCCATATAGCATTAATTCTCCAAAATCATCATAGTTAAAATGTGATTTGCAGTTATTTTTTTCATTTTCAAGGATGGTTGATGTTCCTTGAAACAAAAATAGAGCCAGTTGAAACCGCAGTAAAATCATAAAAGGAGTAAAGGACAAACAGTAATTTATTTCAGAGGGTGTCAGGATGGAGGGCTTTTCTTTCTTGTATAATTTTTTAAAAGAAAACTAAGTACCCTGACCAAATGAGGTGACGTAGACAGTAAATATCACCAATTTACATGTTTACTGAAAACTAACTTTCAGTTAAACAAAGTGAGGACACTTGTTATCAGGTTACTGTTTAACTTTTCTAGATATTACTCCACGAAAAGTAAGTGCAGTGCTGAGATCAGAGCAAGAAAACAAATAGACATACCTCATCTCGGTCAAAATTGTCACCACTATGAGGATCAAACAGCACATCCCCCGTGGCAAGCTCAAAGCAGATGCATGCAAAGGACCACAGGTCAGCAGAGGTAGAATACTTGGAGCCAAGTATCACCTCAGGACATCTATATTGCCTTGTCTGGATATCACTTGTGAATTGCTTGTATGTCCAACAAGCATTTCCAAAGTCCACCAGCTTGCATTTTAAATCAGCCTCCATTGCCATCTTCTTCTTAACCCCTTTGCTGCCCCGTCTATCTCCTGTGGCTCTCTTCTTGTCTCTGTCCTGGCTAGGACTGCCCTCATCTGCTGTACCCAAATCTCCTCTATCATCTGACCCATCTGTGACAGCGGATGCCACAGCACCACTGCCTTCTGAAGTTGCAACGGCTGCACGTTTGGCTTTCTTCCGAATCTTCTTCTTCTGGTTCTTTGTGAGGCCACCATTTGTTGGTGGTGTTGGTGCCTTTGGAGCCGGTTCATCTGTCTTTGCAGAAGGAAGAACCAAGGACACACCAGATTTCCGGGGATCCTTTGAGGGGTCAATGGCGGACTCAAGCAATATGTTTTCAGGTTTAAGGTCGGTATGAATAATAGAAAGCACGCGGTGGAGGTAGTCAAGGCCAATGAGCACATAGCGACATATCCCCTTGACCATCGGAAGTGGCATTCCACGATAGTTTGTGTACTTTATCAGGGTGAGCAAGTTATCACCAAGAAACTCAAACACCATGCACACATGGTTCCCGTTAGGGCCTGAGTGTTTGAAGTGGTCAAGAAGCTTAACAACACACCGGGTGTCGTCTGGGTCACCATCAGCAATCTGCTTCAAGATCTTGATCTCATCCATGGCTGCTTCTGTGTAGTGTTGTGCGCTCTTCTGCACCTTCAGGGCAACATATCTCTGCATGTAGAAACAAAAAAAAATCCAGAAACATTGATTACACGGATGTGGCCTGAATCTCTAGAGTACAGACCAGATGTTAAAAAAATCGAATATATTTCTCTAAGGCAGCTGGAAACGTGAATAGAACAGTGGTGAATTTATCCATTCTAGAATCCTCCAAGGCGACCGAGAGAATGAACAGTCGGTGAGCACAACAGGAAAACCGCCAGAAGACACCACTAGATGAACCACATCCAGATCGACCTTTCTTGCGTTACACATCCCTGAATCTTGGAATTCAGCAAAAAAAATTTTGAGGTGAAGGATCAGATTAGGCACGCACGGAGTGGGCGGTGTCCCAGGCGAGCCAGACGGTGGAGAAGTGGCCCCATCCGAGCTTGGACTGCACGACGTAGGCGCCTTGCTTGAAGGTGTCGCCGACGCGGACGGCGTGGTACCCGCCGCGGCGGTAGTCCTCCGTGCCCTCGTCCTCCGACGTGTAGTCGCTGCTCTCCACGTCGTCGTCGTCCTCCTCCTCTTCCGCCGCGGCCTTCGCGCTCGCCCCCGCCACCGGGTCCGCCTCCCTCGCCGGCGCGGCCGCCTCTTCCTCTTTCTCCGACCGCCGCCTCGATGAAGACCCCGACTTCGCCTCCGCCATCGCGGGGGTGCGCCGGATCTAGGAGGTGGTGCGCGCGGGAGCTAGGGTTTTGGCGCTGGCCTTTCTGGTGGCGGTGGCGCACTGGCGCTGGCGCTGTCGCTGGCTGCCTTTGCCTCCGCTGCGCACCGAGGAGCGCCGCTTTATTAGTATTATTTTCTGCGGGGCCGATAAGTAAAACGTATTTGCTTGTTTTCAGTCGAGTAAAAACGAGGAGCAGACGACGCTGAGAATGATAATATGAGCAATATTTTTTATTGAAGAAGAAAACCTTTTTGCTATGAATTTAATTAAAAAATAATCCTCGGTTTTGACATTAAAATCCTGTTTAGCATAGTTTAAACTTGTTAAAAAAACAGTTTGACTGAAAAGCTGGTGGACAACAAAACTTATATGTTGTTTTTAGTTAATTATGAAAAACGGTTAAACTAATAAACTATTGAAAAAACTAGTTGTCTCACACTACTTATTTCTATAAAAAAAATGGATCAGAAGCCGTGTCAAACAGATTCTAACACTGCAAAAAAACCTTGCATTTGTCACTAACACGGCCTTATGCTGATTAGCTCGTCTGCCAGTGTTCTGACTGCCTTTTGCCTAAGATAATTCTCTCGTGTACCTCAACGCTGTTTGTTGCATTTTGTGTGCACCTGATGATCCAAAGTGACAATTTCCCTAAAAAAAAGATCCAAAGCGACAATAATACGAATGCATAGGACAACATATTTAGGTTACTTTTTTACCACAAAAAATATTTAAGTTATTTTTCAACTAAATTTACTGTTGTAAAGTCATTAGTTAAATTGCAGAGGGGAGTATAAATACGACTAGGAGTGTATATGAATCTTTTGAAGAAAATCATTAGCATATCAGGTGGGGACGTTCGTTGACCATAAAAAATAGCATGGTCAGTCTCGGCCCCTCGGGAAGTAGCTGCAGATAAGGCGAGGTACTACGCTACACGACCACTCACCTATTCGAGCAAGAATTGGCCATGGCGGCTTTCTACGCTCCTGCTGCGGCTGCAGCTCCCCATGCCACTCCGACCCCTCTCCCGAGCTTAAGGAAGCACATCGCCATGTCCCACGCCCCTAAGCTCGGCGGCAACCAGAGGGCGCGGCTTGGGAGTGCAGCTCCTCAGGTGCGCGCACTGGCGCCAGCGACGTCGGCGGAAGAAGCGGCGGGCCCCGCCCGCGTCAACGTGGAGTACCTGGCCGCCGAGTTCGCGGGCCACGGCCTCAGCTTCGAGCCCGTCGGCGGCAGCTGCGCCGTCAAGATGGCGCTGACCAACGGCAGCGTGGCGCACGTGCTGCTCCCGAGCGGGCTCGTCACGTCCTACAAGCCCGCCATGTGGCACGGCACCGTCTCCGAGGTGCTCCACACCAACGTCGGCGAGGGTCCCGGCGGGCGGGCCGTCATCCGCGGCGGTGCGTCCGTGGACCTCTGCCTCGCCGGCTCCGGCGGCGGGTGGTGGTCGCCGAGCGGGGGGTGGTCGCTCCGAGACGTCAGGGGGAACCCCACGACCTCCATCGAGGTACGCGCGCGGCGGCGCCGGCGAACTTAAGAGGAGCGTCACGTCGAGCTAGGACCCCCGAACACTCATGGCGGCACGATGCGTTTCCTTGCAGGTCGAGCTCGCGGCGGCGGCGCCCGGGAACGCGGCCGAGGCGCGGTGCGTCGTGACGCTGCACCCGGAGGCGCTGGCCACGGAGGTCGCGGCGACGAACAGCGCGGCCTCGTCGTCGCCGGTGGCGCTGTCGTGCGGCGTGTCCAACCACCTGCGCGTGAGCACCCCGGACGCCACCTACGCCCTGGGGCTCCACGGCTCCGACTACCGGAGCGTGGAGCCCGCGCTGTCGGAGTTCAGCATCGTCCCGCCGGACTACAGGGCCGCGCAGCAGTCCGCGGCGGGGAAGGCACGGCACCGCTGGGCCAACAGAGGCTTCGACATGGTGCTCTCCGGTAACCGCGGGCGTGGCACGGCGGACGAGCCCGACGGGGAGGAGGACGACGACTACAAGCACATGACGGAGGAGATGTGCCGGATCTACAGCCAAGCGCCCAGGGAATTCACCATTCTCGACAGGGTAAAAGCTTTTCTTCGAGGAATCTCATCGAAGTTGATCAAACAAATACAGGGTAAAAACTTGTGCAGGATCGAGACTGATGCTGCGAATTCTTGTGCGAAATTGCAGGGCAGGAGGAGCTCCATTTGCTTGCAGAGGAGGGGGTTCGAGGAGCTGTATGTCTTCAGCCCAGGATCCCAGTACCAGTGGTACGGCAAGTATGCCTTCGTGGTGGTAGGGCCTGCCATGCTGGAGCCTGTGGTGCTGCGGCCCGGAGACACGTGGCAAGGGGGTCAATACCTTCGCAACCCGAATCTTTAGGCTCACCAGATGTGGCTTGCAAGGACTAGGATATTAATAATATCGCATATGTTGCAACCGCAGTGACTTACAGATGCTTGGAATCCTCTTCATATCGAAATGCTGACAACAATGTTCGTACAGCAGAATCATTGTACTGATATCCAATGCGATAATGCTAAGTCGTTATTTGATCAGAAGAACCAATAAACAACACTGCGTTTCATTTCAAAACTAAAAACTTTTTCTAATTAGTCTGATCAGAAAAGATTCAAAACATGAACAACCCTGCTCCCAGCATGTATATACATACATTACGAAAAGATATGTATAAAGAGATAAAGCCACTGTTAAGCGACCCCCAAGAAACAAAAGTTGTGACAAATTTTGTACCCTGCCAACTTCGGAAAGCCTCGCATTGAAGATCCAGGGCAAAACCATACTCCCTTTAATCCCAGCTCAGGGGTCCGACCAATACATGCATAGAGCCGTTTGCGCCCTTGGTTCTGTAAAGCAAACATGTATTTGTTTAGAGAGAAATAAGAAGTTCCTAAAAAGAAATCAATTAATTCACAAGAGCATAAGCTTGAATGCTTGACTCCTTTATTGGCTTCCAATTGTGGTATGCTAGTTGAACTGGAAAAGAAATCCTAGATCATGTTTCCCTAAAAGGTTAAGATGGCAATCAGAGTAATATAGTACATGGCTCAATCAGAGCCCGACAGGTGGCCCCGCGGCTGTCCGTACCCTATACATGTGCTAGGGCATTTACAACTATATGTAATGTCGTTGTCGGAGGAGTCAAGGCGCGCCGCGTGCCATGCCGAACGCCTCGGACCGGGTAGCAGGTGATGATGAAGACCCCGTCTTGTCAACGTGTCTTCCCGCTATGCTGAGCAGCTCTATGCCGTTGGGCGGCACTGTTCCACCGTCACGCCTCGCCGCTCTGTCTTGTCACCGTAATAGTGAACAGGCGGAGGACAGAGGCATTATGCGCCTTGCACCATGCTTCTGGGGAAGGCACGAGTCTTGAATGAGCGACTGGACGACCCACATCTTCCTTTACTTCAGAGTCTTTACGGCCCACGACTGGTCACAGGACACGTGGTGGCTCCGGAGCCCTCCTTAGCAGGGAGGTTCGGCCCAGAGCCCAGGGACATGTGGCAGCGTCAGACCTTGCCTCAGTGGGGAGGCCAGGTCCGGGGGCAAGGACCGGTGGCGGCTCCGGAGCCTTCCTTAGCAGGGAGGTCCGGTCCGGAGCCCGGGGACACGTGGCAGCGCCGGACCTTGCCTCGGCGGGGAGGCCAGGTCCGGGGCCAAGGACACGTGGCGGCTCCGAAGCCCTCCTTAGCGGGGAGATCCGGCCCAGAGCCCGGGGACACGTGGCAGCGTCGGACCTTGCCTTAGCGGGGAGGCCAGGTCCGGGGGCCAAGGACACGTGGCGGCTCCGGAGCCCTCCTTAGCGGGGAGGTCCAGCCCGGAGCCTGGGCACACGTGGCAGCGCCGGACCTTGCCTCAGCGGGGAGGCCGGGTCCGGGGCCAAGGACATGTGGCCGTGCCAGGGCCCGCCTCGACAGGGAGGCGAGGTCTGGAATGCCTTCAACCTTCCACATGGGGGTACCCGGTCCTGAGAGTACCGACAGTGGCCCCCGGGCCCATCTCAGGGGAGTCAGTGAACCCGCGGGTGGGGCCTCCATCTCTCCCGTGTGGTGGTCTTCTGATCTTGCCTTGGGGAGACACCAGCTACGGACCCTTCGGGAGACGCCAACCTTGGGGGGTCCGAGAGTGGTCCCATGGGAAAGCTGGTGTTCAGAACCGACCCACCGGACCAAAGCCCTGTGGCCTGCACAAACACTAGACAAAAGGGGTAATCGTGCCATGTAGTTGTATTTTCTCTGCCTGCTGGCTACATTACGGCTTATGGTCCTTGACTAAGCTACGGGACATGGACAATTCGGTGTAGTATCTGGACCATGGTTACCAGCCTACGCAGGGTGGCGTGCCGTCCGGGCCCCAGCACTTGGTTGCTGCGCTGAAGAGGCAGAGTGTGCACGCTTAGGATACAGGATCAGGGTAAGCAGGCTACACACACTGGGCCTCCCGCTGACATGGCATTTCAAAGGGGGGGCGTCCTTCTGGCGCCACTGGATCGAGCAGGAAGGTAACCAAGGGGGTCTGGAGACAACACAGGTGGCTCAGGCGTTCCCGCCTTGTAGCAGGACGACATAATTTTGGCCAAGAGCGGGAAAGTGAAACACAACTATGTACACGTCGAGTGGCACGAAAAAATATACGCAAGCTTGAAAGGAAAGCTGCAAAAATATAGACGTGCATAAGGTACCCGAAGGAAGTTTGGCCCTTGTTTTTGGCTTGCCGTAGCTGGCGCTGAGTCTTTTGCTCGCCGCCGCAGAGGTCCGACGTCCACTAGATGAGGCAGGACATCAGCATCGATCCCCCTGGGAAGTCCGAGACGCGAAGGACCTGTGTGAACCTGCAGGCATGACAAAAAGAGGGAGTAGTCGTGCTCTCTGGTCACTCCTTGTTCGGTAGCTTTACTGTGGCTTACGGTCCTCAGCCGAGCTATGGGGCTTGGGTAATTCGATGTGGGTCGTCCAGGATATGGTTAAAGCCTTGCTCAGGGTATGAGTCGTCCGGTTCTCCGGTACCGAGCTGTAACGCTGGAGAGGCAGGGTGTGCAAGCTAGGGGTACGGAACCAGACATAGCAGGCTACACACCTGGACCTCCCGCTGGCGTAAGCCTTTCAGGGGAGGGGCCATTTGGTGCCATAGGGCCCCTAAGCAATGAGACAACCACAGGACTCTGGGTACGCCACAGGTACTTCAAGCAGACCCGACTGCAGAAGCATAGCACAACTCTTGCTACGATTGAACACAGGAAAAAATGACTGGCCACACGGCCGGAGCGGTATGGAAAGAAAGCACGTAAAGGGTATTGGGGTAATGTCTGGGGTTCGGTTACTTTTCTTGTCCGTAGGCGTGTTCTTTTCGGCCCCCAAGTACTCAGTTGTAACGCAGGGAGGCAGGATGTGCACGCTAGGGGTACAGAACCAGGCATAGCAGGCTACACATCCTGGACCTCCCGCGGGCGTTAACCTTTCAACGAGGAGACCTTCCAGCACCACGGGACATAAGACAAGTATGTGAGACAGGCTCCGGACATGCCATTTACAGTTGATATGCATGAACAAGCATAAACTATAAAGAAGGTACGCAGGGTAGGATAACGTGTTCTTATTTCTAGCTCCCTTCGGGTGATAAGAGGAAACAGGCCGTGCATGAAGGCAACGACCGACCTCGGATGACAAGAGTAGCAGGACGCTTCCGGGGCTTAGGTGTTCTAAGCGCTGGTACTAGACACTATCACCTTTACAAAAAAAAGAGAAAAAGAAAGAATACTCTACCACTGCATTAAGGGTAGAACTTACAGAGGTGTTCCATATTCTCTGGTTTGGGTTGAGATACCCATCGCCCGCGGCTAGGCGGGTGCACCTGAGGCGGCATACTTGTGAGGGACCCTCCTAGCTAGGGGAGGGTTTGCCACCCCTCCTCGAAAAGGTATTAGCCGAGGACTCAGGTGGCCCTACCTTGGACTGTCTACTCTGCGCGTACCATTGCCAGAGCGTTCTGCGGTGTAGCACATTTCGAACAGTCTCTAGCCACATTGCCTCGTCGACGAGATTGATCACTTCATGCAGAAGCTGGTTCTGCGTGGCTTCGTCGTATGTCCGAACGTCGGGTGAGCCCCTGGCGTGTTTTGGGGGGAGGGCGGCCTCGATCCCCTACACCAATGTAAGAGGGTGTTTTCACTTGTTGCACGACGGCATCCAGGAGAGTTGTCGGCCAATAGAAGCCATGCCGAAAGGCTCTACCGACCAACGTGCGGAACGAAGCGTGGTTATCGCACTCGCTTCCCTGGATCTCTGCGAGTAGCTCGCAGCCCTCCTCCCGGGTTATGCACCGCAATAAGACGTTGTCGGCGTCACACCGTTAGAGATCCCCATCTACCAGTGTGTATCTCTTAGCCATACGAACGATCCGTTCAACGGATACATGTTCATCGGGAAGGATAGTCCTTCAAATAAGCCCGGGCCTCCGTGATCCATGCATCAGGTCCTACTTGAGCTTCTGAATCTTGGGCGTCGGGTTGCACGGAGTCCACGATGACGCATACAATCCTTGGCGGCTCAATGGTTGAAGGGTCGCCGGGACCGCAAGCTTCGAGGTGCTGGACTCGCCCCTTCGCCTGGTTCGGCAGGCCAGGCTGTCTTCACACAGAAGCTGGTTCTGCGTGGCTTCGTCGTATGTCTGGACGTCGGGTGAGCCCCTAGTGTGTTCTGGGGGGGCGGCCTCGACCCCCTACACCAATGTAAGAGGGTGTTTTCCCTTGTCGCACGACGGAGGGAGGGAACGCCTGGTTAGGTGTAGAGCGTCTTGCGTCGCTCGTCGTAGTCGCTAGAGTCGGAGTGGCCGTAGACGATTTTCAACGCCCTCTCGGCGTCTTGATACTCCATACCCTGCTCAGCGCTAGCCTCTGATTTGGCCTTTTGTTTGCCCTCCCGCTGACGGAAGGGTGCACCATCTTGGCGCAGCCGCCGCCGTTGCAGCTCACGATGGTGTTCCGCGAGCTTCTTGATCTCACGACAGTCGCTAGCGCCATGGCTATCGGTGTTGTGTACCGGGCACCACTGACCGTCATCGCCAACGGACGACAATCGCGGACGCTTGTCTGGGCACGGCCCCCTGCAGCTGCTACAGTGTGGGCTCCGACCAGCGACTTGTCCTTGCTGCCGATCTTCTTGCCGCCAGAGCCCTCCCTGGCGGACTCACTCCCCTTGCCAGGCGGTGTGTGCCAGTTGCGGCCCTCCGCGGCACTGGCACACTTGTCCGTCAAGCTAAACAGGTCAGACACGTCTTGCACATCGTGCATGGCCAACTTCTCGAGCATCTTGTCGCGGACGCCCTGCCGGAAGGCGACGACGACGAAGGCGTTGGAGATGCGAGGGATGGTGTTCCTAACCTGGGAGAAACGATGGATGAAGGAGCGCAGCGACTCTCCCGGTTGCTGTTACAGGGCGTGGAGGTCGACCTCCGTGCCTAGTGGGGTGTAGGAACTCTCGAAGTTGGCCGTGAACTGGCGGCGCAACTCTTGCCAGGAGGTTAGGACTCCTGGGGCAAGTTCATGATCCATGACCGGGTTGAGTCGCTCAAGGCCACGGAGAAGTAGTTGGCCATGATGGCCTCATCCCCTCCTGCAGCTAGGAAGGTCGTGGAGTAGATCTGCAGGAACTTGACGGGGTTGACTATCCCGTCGAACTTCTCCGACAAGTGCGGCCGGAACTTACGCAGCCACATCGCCATACGAAGGTGTGCGGCCAGAGCCATGCAGTCTCCCACTGAGCCTGGGGAGACGGGGTTCTGGCCCGTGTAGATGGGGTGCATGGCACCCTGGGTACCATACACCTCCTCGAGGTTGCGACGCCGCTCGCGCTGTCACTCGATGGTGGTGCAACCATCTTCTTTCTGACGGCGGCGGTCCAGATCGGCTCTGAGATCTGTGGTGGAGAGCCTGGACATCGTCGTCGAGTGGGTTGTCGCCGTCCTGGACGGCAGCTTACCGGCTCTGGTCGCCGTCTCCGGTGGCACGACGAGTTGAGCGTGGCGACGACCAGGTGGTCGACGTCGTTGCGCCACTGCTCTGCAGCGGACGAGGAAGCTCCCGCGCTTGGGGGTTGTGAAGGAGCGCGTGCGCTGCTAGCAGCGCACTCTCTGGGCTAGCTTCAGTCAGTGCTTGCGACGCCGTCGCAACCGAAGGCTGCCATGCGGCAACGGGCACCATCGCTGTAAGGGCTGCCACCGGCGTAGTCGGTCCCGCTCTGGAACGGGATGAGGCTTCCTGCTCCCTCTGCTGCTGGCGGCGGCGCGAGGGGCGGGAAAAGTCTCCGAGAGAATGGATGTTGAGCATCATGGGCTTCACGAACAGCTTCAAAAACAAGAAGCCCCCTGCCTGGCACGCCAAATGTTAGTGTTTTCTTGCGACACTTCCCCCGAACTGCTCTTGAGCAGCCCGCGAAGGTTCTCTTTTAGGAGAGGCTTAGTGGTTTCGAGCGTCGTAGCACGATGGCGAGGATGACACGAGGACTTACGTGGTTTGGGCCGTCGGAGCGTAATACCCTATGTCCACGGTGTGATTGTTGTATTGCTTGCGCGTGTATGAGTGTGAGGTTGCAGGTTGCGAATGCAGAACCAGAGATGCGAACCCTTTGCCCGGAGGCTGCCCCGCTCCTTTTATAGCCCAAGGTCGAGGCAGTTACAATGTGGCCCAGGGCCCGACAGGTGGCCCCACGGCTGTCCGTACCCTATATATGTGCTAGGGCATTTACAACTATATGTAATGTCGCTGTCAGAGGAGTCAAGGCGCGCCGCCTGCCACGCCAGACGCCTCTGACCGGGTAGCAGTGATGATGAAGACCCCGTCTTGTCACTGTGTCTTCTCGCTCTGTTGAGCGGCTTTGTGCCGTTGGACGACACTGTTCCGCCGTCACGCATCGCCGCCCTGTCTTGTCACCGTAATGGTGAACAGGCGGAGGACGGAGGCGTGCGCCTCGCACCATGCTTCTGGGGAAGGCACGAATCTTGAATGAGCGACTGCACGGTGCACGTCTTCCTTTCCTTCAGAGTCTTTACGGCCCACGACTGGTCATGGGATATGTGGCGGCTCCGGAGCCCTCCTTAGCGGGGAGGTCCGACCCGGAGCCTAGGGACACGTGGCAGCACCGGACCTTGCCTCAGCGGGGAGGCCAAGTCCGGGGGCCAAGGACACGTGGCGGCTCCGAAGCCTTCCTTAGCGGGGAGGTCCGGCCCGGAGCCCGGGGGCCAAGGACACGTGGTCGTGCCAGGGCCCGCCTCGACAGGGAAGCGAGGTCTGGAATGTCTTCAACCTTCCACGCGGGGGTACCTGGTCCTGAGGGTACCGACAATCGCACTAAAAAGGGGCAGGTTTCTCAAAATTTTATGTTGTTTTCCATATCTAAAGAGTAAAGATCATACTGAAGGGGCAGGGCTCTCAAAATTTATGTTGTTTTTCATAAATATAAAAAACTAGACCAAGGGGAGAGATGTCCCCTGGCATACTACTAAGCGGATGCCGCACAACCCGGAGGAGTTCACCTGCCTCCGCTAACCACTTCACCCATGAGAACTTGGTTATCTTTTATAAGGTAATTCAGATTTCCAGAAATCACCAGCAGTAAGTAGTATGCATCTTACCATCTTTGGAGAAACTCTCATTGGAGATTCCTGCATGTCGGGCAAAACCATTTCCCCTTGAATCTTGTTTCTGGTGTGAGACCCACACATGAGTAATGGAACCACTCGCCCCCCTCACACTGTTAATGAACATAAATGGGTTAGTACAGCAGATATAGAAAGGTTTCAAACAAGAAAGCATATTCAGTACTGAAACCTCCCACATATTGTGGGGTCTGGGCCTCTGGGGAAGGGGATTTCTAGTCAGCACTCCTGTTACTTATTTTGCAAGGACACTGATTCGAACCCAGGACCTCCAGGACACAAGTGGAGAGACTCTACCACTTCGCCAGGACCGCCCTTCAGGTTTCACACAAGAAAGCAAAATTATATAATAACATCGTCCACTCTGGTGATTTTAATGTGACAATGTGAAACACTGCTATATCTGGTTCTAAGCATATATTATTTGGACGCCAAAAATCTTTCCACATTTATTAACAACAATGCATGGAAATACTACCATTTAAGCACAAGCTTTATGCAAGATGTAAGAGTAGTATGCCATGCATGTTGGTATATGACCGTGATTTGTTGACAAGTTGGAAAACTTTACTTGTGGTTACCCTGTAGGTGCCTTATATTATATGGTTTACAAATAATTGTTTGCTTGTCTGTTTCTTTCTGCGCGGGCATATATAGGCAAAACCGGTTTAGCAACCTTCATGTACCAGTCAGGCGGTCATGATAATTTGATGTCTTGATGATACAAGATGACCTATGTATCTAGTAAAGCAACATATTTAGGGCTGGGGGTGAAATATAGTTATGAACGACACGTAATCAACAGCTTTTCTACAATATATTAACAAGGCAATAAATTCTAGAATGTACAAGCAAGAGCTACCCTCCTAGTCACAACAGCAAATCAGTAAGCATAAAAATCCTTAGTCTGGATGGCAACATGTAGAGAAAACCACATATATAAAGACAACATGATAGACAACCACTAAACAAAAAGCATATATTCAGCACTACGTTCAGTTGTTCACAAAAGGAAACAAGAAGAAATCTTTAAATCACAATAAGAATCACTTCTGGTCAAGTTCTAGAGCTTATCTGAGAACTGATAAATGATAAGACAAAATACAAGCACAAAAGTAACCCCCACAATAGCTCAAAAAATGAGTCACAGTTGTTTCACACCGTGACGACTTACATTCTCATTGTCACAAGCAATCATATCACCATAAGAGACCTGGAAAATGAAACAATAAATATATGAACCTTATTCAGTGAACATTTGTGGAAAAGGAAATGGTTGATGTATAATACACAAATATAAGTTCTACCAAATATTAACACATATCACTGGCAAAACATACCTGGTGGCATATACAGTATGTCGGTTCATTTGGATCAATTGTCTGATCCACATCCATATACGTACCAGCTTTCTTGCTACTTCCTGGAGGAGGCATCAAATCAAAGTCCATACCCCTATCCCTGTCCCACTCTCTCTCTCTGAACTTCTTTGATGCTTGCGGTGTACTAAAACCAAGCCTCCTTTTGTCATCCCTGCTAACCACTGGAATTGGGGGTAGGACTGGTGGTTCATCTGGAGGTATCTTCCCTTCTGTAAGTGAGAGAGGAACATTGATAATCTGTTTGAAAAATAATTAAAGATGACATCACACAATGATGTGTAAAATACGCCATAGTTGCTTACCATGCTTTAGATCCTCTGCAAACTGGCTCAAGTCCTCATCAAGGCGTTTGATATGGCTCTCTATCTGTACAATAACAACCAAGGTGCTGACAATTAGACATCCACATGAAATAAGTGACACAGAAAAAAAATAGGAAGACCATAAAAATGAATTTCATTTCTATAGCTTATGGATTCCCAAGCTACTATACTTCAGTATAGAGATAGAAGAGTTAACATAGTGATTGTACTCTAAAGTAGATTTTACGTAACTGCTGTTAGGCTTCTACAAATTTCCTATTATATATTGGGTAGCATATCAAACATTATGCATTGTGGCAGGATCTTCAGATGTAAATTTAATTTCATCTTGCTAGTTGTTTTGTAACAATATTCGGTCAGTAATCTGTGCAGTTTCAGATTTGTGCAACTTATAACTGTAAAAAAACAGAGCATTTCAGTGACTACGAACACTTGACACTGGAATTTGTTTTGATTTCTAGAAGTGCACACTCTTGCACCTTCTGCAGAAAATGTGGGAACTGATTGGGGAACAGAAATCATACAGCAACTGAGGTAACTAGCGACATCAAATAAATTTTATCATGTCGCTATCTAAAAGGTTAACGTAGAAAGAAAGGTGCATATCATAAGCTACTGAGGAGTGAGGACACAGGAATTCTGGGGAATGACAGGAAGAAAACAGCACCAGGTCATAAGCTTGTCGCGCCAGCAACACTTTCTCAGTGCAGAGACTCAGTGCATTGTCCTGACTAGCTTCAATATCCTTCTTCATCTTTTCCATGGCCGAGTCGTCATCATCCATGTTTGGCCTATCATACCCATGGGATGAAGCACCTAAGACATACTTTATCTGCTCCTTAGTCTGGCCCATAATGCCTGGATCACGAAATGGAAGATGACAGAATTACAAATTTCGGCAAAATATTCATTGGGACAAGCAGACTACATGATGCGATCAACAAACTTCAGCAGAACAATCATCTGCGTATCATCACGCACCAAGAAGCGATCAGTACTACAAATGTCGTTTAGAATTCATAAAACTGCATCGTGGATCCCCAAAACTAGAAAATGTAGTCTAAATATTAAGCAAACAGAAGCAATGGGTCGCTCCATCCCAACTAATCCACTTTTCCGTAAAAAAGCAAAAAGATCATCACCGTGAGCCCTGTCATCGAGCTCGCGCATGGTGGATAGGATCCTCTGCAGGTCGCCGGCCAGGGTGCTCGAGTCTGCACGATTTCAAAAACAAACCAACCATTTAGGGCTAGCACCATGAGGCGATGAAAAAAAATCGATCGTCCGCGAAGGGAAAGCGCGAGTCTCTCACACTCCAGGTAGTCGTCGACATACACGCCGGTGCGAGCGATCGCCATGCCGGGCGACTTCTGGGTTGATTCCGCGGTTCCGGCTTGGATCTGGGGATTAGGGTTCCGAAGGAGGAAGACGGCGGGGAAAACAAAAATCCTCGTACGTGTGATCACGTCATAATATGGTTTGGAGCGATTCGCTTGATCTACGGGCTTGGGCTGATGTGGTTCACTGGCCCGTGAACTTTTTACTGGGCCTTTCAGTATTTGAACCGTGCCGTCTACTTTTCATATTTCAAATTCACTCCTAACAATTTCTAAAACAAAGTCTTTTTTCGAAAGCCCCTAAAATAAAGGTAAATTCACTGGCATATTACAGATGAAATATTTTCACTATACTCTGTCCGTTAATTTTATTTGACACTGGTTCGTTCACAGCACAGTGAACAACATCAGCCCAAATAAAATATAATGAAAAGAGTATTAGTTAACTCATTTAAAATACGCTTTAAATTGTAATCTCGTTAGGTGGTTCTCATTTTTATATCAGTGCCACAAGTATGCGTCTTTTTACACAAATGCCAAGTTTGTGCAGAATACGCTTAACATTATGTAATGGTTGACATAAACTTAACAATGCTAGTACACATAGTGATCATAGGGATTCATAGCCACCACATTATGTAATGGTTGACACAAACTTAACAATGCTAGTACACATAGTGATCATAGGGATTCATAGCCACCAAATCAATCCATCGAACTATGACTGACAACAAAGTGTAACACCTAGGGCGCTAACAGAGGATCAGCGGCTTAAGGCCCCTGTGGCTCGCACCATACTCCGGCAAGTGGAAGTGGCCGTCCTCCACAAGCACCGAAGAGGACACCCGGATGGTCATGTACCGCACGCTCTATAGAGCCTGGTCACCGTGTCGGGATTGAGTACTAGTGGCGGTATCCCATACTCTTAATTGCAACTAAGCCTTTATCTCAAGCACGTTGGGGTCGGCTAGATATGAAACCGAATAATTATATATATATATATATATATATATCAATGAAGTAAAAGAGAGTAAGAGATATAAGAGTAGCAAGAAAAAAAAAGAAAAAAAGACTAAGATTTTTGACACATGAATTACTACTTTACATGCGGTCCTATCATAAGCTAAGTCTCTAGATACATTCCAATCTCTCAAATCTCATTTTACCTCCTCCTCCCAGGTCAACCTTGGTCGTTCTCTACCTTTCCTAATATTTTTTCTACCTCTTAAAATTCCATTGTTAACCGGTGCTTCTGGAGGTCTCCGCTGGATATGTCCAAACCACCTTAGTCGATGCTGTACTAACTTCTATTCAATCGGCGCCGCTCTACCCTATAACGAATCCCCTCATTCCTTATTCGGTCTCTTCTCGTGTGCCCGCACATCCACTGTAACATGCGCGTCTCTGCGACACTCATTTGTTGGACATGTTGCCGTTTAGTTTGCCAATATTTCGCTCCATATAGCATCGCGGGTCTGATCACCATCCTATAGAACTTCCCTTTTAACTTTTGTGGGACCTTCCTATCACATAGGATTCCAGAGTCTTGTCGCCATTTCATCCACCCTACCTTGATCCTGTAGCAAACATCCTCATCAATATCACCATTGCTTTGTAAAATTGATCCTAAATATCGGAAAGAGACCCTTCTAGATACTATTTGTCCTTGTAGACTAACATTTCTCTCTTCACGACCAACACCACTAAAGTCACACCTCATATACTCGATCTTGGTCCTACTAAGTCTAAGCCCCTTTGACTCTAAGGTTTATCACCATAACTCTAATTTCTTATCAACACCATCTCTAGTTTCATCTACCAGTACTACATCACTGGCAAAGAGCATGCACCAAGTGATATCCTTTTGTACACCTCATCTATCACCAAGGAAAAGATGTATGGGCTCAAAGTTGATCCTGATGTAGTCCTACCGTGATAGAAAATACATTAGTCTCACTATCACTTACGCGCATACTTGTCCTAACATTATTATACATATCCTTGATAAGGGTAATGTACTTTGTTGGCACTTTATGTTTCTCTAGTGCCCACCACATGATTGACCTTGGTATCTTGTTGTACGCCTTCTCCAAGTCAATGAACACCATATGTAGGTACTTCTTCTGCTCCCTATATCTCTCCATAAGCTAACAGAGCAAAAAAAATTGCCCCCATAGTAGACCTCCGAGACATGAAACCAAACTGGTTCTTAGTGACATTGGTCACTTTTCTCAGGAGGTGTTCAATCACTCTCTTCATAAGCTTCATAGTATGACTCATAAGCTTAATCCCTTAATAATTAGTACACCTTTGAATATCTTCTTTATTTTGAAGATAGGCACTAATATACTTTTCCTTCATTCTTCAGTCATCTTGTTTGACTGAACAATGCGGTTGAATAGCTTTTGTGAGTCATATTATTGCCATGTTCCGAAGGCATCTCCACACCTCAATAGGGACATCCTTTTTAAGGTATCCTTAACCTCAAACTCTTGTATCCTCCACACGAACCGCCTATTGGAGTCATCAAAGGAGTCATCCAACTCAACCATAGTGCTCCAATTCCCATCATTGAATAGCCCATTAAAGTAATCCTGCCATCTATTTTCAATCTCTTCATCCTTCACTAGAATGCGGTCAGTCTCATCTTTGGTGCATTTAACTTTATTAAAATCCCTCATTTTTCTCTCGTGAATTTTTGCTATCTTGTATGTGTCATTTTCACCTTCTTTTATCTCTAGTCTCCCATATAACTCATCATAGGCTTGTCCTCTTGCTTTACTCACAGCCCGTCTTGCATTTTTTTGGCCTCTTTGTACTAAAGTGTGTTTCTTGCACTTCTATCATGATGTCAACTCTTGTAACACTCCTTCTTCTCCTTAATGGCCTTTTGTACATCCTCATTCCACCACTAAGTGTCTTTATATACAAGCTGCCACTCGTTCATCCCACACGCTACCACTCAACCATAGTGCTAAATATTCCCGCGATTATCCTAAAACTCACTCGTTCATCCCACACCCTGCCATAAGCGGTATAAACATTGAGCCAAGTGCACTCTCTTGGGATCCTTAAAATGCGTCATCCAAACATACCTCCGAATTTCCAATACATCATCCAAACGACAATGGTATAATTATAGAATGCACAACAATAACTCTTAAAACCCTACTCTTCTTGTTTTATTAATTTCTTGGGCAATTGCAACACACTAAAGGCTACCAATAATAAAGCTAACACGTGCTCTTCGTCGAGATGACGCCATTTCTGCGGGTCCTGCAGCTCGACGGCAAAAATGCCCGCTCAGAGCTTGTTTGGATACAACTAAATACTCTTCATTTAAAGTGGATTGAAGTAAAAATTAGTTCATTTTCCACTCCATTTGTTATTACCCAAACAAGCAGATTCACCTGTGACGCCATGACGAGTGGTGCAGATGAAGATTACTTGATGAAAAACTAGCGTGAGCTCTCCATCCGGGCCTCTTTGCTCGAAATGGGCCAGCACGGTGGAAATTCATGGCCGGCTGTGGTTGGTGCTCGCGCCGTTCCAGGGGTGGGCGGCTAAGACCGGTAGCACCGGGCTACTGAATGAGGTGCGCTCCTCCACATTTCACGTTCTTATTGCAAAAACACACCGCACTGGGCTGCTGGAAACGTATGCACTATCCTCCAGTAGCTACAGGTATACGCCCTGTCCTCCACACGAAATGGCTGCGGCACATCGTCCGACGTCGCAACAGTTGACACTCGTGCGCAAATAAGGATCGTCTGGAACCCGACGAGGACGTCGAGGAGAAGTGTGGTGCCGAACTTAGGGGCGGAGTAGAGGAAAGAAGCGGTGCGCACCGGACAGAGGAGGCCGATAGTGTTGTCGGACAGAGGAGGATGGCGGTAGCGCCAGACGGAGGTGGACGGGGCGGCGCCGGATGGAGGTGGACGGGGCCGACGCCGAATGAAGGAGCGGGGGCGGCGCAAGATGAAAGAGTATTGGGGCAGCACCGAACGAAGGTGGATGGCAGCGGCGGGCCGACGCTGAACGGAGGTGCACGGGATGAGGTCGGAGGAGACGCAGCTGGAGATGAGCAGCGGCGCAAGGGGAAAAGGAAGGAGCGACGGTTCTAAAGAAGGCTCAAGAATAAATGGAAGCCGGAGAGAAAAAAGTAAATAAGTAAAAGAAAGAAAAGAAAATAGAGAGGGGAAAAGAAAATAAAGAGGGGAAAAGGCAAACAAAATAGAAGGAAAATAAGAGAGGAAAAAAGAAAGAAAATAAAAAAAAGTAAGAGAGGAAAAGGGAAAATGAAGGATGGAAAAATATTAAATAATAAGTGGTAGTTAATATAGAGTATGTTTAGTGAGTACGATGAGTGTGGTAGTATGTACGGAAAAGCAAAAAATCTTTTAGAGTGTGTTAAAAAGAGGTGAGAATATTCGTTTAGAGTAGATTTTTTATAGTATATGAGTGCGGGCATCCCTCGCGCATGCATCCGCAGCGACACCACTGCCTGTGCACGACGGCCGCGAATGCCAGCCCGGTGCCGCTCCCCAGGGAGGGGTTTCCGCTCCTCCGTCGGCGTCGGCTCCCCCCTAATCCTTCCCGCCGGATCTCTCCCTTCCTCGTCGTCTCCCTCCTCGCGGCGCGCTTCCTTTCAGAGGCCGCCACCAGCCGGCCGGGCTCCTTCGGTGCGCTCGACGCCGGGGTGGGGGCGCGGTCCCTTCTCCTGAACTCAACGAGGTCCAGAACTTGAATCAGCAAGCGCACGGTGCGAGGAAATGGCTGGCTCCCCTTGCTGCTACTGTGGCAATTGGTTAGGGACCTGAAGTCGTTTCTTTTTGGCTGTGGTGATGTGGTATGTGTTCTGCAGAGTTTCTTTTCACTGAAAATAATTGCGCAGAGTTTGTTAAGAGTACAAATATGCATAATTTCCTTTCTATGCTTTTACACAAAAAATTTACAGTGCCATCTCTCTTACAAATAATCGAAACAAATGGAATGATATCATGATATCCTATATTTCCCTTTCCTGTATACATTCCCATCCAAAACTATGAAACAACACAAAGAAAAAAACACAACCAATCTGTGCACTCCTAAAAAAAATCTCCATTGCTGAGTAACTTCACAAATAGCTATACCTGTTCCTGTCTCGTTTGTAAAATCAGTCTGCGTGTTGCTGCAGAAGAAAGTGAAACTGCGAGTTCTGCCTCAGCAGAGGCGGCGGCTCCACATTCGATGGATCGACCTCGAGCATCAACCGGGCTATATCATCCAAGGATATTGGTACGCTGCATTTTCATTTCATTTTGATGAGCGTTAGATCAGTGGCCACTGTTGCAGTTTCGGCTATTTGATCTACTAGATATTCACATCTTACTACTGATTATACCTTGAGTCGTCATCTAGCAAGAAAGAACTATTTGGAGTAGTTATCGAGTCATCTGTTGTCATTGTTCTCATGTTTCCAATGACCTGAAATGCCATCCACTCTTGTTAGAATGTTCTCTTGTATAACACGCAGATGTCATGGTTTCAGGGAGAAGAATGCATATCAAACATGAATGTTCTCTTGTATAACACGCAGATGTCATGGTTTCAGGAAGAAAGATGTATATCAAACATGCGTAATCCTGTGAAGTTACCTCTTGAGATAAGCCTTGAGCACCATATTTGTCATCCCAAAACATTGTTGCGATGCGATATATTTGAGGTATGCTCAAAACCTGTGAAAAATACACAACACTCACTTGATAGCTCACAAAACATTCAACCATTGTTACAAAAGATACATTGATTAGGACTTACAGGGCAAAGTTCACTTGTGATTTCCTCCAAAGTTTTGTGTGACTTCTGATGCAAAACCTGTCATATGAATTTATTTAATGAGTAGACAGATGAAACTAGTATGACTGTAAACAACCGCATGTTTTCAGGCATACCAGGAACCCAACTGCCTGCCTAATGTTCTGCAGTTCATCCCAAGATGTCCCTGTATACTGCATTGTGACAGTACATCTCAGTTTAGTGCTCTGTTGCTGATTACATTTGCCTTCTCGAAATTAACAATAAAAAGAAGGAAAAACTTTCACCTCTTCAGTTGTTCTAGTGCACCATTGTTCCAGATCTTGTAGGCCAGCCTTTAAGAATTTACCATTGCTAAAGGAGCAGCATTCTCGACGTAGTAGCAAACTAAACAGAGAGTAAAGATTTGAGACAGTACAGAATCAATATGAAGGATTTGCTAATGATATATATGCTCCATATGAGCTCGTGCAGTCAAGGAGAGTAAAGAACGAGTTATTAACTTGATAAAAGATATAGCAGTACCTGTTGAAGAGTTGCACATTCATAAATGCAAAAACTTGACTAAATGTTTTCCTGATTATCATCGGAGGTACCTATAACATTGTAATTGAATTTACCATTGTTCTGTAATTCTCTAAGACAGGTGAAAAATAGGATTGTACTCACATAGTTATTGTTCATAGTTTCCAGTGTATGATCCAGGCACTTAACAATGCTTTGCCAATGGACACTTGATGCTTGCTTTGATAGTGCGTTAGAGTGTATACTCTTTAGTGATCCCCGAGATGGTCTCACACGAACAGCCCTTGGAGCCTATGAAGATTTAAAGTTGTGAGAAAACCTGCAGTGCCTTGATTATCAGGTCATGGAAATGGCTCAGTTGTTCTACCTGTATGCACATGGTCAGGAATGGACTTATTTCCTTCTTCAGGTTATCTCTGATTATCCCATATATCTTCTCGACATATGCTGTTAACAGTTGCTTGAAACGAAGTGCTGGATATTTTGCCTCTACCATTGATGAAGTGTCAGGCCTTCCTACCATTCCACTGTATCCACTAGTTATGCCTGATGATGTCCGGGCATTCTGACAATAAAGGGATGTAAGGTCATGCTTATAACTTGAATATAATACATGCACTACATAAGTTGTCCAGTGACAATCAATGTCTCAGAAAAAAAGTTACATATGGGAAACCACATGTCATATTCTAAAAGAAGAATGGGGAGCTTAACTGTGACCTTAACCACCACAACTTTGTGCCCTACCATTAGCCTGGGGACCGTTGAGGTCAGACTTGAAGTTGCAATCTCACATAAGAACCTTTATTCATGTTAAATAGAAGTCTGGATGGAGAACTTACCTGCACCATTCTACTGAAAAGGCTGCCTGTTGTTGTCCGACTGTGCTTTGATCCTTTGCCTGTTGAACTGCTAGCTTTAAGGGTGTTTTGTAAGAGGTAGAGGAGAGTCGATGTTGTTGATAACCAATAAGCTACTTCTGCAGAACTTTCCGCAGCCTGAAAATGTACTAAGGTAATGAGTTTCTCAACAAAGTCCCGCCCACATTTTTACTTAGCTGAAGAGAGAAATTGAATGCACATTATGGGAATAACGACCTCAACTGATGTCCTGATTGTTTGGATAATGCGGTCAAATATGTTAGTCCTCTCTGCCTCAAAGGAATGCCAATGTAGGAGTGATTTGTATACAATGCATGCTGCAGCTGAAATTTTGCCATCAAATCTTCTATCTTCAGCCAGACTTTTGATCAGGCAATCATGATTTTCCTGTGGAAGTGGAAATGAAAAACAAGTCGTGAGAAATTAATCTTCAATACGCACATTGCCTGCACATCTGATACACAAAACGTATTCCTCACACAAATATCTACAATGAAAGCACTGAACCTACTTGTTGTCGACTCGTCAGTGACTTTTGTTTGCTTAGATTCTTCACAGGAGGAACAACCACCTGTTCCTGCATACATAGCATAAGTACGCCACATTACCAGGATGTCTGACTGAGGTTTGTGATTATCTTATAATATGTTTGCTGAGTAAAATTTGTAGTACATACATCAACTAGTTTAACTTCTTCAACCTGATGTCCATTGTCAAGCCCCTGAATGATATTTTTACAAAGATTTGAATGCAACTTTTTAAGAAGATTTACCTCCAAATTCTATGTACTTTTTTTTCTCAAAATTTGGTTAAGGAAATTTACCTCCGTCACTGATGTCTGATTCACTTGAGGAGTGACTACAGCCTGAACAACCAGCATAGAATTACTGCGGAGTAACTGAATCTCTGACTCCAAGGTAGCAATCTTGTTTTCCAGTCTACACAGAGATTAAAAAGAAAATCTGAACATGTGTCTTTCTCATAGAAAGTGAATAAAATGCAGAAATAAAAAATGTTAATACAAGGTATGGTTATTGTAAAAGTTACCCCTCTATATGTTTTGATTTCTCTTCATCTGCTGATGCAACCAATGATTGTTGTCGTAGAACCTGGTTTTCAGATTCCATACTCAATAAAGTTGTTTCAAGTCTGCACCATACAATAAGATGGTGGTTAGTTTTATGAGATTTACAAGTTGATATGTACAACAAGGATGTAAAAGCATGAATACCTTTCAATCATCTCTTGAAGTTGATTAATTTTAGAGTCCTGTTCTTGTGCCCCCTGTGACAAATCATCAGAGTGTTTTTGGACCTCAAGAAGCTTCTGTTCAAGATCTTCTGCCTTCCTTTGAAACGTACTGAGTTCATCCTGGGATCCAACATGGATGTGAAAATTATTCTAGAGGATTAAATTATGAATCTTATGCTTGACTTGAAAATATAGAACTCATTTCCGATTACCTCAAGTTCTTTATTTTTACTTGTCAACTGCTCAACTTTTGCATTGTCCACGACTGGCACCTCTACTATCTTTGGTGGTGCCTGTTCAATTGCTAACTTTGCAGCTTCTTTCTCCTGTGCTATTGCTGCATGGGCTTCCTCAAGTCTTTCTTGCATTTGTTGCAATGCAGATTGTAACTTTGCAAATTCTTGGCCCTTGGCTTCTTCAAGATCAACCTACCAGCAAGACAGTTAAACTCATCCAGAACCAGGTATCATATTAAACAATACATAAACTGCCATATTGATTCGGATTATTACCCTCAAACGCTTCTCAACATCTAAGCGCCACGTGAGTTCTTCCACTCTCTTTTCGAGCTTATCTTTTGCTTCTTTCAGTGCACCAGTCTCTCTTGCTTCCTGTTTACATGGTTATGCTTGCTTTACAGTGTATTAACAATGAATAATGTACTTTTCTTCACATAGGAAATTGTACAAACCATTCTCAGTTTCCGAAGCTCCTTTCGTGCTATATGTGCTCTCCACGAGCACTGAAGAATCAGCACAGATTTCTTTTGCTGCTTGTAGGCAATGTAAGCTTTGTGTTGGCGCCATCGAGTCTGTGATTCATAAATAAGTTAATAATGGTTTCTTATGATATTTCTCTAAATCAAAATTGACAGAATAGTAGGCACCTGGACAATTATGGCAGCCTTGGTCTCTCTTCGAAACCTGTGTTCATTTCGAGCTGCCATTGCACGAAATCCTGCCTGTATTATTATGGTCGATTCATATGCTTGCAAGTACGCTTTCCTGGCAGAATGGGTACGTGCATACTTTTGTATCCTAATTGAAGCAGCATCTCTTCTCATGTACTCAAAAAGCTTTCTAGCTAGTCGCGCTGCAAGATTTGGTAACGTTATAAATCAGTTTAAAGTAAAAGCCATTTTACTGATCATGAGGGCATGATACGTGCATTAGGCAAGGCAGTGAAAAATTGACCTCTCCAGAACTTCTGTGAGTGAACTGTGGCTTTTCTTAAGTTAAGAAATTCCTTTCGCATAAGGTATGTCTTTATATGCCTCTGAACTAGCCGTGTAGCATTGGCCAACACTTCTGCTCTTCGAGCATCCAGCTCTGCCATCTGACCAGCTCTTAGAAATACCTTTGTTTTCCCTATCTGATATAAAGAAGGTTTACATGTGAGAACTTGCAAAATCTAAATAAGGTTGTTGTATTTGTATTTCCCATATTCAACCATTGACTACCTGATATCCTTTCAAACCCATTCTATCGCATATAGCTGCACAACCAGCTCTCTCATCAGAACTGCAAAAAATAATTAAGCTCACTTTAACCTTCTTACAATATACCAAAGTATATTTAATAGCCATATTTCAATTAGAGCTTCACCCCTATATTCATCATTTAATCAAATCTCACAGCTAGAGCATTCTTACCTATCCACGAGCTCTGGTGCAAGCATTCCAAACCGATCAACGAACTCATCGAATGTCCTCTTCGTTGGATAGCCAGCACAGCTGATTCGAATTGCTTCCAAAACACCCTGCACCATGGCCACGTGCAGCTATCAAAACCAACTGACGCACAAAACATTTTTTAGATAATGGGATTCAACCCGACGTCCCGACCTTTCCCTCATATAGAGGTTATGGCCAATTTATTACAATTATCTTACATAATCAGTTTCTCACCAACATGTTCAAATAAATATAAAACCAACTGATGCACAAAACATGAAATCAAGGAATGAATTGTGTATATATACATACCCCACATCTCAGTTGATTCAAGACATTGAAGTTCTCAAAGATGCCTGGTTTCAGTACAGCATTCGGCTTCACACATCTGATGTAGTGGGGTTCTGTTGTACTCAGTGTCTCCATGAGGGATTGCAGTTGTTGCTGCATATATCATGGAATCTAAAGTGTTACTGACCATTCCAAAGCCAAACATAGATATCTAACTCCAGTATGACACACCTTAAAGCGAGTACCGATTGAAGAGAACTTGGACTGTTTAGAAGTTTCCTCAGGTAACGGAGGAAATAGATTTGCAACAAAAGAGCACCTTGAAGAATTTAGTAGAGCTTGATGTTCAGCCACCACATAGTCTTTGTTCTTATCAAGGAATTGGTCCGCTTGATATGTCACCTGATTTCTTAACAATTAGTTGAAACCTCTTGCTGGTAGATTTTGAATTTTGCATTATAGAGTTGTTGCTTACATCGCCTGCGTAGTGGTTGATTGTAAATGCAGTCCGAGCAAGTTTGGGCTTGCTGAAGCGCTTGTGTGCCTTGTATGTTTGATACATCTTTTGTGCAAATGTTTCATGTGTGGACCTCGGAAACATACTGCATAAAAAGCATATATCATATCGTTACATTTCCATTCAAATTGCATGCTATGGAAATGAAATATTGATGCATTAGGACAACATTTGTAGCTCTTTTTTGGCTCAACAAGGCATTCCTAATGTCATCAATAAAGAATCGGAGGAATAAAAACAAAATATACTGAAGAATGTTTCCGCTTTCCAGTGTTGCCTGAGTTTCCACATATCGCTACATAAGGAGTTTATCAAAACAATCTACTCTAAATTTCAAAAAACGGCAAAAACAATACTAGGGTCAAAAGACCACATCATACCATGCCTCATCCAGAAGTGCAATAATTCCTCCAGGTTTCTGCATGCAATATTATGTAATGATCAGTCAATATATCATTATTCTGTACAAACTGTCCATATAGTATGAGTAAAGTTGTTGCCTTGTGAGCATGAGGTCATGGATTCAAGTACTGGAAACAGCCTCTCGCAGAAATGCAGAGAAAAACTGCGTACAAAAAGCCCAAATGGGTCGGACCCTTCCCCGGACCCTACGCCAAGTAGAAGCTACATGCACCGGGCTGCCCTTCAAACTGTCCATATACCAGTTCTGAAACGCTCTTAGATATTACCTTTTCAATCAGGTCCAGAACATCCTGATTGTCTACGAATTCAACATAGCTCCAGTTTATTTCCTCTTTTGTGTATTCTTCCTGCTCCATCTTAAATACATGCTGCAAAAAGAACTCATGTGTTAGATGTTTCCTTAGATAGCGAATACTTATTAATTATTTTCTTATGTATCAGCAAATCTTATCTACCTGATTAAAATGCTGCTGCAGCTTCTCGTTTGTTAAATTGATACATAGTTGCTCAAAACTGTGATATGAAGAATTTGAATCATGCTTCAGCTTTTATAAGGTATTAGTAATGTTAAAAAAATAAGCAAAGCCAAAAGTGGTATCACGAGACAGTAGTAGTAGTAGATGGCAAACCTATTAATCTTGAAGCTCTCAAATCCATAAATATCGAGCACACCAATTATATGTTTTGCATCTGGATCTTGACCAATTGAGTTATTGATCTTGTCTACAATCCTGTTAATCCAAATAACAAATCACGTTGTTGATTATACAGCATCAAGAATAAGTAGCACTGAAGGTACAAGTCAGCAGTGGTTATTTTTCTGTACGCAGTGATTATTTTCTGTTGTCTTTACCCACTACTCATATCTGATGTCTAACATAAATAACATCTGATACTTTAATTTGTTTTTTTACTCCTTAATCCATAGAAAGGATATATTCATTCTTACCAGTCAAACAGTCGTGAATATACCGTCTTTGCTAAGGCGTCACGACTAAGTGCAGCAGAATCTGGATCAAGGGGTTTTGTGATATTTCCATCAGGTGTTACAATAACACGCTGGCAAAGGGAATCTTCAAGGGCCTTCTCATCACACCTAAAATTAAAGTTTATGCTTGAGTGTACCAGAAAGTTGCTGATCAGCAGAAAAAATTGAAATATATTATTAGACTTACATAAGCAATTCTGCAACTGTTCTCAGATGATTGACTGATTTATCATCTTTCAACTTTGATGAATCAGTTTCCTTCCCTTTGGAGAACTCAATGTTTCCCAGGTGAAGAATTGCAGCTACTACTCTGAAGATTGCATCCTTGAGCATTTAAAAAGTTGGATTAGTTCTCGCTTTAACAATCTATCTGCTGTTCCATTCAAGGCCTCTTCTAATATGATGTACCTGTTCCTCTTGATCAATGCCAACGATATCCATAGCATTTCTGGTTTCTATGTATTCTCTTGCATCATCCACGGTGGCTACTTCATAGCAGTTTGTTTGGTTCAAGTAATGGAACGATCTTGGGTCTCCCACCTTAAACCTTTTCACATCCTGAAATCAGTTAAGCATTCTGTACAAGTTGGTCCTTGACACTTAACAATGCCAAAACCGAAAGCTGTATTAACTTCTTGAGAGTTACCTCAGGGGGTGCGGAACACAGCATGTAAAAGCAGTGGTAATTCCTCTCAGGGTCAGAAACCTGGCATACTCGCGATCGTTCAAGGAGGTATGTGCGAACAGCAGCGCCGGATATCTTCCCATACTTGTCAAATTGGATTTCAACAAACTTACCGAAGCGACTGAAAAAGTTGACATGTTAACTACAACAAATTCTAAATATTAATTGCTGAAGTGTACGTAGCTGCTGTTTGTTAGTTCAAGAGTCCACCTTGAGTTATTGTTCTTTACTGTCTTTGCATTACCAAACGCCTCCAGTACTGGGTTGGACTATGGGCAGAGGGCAAGAATAGAGAGTTAGTGGGGGACGTTTTGATACCAAAGAGCATAGAAGAAAGGAGGCTAAAAAAGGGTAAACTTTTTCCTACCTCTAGAACCTGTTGCTCAACAGTCCGCCCCTCGGTACCGGACCTTCCTCCCATGAACGCAAGGTACCTCATGAGCATCTTTGTCGTCTCCGTCTTACCAGCACCACTCTCACCACTCACTAAGATCGACTGGCTGCCATGGTCATTGATCAATGCCCTGAAGTTGTTGCCACCAACAAAGAAATTAAACGCGCCGATCAACAAGTTTCAGGCGATCAACCTCTGCAAATCACAACAACACAGTAAGAGAGCAAGCACACAGACCTGTAACAGTCATCTGCGATCGCGAAGAGATGGGGGCTGAGCTCCCCAAAGGTGGCGCCCTTGTACTGCTCCATCATGTGCACATCGTACAGATGAGGCAGCCTTTGGAAGGGGTTCACCGCAATCAAGATGTTCCCGGTGTACGTCTGTCGGATTAAATCATCATGTTGTTAGTCCATGACACAGAAGGTTGCGGACAGGAAGAAAAGCTGAAGGCGATCGAGAGTTCCGGATGATGGATGGCAGGTACTCACGTATATCTCGTTAAGGCCGTACCGGCAAGAGAGGTTGTGCAGGACACCCGGCTCGTGGAGGTACGCCAGCTTGGTCATGTCGTCCACTCCGGCCGTCGGTGCCTCCGTGTCCTTGGGGTATATGCTGCCAAGGTTTGCCACGACCTGAACCAAACGAACATGGATGGCGATTAAGACATGCAAACACAATAGCAGATAACAGTAGTGGCATCTGGGATTAGCAGTTCCAGCTAGCTGGTCAGGAAAATCTACAATCAGTTTGCAGCAGGTGTTGTCTGTGTTCTATTGGTAACTTCAAATTTCGCTTTGCAAGGTGTGATGCTTGACGGCTGCTGGACGACTGCTGATGACTAGCGAGTGAGCCGAACCAACGCTTTCTATATATCCTCGCAATAATAGTCTGCAGATCGATTAGAAAGAAGAACGAGTGTCGTGGAGTCTCACGATTCCTAGCTCAACTCGTTTGATCTTTCAACCCCACGCGATCGATCGCAGCGAACGCCGGCGGGGAGCTGACTGCAGACGTCACATTGCCAAGGACTGAGTGAGAGAGAGCCAAGTAAGTAACGCACCGTCCTGCCATTGGCGGTGGCGATGGTGGCGTCGCGGCCTTTGATCTCGGTGACGACGCCGTCGACCCATGCCTCGCCGGGGTCCTCCAGCCACACGTGCGAGCCGACGATGATGTTCACCGGCGTCCCCTGCGCGCGCGGCCAACCGTACATCACTCCAACAAGCACCAGCAGCAGGCAGATCAACAAGCTAGGAAGCAGCAGGTAAACTGATCGGGATCGAAGGACGTGGAGACAACAAGCTCACCATTCTGCCCGCCCGGCTAGCGGAGACGACGGATTCAGCTCGGCGGCGGCCTCCCGCGCATGGAACTCGCAATCAGCCGGTCGATCGATCGGGCTGGATGGCCTCCCGCGACAGCAGCGATCGAGAGCGGGATGAGCAGCTTATCACCCGCTGGCTGGCTGGCTGGCTGGCTGGCTGGCTGGCAGCAAAAGTGGCGAAAGCTTCCGCGATCGAACAGGTGGAAAGGGAGGGGGGGCGGGATCGACGACGGAACAGCGGGAAGCGTGAGGGGGAAGGAATATACAAGCTGGTGCGGGGAGAGGAGTGCGGTGGCGGTCGCGGGGCGTGAGCTGGTCCGGCCGGGGGGCTCCCTTTTGCCCGGGACGAGCGAATAGAAAAAGGATCCGGGAATGGCGAATTGGCTACGGCCACTCCAGCGCCGCCCCCACGCCGTGGTGTGCCGCGATAATGAATCGAGCGCACGTGCAATGCGGTGCAAGATGACACCGTGGTCGTGGAAATATTCTCCGGAACCCAGCTTTAGCAATGTGCAGATAGCAGGATTGGAATATATATATATATATATATATTTGTAAAGGACTGGAGAAAAAATAGCATTGTGATTATTATTCCAGAGGTAGATTTAGGGTGTGTTTATTAGAACCATTAGAAATAATAGTTATCTACGAAAACTATCTCTAGTGATTTTAAACAACCTAGCTCATGGTTCAACTAATTGTTACTCAACCTCTTACACAACTATTATCCCATTATCTAGTCCAACGACCTAGCTAATTTAGCTAATATATAGTTAGCCAACCACCTATTAGATAGAGGTTTCAGCTAATAATTAGACATTAGCTATTAGTCAGATAAATATTATAGTTACTGGTTTCAAACAAGTCATTACTCGTTTCTAGTTCATGAAGATGTGGATTATATGCCGTCTTCTGCTCCGTCACGTCCACTTAACCACCTCGGCACAGGTACCATGCACCGAATTTTATATATTCATGACTGGCGAGGAGTTCTCAATTATATAACCAACCATCATCAGGAAGCTTGAAGCAGGAGTGGTGGGTGGCTCGGCCAGCTCGCCGTGCGGCCCCGCTCGAGGCGGACTCAACTTGTCGACGGTGGGCCGGCACCGGCACCGGCGCGGCGGTGGGGGCTGGGCGGTGGCGTCCGTGTTTTTTTTTCTTTCGGCCGGTGGCGGTGGGGAGAACAAAAGGGACATCCCGCAAAAGCGGAGACGAAAACAACTGCGCCTTTCGGCCGTCGCTCCACCACTGGCCATCAGCCATCATCAACCCATCACCTGTCACCACCACCGCTCGCTCCTCGCCGGCGGTTAATACGGTTCAGTCTATTATAAAGAATTGATAACTGTATTTGATTAAAAAAATCATAACCACGTAATTCGGTTGCGGTTAATTCGGTTTGGTTTTACGGTTATTTTAATGTGTAAAATAGTTTATCGGACAAAAATAATAATAAACACATAAAAAATAAGCAATGAATATACCAAAATGACGTATAAGTGCTGGTGATGGGTGGAAATTATTAAGATTAGCTTGTACTATAAGAAATTTTTTGATGAGGATAAAGATTAGTACTATTAAACTTTATATTTTTTCACTTATATGATAGTGTGGGTTAAAATTTCAGTTAAATCGGTTATTTGGTTAATACGCATGGTAACCGCATAAAATTTGGTTAATCGAAATACATAAAAATAATAACTGTACTTGATCAAAAATTTCTGTTAACCGCATATTTCAGTTCGGTCCGATGTAATTCAGTTTGATTTTGCGGTTAAAAATTAAACATACCCACCCCTATTGCAGGCACCCGGTTCGCCGCTCGGTTCAGTCCCCACCTATGTTTGTTCGCGTCAGGAGGATGCCATCAGGGTTCATCAGAAGCAGTGTCATCACCAAGCCTTGACGTTCGCGGAGCATGTGCTGATGTGCAGAGCAGAACATACAACTAACTGTGTTTGCAGCTACTCGCCCTCGACACCGGTGCCTTCCATATTCTATATCTGGCCCGAGATCGGACTCGAAGTGCAGTTTGGTAACGTCACTTACATGGTAGCCAGATCAGAGCTCGGCCGTGTTTGCGTCGTTAGAGTTAGGCCGGCGATCATCTGGGCCCCCGGGCGGGCCATCAGGTGGGGCCGGCGCCCGAGACCGCCGCGTCGCGTCTGATTCGGCACCCACCAATGGGCAGGGCAGGGCAGGCGCTCGGTGTCGGTGGGCAAGCCAGCCCATGGGCCGTCGTGCATGTGTCGAGTTCGCACACAGCCCAAGCGGTCCAGAGGGAAGCCCGACCCGGTCGGTTCGGTTCGCCAACCAGAGCGTGTAAGAGGCTCTGGGCCCCTCAGAAAAAGAGGCCTCCCACTCGTTTCGCCGTTGGGCCATCGGGAATTGCACGTGGCCCGTGGGATCGACCAGCGCAAGCCTGGAGTATTGACACACACCCCACCTGCATGCAGATAAGGTTGTGCGTATGGACATCAGAGCAAGAGCTCCGATCAAAGCCTCGACGAGCTGATTCAAGAACAAGGTACGCACGGGCCATCGAAGCATCACTGTCACATTGCGATATTGCGTAGCAGAGATCGGTCGTACCTCGGGATCAGCTATGCCTCCCCCTCCTCCGCCGCCGCCGGTGTCGCCGCTGAGCAAGTGCTGCTCGTCGCCGCCGCCACCGCCGCCACCGAAGCTGCAGCGAGCTTCTGAGACCAAGCAGCCTATCCGTGCGTAGCTTGTCACCACCTCTCACCGTCGTTTCCCTCGCGTTGGCGAGCACGGCGTCGCGTCGAACCGTCGGTAATAAATTCTCGCGTGCCGGACAGCGCAGGCGGAGCGCGGGTGCTGATCGCCACGAGGAGAGCGCACGCCGCCTCGCTCCTCCTTGGCCTCGCGGGCGCGGCGGTGTCGGCGCCGGTCGTCAGGGCGGACGAAGGCGGCGGCAGCGAGGAGGGGGAGGGCGACGTCCTCGGCGCGATCAAGTCCATCTTTGACCCGAACGAGAAGACCAGAGCGGGGAAGGTACTGCCCAAGGCGTACCTCAAGGCGGCGAGGGAGGTGGTGCGCACGCTCCGGGAGTCGCTGGAGGAGGACGATGGCGGCGACATTGCCAAGTTCCGGCGGAACGCCGACGCCGCCAAGGAGTCCATCAGGGAGTTCTTGGGCGGGTGGCGAGGCCAGCAGGCCGTCGCCGCCGAGGTATACCACGTCTGTCCGTGCAAGCTCAATTTGTTTTTCACTTTCCCATTCACTTACCTGCCTGGTTCGCTCCAGGAATCGTACGCTGCGTTGGAGAAGGCGATCAGATCGCTGGCCGAGTTCTACTCCAGAGCAGGACCCTCCGCTTCGCTTCCACAGGAGGTGAAGAACAAGATCCTGGACGACCTCAACACAGCAGAAGCCTACCTGTAGATTCTGCATTTTGCAACATCGTACTGCACAAGGGGAACGTATTTCATCTTCCAGCATGATGCAAACACATTTTGTACTGAAACATGCAGAATACAAATCAATGCTGATTCAACTGCAACAAGACTTCATTTTGTACCGAATATGCAGGTTAACACGGGAATAATTAATAACGGCTATATGATGGCGATTTTCTGTTTTCCATACACTACATATCTTACAGAGGTGGAAATATCTTACATGGATGAGGCCTGACTGCGGGAACGAGTTTGAAAAAAGAAAAGGCTATTAACAAAATGCAACTAAGAAAGCATGTACGACGATTCGGTGGCTCCATTGACCCTCGAGTTTAACTGTTTAAATAACGGTAAAACAGAGCGGAACGCTTTTCATCCTCAATCAATCTTACGAAGAAGAAAAAACTGTCATCTCCAATCTGCATGCAGAGTTAGGTGGCCGGAGTCAACGCTTTTCACTACTGCACTGGCTGACGAGTCAACTGAGTCTAAAACTTCTGGGACAAACAACAGGGTTACCAAAGTTATCTTCAGAAAACGAACCCTCTTTCTTCTACAATAGGTGGATGTCATATGCTAACTGCTGAGTCAAAAGGTTCAAAAAATGGAGGCCTCATCCAATCATCCATGCAAAGCTCGGGCCTTCTCTTGGGAAGCAGGTACACCACTTGACAGGCATAAAGATTGTAACCAAAGCTTAGCCGTCTGCGTCAAAGATTATAAACACATGAGCCATGCGAGGAGTCAATTATTATATTACGCATGCATTTACAGCTATTTTCTAGTAACTAGACAGAAAAATCAACTGCCCATATCACTCTTATAGAACTGTTTTACAGTTTACAGAACAAAACTTTGTTGCTTATCTGAACAATGTTTGCTTGTACTATTTTCTCAATAAGTGTTTTCTTGTACAATTATCTCAATGAACATGTAAGCTTAACATGCAATCATCAAGGATGAAAACCAATTGCTATGAAAAATCAAGGTTGCAAGTATCATCAGCATGTTAGAAGGTTTCGCGGTCTTGTTTGTAAAGGAAACAGCATCAGTTGTATAAACAACCGATTCCCATTAAACAAAAGGACAAGAAAAGAATTGGCAATTTTATAAGGCATATGTCATGTTCTAACCTCATTCAGAACATGGGTGTTCGCTAGGTAAATCCTTCTTCAGCAATGGCTTTTGCAGAAGACCTGTACCAGGGAAAACTAACATGCTAATAGACTTCACTTCTTGCTTATGAGAATCTTCAAGTGGGCTAAATCCAAATTTTGATGTCCATGTGTCCACAAGTTCTTTGATAGCAGGAATGATCAACTTCTCAACATTGAGAGAGCTAAGGATCTGAAACAGAAGACAAAAGGGCAATTCACCCATCAGGTAAGTCAAATTAAGCACAATATCAAGTCAATTAACCTATAAAGTATTATGGTCATCATCAGTTTAAGGTGCTTAGAAAGGTTAACCATGCTAGATCATTAGCTGCACGCTTTTTTGAAAATGAAAGTAATAGTTAACATTGGGTTAATCATGCAAGGTATACAAGCGCAGCAGTTTTAGGATTGTAAAGATCAGAAGAGGAACAAAAGAGCTTATACTGAAGAACATAGGACTGCCAAAAGGCAATTTCTTCAAATAACTACAGTCCTTTATAAGCAATAGCATCATAAAGCATGCATAAAAGAATATTAATCAGGGTCTCAGATCAAGGTACCATTTCAATTCCATCTAGAAGTCGGCGGCACATCCCTTGGCGCCTATACATATTCCGGGTACCAATGAATGGCATTTCAGCTAGCTTAGTGCCATGTATTCTGTTCCAGAATACGGTATTGTAACAATTAAATTGTATCAGAATCCAGCGGTTCAAGAAAAGATGCTTAAAAGTAGCCAGACCATGTTTCCTATGTACTGAAGGAACAGAAGATATGTAACATGTCTCGACAGAAGTGTGGTAGTAAGTTACATGAAGATCACACAAAAGCATTATGAATTATGCAAACTATTGATTCATAAGAGAGACATGAAGTTCACGTCTCCCTAAAAGAAGCATTTGATACTTCTCAGCACCATGAAGCTATTCGCTGTATAGAAAAATACTGCGCATCACAGGAAGGATATATTTTCCTTCAAATTTTGAAACACAAGATGGTTAGATAATGTGAAGTAATTAGAGACAATATATGGGTGTCGCCACTACTTAATGATCAAGTAGTCAGGACACTAGTCAAGATCACTGGAAAATACCAAGCCAATTAAACATGAAAATCAGAAAATGGAGTGAATCTATGGAAAATCTTTGCCTTGTACATTGAAACAAACATTGGTTTGTCCAAGGGTTTTCAGAGCCTAAAGTATGATTCCATTGCACCACACAAGCATTCAGCTGCATGTATACTTTGGACTGCGGCTCTCTGAACACAGCACTCAAGGCCATGTAGTCACAAGACACAACAACCAAAAGAGAACAGCTCACCTGACAGATGCTGCAGCTATTATTTCATCCCCGCGTTCCAAAATAAATATATAGAATCCATGGAAATCCAGTCGGATAAAATTTGATCTGCATGCAAGCAAAGAAAAAAGGATATATAACAATGAAACATCTCTTGGAAAAAGGTGGCATTGCAGCTTGTATTCACATAAAGAAAAGTTGCCATCGTTCATAAAAAAAAGCTAACCCAGTTTACAAACAAACAAAATGTTTCAAGCAATAAGTATTAAATCGATCTCACTAAGGTGTACTAGCACATGATAACAAGTATTAAATCAACCCCACTAAAGCCACATATAAGCTAGTGTAAGCATTAAGACAGGTCACCAGCTAATCACTTTTGGTAGATTACAATAACAAATGCGGAATATGGCAGTTACATTTTCCCGGTGCCAGTAATAATAAACTGCATTGGCCGCTTTTCTAATTTGATATATGTATAAGTGATATTTTGTGCTTATTATAGTCTTCGGTCCCATGCTGCTTCCAAATCCTGTATGCAGATATGATTCAGGTTGTTCCAATTCCAAATGAAAATAGAGAACATATGAAGATTGTTATATCATTAGATAAACTCGGAAACCTTGATGTCTAAAATGGAAGTGTCGAAATCTTTATTATCTCCAGAAGTATTTAACTTATAGTTAAATCAATGACGAGGATACTCATGAACTCAGGTCGATCTATGAAGAGCTATGCGTCTCTGTATTTTGCCATACACAAAGCTGGTAAGTTAACAATGAACGGCTATTTTGGTACTATCGTCAACTCAGTTGCTCATTATGATCTGACCACCAAAACACAAGCACCACATACACAGAGGGGTAGGGGAAAGAGAATAGCAAAAAATAAGGCCAAAGCAGTGTCAACAACTCGCGCGTTTTACAAAGCTTGAAAGTTGGTTGCAAGAAAGATAGATGCGTACCCACAGCTATACACAACATTGCGTATTAAGTCGATGCCAGTTCTCTTGTCAATAATTGGATGAAAGCACTCATCCATTAATGACAATGCAATAGCAATCTTCGAGTTACATTCAACCCGTGTATCTAAAGCAAGGACTGTTTCTGGTACGTCTTCATGGATGCGCTGAATAACTCTGCATGAATAACCTGGTCCAAGATCCTTCTTGACTGCAAGAAGACTCTGTAATTCTTCAGACAGCTGCATCACATAAAATAGTGAATTACACGAAACTCATAGAAACTCCTACGAAGATATGGCCATATGGGGCTTGTGAAGAATAAAAGAACACATATTGATAGAACAAAAAAAATTTGAATCAAATAGATAGGGAGCATTGAAGCACAAAGAGTTTTCTTTATGGAAAAAATTTTGTCATTCGAAGCATTTTTGGAAGACTAAATAATGAGTTAGCGTTGCTGTTCATTTCCTTAGTGGTGTGGCAATTGGCATTTATGTACGCCAAATACCGGAAGTATAGTTTCACAATGCAGAAGATCTGCATTAACTTCATCGGTAGAGAAAACTTTTACTAGTTACATTAAAGGACCGGATTATCAGAGTCATTAAATAGGAGTTCAAGCACCAATTCATATCACATCTTATCATGTGTGATTGCTTATAACTGCAAACTCATGAAAATCAAGTCAGTGACATTCTGAGAATTTCCATACATTTCTATGATACTTGGTATTATCATGTACACAATAAAAAAACCAAAGCCTCCCTAAAAAAACGAAGCCCATAGTAGATCCTAACAGATTGGTGCAGATATTGAAGTATTGAACAACTCAATTATCAAACAGTGAATGAACAGAAACTGCTATCTCACGAATCATGCTCATAGAAAACTACAAGATAATGCGTCAGAAATGTAATGGAAAAAAGAACAAATGTGTGACAAGTATTACCAATCTGCAACTTTGTTGACAAAATAAAATGCCTGGCTGACCAGAATCACAGGTTACAGAATCAATCTCATGAGAGCAGGCTTGATGATCTACAGATTCATCATTAAGGAGTACTCAAAAACATTAGTGACCATCACAATATTATAGCAAACAATAAAAAAAATCTGGTACAAAAAGACTTCAATGTTTGTAAGAACCCTAGAGAAAGTATAAACAGAGAACACATACACTTTTCTTCACACTGGGAACAAGTACGCAATGAAGAATCAACACCAGCAATGTCTTCAGCATCACGATTAGAATGTTCATGACAAAATTTACAGGAGCAGTTTGCACAACACCAGTTATCAGAAGGAAGTGCCTGCAAAATTGGAAGGTTATTCCATTTAGATGATGCTACATTGAATACATTTATCAACTCTTCTCAGTACAAAAAGATTAGGTGTACTATCAGGGTATTTCAAGATATCAACTGTCTCCAATTCAGGATCAGATAAACAAATAAAATTGGCACAAAAGTGAGATATTAAAGGGTGTATCTAGTGCCAAAGGCTCCCACACGTTATGAGGTATGGGCAAGGTTTATTTATATACAGTCTTACCCCTGCTTTTGCAGTGAGTCTGGTTCGAAACTAATATCTCAGGATACAAGTGGAGACACACTATCTCAGGATACAAAAATGAGATATTGATGAAAATTATTTATTCAATAATAAAAAACGTCAAATATAAATCGAGCGAACAATCTGGTGCAATATTCATCTAAAAGTTTAAATATATACCTCCAGTCCTAGACAACTCATGTGGAATGTCGAGGGGCATCCATCACAGCAGATCAAATTGCCTCCATCGCCGCAAATACCACATGTGTCATCATTTGGATCGTCACCCTCAGTGCTGATATGAAAGAAAGCCTGCCTTTCAGAATTAGACTGCTTATTCCATGCATTAATGAGACAATGCAAAAGTTCGATATCCAGCTGATCTACAAGTATGTTCCTGTATGACCTCTTCACTTCACCACCAGCATGAGCCACAAATTCATGTACCGCGAGGACCTTGGAACAGCAGCTACAATTAATCCCATCCCTAGTGATGGTACCCTCTACTAAAACTTTTGAGTGGCTGTCATCCATACATTTCAGCTTAGAGTTGACAGATAGAACATCCAGATCAATCAACCAGGAGAAAATTGTGCGCTTCCATTTATAGAGAACAAAGCCATCAGTGTTGTATCCAGACTCCTTGTTTGATCCACGAGCAAGTAGAGCACAGCCACCTCGCTTTTTTCTTTCATTGCGTAACTGCAGTCTTCTTGAATTTGTAATTTTGTTCTTCTTTTCCTTCAACTTGCCCTTGGATTTTTTGAGCTTTTTCAGCGTAACATTTTTCTTCTTTCTCAACATCTGAATCTCTACTTTGGTTTTTCGCTTATTGACAACAACCCTTTTCAATTTGCTAAGGACATTCTCTGTTAAAGTACAGCCTGGAGTACTGGAGGCATGCTTTTTGCTCGAACTACTGACAGAATCCTTTTGTTCAGACTCTACACCTTCGAGAAACACATGATATGCCTTTGTGATTGACCAGTAAGATCCTTTACCGCCCGGAGGTATATACACAGAATCCATGTAATCTCTACCTTTCCTGGGTCTTGAATCAATTCTCCAGCCAGCGCTTACAAGTATTTCCTTTATTTGTTCACTTATCTTTTGCTTTTCTTCACGAAGACCTCCTGCATTAATCTGCTCACTTGGGCTAGCAGATCTCAAAATGGAAACCTTTCCTTTATCTCCATGTGCCTCCATTTCCTCATTTTCTGTGTGCTGAGATGAACTAGATTCAGATTTTGCCAGAAAAGGTCTACCCATACGCAACTTAGACCCCACCCTTTGTTTATGCTCAGGATCTTTTCCCTTCCGCTGATTTTTTCTGACAATAATGACTTCTTCCGAATCACTGGAGCCCTCTTCTTCTTTAATGACATGAGGGTCAGCACCACGCCTTTGTCTGCTATGAGTTTTCCTGTAGGAAGTATCACTGCCAGTCTCATCATCATCAAATTCATCTTGTGACAGCTTACAGGCGTTTTGATTAGAGCGGTTAGAAGACCTGCACGACTTAGCTAGTTGAGTGCGATTTTCCCGTTCCCACAAAATACGTCTATTTTTCAAACCACAATTCTTTCCAGTATGCTCCTCTCGAGCAGACTTATTTGATTGCTCTAGCTCAGTATCAGGAGATGTATTTCTTGTTCTTTTTCTTGATGGCATGGCTACTGTTGACCTTCTAGCAGTTTTGTCAAGCCCTGATTCCATTATTCTGCTCATACTGGCAACAATCTTCTGGCCAACTGATTGCTGCACACGAGTCTTGTTTTCAGATTTAACTCCTTCAGAATCAGTATGATCTGTATCATTTTTCTCAGTGATGGCTGAACCAGAGATATTCTGATCCACCACAGGAAGTGCAGCTTTGGTTATTTTCCTAACAACGCTGACACATTCCGTAAGTGGCTGTGACTTCAAAATGATCTTTGTTTCATCTTTTGATACATCATTCGCTGCTGTATTCACATGATCAATATTCCCAGTGACACATGAGTCTCTTTGATCCGCAACCTTTTCCTTTACTGTTTGCTTCTTTGAACTGGTGCTACATTTTACCAGCTCAGCATGACGAACCATTGGGGATACAGTACTGCTCACTTTCCTTGTATAATGAGCAATAACATCTCCCTTCCTTTCTTTGCTTCCCACAGTAGATTCATTTTTAGTTTTGCATGAGCCTCCACAAACTTCTCTCTGTCTAACTGTACCTGACCTTGTGACGCGCTTCTCAACATGCAAACCCTCTTCACATTTAACCTTTTTTGCCTCACCAGTTTCTCTAGATATTGACTTTCTCCTAGTAAATACAATGTCAGGTGTTGAAGCATCCTTCATATCATTCCGGATGCCCCTACCCTCCTTAGTGGACTCAGTTAGATCATTGTGGATATCTACAGTCCATGTTCCATCCTCAGTCAGAGAAACACCAGTTTCCTTATGTGCAGCATCAACGTGAGAGTGCTTCTCTACTTTCTGTTCTCCACAATGAAGGACCACTCCCTCAGTACAAACAATAGCATCCTCCAGCTCAACAGAATCTGATTCACCGATAGGATTGGTTATGCATAAACCTATACTCATTTTGTCATCATTTGCAACAGCTGATGGGTCTATGACCTCACCCTGAAAAGACACATGGCCCACCTTGTTAGCTTGGGACCCATCAACAGTCAAACTTCTTACTCCAGCTCTAGACCCATTGTGGACCTTATGAGTTACACTTGAGATCTTCTCATCGGACTTGATACTTTTATCATCTAATTCTGCAGTGCTACAAAGAGTGCCTAAGCCATTCCCTGGAGCAAATTCCATCACTGCAACCCCAGATATTTCCATGTTATCCTCAGCACTCCTATATGACTCTTCCGAGACGCCACCCTCGTTCACATTGATCTCTTCTTTATCTTCCTCACCATTGCAAGTATCAGCCTTCAACACCGCACTTCCTTCAGCCTCCAGAAGAGTCTCACACTGTTTTCTGTTCAAACAGCCACTTTTGCTAACCTCCACAGCCTCGCCACACACAGTTTCAGCATCAGCACACAGTTTCATGGAGTCAGACCTTAACAGTTTTTTTGTGACAGACCCATTCTCATCAGCAGAAACCCCCGTCAAATCCTTCCTCTTCTTCCCAGTCAAGACAGGTCCCCCACCAAGATCCTCATCAACGCCAATGCCAACGGAAGACTTGTCTACCTCCAAGGAGGCAGCATCCTTCTTCAAATCTTTCGCCATGCAATCCTCCGTTCCTGGCATTAGAGTTGCCTTAGAGCCGTTATGACCCATTTGGAGCCCCTGCAGAAGATCAAAAACGTCATCAGATGATCAAGCCCTGTTCTATCTCTTGTCTAGAGTTCATGAAATCGTAATTTAACTAAACATTGTGATCTGCCCTAAACCCTAGTTTTAAACCTACTCCGGACTGATTAGGAAATTGCGGGCAATACAACACAAAACAGGCAACAAAATGGACCGAAAAAAATGCCAACTCTACTTCGTTTCTCGGACAAAAAAAAAACTAATCCGAAGCGAATGACCACGCACCAGTAACCCTACCGAGAAAGGAATCTAGTGAAACATCACCAAGCTAGAAAGCACCCGATACGTGGAGGAATTCAGGGAGGAAGAAACTCACCGAGGCGAACCTGGCGTCGGGCATGGGGGTTCACTCGAAGCCCCAAGAATTTCCGGGGAATTCGGCACCACGAAGCCTTATATCCGTCGACCACAGCCGATCTCCACCACCGGAGAAGCAGAAGAAGAACCACCTAGCCAGAAGTCCAGCAAAACGAAATTCCGAGACCGGAGTGGTACGGCGCCACGAGACACGCGAATCCGCGTTAGAACCAAATGGGAGTTGAGGGAGATTTGGATCCCTCCTGGGACAAAACCAACTCCAGGAACAAGGGAATCCACCCCACCTCAAAGGGCTGGAACGGATAACTCACCAACAGGAAGCAAGACCAGACGACCTCCGCCCTCCGGGCGGACGGATCTCCGCTCCGCTCGACCCGGCGCCGCGGCGGCCCTGCGGAGGAGCGGCGGGTGGAGGATCCAGCGGGAGGGGAGCGGGGAGAGGGGCCAAACCGTCTGCCTCGCCTCGCCTCGCCTTGTGCAGCGCTGCGTTTTCCTTTGGGGGGGGTTGATTTGTGTTTTTTGATCGGTCTGGCTGGGCTGCACACTGCGTTGATAGTGTGAGCGTCGGGCGGCAGTCGTAACTGACGCGCGGGTCCTGCGCGCAGCGGCCGATGCCGTGGAGATGCGGTTCCGTTGCGTGGTGTTTGATTTGATCTGGCTTCGTGCTCGTGCCCAGGGGAGGGGAGGGGAGAGAGAATTGGTTTTTGTTTTTGAATGTTTGGGCCTTTGAGGTGTGGACTGGGATTTCCCTCCACCTGCTGCTGGTCGTGCTAGCGCTAGAGACGAGTGTGCAGGAACTGGCAAAGCTCGAAGTACATAGCAAGAGGAGAGAGGTAATCTATGTGTTCCTCAGTATACGCATGTTTTTTGAGCAAATATTTTTCCTTTGTGGATTTTAGGTTTAGGTATAAAAACATTGGTTTGTGTACGTAGAAATATCTCCGACACAACGGTACTCAGTTTTTTAAAACTTATTTAAGCAACGGTTCACTTTGCTTCATCGGATAGGGTTGGAGCTTAGTGTTGTTTTTAGATAATGTGAAGGTTAGTGTTTCGATGATCGATATAGTTGACATTTAGAAATATACGAGTAAATAGATATTATAGTACGTTACTTGCATGGTACGTTATTCGAATGAGTAAATGATGATATAGTACGTTACTTAAAACGTGTCTTTTTCAGTCTACGTAAATCTTCATTTTTGTGCCTAGATGGATTATTACATTTATATGGTTTGCATTTTTTATTTACTTAATAGTTTTGTCTTGCAGGAGGCATTCTCAAAAGAAAAGGACATGTTTAATAAAATAATGTTGAAACTATATTTCTAGGTTGAGGTAGAAAGTCATCACCTATTGAAGTGTGCTACATTGAATATGTACATGAAAACCATAACTCAGTGTATTTTTGTTCAAACACATGTCCATGTCAGATTTTCACTAATGTTTATCCTACTTCGACATAAACCATTATTTCTATAAATTATATTCTCCATGTTCTGAAATAAATGAATCTTAGAAGAAAAAATATAGTTTAATTTAAACTAAATTAACTGTACTAAACATCATTTATAGAGGGGTATAAAATTTACTAGGACGAGAAGCCGTATGTTATCCTCGTGGCCACTTCAACCTGTCCGAACAGTTGTCCGCCCCAACCAACTCTCGTGGTGTAGCCCACTCCGTCTGCTCTCCTCCTGCGACCCGCGCCCCCCTCCTAACGGATCGGACGAGGACGAAGCGCAGTGTCTCCACCATCCCGCACTCCCACTGCTCCTGCCCCGCTCCGCTCCCGCACACCCCTGACCCAATTCGTTCTTTTCCCCAACCCAAGACGCCGGAGGCCCGGAGCAGCCGCGGAGGACCTAGCGCTGCCGGCGTTGAGGGTACGTGACATCGCCTCCTCTGCGCTCCGTGCCATCCGCTTGTTCCAGCCTGCCCTGGTCCCAACCGCGGCTGCCGGCCGGCGCTGGCATGTCGGAGAGCTCCTCGCTGGACGCGGCGGTCGGCTGGAGCTCTACTTCACCTCCCTTCTCCGGCCTCGGCATCGTCGTCTCTGGGGACGGCAAGGGGGGAAGTCGCATTCTCTGTTTTATTCATCTGTATGACTTGTGTGTAGGATCAAGAAGAACATCGGTTGAAAGCCAGATCTGACAAGCTGCTAAGAAACGTTCGCCAGAATGGGAGCTGCACGCCATGTCGGGAAATCGCTGCAGGTTGCTGCAATGCGTGTTTTTAGTAATACGGGCCATATGTATAAAACCCAAATCGTCGGACTCTATTGGATCTGTCCTCGGTTAATTAAGGCGATCAAACTTTAGCACGAATTAAACCTGGCCAGAAGCTATTTTACAGGGATCAACCTAGGCAGCAGGTGTTGGAAAATTGGCGATGCACTACTCTAGCAATTCGACCGTATCACCCAGGAAACATGCGAGTGAGAAGGTCATGGATCGTTACCACTAGACGCGCAGCGCAGCGGATCGTAGATGCGCGCCGTAGCCGATCAGCGCAGCAGTAACAGCAGCGCCTCCACGGAGTCCACACGTACAGGGAGAAACGCCGTGCGTCGGTGTGCTAGCACCGTGCGCGCGGCAGGGGTTTCGGCGGCTGACCTGTGAGGGGCGGCGGCTGGGACTGCTATCTGGTGGAGAGATCTGTCCGTAACCCTACCCCTCATATTTATAGGCGCGCTAATGGGCTTTTAGGTCACAGGCCCATTAGTACCCTAATTTCTTATGGATCAAATATCCATCAGGCCTTTATCCGAATTGTTATGATTGCCTCTTGGGCATATCACCAACAATCTCCCACTTGCACTAGAGACAATCATATAGCCAAGTTTTTCAATATTCCATCCCCTTAAGTGTGTGACCCGTTAGGTTCATGTACAGTCGGTTATGAATGAAAACCGTTTTCAAACACAAGTTAGTAGAGGTACCTAGCAGGACATACTGACTCCCGAATGTACATAAAGATCATATCGGCTGAACCTAGATACATTCACATGCTAATTCCTTTGCCACACGATACCAGTCAAGCTCAAGGCGAGATACGTGCCATCCTTGTGATAGCTCGACCATTCACTCGATCAAATAGTGGATTCAATCGATGACTAACTTTTAGTCATAATGATTAACTCTTTAATCATTTTGGCATGGCCATGCACTTTCAATCCAACTATCTCGAGGGGCCCAGAGATATCTCTCCTGTTATTTAGGAGGGGCAAATCCCATCTTGATCCGCACACATCTCATTCCATGCTTCATCATGCACCTGAAGACTATTTTTATGACCACTCAGTTACGGAGTAGCGTTTGATAGTTTCAAAGTGCACAACTACACATAGTGAGAAACAATGGCGATCTCAGGTCAAAGAATCTAGCGGGTGTATCACTCAAGACCAACTGATGGCACATATGTAAATAACAATCCCAACAGTGTCTCGGAATGGGTCTATCCAACACCATGTTCACTAACATGTGTTCACATTATTAATTTGATATCTCCATATCTATGATCCATGAAACGTGATCATCAATTAATACATGTGCTAGTCTGCGTACTATCATTGTCTCATATAACGATGTAGACTAGGGATCATTTTGAGTAACATTATAATTAACAAAGAGTCTCACGAACAAGTCACATACTTGATGATCAATGTGAATAATAGTTACTCAAATAGTACATAAACATAGCTATGACAAAAGTCTCCCACTACACACTAGGATCATTGATGTAAGTATCTAATACCCATAGATCTCGTGTGCGTCTCATGCTTTGATTGTGGAAGAGGCTTTGTCAACGGATCTGCCATATTCAAATCCGTATGCACCTTGCATATATTCACATCACCTCGGTCGATAATCTCTCGAATCAGATGATAGCGTCGTAGTATATGTTTGGATCTTTTGTGTGATCTAGGCTCCTTTGCCTGTGCAATGGCTCCATTATTGTCGCAATAGAGATCCACAGGTCTGGACGCACTAGGAACAACACCCAACTCAGAAACAAATTTTCTGATCCAAACAGCTTCCTTTGCAGCTTCAGAAGCTGCAATATACTCCGCCTCCGTCGTTGAATCTGCTACTGTGTCTTGCTTGGAACTTTTCCAGCTCACTGCTCCTCCATTGAGGCAGAACACAAAACCGGATTGCGATCTAGAGTCATCCTTGTCTGTTTGGAAGCTAGCATCGGTGTAACCTCTTACAACGAGCTCTTCTTCACCTCCAAACACTAGGAATACATCCTTAGTTCTTCTCAATTACTTAAGAATGTTTTTGACAACTGTCCAATGAGCCTCACCATAATCTGATTGATACCTGCTCGTAACACTTAGAGCATAGGATACATCTGGGCGTGTACACAACATGACATACATGATAGATCCAATAGCCGAAGCATAAGGAATCGCTCTCATCCTCTTTTGCTCATCAGGTGTCGAAGGACACTGACTTTTGCTTAGAGTGATGCCATGTGACATTGGCAAGAAACCTTTCTTAGAATCTTGCATATTGAATCGATTCAATATCTTGTCAATATATGTGTCTTGGCTTAATCCAATTAACCTTTTAGATCTATCTCTATAGATCTTTATGCCCAAAATGTATGCTGCCTCTCCTAAATCCTTCATTGAGAAACTTTTCCTTAATGAGGATTTAACAGCATCTAGTACTGGAATGTCATTTCCAATCAACAATATGTCATCTACATATAGGACCAGAAATATAAGTGCGCTCCCACTAACCTTCTTGTAAATACAAGGTTCTTCTACGTTCTTGATGAAACCAAACCCTTTGACCACTTCATCAAAACGTAGATTCCAACTCCGAGATGCTTGCTTCAATCCATAGATGGACTTTTGAAGTTTGCATATTTTTCTAGCATTTTTAGGATCGACAAAACCCTCAGGTTGTGTCATGTACACATCCTCAGTCAGACTTCCATTAAGAAAGGCTGTTTTGACATCCATCTGCCATATTTCATAATCAAAATATGCAGCAATTGCTAGGAGAATCCGAACAGACTTTAGCATAGCGACGGGCGAAAATGTTTCATCATAATCAACACCTTAAATTTGTCTGAAACCTTTCGCCACCAATCGTGCTTTATAGATGTGAACTTTTCCATCCATATCAGTCTTTTTCTTGAAAATCCATTTGCAATCGATCGGTCTCACACCATCGATTGGATCAACCAAGTTCCAAACTTGATTCTCATGCATGGATTCTATTTCGGATTCCATGGCTCCAAGCCATTTCTCAGAGTCGGGTCCCATTGTTGCTTCAGTGTAGGTCACAGGCTCATTATTGTCCAACAATACCATGTCCTGTGGTTCCGTGGTTAGGAGTGTCAACTTTTCAGTTGCACGACGTACTCTTGTAGACCTTCGTGGAGCTGGTGTTTCATCAAGTGGTTGTACAACATCTTGTACATCCTGTATAGGATTAGAGGGTGCCGAAACATTTTCAGATATTTCTTGGATTTCTTCAAGATGCACCTTGCTCCCACTAACTCCTTTTGAGAGAAACTCTTTCTCCAAGAAGACACCATTGCGAGCAGTAAACACTTTACCCTCCGTTTTATTATAAAAATAATATCCTTTGGTTTCCCTAGGATATCCCACAAAGAAGCATTTGTCTGATTTGGGAGTAAGTTTGTCTGACGTCAAACGTTTGACATAAGCATCACATCCCCAAACTTTGAGGAAAGACAATCTGGGACGTTTCCCGATCCACATCTCATATGGTGTCTTCTCAACAGACTTAGTTGGGACTCTGTTTAGTGTAAACGCAGCAGTTTCAAGAGCATAACCCCAAAAGGATAGTGGAAGATCAGTCTGACTCATCATCGACCTAACCATGTCTAACAAGGTTCGGTTCCTCCGCTCGGACACCCCATTCCATTGGGGCGTTCCTGGTGGAGTCAACTGTGGAACAATTCCACATTGTTTTAAATGATCATAAAATTCATGGCTCAAATATTCCCCCCCACGATCAGATCGTAGAAGTTTAATTGTCTTGCCCAACTGATTTTGTACTTCATTCTGAAATTCTTTGAACTTTTCAAAAGATTCAGACTTGTGCCTCATTAGATAGACATATCCATATCTACTAAAGTCATCGGTAAAAGTAATGAAATACTGAAAACCACCTCTAGCTACCGAACTCATTGGTCCACATACATCAGTATGTATAAGTCCCAACAAGTCAGTTGCCCTCTCACTTTGACCAGTGAAGGGTGCTTTGGTCATCTTCCCAAGCAAACAAGACTCGCATGTGTCAAGTGATTCAAAATCAAATGAACTTAACAAACCATCTTTATGGAGTTTCTCAATGCGTTTCTCATTTATATGACCTAAGCGACAATGCCAAATAAAAGTGGGATTTAGATCATTTCGTCGAGCCCTTTTTGTACTAATGTTATAGACTGTTTTATCCTCAAGATCAAGAACATATAATCCATTCACTAATGGACATTGAGCATAGAAAATATTATTATAATAAATAGAACAACATTTGTTCTTTATTATAATCTCATAACCATTAACTTCTTCCAAACATGAAGAAGATATAATGTTCTTGCTCAAAGAAGGAATGCAATAACATTTATTTAATTCCAAAACTAATCCTGAGGGTAATGACAAGTGATAAGTTCCGACAGCTATGACAGCAACCTTTGCTCCATTGCCGACCCGAACATCCAACTCGCCTCTTGCAAATCTTCTAGTCTCACTTAGACCCTGCAACGATTTGCAAGTGTGAATCATTGATCCGGTATCAAATACCCATGATTCACTAGAAGATGTAGCAATATTGATTTCTATAACATTTATACCTGAAGTGGAAGTCTCACTCCCTTTCTTCTTCTTATCCTCCAAGTACTTCTTGCAATTCCTAGACCAATGCCCCTTAGCATGACAGTGGAAGCATTCATCATTAGGAGAAGGGCCTGATTTTCCCTTTGGCTTTGAGCTTGAAGACTCATTGGGAACCTTTCCCTTGCCTTTAGGATGCATCACACGCTTCCTCTTTTTATTCTCCTTTTGAACCATCATCACATGAGTGGTGTTTTTCTTAATGCTTTCCTCGGCTGTTTTAAGCATCCCATGCAATTCAGCCAACGTTTTCTCCATGCCATTCATTTGATAATTCAATATAAATGGCTCATAGCTCGGTGGGAGTGACTGGAGAATAACGTCAATAGCCAGGTCATCCTTGAGTTCAGAACCAAGTTTGTCCAAAGTCTCAATGTAATCAATCATCTTGATTACATGGGGACTGACCGGGCTACCTTCTGCCAGCTTGCATGAGAACAAGGACTTTGAGATGTTGTACCTCTCAGCCCTTGCTTGGTTCTCAAACATTCCACGTAGTCCCTGAATCATAGAATAAGCATCTGCATGCTCATATTGTTTCTGTAGATCAGGGGACATTGTGGCAAGCATGAAGCAGCTTGCATTAAGCGCATCATCGCAGTGCTTCTCATAAGTCCTGCGAGTTGCGGCATTTGCATCATCGGGGAGGTCATTGGGATATGGTTGCTCAAGAACATACTCAATTTTCTCTTGCCTGAGAACAATTCTCAGGTTGCGGTACCAATCAATAAAGTTAGCTCCATTGAGCTTTTCTTTCTCAAGCACAGATCGCAAATTGAAACCGGAATTGTTACTAGCAGACATGATCTACAATAGAAAATAAATATGCAAGGTTTTAGCACTATGTTATGTACCAATCTTTTATTAACAGTTTAATAAAAGACACCACCACTATATGAGCATCGTCCTCCCTCTAACGACATATAGTGGTCCAAGATCCATATTCACTAATTCCTAGTGAGCTTTGGCTTCACTGCTAGAAAATTAGTAACATAGGTAAACAACCATTGTTAATCATATCTCTATATGATTCTTGTTTGTTGGGTGACATCCAATGCCCCGGCTCCCAACACTATGCCATAAAGCCCAAAACCGTTTTGATAACTTTGTTGAGTAAACCAATACTATGCATGTGAATGTCCAACATTCACCCTATTCATTATGATAGATGACGGTATTTTGCTTTGGCAAACCTACCATACAACGATCAAAACAATATAGGTGCAGCTATAGGTAAATGGCATCAAATACTCAACTTTTCCGAGGGAAGCTATTCTATCATGACAAAACATCCACCATATGAAAAACATGAAAAGAATAGTAATACGATCATATCATATATGTGAATAGTATGGCCTTTAGGATCATAGTGATCTCCATCACCATGGTTCCATCATGATCTATACCGCCATGTCTCCCTTCTTATGGTGATCACCATCGCCATCATGCTTGAGGTTTCTCAATGAATATAAAAGAAGCTAATACATCTAATAGCTATCAAATAAATTACATGAGAGATCAGGCATCACAGGGCGACACGCAGGTCGTTATACAAATATGTGACAACCTCAACCCGGTCGTGTTAAATTTGCAACACGCAGGCTGCACGAATTTTACACACAGATTATCACATCATATTTAGGCCATATCATTCACATCATTCCCTGCAAAAACAAGTTAAGCGTAGAACGATGTCTATCGCGAAACAACTTAATGATGTCACTATAGCAGACACCAAACGGAATTACATAGATCGCATCTATGAAATCACTATGAAAATCTCATCGAATTGATCAGATCAACCCGAATCTGAGCCATTCAGAATGCCTCAATTTTCATTGTGACTGGTTATCCACGAGAAGATCGCGACACATGACCGTGATCTGTTGGCTCAATCTGCTAGCTATGTACACTATTAGTCCCGATGGTGATTCCAGCCGGTAGGGACAGGTTGCGCACACAGCAGAGAAGGAGCACAAACTAATCCTTTAGTCATATGATGGCAATCTACTCTAACCAATTCCATACCCCAGAAGCCGAACTATAAAAATTCATCATATGAACTTGTCTGCAGTAGATCGCATCTAAGATCCAGACCAAAAACTACGCAAGTCGGCTCTGATACCACTGTTGGGAAATTGGCGATGCACTACTCTAGCAATTCGACCGTATCACCCAGGAAACATGCGAGTGAGAAGGTCATGGATCGTTACCACTAGACGCGCAGCGCAGCGGATCGTAGATGCGCGCCGTAGCCGATCAGCGCAGCAGTAACAGCAGCGCCTCCACGGAGTCCACACGTACAGGGAGAAACGCCGTGCGTCGGTGTGCTAGCACCGTGCGCGCGGCAGGGGTTTCGGCGGCTGACCTGTGAGGGGCGGCGGCTGGGACTGCTATCTGGTGGAGAGATCTGTCCGTAACCGTACCCCTCATATTTATAGGCGCGCTAATGGGCTTTTAGGTCACAGGCCCATTAGTACCCTAATTTCTTATGGATCAAATATCCATCAGGCCTTTATCCGAATTGTTATGATTGCCTCTTAGGCATATCACCAACAGCAGGTGGCTCCTTGCTAGGATACGTCCAACCTTCACGTCCAGCGACCTCTCCAATCAAGTGATGACAGGGATGTCGCGGCCTGAGAAGAGGAGGTGCGCACCCACGGACATGCGACGGGCGTATGATGTCTGCCGTGAAACGATGGGGAGCTACGATGTCCGGCGGCCCTAATCCGACTTATTTTACTTTCTAAACCAGCATTGTCTTGCCCACGCAGGAGACCTCTGATCATGCTATGAACAGTCAGATAAATATTTCCATGATCGATCCGCCCAATGCGACTACGAACCGCTTGACGTACGCCGCCCAATATAACCACGAACAAAACTTATGGACGTGCTTATGTCCATGGCATTTTTTTTTCATTTTGCGATCGGAGCCGACGGGTCTTGCGCACGACGGAACGAACCAGATCATCGACAGAATCATTAAAGACACCGAGCAACACTTAGCAGGTAATAAATTAATGTATATCAACCAATATGCTGTGCAAGTTGGTTTTGCTGTTTTTTACTCTTTACAAGCTAACCAGGCTCGCTGCTCCAAGCTGTTACAAAGATGAGTAAATGGACTTTTGACTAAGGATTCGAACAACCGTTTGTGAGATTCCTTCTCTTACATCTACATCAGGGTGGGGAATGCCTGCAAGTTGAAAGAACTACTACTCTCCAAGAACTTGTCTGAGAATGCACCAAATGTTCACTACACGTCTGTCAGAATTATGGATGATACAATCATGACATAGGCGAGGAAGAAGAACATGACAATCTGGATGAGGAACCTCGGGTTATCCCTCAAACTTGGGGCCGCCACAGATCTACTGCTTGAGAATACATGAATAAAGTTTCAGTTATATGCAACCAATGACGTGTGTGAATGCAACAGGTATGTGGCATCACCGTACCTGGCAATCCGCTGGGAAAGTCTATGGAAGGGTAGACTCTGAATGAAAACAACACCTGGTCCTGTTAGAGATGCTGTAAGCTGGTTGTCACCCTGCATAAGATGACGCATCCACAGTGCAAGTAAAATAAGAGCTTGTGAACATGAGCAATCAACAAGGTGACATGAAGCGTGGGGTGGAAGAAAAGGACCTACTCACCCCAAAGACTGCTCTTCTAGGTTGATTAGGACTCTTCAATTGAAACTTAATGGTGTTTGTCATAGCCACAATACAAGCAGCGTCAACAGTAACAACCTCTCGGGGAGCAAGAATTTTCTGCATCACTAGCAAAAATAAAGAACAAAACCTTCTTGGTTAATAGGAGGACCCTATCTGCGTATTATCAAAGTGAACAATAACTTTGTAACGTCAAAACATAGGATATGAGTTCACATGCCTTGTCTGTATAAAATAAACTAAAAGTCCGTAACTCATAGAACATTTAGGTTATCACAGAATGATGTGCACATATACCAAATTTTATGTCACAGCAAGTATTTTGCCCCGCTCTATCACTCACAACATTATATCTTTTATTATAACATGTGCCAACCTAATGTCGCATCTAACTTTCTGCATATATATTTGCACAACATATTATCTTTCAGCTATATACATTCAATCAACTTGTCATAAACTGTTTTTCGAGCCCTACCTAAAAATTCCAATATATGTCCATTTTGCAAGGCTAGAGAGCAGAAATAGCATTGCCTAAGGGAAAAACACGTTGTACCTGATCCACCACCAACAAGGAAAGCCATCCCCTGACCCCTAAGCTTCTGTTTGAGGATCATCTGCAGAAGATTTAGATCTTTCAGTTTCCAAACACGCAAGTTAACCAAGAAGCATATAAAGAACAAAAAAGTGCATATCACAACACGATCTCCAGATGAACGATATGATTTAATAGTTTTACCTACCTCTGCACCAATCGCAATGTTCCGTGGTCTCTGCTGTACTGTACTAGTGACTGATACATCATTCACTGAACACAGAAAAGCATCTGCCTGCAACAATAACTTGCTATATGAAAAGGTTGTCATGACTTTCAAGCAGATAATCAATTTAGAACAGGACTTACCTGGCAAAGAAGTTCTCCACCAAAGTTTGCTAGATCTAGCTGCACAAATGTAAGCAGATATATCAGACTAAGGTATTAAATTCTGTACCTTGTTAATACCCTATACAAATCCAAGATGACTTTTCAGATGTAGACAAACTACGGAAATCTCGATGGCCAGGAAATACAATCTTTTGCATGATAATGCAAAAATACAATATTGATGTACCCCACAACTATCTCTTTGTTAGGCAGGCAGGCGTAAGGACTCAAACATACACTACGGGCTACAAAAGGGGAAAAAATGTAGTGATGCTAGAATTTTCAAATGTAAGATGATTTTTTACTGACAAGAAATACTAACCGGCAGTATTCTCCCAGGAAATGGTGCGGAAATCCCAACATATCCATCATCAGGGCCAGGATTGAAGAAAACAGTGCTGCTTATGCTTTTCCCAAAAATCCACTGCCACACACCTCCATCATTTTCAGGCAAGTAACTATTGTCCATCTGCATGTTCCCAGACATGTAGCACATTGTACCTAGAGAATAAAAATATGATGAAAACTGCATGCTATGCTAACAGTATCTTGGATTATCATACTATATTATTTCATAGAGAGAAATATGTAAGCGGATAATTCACAGCGACTATCAGCTGGTAAGCCCGTGATAAATAAGGTTGGGTCATGGCAGAAAGAAGTACCAAACGAAAACTGCAATGCTCGGAAATATGATGAAAACTAGTTTGACTGAAGGTTGCACGCAAGAATAGATACTTGTTCAGCAGAAAAGATGCCGAGCAGAAGGAATTCGATTTGGTTACCTGGCTTCGCAGTCAACTTCTCCTGAGACTTCAGTATCACCTGAAAATATGTGATTTGAGACACAATCACGAGTGGGCCAGGCGCAATCGAACTGAAGAAAGTTACTACGAGTAAGCGGAAGTTATTTGAGAAACTACCTGCAGAACTTGCACATCGCCGCCGGATATCTGAAACGCCGTCACAGATCCTTGCTGGCTCTGCAAACAACCAACGAAGTTCTAAAGGAATTAGATCAGGGCGACGAGAAACAAATTCCAGGCGCCGGGATCGGGTGGATCCAGATACACAAGCACGAATTTCAACCCTAACATCTACGCGGAGACGAAAGCACCGTGCGAAGGAGAAGGATCAGATCCCGCAGGGGGTAAAGGAACCTGGTAAACGTAGGGCTGGAAAGGCGTGGAGTAGAAGGGCGCGGCCATGGCGGGTGAACCTTCTGGAAGCTTCTCAAAGAGGTCAGTGGGCGCCGGCTCGGAGCGTCGTCGTCGGGGTAGAGAGAGTTGCCATTTGGCGGTGACGGCGAAGCTGTTCTTTTGGGCTCTTCCGAGCTTAATTACGAGGCTATTTTTGTTGTCCTGATGGGATTATCTTAGCCGTTGGTTACGCGATGGACGGGGAGATGATGTGTCTAGGGTGCATACGTGGATGTCCACATAGGCCTCATGTGCACGTGGCGGAATGTAGTTGGTTTTAGTGGCCAACCACGACGTGTCCATTGTATGTGGTGCTAATGGATCTTTTCTCCCTTCCTTTCATTTACTATATCGGATTTCATCTCAACTGATTGGAAAGATATGATGAGGACATAATTGCATTGTATACTGCTCTGGTGTTGTATACGTATGAACATAACGGGGATGACTAGAACCCAAGTTCAAAATGGGATAAGGAATGAAAATAATGTTGACTGACAACTTATAGAACTAGAAATTATAGTTTGAAATCTTCACTTTACATCAATTGCTGATGTGCTATTTGTGTTGCAGGAAAGTGTAGCACAAAGTACCGGAGCAACATTTAAAAATACATCAAATGTGGTGTCATCAAAATCAACTTTGTGATGGAAATATTCTCACTGGCATGACATTGTATTTATTTCTTTAATAAATTTCAGCAGCAACATTTTCACAAGCTGAAAGCAGCAGTTGGTTTAACCAGGAAGTGGATTACTATTCCCAATCATTTACCTCAATGACGCTCTTTGTTATTATCATAATACATGATAAAAAATAATAATGATGCGAGCAAAACACTTATAGTTTCTCTATGATTTTGTGGGCACATGTTGGTTGTGTTGCATATATGCAACCTATGATACATCTTCATGTTTTCACTTATCTCTCTATATAAGTAGATTAATAGTTCTTACGTTTTCCCCTCTATTTCAGGTTTAGGGCATATTTGGACTGTAGGATTTTCATAGGATTGTGAAGGTTGGAACAAAGGATTGAGGACTTCTCTGGTATCTAGTAATCTTATAGGAATTATAAACGATTCCAATCCATAGAAAAAATCGTATAAGAGCCCTTTGGAATAAAGGATTAAGCATGTCAAATTCCTACTGAATGGCTTATTTCATAGGCATTTTGGATGATTTCTAACATGAGGTCCAACTTCATTGAAAATTTCAATTATGTCTATCTCATCTAAATCCTGTGCTTTTTGTGCACCATCCAAACAATCATATGCCTACAGTTTTCTTGTATTTTTCACTCCATAGAATTCAATGTGCAAGGACACTTCAATCTTGCATTTTTCCTGCCGGTGTTTCGTGGTAGTTCTTGCAGCTTGAGTACTTTCAATTAGAGGGAATAATCAATTCATTAATCAGTTAGAGGGGTACATATAGGTCCCATTACTTGAGGGCTAAGTAAGCACACCCACAATGACTAAGATACCCCTAAATACATAACCAAAACACACAGTCGTCTAACGCCCCCTTCGCAGTCCCAACATTTAGCCACGGCAGATGTTGAGACCGGACCAAAACTCGGTGAAGACCGACGAAGGCAGACCATTCGTGAAGATATCAGCGAACTGCAACGACGTCGGAACCTGGAGTACTCGGACCTCCCCGAGAGCCACCCGCTCTCAAACAAAGTGAAGATCGATCTCCACATGCTTGGTTTGCTGATGCTGCATCGGGTTGGTGGAGAGATAGACAGCGTTGACGTTGTCGCAGTAGACCAACGTACTCTGGGCGAGGGGGGAGTGAAGCTCTTGAAGTAGCTGTTGAAACCAGGAGGACTCAGCCACACTGTTGGCCACAACACGGTACCCCGCCTCAGCACTCGAGCGGGACACCACATGATGCCGCTTCGAGGACCAGGAGATGAGGTTGCCACCCAGAAAGACGGCGTAGCCGGAGGTGGACCGACGGGTGTCCGGGCAACCGACCCAGTCAGCGTCAGTGTAGACAACCAGCTCGGAGGCGGAGTCACGCTGAAGAACAAGGTCGTAGTCAGAGGTACCCCGCAGGTACCGAAGGATCCTCTTCACCGCCGTAAGATGCGGCTCCGGCGGATTGTGTATGTGGAGGCACACCTGCTGAACCGCATAGGAGATGTCCGACCTGGTGAAGATAAGGTACTTCAAGGCACTAGCAAGACTCCTGTAAGCGGTGGGGTCAGCGATAGGAGCGCCTTCGGTAGAGGAGACCTTCGCCTGGGTATCCACCGGAGTGGAGAACAGCTTGCAATCAGTCATGCCCACTCGGTGGAGGATGTTCAGGCAGTACTATCGCTGGTGGGGGAACAGGGCGCCCGGTCGGTGCTCGATCGCAACACCTAAGAAGTGGTGTCACCGGCCCAAGTCCCTCGTCGCGAACTCCTGCTGCAGGGCGGAGATCATGCACTGAAGGAGAGCTGGAGTGTACGCTGTGAGGACAATGTCGTCGACGTACAGGAGGAGGTAGACAGTGTCACCCTCACGCCTGTAGACGAAGAGCGAGGTGTCCGCCTTGGCCTCGATGAAGTCGAGTGAGACCAGGAAGGAGGCGAACCGGCTGTACCAGGCCCGAGGCGCCTGCTTCAGCCCGCACAGGGACTTGTTCAGCCGGCAGACCATGTATGGAAAGGCTGAATCAACGAACCCTGTCGGGTGAGTGCAGTACACCATTTCTGTTAGCGTCCCATGGAGGAAGGCGTTCTTGACGTCCAACTGGTGGACAAGCGAAGAACATGAGAGAGCCAGTGACAGAATGGTGCGAATCGTCGCCGACTTCCCACCGGGTCGAAAGTCTCATCGTAGTCGATTCTGGGGCGCTGAGTGAAGCCCCGAAGAACCCACCGGACCTTGTACCTCTCTAGAGACCCATCCGCCATCTTCTTATGCGTGAACACCCACTTGTCGGTGACAATATTGCCATGACCTGGACGAAGAAACCAAGTCCGAGGTTTGGTTGGCAAGCAAAGTTGCATACTCTTCTTCCATAGTCCGACGCCAGTGAGGATCAACGAGGGCGCTATGGACAGAAGAGGGGATAGGTGAGATGGGTGAAGAGGTAGGCGGTGGTGAGGTCATTGAGGAGAGGATGACCCCGGAGAATCGCTCAACCGGCCGGAGAACCCTAGCGGCCCATCGGGTGAACGTGACTGGGTCCCGGTGGAGCAGGGGGTGGTACACCGGAGGCTCTGGGTGGGAAGTAGCCTGTATACCAACCCGCGCTTATCGCTGATCGACGAGAGTAGGGTCGGCATACCGCGACACAGGGACCACGCGTGGTGCAGCAGTCGATGTCGAAGACGCCGGTGTCGCGCGTGGCGCGATGGACGACGTCAGGGACGCCGGGGCCGAGCTTGGCGCAACGGGCGACGTCGGGGACGCCGGGACTGCGCACGGCGCAGCGGGCGACGTCAAAGCCGCGCGTGGTGCAGCATACGACACGACAGGTGACCCTGGAGGCGCACGTGGCCCAGCGGACGACGTCGGAGAAGACGTGGCCGCGCGTGGCGCAGCCGACGACGTCGGGGATGTCGGGACCGCGAGTGGCACAGCCGGTGGCATCAAGGACGTCGGGTCCGTGGGAAGGCATGGAAGACGGTGTCGAGGACACCGGGACCGGGCTCAGCGCAGTGAGTGGGTAAACTACGGGAGGTAAAAAACAAGGTCGCTAGAAAGCGGACTCATGATCAATAGAGAAAAGGGAGTCCAACTCGGGCAACGAGTCAGGGTGTAAGGATCGAAACGCCCAAGAGGGGGGGTGAATTGGGATTTTTTAAATTTTAGAGCAATTTAGAACTTTAATGGTTGAAGCCCAATTCCCTATGCAAACTAACTATGCAAGCAAGAGAGCTAAGTGCAGAATAGTAAAAACGTAATAGTAAGGGGTGAGGAGAGAAATGCAAACTCCCGCGGAGACTCGGAGACACGGCGATTTTTCCCGTGGTTCGGTAAGATCACAAAAATCTTCCTACGTCCACGTTGTGGCACCCACCGAAGGGTATAGCCACTCCCAAGTCACCAAGACGAGGGAATCCACTATCTTTCTCCGTTTGCCTTCTCCAGCAAGGTGGAGCTCAAGCCTTGTACAATAGTGATCCTCCGGGCTTCCACAAATGCCTTGGTAAGCTCCGGGACGATCTCTTCTTCCTCCAACGTTTACAAGGCGAGAGAAGTCACCAAGACACTCTCTCTCACTAGCCTAGAGATTCCAATCACCAAGAATGGACGCACACAAGCTTCTCTCTAGCTAGACATAACCTATAATTGGAGTTTAAGAGGTTTTGAAGTGTGGAAGTGGTAGCTCTTGGTCTTGAATGCTTGAGAATGTGTAGAGAGGCTCTGGTGATCAAGACTTCTCGAAATGGCCGGTTGGAGGGGTATTTATAGCCAGCCCACACGAGATAGCCGTTGGAAAAGTGGGCAGACTTTGTCAGTTGACATCGGATCCTCCGATGCACCCCTTTATATGATCATCGGTCGAATTCCAAATTAGCTGATGTCACGTGTCAGATGTGACCGTTGGATATAACCGTTGGATCTTTTAATTGACCGATGTTACTTCAATTTATCATCGGATGATCCGGTGAGTTGATCTGCAGAATTGGGTCAGAAATATTGTCTCTGTTGAATTTGACCGATGTACACTCACTTCCTCATCGGATGATCCGGTGTGTATATCTTCATAATAGCTCAGATATCAACCTTCGGGTGAACTCAACCGATGTGCCACTTCCTTCACATCGGATGATCCGATGAGTACTGGGATCTGAGGTCTTCTTCTTCTGCCAACTCAAACTCGACCGATGTAGTCATTTTACAAGTCATCGGATGATCCGGTGAGTGCAACTTGTTTGCTTCGAGTTGTTTTGAGTTGATCTTTTGGAATCTTCTTGAGTGACCTCTTTGACACTTGTTTGAAATGATATTATGATGAAGTGTAAGTTTCTTGTGTTGCCAATTTTGATGGAATAGAGTTGTTGTATGAGTTCTTTATTTAGTCTTCATGAGTATCGAATAACCCCTTAGAATAGATCGTTGAGGGGTCTCCATTTGTATCCAATGAGCAGTAGACGGTGTGACTAGATAGTTTATTAACGTTTGATGTGATATACGTGAAACCTTGCATCCACAAACTCATTAGTGATAACGAACGGTTGTCATTAATCACCGAAACCATACCTCACGGGGGCCTAGATGCTTTCAATCTCCCCCTTTTTGGTGATTGATGACAACACAACGAGTAGAGCATAGAGTTAATGGAATTAAAAACGCAATGCTCAAAAAGAAAATATAACAAGTACAAAATGCAACACAAGTGGCTTGAAGGCTCAAATAATAAACAATAAAGCGTAAGAGCACAAAGTAGCACCCAAAGTACAATAATAGCAAATAATAACAGACATTCTCAAAGATAACAATGAGTAGCAAAGGGATAGACACTCCCCCTAAAACCAAGAACTCTCCCTATAACTGAGCTAACCTCCCCCTGACTCTAACTCTTCTCCCCCTTTGGCATCAAGACACCAAAAAGGGAAGTTGAGTCCCTACGACTCAGGCGCGCTCCTGGCGATGGTGAAGCGGTCGGCGTCAACGGTGCTGTCGTCGGAGCTGCTGGAGGTAGAGGTCGCTGGTGCTGGAGCTGGAGCGGGAGGAGCTGGAGCTGCTGTGGGGGCTTGAGCTGGAGCTGGAGCTGCTGGGGGATCCGCTGAGACTGCTGGCGCCGGTGAAGGTACTGCAGGAAGAGGTGAGGCCTGGAGCGACGTCGGTGGCAGTACTGGAGCTGGTGCCAGTGGGGGTGCACCTGGAGCCTGACTGAGTCCCAAGTGCTGAGGTGGAAGAGCCACTCCAGTCTGCTGGTAGAGGTTGGTGACCAACCCCAGGATGCCCAACAGCATCTGCTGAGTCTGCTGCTGCTGGTCCAGAGTGCGTCGCGTCATCTGATCGACGAGGTTGGTGAACCTGTCGGTGTCCTCTCGCCTCTGACGGGCGATCTCCAGCTGCATCTCCTGCTGCTGCCTCTGAAGCTCCTCCTGTCGAGCTGCCTGTTGTTCCTGCTGCTGAGCCATCCGCTGAAGTAAAGCAGTGAGCTCTGACGGCTGAGTCACCTGAGCCTCTGACACTGGAGGAGGTGAAGGTGGTGGAGCAGCTGAGCCTCCTGCCTCTGCGTCGTGCTGCCTCGGTGAGGGTGGAGCAGGAGGGAAGTACTCCTCGACACTGTCGCTGGTGTCGCTGTCTGACCATACGTGCTGTAGGTCTCCTCCCTGAGCCTCTGCCTGTGCCAGCTCGGCGTCCTCCTGAGTCAGCTCTGCCCAGTCCTCCTCGGACAGTCTGGCTCGAACCTCACGCTCGATGGGACGACCAAGGCGGCGGTCTCCCGGAGTGGGGACTCGGTAGTAGCTGAACCGGGTCACGTGCATCTCCGTCAGCTGAGAGACTCCTGGAGTGTCCTCTGGAACCAGCTGGTGAAGAAGGTGACAGATCCAGTGACCAAAGACCAGCTGTCGTAGCATCCCAACTCCATCGGTGATCACGTCCTCCATCTCGCAGATCAGAATATCTATAATGTCGAACTCCATCCCGTTCATCACGTAGAACAGGATGGTCTGCTGAAGGCTCGTGAATCCCTCCAAGTAGCCGGACCTCGGCAGCAGGGTACGTCTGAGGACGTGGTGAACTGTCCGGGCTGCTGGGGTGAGAAGAGCTGGCACCCTCGGCTGGTCAGGAGTGAACGTCTGAGTGAACAGACCTCTGATCTCCTCGAAAGGCGGTGCCACTCCTCCAGTCAGTGGCCTCCTCGGCGGATCTGCGTCTCCGTAGACTATCTGGTGCAGACACGTAGTAGAAAGCTCCACACCGAGCAGTCTGCCCAACAAGTCTCGAGACACGTCGTGGATCCGCCCCATGAACATGAAGTGGATCGAGCGACGGCCCTCAGAGACATAGAGTGTCGCGTAGAACACCCTGACCCATTCCTCGACGTAGGCACTCCTCTGGTGTGAGAGCAAAACCACAAGTCCTCTGTATCTCTCAAAGAGGGGCCTGATCCCGTGTCCTGCTGCCACTGCAAGCTGATCCCAGTCAATGCTGTTGTGCTGGAATAGCTTGTGACCCCGACGCCTGTAAGTCTCGTACAAGGACGCCTGTGTCAGGGTCCAAAAACGGGAGTCAACTCGAGAATCTCTAGGCCGCGGGAACCACTCCTCAAGGATCACTGACCATCTGATCTTCTTCAGTTGCCTAGCCTTTGTCTTCCTGTAGTCGGTGAGTCTGACATCCTCGGCAACACGCACAGCTGTGTCCATCAGGTGGATGGCCCTTTCGGCCTCTCTGTCCTCGGCGCGGTCAGCCGCAGAGGGACGCCGACTAGCCGTAGGGGTCTGTCCACCCCCACGAGTCCTCGGGGTGCGCTGGCGGATGAGTGGCGCCACCTCGGTCTCCTCCTCGTCGGAGCCCTCGGGAGGCACCGGCTGGATCGGAGGCTGCTCCTGCCTCTGTCGGGACTCGCGGATCCGTAAGGAACCGCGATGGCCGCGCTCACGCTCCTCGGCGGCGCGAGCGGCCAACTCCGCACGACGAGTGTCCTTGGACATTTTGCGCTTCTTCGCGGCGGGCTCCTCAATAGCCTTGCCCTTTCCTTTGCGATCGCGACCCATCTTGATGCAATAGAGAGCTAGGGTTAGCAACGGTGAAGGTGCACGACGAAAACAACGAAAGGCGTCACGCGGCACGGAGCAAACCTTATCGACGAATCAGTGAACCTCGGCGTAACCTTAGCGGAGAGGGTGATGCGTGCCGGCGGCGAGTGGAGGAGAGACGGCGCGCGCGGGAGGCGGCGTGCGCGGGAGAGGCGGTTGTGCGTGGAGGCGGCACCTGGGAGGCTGCGGCGGCCGAAGGGCGGTGGCGGCGGCAGGGAGGCGGCGGCGGCCGAAGGGCGGCGCCTGGGACAGGGAGGCGGCGGCGGCAGGGAGGCGGCGGCGGCCGAGAGGCGGCGGCGGCGTCTGGGAGGCGGCGGCGGCTGCGCTCGGGAGGCGGCGGCCGAGGGGCGGCGACGGCTGCGCCTGGAGGCGGCGGCGGCGCCTGGAGACGGCGGCGGCGGCTGGGGGGCGTGAGGACGGTGGCGAGGGCGCGGGCGGCGACGGAGATCGGAAAAGAGAAGGAAGAAAAACAGGAAGGCGGCCGAGCCGTTTTTTAAACTGTTCGGGCAAACCCTAGCCGCGCATAACACACCGGATGGACCGATGATCATCGGAGGATGCATCGGTCGAGTTCAACAGAGAGTTGTTCCAATAATTCTCTTGGAACACCGGATGGACCGACGTTGAGGTGGCGATCATCGGTCGATTTCTGCAGGGCACCAGGAGAACTAAACACCGGATGCTCCGATGTCTTCTGAAATGAACTCATCGGTTGATATGTGACATCTGACTTGAACTGAAGCACCGATTGATCCGATGATCTGCTGGCCCTGGCATCGGATAATCCGATGACTACAGAAAACCTAAGACTGCCCATATGTGTCCTTGGACTTAAACACATAAAGATAAGGATGGGTCCTCGGACTTTTTGGGCAACTCCTAACCTCTAATATAAGTCTTTAAATATAGTGCCACATATTGGCTAAGCCTTTAAGCAAAGAGAACACACAAGGTTAAGAGTGAAACCATGAAAATGTAGGGCCCATGCTTTGTGAGCTAGAGTATAGAAAACTTCTATCTCTTTAAAGCATGTACCTTTAGAATTTTGCTTTATCGACATCATATGAGTTGAGATATTGCATTTTGAACAAGTCTCCTTCTCATGATGTGGTTTCCCTTTGTGACAATCTACCGTATGCAATGCCAACCAAAATGATGCAAGATATTGAATGAGTGCAAGTCTGTATGGCAGGAATCATGCAAGGAGTAATGTGAATCTATCTTGCCAAGTTTAAACCTGCCAAAGGCTTCCTCAGGAAAAGCTATTTCTAGCTTGCCCCTATCCTTTGGGAGTTAGACAAGACCTATTTGATGTGCAACCTTATATGAACATGGCAACCTACATGACGTTAGATGCATCTAGCACATTTAATTCACTTCTTAGTCTAGAAAAAGTTTTCTCATCAAGTGGTTTAGTGAAGATATCCGCCAATTGTTCTTCGGACCTTACACCTTGCAAAGAGATGTCTCCTTTAGCCTCATGGTCCCGCAAGAAGTGATGGCGAATATCAATGTGCTTAGTGCGGGAGTGTTGAACGGGGTTTCTAGCTATCTTAACCGCACTTTCATTGTCACAAAGGAGAGTCACACAATCAAACTTAATTCCAAAGTCCAAAAGGGTTTGCTTCATATATAGAATTTGGGCACAACATGCACCGGCCGCTATATATTCTGCCTCCGCGGTGGACAAAGCTACGGAGTTTTGCTTTTTGCTCGACCAGGATACTAGGGAACGCCCAAGTAAGTGGCACCCACCGGAGGTACTCTTGCGATCCACACGGCATCCGGCAAAGTCCGAATCCGAGTAACCCAAGAGATGGAAACTAGCGTTCTTGGGGTACCACAAACCTACACTTGGGGTATGCTTGAGATACCTAAGTATCCTAAAGACCGCCTTACGATGCGATTCTTTAGGTGCCGCTTGAAAGCGGGCACACAAGCACACACTGAACATGATATCGGCCTAGATGCGGTAAGATATAACAATGAACCAATCATGGAACGGTAATGAGATTGGTCAATAGGTTTACCGTCCATGTCCGCGTCGAGATGACAATTTGTTGCCATTGGAGTATTTCTTGAGCTGCAATCTTCCATTTCAAACTTCTTCAAGAGGTCTTTGGTGTACTTTTCTTGGTAGATGAAAGTCCCCTCTTGAAGTTGCTTGATTTGAAATCCTAGGAAGAAATTGAGTTCTCCAATCATTGACATCTCGAACTCCCTAGACATCATGGTGCCAAACTCAAGACTGAGAGATTTGTTAGTTGAGCCAAAAATAATGTCATCAACGTAAATTTGACAAAGAAATAGATCCCCGTTGATGTCCTTGGTGAAAAGTGTAGTGTCCACCCTCCCGATCTTGAATCCTTGCATGACCAGGAAATCTCTAAGACGTTCATACCATGCCCTAGGTGCTTGCTTGAGCCCGTAGAGCGCCTTGTGTAACCTATACACATGGTTAGGATTCCTCGGATCTTCAAACCCGGGAGGTTGCTCAACGAAAACAAGCTCGTTAATGTAACCATTGAGGAAGGCACTTTTCACATCCATTTGATAAAGCATAATATTGTGATGTGAAGCAAAAGCTAGAAGTATACGAATAGCTTCTAACCGTGCGACCGGGGCAAAGGTCTCTCCAAAATCTAGTCCTTCTACTTGTGAAAAACCCTTGGCCACAAGCCTTGCCTTGTTGCGGACCACCACGCCATTCTCGTCTTGCTTGTTGCGGTACACCCACTTTGTTCCGATGACGTTCTTGTTCTTGGGTCGCTCCTCCAATACCCAAACTTCATTTCGGGTGAAGTTGTTGAGTTCTTCTTGCATAGCCATCACCCAATTTGGATCTTGGAGTGCTTCCTCAATATTTGCGGGTTCTACACACGAAACAAAAGAGTAGTGCTCACAAAATGAAGCAACATGGCGAGAACGAGTACTTACTCCCCTTGACGGACTTCCGATGATTTGATCCATCGGATGTGCCTTGGAGACGCGCCCATGCCTTATAAGAGGTTGTGAGGCACTTGGTGGTGGTGAGGCATCTTGCACGTCTTGTGGTTGGACTTGACCTTGGACTTCTTCTTCTTCTTGGTGTTGTGTGGCATGTGAATCTTGCATTGGCAATGAATCATTTTTCTCTTCTTCTTCATCAATTTGAGGCGCCACGGAGGTGTTGATGTTGGAACTTGAGGCTCCCCCTTGATCATGGCTCTCCTCAACTTCGGGCTTGATGTCTCCTATGGTCATGTTCTTCATAGCTTCTCGTAGAGGCTCATCATCTATATCATCATGACCAAAACTCTCCTCTTGGGAGCCATTAGTCTCATCAAACTCAACATCACAACTTTCTTCAACTAACCCGGAGGTTTGGTTGAATACTCGATATGCTTTTGAATTTGACGCATAACCAAGAAAGATACCAACATCACACCTTCTTTCAAACTTACCGAGCCTTTTCTTGCGGTAGATGTAGAACTTGCACCCGAAGACTCGGAAGTAGGAGATGTTGGGCTTTCTCCCAATGAGGAGCTCATATGGGGTCTTTTGAAGTAGTCGATGAAGGTAGACCCTATTTGCGGCATGGCATGCCGTGTTGATTGCTTCGGCCCAAAACTTCTCCGACGTGCCATAGTCATCAAGCATTGCTCTTGCAAGGGTGATGAGAGTCTTGTTCTTCCTTTCAACGACACCATTTTGTTGAGGGGTGTATGTGGCCGAAAACTCGTGCTTCACGCCTTCACGATCACACCACTCCCCAATGTTGTAGTTCTTGAACTCGGTGCCGTTGTCACTCCGGACCTTGATGATTGGAAGTTGAAATTCCCTTTGAGCTCGTTTAGCGAAGGTCTTGAAGATTTCCGGAGTTTCACCCTTGTCGCCTAGGAATAATGTCCAAGCATAGCGAGAGTAGTCATCAACAATAACAAGACAATAGAGGTTACCGCCAAGGCTTTGATACGTGGACGGTCCGAAGAGGTCCATGTGAAGTAGTTCAAGTGGCTTGGAGGTTGACACCATTGTCTTTAACGGATGGTGTGAGGCAACTTGCTTCCCGGCTTGACATGCGCTACAAAGCTTGTTCTTCTCAAATGTGACATCCTTCACGCCGGTCACCATCCCAAGCTTGAATGACTTCTTGAGCTTGCTCATCCCAATGTGAGCAATGCGCCGATGCCATAGCCACCCCAAATTAGTCTTGGTGAAAAGACAAGTGGTCAAGCTAGCATCCTTGTTGGAGAAGTCCACCAAGTAAAGATGTCCATGCCGAAAGCCTTTGAATATTAGTTCTTTACTTGACTCACTAGTCACCACAACACCATTCTTGTCAAATGTGCACGTTAGTCCAAGATCACATAATTGTGCAATAGAAAGTAAATTAAAGCTAAGAGACTTAACGTAAAGCACATTAGAGATGGACAAATCATGAGAAATAGCAATTTTACCCAAACCAATTACCTTCCCCTTTGAGTTATCACCAAAGGTGACTTGTTCATGATTGTCGGGGTTTTCTGTGGAGGTGAACATACCATCATTGCCGGTCATATGTTGAGTGCACCCACTATCGAGTACCCAATGCTTTCCTCCGGCTTTGTAGTTCACCTACACACATGAAGTTAGTTTTTGAGTTTAGGAACCCAAGCCAACTTAGGTCCTTGTATGTGTGATACAAGTGATTTTGGAACCCAAAGTTGCTTGGGGAGCTTCCCCTTCATGCCCTTGATGTCTTTGCCGATGAACCTTGCCTTCACCTTTCCACCTACTTTGCTCAATAGATAGTGATAATTATTGAAAGTAGATTTGTAGTTAGGAGGCAATTTGGGAGAAGGACGGTTGGGAAGAGGACACTCCCTCGTGTGATGTCCGGTGACCTCACAATGTTGGCAATAGGAACCAACTTCCTTGATGAAGCTTGTCCTAAGCTCCGGTGAGGGCACCTTTCCTTTGTTGGGCACCGGGAATGATCCAAGTCCCCTCTTGTGGAAGCCTTTGGCTTGTTGGTAGAGGATTTCCTTGTGCTTGTCCTCCCCCTTAGAAAGTCTTGCCACACTAGTGCGAAGACTTTCAATTTCGTCCATTAGCTCCTTCTCCCTAAGGCTTGCTTTCAAAGGCAAAGACTTATCCAAACCATTAGTGGCATGTGAATTAGATGATATTTTGCCATCAAGGGTTTCTTTCTTTGTGTTTTTCAATTTAAGTTCAATAGCTTCATAAGCACGGTTAAGCACTTCATGTTCTTGAACCAACTCATTGTGCTTTGCCAAGAGTGCTAAGTTAGCTAAGTCAAGCTCATGATACTTAAGCTTGATTGTAGCATTTTCATCCTCGATTTGTTTGACATTTGATTTGAGCGTGTCATGCTCTTTAAGTATGATTACATACTTGTCATGCAAATCGAGGTTAGCACTTTCAAGCTTAGCACGAGCTAGCTCAAGAGCCTTAACCTTAGCCTTTTCCCTTTTTATCATGGCATGATATTCACTAATCATGGATGCTAATTCATCGGGTGAAAGCTCCTCATCATCATCGCTAGAGTCTTCACATACCTTTGAGTTACCTTTCGCCATTAGGCACATAGGAGGTGGATGAAGAGGTGAGTCATTCTTGTTGACGATGGCGAGGCCCGCCAAGTTTTCTTCATCTTCACTATCTTCGTCGCTTGACTCTTCATCCGTGATCCATTCATTTGCTTCACACATGAAGACCTTTTGAGGCCCTCTTCTTTTCTTTGGAAAGAGCTTGGTTTTCTTGCCTTTGTCAAATTTCTTCTTTCCAAAGGAGCGCTTGGGCTTGACCTCCTCTTCATTATCACTTTCTTCTAGCTTGTGATGCTTGCCAATTTCCTTTCTTTTGTCCGGTCTTGGACAGTCATATGATATGTGGCCTAGATCACCACAATTGTAGCACGTCTTGTTTTCATCTTTTCCTGGCAAGAAGGCTTTCTTTTTGGGATCAAAAGAGTATCCCTTCTTTGCAATCTTGGAGTTGAGGCGTGAGAATTTTCTCATCATCAAAGCAAGCTCATCATCATCATCTTCGCTTGTTTCTTGCTCTTCTTCACTTGAGCTAGGCTCAACCACTTTCTTCTTCTTGGGAGTTGTCTTCTTGGTTGACGCCTTGAGAGCAATGGTTTTTGATGATGACTCCTCCATCATTCCAAGTACGCTCATTTCATGAGCATGAATTTCTCCAATGAGCTCCGAAACTTCAATGTTGTCTAGTGACTCCTTTTGGAGCATTGAATTGATAATGTTGTACTTGGGCTTGGGTAGAAGCATGAGGATCTTGTGATTTATAAGTCCCTTGCCAAGAGAAGCAATATCAAGTGCGTTAATTTCCTCAATGAGCACATTTAAACGCGAAAACATTTGATTAACGTTTTCATGAGGAAACATCTTAAATTCATCATATTTTGATTTAAGCATGTGATATTTGAGTTCTTTGACACGAGATGAGCCCTCATGTATTTCAACTAGACATGCCCAAATTTCACATGCTTTTTCCTTGCTAGCAATCCTAGCAAAAACATCTTGACTAATGCATTCATATATGGCATTTCTAGCCTTAGCATCCCATTTTAATTGGTCTCCAACATAGTCAAGATTTCCAAACCCCGCATGGGTCGCTTCCCACACTTCGGGAGCAATTGCCTCAAGGTAAGCGCGCATGCGTGCTTTCCAATAAGCAAAATTCTTGCCCTCGAAGGTAGGAACCGAACCCCCATTCTTGGCCATTTTTGCTCTCTAGCGGTGAGGCTAGAATGATCCAATGAGCAACCAAGCTCTGATACCAATTGTAAGGATCGAAACGCCCAAGAGGGGGGGGTGAATTGGGCTTTTTTAAATTTTAGAGCAATTTAGAACTTTAATGGTTGAAGCCCAATTCCCTATGCAAACTAACTACGCAAGCAAGAGAGCTAAGTGCGGAATAGTAAAAGCGTAATAGTAGGGGGTGAGGAGAGAAATGCAAACTCCCGCGGAGACTCGGAGACACGGCGATTTTTCCCGTGGTTCGGTAAGATCACAAAAATCTTCCTACGTCCACGTTGTGGCACCCACCGAAGGGTATAGCCACTCCCAAGTCACCAAGACGAGGGAATCCACTATCTTTCTCCGTTTGCCTTCTCCAGCAAGGTGGAGCTCAAGCCTTGTACAATAGTGATCCTCCGGGCTTCCACAAATGCCTTGGTAAGCTCCGGGACGATCTCTTCTTCCTCCAACGTTTACAAGGCGAGAGAAGTCACCAAGACACTCTCTCTCACTAGCCTAGAGATTCCAATCAACAAGAATGGACGCACACAAGCTTCTCTCTAGCTAGACATAACCTATAATTGGAGTTTAAGAGGTTTTGAAGTGTGGAAGTGGTAGCTCTTGGTCTTGAATGCTTGAGAATGTGTAGAGAGGCTCTGGTGATCAAGACTTCTCGAAATGGCCGGTTGGAGGGGTATTTATAGCCAGCCCACACGAGATAGCCGTTGGAAAAGTGGGCAGACTTTGTCAGTTGACATCGGATCCTCCGATGCACCCCTTTATATGATCATCGGTCGAATTCCAAATTAGCTGATGTCACGTGTCAGATGTGACCGTTGGATATAACCGTTGGATCTTTTAATTGACCGATGTTACTTCAATTTATCATCGGATGATCCGGTGAGTTGATCTGCAGAATTGGGTCAGAAATATTGTCTCTGTTGAATTTGACCGATGTACACTCACTTCCTCATCGGATGATCCGGTGTGTATATCTTCATAATAGCTCAGATATCAACCTTCGGGTGAACTCAACCGATGTGCCACTTCCTTCACATCGGATGATCCGATGAGTACTGGGATCTGAGGTCTTCTTCTTCTGCCAACTCAAACTCGACCGATGTAGTCATTTTACAAGTCATCGGATGATCCGGTGAGTGCAACTTGTTTGCTTCGAGTTGTTTTGAGTTGATCTTTTGGAATCTTCTTGAGTGACCTCTTTGACACTTGTTTGAAATGATATTATGATGAAGTGTAAGTTTCTTGTGTTGCCAATTTTGATGGAATAGAGTTGTTGTATGAGTTCTTTATTTAGTCTTCATGAGTATCGAATAACCCCTTAGAATAGATCGTTGAGGGGTCTCCATTTGTATCCAATGAGCAGTAGACGGTGTGACTAGATAGTTTATTAACGTTTGATGTGATATACGTGAAACCTTGCATCCACAAACTCATTAGTGATAACGAACGGTTGTCATTAATCACCGAAACCATACCTCACGGGGGCCTAGATGCTTTCACAGGGGACGAAGCGAAGAAGGGAAAGGAAGACTCGTCGAAGACGACGTGTCGAGAGACCAAGATACGACGGGTGGTAAGGTCAAGGCACTGATACTCTTTATGGTCAGGGGAGTACCCAAGGAAGATATACCGAGTCGAGCGAGGCGCAAGCTTATGAGGAGCTGTGGCAGAGAGGTTAGGGTAGCAAGCGCACCCGAAGATTCGGAGTGGTTATAAAGAGGGGTGGTGCCGAACAGAGCGAAGTGAGGAGTGGGAGCACTTATCGCCTTAGTAGAAAGACGATTAATGAGGAAAGTGGTGGTGTGAAGAGACTCCGCCCAGTAACGAGCAGGGGTGGAAGCCTGGAATATTAGAGAGCACATGACATCGTTAGTGGTCCGAATCATACGTTCGGCCTTGCCGTTCTGGGGGGAAGTATAAGGGCAAGACACACGCAACTGAACCTCATTGGAGAGCAAGAAGTCACGGAACGCTAAGTTATCAAACTCGCGTCCGTTGTCACAGTGGACCGCTGTATCGTGCACCCAGACTAGATGGACACCCAAACGAAGAAGTGAGAAAGAGCGGCGAACGTGCAAACTTCTATCGCAAGGGAAAAGTCCACGAATAGTGTGAAAAATCATCCACAATCACCAAATAATACTTATAGCGAGAAACACTGAGAATAGGTGATGTCCAAAGATCACCGTGAATCAGATAAAAAATGTGCTCAACATGAGTGACAGAGTGCGGGAAAGGAAGTCGAACATGGTGACCGAGATGACAAGCATGACACAGAGACTCATGAGTACCCCTAGTACACGAAATCACTTAGCTACTAGACAGCTTTGACATGACATCAACACCGGGGTGGCCAAGCCGACGGTGCCAGGTGGTCGAAGAAGCTGTCGTAGCCAGGCAAAAAGGCGCAGACGGGGCGGAAGTAGGAAGACGAAGCAGGGGTCCCGAACTCTCACAGCGGAGAAAAAGACGCCGGGTAGTAAGATCCTTCATAGATAAACCAGAAGGATCAAACACAATGGAAACATGGTTGTCAGTAGTAAAACAACGAATAAAAAGAAGGTGCTAGATGATGTTAGGAGCAACAAGAACATCACGGAGTTGAAAGGAACCCGGCGAACCCGAGTCACCTACTGAGATGACCGGAAGAACAGACTTATTCCTAACAATGATAGATGAAGGATGAGAAGGGTGGGTAGAAGAGAGTGTACTAGTGTCAGGGGTGGTGTGGTATGAAGCTCCGGAGTCCACGACCTAGTGAGGACCACGTGGTGTGAGACCTAGAGTGGGGAAGGAGGACGCGAGCGACTGCCGGTCCTAGGCCTGAGGTGAGTCGTGGTGCTGCACGTAAGACTCAGGCTGGCCGACTGGGTTCCCCGAAGCCTAGTGGGTCAGAGCGAACGGCCTAGCCGTAGGCTAGAGTTTGCGGGAGAGAGCCGAGCGCGGCGCAGGAAGCGGAGGCGGCGCTAGGCAAGGGGGGGTCGCGAGGAAGGGGCCGTCGGCCAGAAGTGGTGGGGAGCGCCGACCTGAGTAGGAGTGGCCGCGGTGACGCTGCGGACGGCCAGAGGCGGCGAGGGAGCGCCGACATGAGGAGGCGCGACTGCGGTAGCGCTGCCATCGACCAGAGGTGATGAGGGAGCACCGGCCACCCGCGCGAGTGAGCGCCGGCGGGCGGCGGCTGCGGCGCGCCAGCCATCGGGGGAGAGAAGAGAGAGGAGAGAGAAAGTAGGGTTAATCTGATACCAAATTAGAGTGAATAATCAATTCATCAATCAGTAAGAGGGGTACATATAGGTCCCATTACTTGAGGGCTAAGAAGCACACCCACAATGACTAAAATGCCCATAAATACATAACCAAAATACACAATAGTCTAACACTTCCATTACAACTACCACATTCGATTCATGTCGCTCAAAATGCATTCAAGTGCTCAAAAGTTACATATGCATTCAAGTCCTTCATGGTCACGTGAGTTGTCCTACGAAAAGTTATCTTGATCAGAAATCACTTCTAGGTGAATGTACATCGGAACCACACGATAGTTTATTTGGGTATAATAAATTCCTGTGCTAATTTTTACTTCAATCACACTCAATCTACTATAAATGAAAAGTAGTTAACTGTATCTAATTACACACTGACTTCGCTCGGCAGTCGGCACAGAATGCACCGGGCTGGGCTTAAGCCCGACCCAGCCCGTGAGTACCCGGCCCTTCTCGGCGCAACCCCTTCGACCTTCGTCTCGTTTCACACTGTGCTCCACCATTTACCTGGTAGGCTCCGACCAAACAACCAACGCTTCCTCTCTGCTCCCAACTCGCTGAGCACCGCCGTGCTTCCCCCCTCACCCCCAGCTGTTCCTCTGTCCTTCGCTCCCCGCCTCGGCGCTGCTCCCCCCTGAACCGAGCTGGGTGGAATGGAGCTTCATCCGGTAGCGGATTGATTTCCTCTTTTGCCGGTGAGTAAGTAATCCGAGCTTTACCCGGGTGGACTGTTCCTGTTGTTTTTCTTCGAACGAGTACGAGTTAGCTGAGATGCTTGCTTCATTTCGCCATACTGATCAATCAATCTATCCGTGGTTTGGTTAGGTGGTTTTTCCCCTGCGTTCGGGATCAACCTAACAGAGGTGCCGGTGAAATTTATTTTCTCAGAATTTTGGGGGATTCAGCTGAGTCACTATGCCTCACGGCAAGCCCGGCCATACTCCAGCACGGGAGGCGGTGTTCTGGTCGGACAGGATGAATGAGTACCTCATCGACTCGCTGCTGCACCAGCAGGCCATTGGGAACAGGGGCGAGGACAGGTTCCACAGCGTGGCATATGAGAACATCATCAATGGCATTGGAGACAGGTTCGGGGTGGCAATTGACAAGAATAATATCAAGAACCGTCTCAAATATATCAAGGAAACATTCAACGAGTGCAAGAACCTCCTCGGTGAAGATAGCCGGATCAAGTGGAGTGCAGTGAGCAAAAGATTCAATGCCGACCCAAATGTTTGGAGGGAGTTGATTGAGGTTTGTATGCTATCAATCAGTCAGGAATATATGGCGACAGTTGTGCTCGAGCAGTTTTTTTTTAAGTCATTAACCCTCTATATTCTATAAACCCTTTGCTTTTGGTCTTGTAGAGAAAACCAGAAGCCAAAAAATGGATGACGAAGACTATTGACCATTATGATAGGTTGATGGAGCTATTTGGTAAGGATAGGGAAAAGCGTCCAGCTCTTGAGAATTTAAAAAGTACTCCGAAGAAAAAAGTACGGAAGGAACTGCCAAAGGAACATCAACATACTCCATTAAATGGCTTGGATTTTACTGTTGCCAACAATTCAGATACGACTGTAAATGGAAGTGGGGTATTGCTCTTTGGACCTCAATAATTATTAATCAAATATACATTTTCTTGTTTCATTATTGGCAATGTTTAAAAAGGGGTAGAGAAAAGCGAGCGGAGGAGCACCGCCTAGCGCCTAGGCGTTTCGCAGAAAGCAGAGCCAAGTCTATATATATTCATTCTATACTGTAAATTTTTAAATTTAACAAGGATGAATACCTCAATCAGTGAGGTTAGCGACAAATAGCGCAAGAAAGCAGCAAAAAAGCGACGAACAGCGCGCTTTCAAATGCTTAAGCGTCCAGGGGCTTAAAAGTGACTGCTTTCATGAAAGTGAAGCATTTAGGCACAGCTCAACGCCTAGGCGTGCTTATTTTTAAACACTGATTATTGCTTTTTACTTGTTCTCATCTGTAGCTTCATTAGTGATATTGACACGGGGTGCCTAACTTAGTCACCTATAAGTTGTCATGTGTCATTCTTTCTTAGGAAAGCATTTGATCCATTATTAAAACTGTGGGCTGGCTGCCAGGTTTCTTTAGCTCCATGATTCACTTGTCTTGGTCTGAGTCCTTTTACTAACTCTGCTGTGATTTTGCGTTGGGTGATTCGGTCACGGCAGAGAATATGAGTATATGACTAGCCACAATATGAATCAAAACATTTTGCTCATTTGATGCTTGTGCAGATACCAACACCTAAAAATCTAAAAAAATCATGCATCCGAGCTTCATTATATATCCACTTATCTGCATGTCCATGTAAAGTTTTAGAGCACAGTTATATGTGAATTATTTGTACATCGAGTTGTAGGATTTTCTGGTTCACTTTCGTAAGCTACATAATTGAATAGCATGTGCCTTCTATTCCTAAAAAATAGATCAGTCACAATTCAAGCTGTATGCTTTGTTGATGGAATTAATCTTTCTATTTCCCTGTTTCCTTATAAACAATGATCTATTCAAACAAACATATTTTAATACAACATCAAGTTATATGGCGCCCATTGCTATCTTGCAAACTATTGATGTGGCTTCTCAGTCATGTCTTTTTAGTATGTTGGTTTGCATCTGTCTATGTGCACTGTGCATAATTTTTTGTTCCTACAAAACTATGATTCATCTTTTGGATGTTAGTATTTGCTCCTCAAGGCTATATTGCTTGCAAAGCTTTAAGATCTTGACATCTATAATATTAGTGTGTTATAATTATATTTAGCTTTATATGACGAAGATGGCCATTGTGACCATTGTAGTTAGTGTTCACTTGTTTAGTAAGAAATATTCATCCAGATTACAAATAAATTCCTGGTATTTCCTCCCTTTCTCAGTTTTGTGGGGATTAATAGAGAATAGGGACATGAGGCCAACTGTATGTGTCTGTTTCCTGAATTTAGTGCAATTTTAGCTAAATGAGGTTGCTCTTTCCTTTCAGGCTCCTGATGACACGGTAATAAATCAGGATATGTCTGGGGAACTTGATTTATCCGAATTATGCAGGACTGAGAATGGCATTATTGCCATACCTGTTTGTGCCAATGCATATGGTAAGGGTTTGCCCTATGCTCCTGAAAATTGGCCATGTCCTGGAGATCAGTGGTCCTGGAGAGTGGGATGCAGAACTAATTCAGGAGGGCATTGGGCTGACAGGTGATACTCCTATCAAGACCCATTAGGTTGGATTCAAATTTTAGTAGTTCCGCACTATGTAAAGATAATAAAGTGAATAGTGAGTAACATCTTCTAAACTTTGTGTTGGGTCGAGTCCTGGAAACAGCCTCTTGCAGAAATGCAGGGAAAGGCTGCGTACAAAAGACCCAAATGGGTCGGACCCTTCCCCGGACCCTGCGGAAGCGGGAGCTACATGCACCGGGCTGCCCTATACATGGTTATGCCAAGAAAGTGATTTTACTTGTGCTGTTGACATCTGTTGTGGATTTAACTGTGAACAGGTATCTCACGCCGCCCTCACGTTTTCGTGTTGCTACTGGAAAAAAAACAGCATTTGCAAGTAGATTACAAGTTGAAGAATTTATTAAGAGAGAATACCCAAATGTTGATCCTAGTACCTTTTTTTCTATGTTTATCTGGAAGATTCCTGCTAAAGGCCACAGGATACAAAAAGGTTAAATCTCTCTTTTGCAATTGTATTCTGTTTTAGTTGTCGTGATTAGTATATTGAATAATACTTTATTGATGCACTATACCAATGTTGGACCAGATTATAGTTTGTGAAAGCTGTTACAGTGGATATTGTTGTGGACATGTGCAATTAATTATTGTGGAACCAACATCTGTTGCTGTAAGTAGCAGGTGTTTGTGCGCAGAGTAGTTTCACTATAGGCATATAAAGCACCACAACCATTTCTTAGTGGACAGGGTGTAGTGGCCAATTCGGTGCTTCTGCAGATATGAAAATTCACATATCATTTGTAAAGCCATTTGTTTCATATATATTCTCAATCCATTTGCAGAATAGAAGCAGTAGCGAATGGCATGTAGTGATGTTTTTATTGGAGTGATGTTTTTATTGGAGCAACTATCTTAATGGTTTAGAAGAAGTTAATATGTAACACAGCTTGTCCAACATCGACTAAGGTAGTTTGGGCATATCCAGCGGGAGACCTCCAGAAGCACCAGTTAACAGTGAGATTCTAAAGGATAGGTAGGAGGCGGTAAAACGAGACTTGAGGGATCGAAATGTATCTAGAGACTTAGCTCATGATAGGATTGCATGGAAAGTAGCAATTCATGTGTCAGAATGTTAGTTTTCTTATATTTTGTTATTTTTATCTCTCTTTCTCTTTTACTCCATTTTTAAAAACAAAATTATTGGTTTCATGTCTAGCCTACCCCAAACTGCTTAGGACAAAGGCTTTGTTGTTGTTGATGATGATGCATTATATAAGGTGCATCATTTTTTTGTATAGTGCTTCTGTTTTGTTTTCCTGGATTGTTTGCTTAATAATATCTCAATAAATATTTTAGGGACACAACAATTGAGGATCCCTGGACCTGAACCTGTTTTCACTGATCCAGCTGGCCCGTGTAAAGCTAGGAATAACTTGTGCAACCTTGAGAGGGAAGGCTTTATTGAGTCATCACCAGCACAGGCTTGTGACATCTGCTGCACAGAGCCTGGTTTCTGCCGTGAGTGCTGCTGCATTCTCTGTTGTAGGACTATTGACCATTCTTTTGGCGGTTACAGCTACATAAAATGTGAGTCAGTTGTTGAAGAAAACTACATCTGTGGGCATGTTGCACACCTTGATTGTGCTCTTCGATGTTATATGGCTGGAACTGTTGGAGGAAGTATTGGCTTGGATGTGCAGTATTACTGCAGGCGCTGTGATAATAAAACCAACTTGATGATGCATGTGGAAAAGCTTATAGAAACATGTCGATCTCTCAAATCAAGGGATGAAATTGAACCTATCCTGAATCTGGGCTTATGCATCTTGCGTGGCTCAAGGCAAACAAGAGCAAAAAGCTTGGAGAACTTTATGGGATCAGCAATGGCGAAGGTATAATGTGGTTTATTTGATCATCTCTTATTATCTTAATAGCACATTACCCTAGTTATCATGGTTCACTGCTCCTATCAATGTTGATGAACTGGTAATTCTACACATCCCCATTTTAGTTTTAGTTTATACTTCTTTAAGGACCTTTGTTTCAATGATGTGGTGCTATATATTGACAATATATTGCTTAATGCAGCTTACATGTGGTGCTGATTTTGTTGAAGTTTGGAGTATGGAAGGCGACGAGGGCAGGACAACATTCATTGCAGGTGAACTTAGGTTTTACAAATTTATTTTTTATTGCAACCAATTATAGGAGGACAGAACAATACTAAGGGCAAAACTGTTCTAGATCTTTGAATGCCAGTCCAGTAGTAAGTTTCCAGCCTAGTTGGCAACGCCTTGGACCTTTGGTGTTCTATATAATTCTAGAAACCTGAACACTGTACGTTATGATGAACCCTTCGGGTCGTATGTGTCGAACCTATTTGATGTGTCTGCACCGATGATATGTTAGAAAATGCCTAGTGTAGTCTGACTAAGTGATTTAGAAATGACTGATCCTCCTGTCATTTATGATCAAGCATCCATGCACAATTTGTATTATGGCACTAATGAAAGAAGGATTTTACATAAAAGTTGAATAACTACTGTATTGTAATTGTTACTTATTTCTTTGTGCATAAATGTTTCTTATCTGTAATGTAGGAGAGAATTCCTCACTTGACAATGGTGTGACTGTACTTGGGGTTCAGCAAGTTCCTGAAGTATTTCCAGGGCATCCTGGTCTAATAGATCCGCTTGTTGATAATAAGTTAGAAACGGCTACTGAGAATCTTCCAGTCTACATTACTGGTGATCACAATGCCATGTCTGCCAAATTGGAGGATGATATTGATCTTGCCCTTAAAGAATTAAAGGAATCTCAGGAAGCAGAATATAGGCTGGCTGAGGAGAAGCTTTATTCCCAGAAAGATTACATTCTCAGTATGTATAGGCAGCTTGAGTCTGAAAGAGCTGAGCTTGCAGATCCCAGCCCGTTATCTCATACTTCAAATTACAGCGCAATGCTCTCCAATGTTCTGAACCGTGTGGACCAAGTAAAGGGTGAGGAGGAAAAGTTCAAAACCATGCTAAAAGTTGCTGGTGGATTTGGAAAAACACCAAAAAGTGTCAGTCAGGAGTTGTTTGGGCTATTTGAAGACAACTAGTTTGAAATTGAACTAGCTTTGACTTTGTTACTCGTAGTCTACCGTATAGTCGAACTTGGTTGCACTGTTATATGTATTGTATATGTCGTTCCAATGGGTTGCTCACTTAGGGGTACCCTGTTCTGTCAGTCTTGGTTGGACTAAACCAGATGCCTCGTGGATGTGCAGTTTATCCGTGGACATGACTTTTAGGAACAGTCGTTAAATGAGATATTCTGACTGAACCATATCTGATCCCCCATCTCATTATCAGCTTAACTACCTTTCATTGATAATAATGGCTGTAAAATATACCTTCCCGTCGAGTATATCATGTATTCTGACAGGTTGATGTCACAGCAGCGTCTTCGGCACCACTGTGAACTACAGTACAGTATTGCGAGAACGAGGTATATGATTGGCCTATATATATATATATATATATATATATATATATATATATATATATATATATATATATGCAAAACAAGTGAACTTTCTATATCTCTCTGAAGAGTTAGGTGCTAGTACGTCACAATGATGAAGTGATCAAAGCTGTCCTGAGGTTGAGAGCATCTGTTTCAAGCAATTCTTATCATTCCAGAATCATTGGCAAAATCAGGCCACGCAATGCTGTATTTCAGCTTCCAAAACACATCCTTGATGATTCCGAACAACAACAGGTTTCAAGCGTTCCGATCCTAAGTTGCTACCGTGTGTGCCCGACTGTCATGTTTAAACAAGTATACACCAGACGCCATAGGGCCCGTGACGTACGCCGAGCCAACAAACGCGCTGTTGCACGCGCGGCAAACACGCAGGGCACGACCTCCAACAGTGGCTAGGAGGGAAAGTAGAGATATTTTTAGCTATTTTTTGGTAATCCCTAATTAGTGGAGTTTGTTACTCCTTTTGGTTGAGCCGGAGGCTATAGATAGGCATGTAATCAAACACTTGGAAGCAAGAAAGATATTACCATCTAATCCTCTCTCTTCTTCTACCTAAGCCGACGGCAGGGGGAATAACCCACCGACGAAGAACGGCGACAAGGGAGTATAACCCGGCCGGCCATCACGGACAGCGACTACGACCTACGTAGCCGAGGTCCTCCTACCCTCGGGATTTCTGCCCTTGACAATCTCAGTCTCGTCGATCCTCTTCCACCACCTCCACCTAATCTTCCACCGCAGCCTCACCACCATCCCAGCCGCCGCCTCCATCTCCTCCCTCGACGTCCACGGCAACGTCCGCACCGTCAGTCATGGGCGATGACGATCAACCCACCATGGCCGATGTGATGAAGATGCTCAAGTCCCTGACCACCGACATGTCAAAGATGCAAACCGACATGGCGGGCATGAAGGAGAAGGTCGGCTCGTCAACCGACTCTAGCACCAACCACGACGGCCAACACCACACGGATCGCCCCCCGCGGTTCCAGAAGATGGACTTTCCGCGCTACGACAGCAAGTCCGACCCACTGATTTTCATCAATCGGTGCGAATCGTATTTCCGCCAGCAACGCACCAATGCCGGAGGAGAAGGTGTGGATGGCGTCGTACAACCTGGAGGATATGGCTCAACTCTGGTTCGTCCAGCTCCAGGAGGACGAGGGCATGCCGCCATGGGAGCGTTTCAAGGAACTCCTGAACCTGCGTTTCGGCCCGGCGCTGCGATCCGCCCCCCTGTTCGAGCTCACCGAGTGCCGCCGCATGGGGACGGTCGAGGAATACTCCAACCGCTTCCAGGCGCTTCTCCCTCGCGCTGGCCGGCTCCAGGAAGGCCAACGGGTGCAGCTCTACACCGGCGGGTTGCTGCCACCGCTCAGCCACCAGGTGCGCATCCACGGCCCGGAGTCCCTCGCGGCGGCCATGAGCCTGGCACGGGCGTTGGAACTGGTCGAGCTGGACCGTCTCAACTCCGCCCACGGAGGTTGCGCCGCGCGCGCTCGTACCACCGCTCGCGCCGCGTCCAGGCGTCCTGGCGGCCCTCCCTACACCCGCCCAGTCGGCGCCTGCGGTTCAGACGCTGCCCGCACCCCAGGCGCCGCCCCTGGCACTGCCGGCGCCACCACCACCACGCGGCGGGAGCAAGCGCCTCTCGACGGAGGAGCAGGCGGAACGGCGCCGCATCGGCCTCTGCTATAACTGCAACGAGCCATACTCACGCGGCCACAACAGAGTTTGCCGCCGCATCTTCTACATCGCCGGCGTCGAGCTGGCCGAGGACGAGCCCGCTGAGGAGGCACCCGTCTATTCCCTCCACGCCGTCGTCGGCGTTCCAGTGTGCGGCACTCTCCAACTCGAGGTGCAGGTGGGCGCGGCCACGTTGATCGCCCTCATCGACACGGGCTCCACCCACTATTTCATCGGCGAGGCGGCAGCATAGCGGGCCGGCCTGCCCGTCGCGCCTCGGCCTCGACTAACGGCGACCGTGGCCAACGGCGAACGGATCGCCTGCCCAGGCGTTCTGCGCCAGGCGCCCGTCGTCATCGACAACCGGCCGTTCGTGGTCGACTTGTACATCATGTCGCTGGCCGGCTATGACCTGGTGCTCGGCACTCAATGGCTGCCTACCTTGGGTAAGATTATCTGGAACGTGGCCGCCGGGACCATGGAGTTCACGGTGGAGGACCAGCAGGTCTGCTAGCGCAGCGTCGCGTCGCCGACACCGCCGCGCATCCACTCTGCCTCGGTGACGGAACCCCTCCTCGACGATCTGCTTGCATCCTTCGCCAACGTGTTCACCGAGCCGACGGGCCTGCCGCCTGCGCGTGGTCGGGCGCACCGCATCATCCAGAAGCCGGACACCGCGCCGGTGGCAGTGCGGCCCTACAGATATCCGGCCGCCCACAAGACGGAGCTGGAGAAACAGTGCGAGAACATGCTCGCGAACGGCATCATCCGGCGCAACGACTCCATTCTCCTCGCCGGTCCTTCTCGTCAAGAAGCCGGACGGCTCGTGGCGCTTCTGCGTCGACTACCGCGCCCTCAACGCGGTGACGGTCAAGGACGCGTTCCCGATCCCCGTCGTCGACGAGCTCATGGATGAGCTCCATGGCGCCAAATACTTCACCAGACTGGACTTGCGCTCGGGTACCACCAAGTGCGCATGAGGCAGGAGGATGTTCACAAGACGGCGTTCCGTACACACGACGGCCTCTATGAATTCCTGGTGATGCCATTCGGACTCTGCAACGCCCCGGCCACATTTCAGGCGCTCATGAACGACGTCTTGCGCCCGTTCCTTCGCTGGTTTGTACTTGTTTTCTTTGACGACATCTTGATCTACAGCAAGTCATGGGCCGACCACCTGTGTCACCTTCGAGCTGTCCTTAGCGAGCTTCGTCGGCACACCCTCTTCGTCAAGCGCTCCAAGTGTGCGTTCGGGGTCTTCCTCAGTCGCCTGCCTCGGCCACATGATCTCGGAGGCAGGGGTGGCCATGGACTCCGCCAAGGTGCAGGCCATTCACGACTGGTCGGGACCCCGCTCGGCGCGGGCGGTGCGTGGCTTCCTCGGGCTCGCGGGATACTAATGCAAGTTCATCCACAACTACGGCTCCATCGCCGCGCCACTCACCGCGCTGCTCAAGAAGGAGGGCTTCGCGTGGGGTCCTGAGGCTGCCTCGGCCTTCCTCGCCCTCAAGGAGGTGGTCACCTCGGCGCCGGTGCTCGCTATGCTGGACTTCAACAAGCCCTTTGTCGTCGAATGTGACGCGTCGTCCCACGGGTTTGGTGCTGTCCTCATCCAGGAAGGGCATCCGATTGCCTTCTTCAGTCGCCCGGTGGCGCCTCGACATCACGCCCTGGCAGCCTACGAGCGTGAGCTCATTGGCTTGGTCCAGGCGGTGCGCCACTGGCGGCCATACCTATGGGGGCGCCGCTTCACCATCAAGACGGATCACTACAGCTTGAAGTATCTGCTGGACCAGCCCTTGGCCACCATTCCACAGCACCACTGGGTTGGCAAGCTGTTGGGCTTCGACTTCTACGTTGAGTACAAGCCGGGCGCGACGAACGCCGTCGCTGACGCGCTGTCCCGGTGCGACACCGTGGAGGGAGAGCTCCTTGCCCTCTCTGCTCCGCGCTTCGACTTCATCGACAAGCTCCGGCAGGCCCAGCTGGACCACCCAGCCCTTGTCGCGCTCCGGGGTGAGATCACGGCGGGCACCCGACTAGCTCCCTAGGCGCTGGTGGACGGCCTGGTGCAATTTTCCGGGCGGCTGTACATCCCGGCCGACTCCCCGCTGCTCCAAGAGATCGTGGAGGCCATCCATGAGGACAGACACGAAGGCGTACAGCGGACGCTCCACAGGCTGTGCCGTGACTTCCATTTTCATAACATGAAGCAAGTTGTGCAGGAACGCGTGCGTACGTGTGAAGTCTGCCAACGGTACAAGTCCGAGCACCTGCACCCGACGGGTCTCCTTCTTCCGCTGTCGGCTCCCCAGGGCGTGTGGACTGATGTCGCGCTAGACTTTGTGGAGGCGCTACCACGGGTCCGCGGCAAGTCAGTGATCCTCACTGTGGTGGATCGGTTCAGCAAGTACTGCCATTTCATCCCACTGGCACACCCGTACTCCGCTGAATCCATCGCTTAGGCCTTCTTCAATGACATTGTCCGCCTCCACGGGCTTCCACAGTCCATGGTCTTCGATCGGGACACGGTGTTCATGTCGACGTTCTGGCAGGAGTTGATGCGGCTGATGGGGACCAAGCTGCAGATGACCACGGCGTTTCACCCCAGTCCGACGGGCAGTCCGAGTCGGCCAACTGCGTCATCCTCATGTACCTGCGGTGCTTGACAGGGGATAGGCCGCGCGAGTGGCTCCGGTGGCTCCCCTGGGCGGAGTTCCTCTTCAACACGGCGTACCGGACGTCCCTGCGGGACACCCCCTTCCGCGTGGTCTATGGGCGTGATCCTCCCTCCATCCGGTCCTATGAACCCGGGGAAACCAGGGTGCTGGCCATCGCCAAGAGCATGGAGGAGCGCGCGGAGTTCCTGGCCGACATCCGTCACCGCCTGGAGCAGGCACGGGAGTACCAGAAGCACCACTACGACCGTGCGCACCGCGCGGTCACCTATCAGGTCGGTGATTGGGCGCTGCTTCGACTACGTCAGCGTGCGGCGTCATCTCTTCCTCAGGCTGTGGGCGACAAACTGAAGCCGCGCTTCGTCGGGCCGTACCGCGTCGCCGAACTCATCAACGAGGTCGCCGTCCGGCTAGAGCTTCCGCCCTGCGCCCGCATCCACAATGTGTTCCATGTGGGACTACTCAAGAAGTTCCAGGGGTCGCCACCAACAGCGCCCCCACCATTGCCGCTCATGCATCATGGCGCCATTAGCCCATAACCTGAACGCGCGGTGCGGTACCGACTGGCTCGCGGCGTACATCAGGTGCTCATCCTGTGGAAGGGCACGTCGGCAGCATCAGCGACCTGGGAAGACGTCGCGCCTTTCCGCGCCAAGTTTCCCCAATTCCAGCTCGAGGACGAGCTGGCCCTCGACGGGGAGGGAGATGTCATGTTCAAACAAGTATACACCAGGCGCCATAGGGCCCGTGACGTGCGCCGAGCCAACGAACGCGCTGCTGCACGCGCGGCAAGCACGCAGGGCACGACCTCCAACAGTGGCTAGGAGGGAAAGTAGGAGATATTTTTAGCTATTTTTTGGTAATCCCTAATTAGTGGAGTTTGTTACTCCTTTTGGTTGAGCCCGAGGCTATAGATAGACATGTAATCAAACACTTGGGGGCAAGAAAGATATTACCATCTAATCCTCTCTCTTCTTCTACCTAAGCCGGCGGCAGGGGGAATAACCCACCGACGAAGAACGGCGGCAAGGGAGTATAACCCGGCCGGCCATCACAGACAGCGGCTACGACCCACGTAGCCGACGTCCTCCTACCCTCGGGATTTCTGCCCTTGACACCGACCAGAACTCAGTTCTCGCAGAGCAAAAGATTTCAAGCGTTCTGATTCTAGAAATATTAGTAGAAAGTTGCGCGTCACAGCTAACGAAAGGCATGGTATTTTTTAGGTGTGCTCATCATACAGGCTGCTGGCTGAAAACTGTCCAAGGGAAGAAGATATGCAGACACCGAGCGAGCAGCTCTGCAGATGATGTTTGTAAAGTTTTATGGAAACTGGAAGTGCCTCCAAAAGTTAAGAGTTTTCTGGTGGAGACTGGAGAGTCGTCCATGGATTCCTACCGGCGAGACAAATTCTCAAGCGAAGACACGTTGAGCCGCTAGCAAATCGTGAGGTACGTGGAGCTGAGGATGAATCGATCAAGCATGTTCTTGTTGATTGCATGGTGGCTAAAACATTCCGGGAGTTTACAAAGTCCATGTCTGGAGTCAAGTTACCGAGGCTACATGCCAGTACCTGGGCTCGAGACTTGCTGCAGCTGGACGTTTGCCCCAGAAGAAATGCGGCTGTTACTCTGTGCAGTATGTGGTCTTTGTGGATGATGCGCAACAAAAGGAAGCACGGAGAAGCATCGTCGTCGATGGTCCAGGTAGCGCGACATGGGTGCGAGAGACAACCTTTGATTTGTGGCATCTACCACACCCATATTCAGATAGACCTCACAGGAGAGAGATGAGATGAACGCAAATTGGTCCCAGGCCAACACAAGTCAGGTTGATCTGATACAAACAACTACGATTCGACGGTACATTTCCAAGTGTGATCTTTACTCGGCTACTGGTACGGTGGTACCTAGATCAAACTAAACCTGGCTAAGAGCACCCTAAGAGCAAACTGATCTCAGGCCGGACCAAAACCAAAAGTTAGGTCGGGATCGCCTGAGCTCCACACGGAAACCGCCGCCGTGCCAGCCTTCGCCCCACCCGCCGCGCCGCCATCGAGCACTTGGACATGAACAGCTCCCTGGCCGCTGGTATCAGGCGCGTGCCCTCGAACAGCACGCTCCTCTGGTACTCCAGCACCCATGTCTCCGGCTCCAGCCGCACCGCGGCAGCGCTGTGCCGCCGGTGGGCCCAGGAGCTGCCGTTGCTGGCTCTCACCGTCGGTAACACCCTCCGGTCGGACCACTGCGAGCAGGGATTCAGCAGGCTGATGGTCATGGTGGTTCAGTCAGTACAAAGAAGAGATTGGTTCGTGGCGACCTAGTAGTTACCTCGGTGATCTCGCCGGCGAGGAGGGTGAGGTGCCGCGCGGAGAGCGTGACCGGGAGGAGGCCGGAGGTGCGGAGAGGGCTCCCCCAGACGCTGACCTCCTCCGCCGCCGACTTGTACACTGTGCAGCGCCAGTGGAACACGTGCTGATCATTCTGTGCAAGAAAATTGAGAGTTTTTAGCCCGTGGGTCGACTCGACGGGCAAATCAAGAAGCCGATTGTGATGTGCAGGACGAGCGGTAATGGCAGACCAGGTGGAATCGCCATTCGGAGTCTCGTGAGCTGCAGTTGGCGACCCTGTCGCCGCCGACGAGCTGCCCGATCCGCCGCTCCATGACGCGAAGCTTGTTGTCCAGGCCGCCAGGGGCGAGGCGCGCCTCAGCCCCCATCCGCGCCACGGCCTCCGGCGACAGCTTCGGCCCGAACCCCCTCGCCGCCGCCTCCGGGACGAGCCCCGAGTCCACCCACAGGAGGATCAAGAACCCAAGGACCGTCGCCGCGTAGAGCGCCCAGTCACGCGACACGCCGCCGCCGCCCTTCTCCCCGCGACCCCCGGGCGCCGCCTCCGCCTGCCGCGCGGGCGCGCGCCTGGACTTGGCCGTGGACCGCATCGGCGGCGTCAACGTCTCGGCCACGTCGCGACGGAAGAGCGCGGGCCTGCGGCGGTCCCTGGCGGCGCCGGCGAAGAAGCGGCGCGCGGACGCCGCCTCGGGCGCGCGGACGAGGTCCCGCGTGGCGTCGATGCTGGCGAGGCACATCTCGCAGGCGCAGTTGGCGTCCTTGCGGCACCCCGGGTAGTAGCAGCTGTCCCCCGCGCCGCTCGCCCACGGCACGATGGTCGGCGGCGGCGTCCCCGTGGACGCGGGGTTGGAGTTGGAGGAGCTGGAGGAGGCCGTGCTGGAGCCGCGGGAAGCGGTGGGCGTGCCACTAGCGGTGGCCGCCCTCCTCGGCGCCGCGGCCGCCAGATCCTTCTCCCGGCCCTTCTCGTCCATGGATGGACTCGCTCTGGGTGACTGATTGGTTCCGTGGGCTTGGGGTCGAATTGGACGGGAAGGAGATGGGAAGGGGAGAAAGGGAGGGGGCTTTGGAATTTGAAACTGCGTGGCGGCGCAACGGCATCCGCGAGCAACGGTCGTCGCGGATCTAGAGATCGGAACTGAGTCGAACCCCGTGTTGGATTGAATGAATCTCGCTGGAGCCTCCGACTGGGCCGGACCGAGCCGAGCCGAGCCTTGTCAGACAAAAGATGACCAGGCCTTGATCCAGTTAAAATCTTGCTCAGCTTGTCCCTTCCAACTGGGCCGATCCGAGCCGAGCCGAGCCTCGTCAGACAAAAAATCACCAGGCCAACCTTGCTAGCTTCGTCCCGACTCCCGAGTGGCCGAACCGACAACAAACGGAACGCTCTCATCCGACGTGACGACGGCGGCGGGTGATCCCGCACGGTGCACGACGACGCGTGAAGCCGACGGGCGCGTCGCTACGGCCGGGCGCGTACGCGATGAAGCACGGGCGCGCCGCGTTCTCCTCGTGCGGAATACACGGGCCAGCCACGCGTGCGGAGCGGAGCCGAGGCCTCCGCTATCTGTCGCGCGCACGCGGCGCACCATCCATCCATCCGTCCGTGACCCGTCCGCGGAGACGTGCGCACAGCCGCACGGCCATCTGCTCTGCTCCGTCCCCACACCACATGTTGCACGACAGTCACGAGCCCGTCCGGATGCGCGGCGCCTTCCCCTTCTCCCAAGCTTCGGTCGTCGGCGTCCCAGCCTGCCTACGCGCCGCCGCCTGGGCTCTAGGTTACGTGTTCGTCGTGCATGCAGGTGTCAGCGGGTTACGTAGCAGATAATCTTTGGGCCGGGCGTCGGCGGCTGGGTCGATCATCACATCGCGGACGCTTCTGGCTTCTGCGCGCGTTTTCTCTCGAGGATTTAACGATCTCACTCCTCGAGCAAGCGTCGTCGTCGCTGTTCGATTCGTCAGGCTGCTGCTTTTGATGTACTTACTACTAGCTAGATCGTCGGTCTGGCTGATACTACACGACTACACGTACGAATAAAGCTCGTGGCCGTCGAGGAATTGAAGCAACGATTCGTAGCTGAAAAACGTGCTGAAAGCAACCGCGGAGGAAATGGCGTTTGATTCTGGTTCGCGCGTGGAGGAAGATCGCAAGGTGTCGAACGACCTGAAAGCTCGGGACGAATATTAATTTTCAGGAGGGCACCGAACACGGCGTCCGTGAGGAAAGATTATTCTCGGGGACAGACGAGCGGGGCAAGTGATCGTTCTGCTCAAAATCATCAGACGGAGATGATGCATGGTGGCTTTGATGACGATCGAAAGGCGAAAGAAACAAGACACGTCGCCGTCGACGACGAGGAGGAGGAAGGCAGGAACACGGGACCACGTACAGAGTGATCGACGGAGACGGCGGCACCGAGCAGGGAGTGTTTGCACGCCAGGACGCCGGAGCGGCACGACGGAACGGAGGAAGCTGCCGCCGGCCGGCAGGCCGGCGATGGCCTTGCCCGAAGAATGGAAGGCGAGAACAGCCAGCTCATGTCATGTCATGTGAAGCAACCGATGCATAGAAGCTACTGATTAATATTCGGTTCCTTGATCAAAACCCATCATCTCACCAAAGGGCTTGTGGTTTGCTCCTACATATATGTACATCTCGTTTACACCATTATTAATCAAGCAAACTCCACCGGATCAGAAGACCCGTGGCCGTCTAACCAAGAACAACGCAACGCTAGCTAGTGGTATAATACCAGTGAGGCGAGAGGAAGACGAATTAAGACGCGTGCACCTCACACGAGCCTAGCTACAGAGACCAGATCAGATCCCGACGGACAGAGACGACGGGCGATGGTGCACCCTCGACGACGGCGACGGCCTCGTCGAGGAGGAAGAGGAGGAGGACGACGAGGCCCACTTCAAGGCCGCGTTGCGCAGCATCTGGCGCATGCCCGCGGCGACGCGCCCGGCGGGGCCCCCGCTCTTGAGCGCGCGGCAGACGGCCATCTGCGCGCGCACGGCCTCCTCCACGTCGTCCGCCGCCGCCGCGCCCGCGCGCTTGCCGGCCTCGTACTTGACGGCCTCCGAGCACAGCCCGCACAGCCACCTCCCGCCGAAGCAGGCCCGCACGCCGCCGATGTAGTCGCCGGTGCACTCCTCCTCCAGCCCGCAGCACTCGCAGCTCACCGCCTCCACCTCTACCACCACCTCCATGCTGCTGCTGCCGACACACCTTAATTGATCTACCAATCAATCGACTACGTACCCGATCGATCTCGATCGCAACAACAACAGCAACAGCAACAGCACGACGCCGCGCGGCCTAGCTCCGAGAAGAAGGTATCTGATGCGTTGCCCGACGGCACGAAGCCAAGAACAACTCTTGTGTGTGGGTGCAGCTAGCCTCGGCGATGTTCTTGCTTGTGAAGCGGAACCCCGGGTCCTGGGTGCTGCTTAGCTTGGCGTGTCTATTTATATGGTTTCCCAGGAAGCAGAGCAGAAGACAGAAGAGTAATCTACTTTGCATGGCACCTTTCGCTGTTCAACTACCGGCACCAATGAATAATCGCATCGTTTTCACAAAAAAAAAGGACCCCTCTTTCTGGCACACGGAGGGCGCCATCCCACGAGACACCTTTTGCTAGATACGCTAGAGCACGTCGAGTTGTACGCACAGTGCAGCCATGTGTCCTGCTCTATTCAATTCGTCCTGCCCCCGAGACCAGGGAGCAGATAAAACATCAGAGCTGCTCCGTGCTCTCTTCGACTGCGACCACCGATACCATACTGGCCGACCCATTACTGGTTCTGGTCGCGTTCTTCTAACCTTCTTCAAGTTCTGTTGTTATCAGCATGGATGGTGAGTATGTCAGCTGTAAACTCATCGCGAGATCATCGAGCTAGTCAAATAAAGCGTGAGCAAGTGTTCATTCAGTCTCTGCCCTTGGCCGCAGGCAACGCGTCAGGTCATTTGGTCAGATGTGTAGCCCCGGCCCCCGTGGCGGCCTTGCTTCGGTCCAAGGGCATGTGGGACATAATTGGACCCGCGAACGAAGCTTTTCGATCAAAAGGCTGGGGCCCGATGGTTCATCGCCGTGTGTTCACCTTCCAGATTTATGATGCACGCATGCCGAGTCTGCTACGGCGACGAACGTCCATCACCGACCAGGGTGTTCACGTACACGCTGATCGGGTGAGTAATCAGCAGCAGCAGCAGCAGCAGCAGCGTGTCAACAAGCAAATGCTTCGCTACCGTCTAATAGCTAAGCTGGCGTGCTGCCACCCAGCTAGCCCCTGGATCGGAGCGAGGGCAAGACATATCACGAAGGGAAGTGGCTGTGATCGTGAGCTGACGCGCTGACACAGGTCCAGGCGGCGTGCAAACGCTGGCCGAACGGAGCCCAGTTCTTTCTGCAAGTGTCGTGTCTCGGCGTTGCCGGCTCGCATCAGTGTCAGTGACACGGCGGCGGCAGCACCGCCGCGCGTGGAAGTGGTCCATACCTCGCCCATGCTTTCAGGTGACCAGGCTCCGGTCCAGTCCCATCGCGAATCTGCCGGAGACGCCGCGGGCAAGTCCGGTCCAGGTGACCCATCCTCCCGACGCCGTCGCCGCATGTACCTGGCCGTCGCGTCTTCCATCAGACTGCTCTCGTACGCCGGGCTGCTGTTGATGATCTTCGCGTCCCGGACGTAGCGGCGGCAACGCAGCCCTGCCGTGCCGTCTCTGTATCTCGCGTGTGTGCCCGGCTGGTTGACAGCACGTCCCGGCGAACACGGTAGGTGTCCCTGGTCGATCGAGAAGGCCGGCGATTGGGGAACCTGACTTGGCATGGCGGACATGGCCGCGGACAGCGCCGGCCCCAGAGGCCGCCTCGTCTGTTCTGCTCGGTCGCTCGCTTCCTGATAAGCTTCGGACACACTGTGCCAGAACTATGTGCTTGGACCGGCTTCAGATCGTACATTGTGCATAGTTGGGATCGAGTGAAACATCTGGCATAGCGATCTTAAAACTTTGGCGTATCGAAGTCTCACACACACACCCTTTTCAAAAAGAAAAGGTCACACACACACACACACAATTTAATGATAATGACCTAGCAGATTGCCAAGGTTTGGTTTCTGCGTGACCAAATTCTGCTTGTGACTCAAAATGTAGACGAAGCTTATCAAGATTTTCATATCTCCCAGATTTTTAACAAACGGAGGCCCAAGCTCGACAAAACAGTCGCCTTTGGGCTCAACTCAACCAACGGGCGGGGCCGAATTGCAGCTTGCAACCATGGAGACACCAGACGCACGAGACTGTCCGCTGGGCCCCGCGAGAGACCCGGCCCCCTAAACCCTAATCCCTGGTTCCCCCATTTCCCCCAACCAGCAGCTCTGCCATCTCGCGCTCGATTCGAATCCAACCGCAAGGTCAGGCACGAAAATTCTTGGTTTTTTTCCATCTTCCTGGTTGAGCTGCTGCTGCTGCCGCATCAATGGAGGACACAGCGGTCGAGGAGGCGGAGGTGAGCGGCGCGGCGGAGTTCGCGCCGGCGCTCGTCTCCGTCCACCCGCAAGGCCACTCCGTCGCCGTCGCCGTTGGACCCGAGCTCCGCGTGTTCGATCTCAAGTAAGGAACGCCCTCTTCCCTACCACCAGGGATTTTTTATTAACCCTGGATCTCATTCGCAGCAGAGTTCCGTGTTTTGCTTACAGTAGTATCAGATTTTTATGTAGATTGGCCTGTTGTTCGTTTCTGAGCTGACCCTGAACGCTAATCCTGTGGAGCAGTTGTCGTCTCGTATAATTTAGTTTCGTGTGGCGAATGGTGGATAGTTTTTGTGAGACAGGTTATGCTAATTGTTGCTGGTACATCGCTTAGCAGTCAGATGCTTAGCTTTGTTCTGTGCAATTCACATGCCTCCGCAGAAACAGCGAGAGATAGACCGTTTTGCTACTTTGCATTTCACTTGGTATACCATGCAAATGAGTTCTTTATTTTGTGGATCCAGGGCTGGCTGTGCAGTTTCATTGTCTGACGATGCTTGTGGCCGTTCTCATTCGGATGCGATTAGAGCTATTTGCTTTAGTGCGAATGGTGGTTTGTTTGCTTCTGCTGGTGACGACAAGCTCGTGAAGGTTTGGAAGACTGATTCGTGGCATTGCATTCGGACTATGTAAGTGCCACACTCTTTTGTTCGATTCTTAATGCGACAAAACACAAATCACAGCAGATCAATGAGCATTTATGGTTGCAGTATCTACAGTCTATGAACTTTGCTCTGTTGCGATGATTATATTTGTAAAACTGACACAATTGAATCAAATAACACCCTATCAATAACCAGTCATGTTCAATTAGGTTTCATAGTTACATTACATCCTTATTATTTTTCCTGCATGGATATTAATGTGTTACAATATTTTCACTTGCAGAACTTCAGAGAAGAGGGTCAGCGCAGTTGCTATTAGCAGCGATGGTCTGTATGTAACTTTTGCCGATAAATTTGGTGTTGTTTGGTTAGTCATTCTGGGGGCAAATGGTGAACAGGTTCCAGTTGATAACAAGCCTTTGTCAATTTTCGGTCACTATTGTAGTATCATCACTAGCATGGTATGAACAAGTTCTTAGATGCTAATTGCCTGTAATATTTATATCTCTATATCCATTCTAGCAATGAATTTTATATAAACCAACAAAGTGTGCTACAATTCATTGTTGTTGAGTTGCTCTTTCCATGTCATATAATTAACCATGCTCATATGATTGACCTGGGATTGCAGAAGTTTTCACCAGATGGACGGTTCATTGCTACTGCTGATAGGGACTTCAAAATCCGAGTATGATTCCTGCTCTTTGCATTGATAGCATCTATGTGCAGAATTTTGGAATACTTATCCTAATGTGGTGCAATTAATTTCGTAGGTCACATTTTTCTCAAGGAATCCTCTAAAAGGGGCCCATGAAATACAGAGCTTTTGCCTTGGGCACACAGAGTATGTTTGTTGTACAGTACAATCATTATTTTTTACTTCACAGTTCTATCCTATTGTATATCTATAGAGTTTGAATTTATCAATCATGATTCCAGCTGTGGAAGTTTCAGAGCTAAAAGTTGTAACATATTTCAGTTGATGAATTTGATATGGGTCTTCTCTTCTTGCAGCTTCGTATCATGCATTGCCTTCACACACATATCAGAAGGTCAGAGCTTCCTTATATCAGGAGGCGGTGATTCAACTGTGAGTAGACATTTTAGTATTCTGATATGTAGTCTCTCGACATTCTTCTCCTTATCTTTTCATTCATAGGTTCGTCTGTGGGACTACATAAATGGATGTCTCCTTGATACATTCCAAGTCAGAGACAAGGTAGCAGCAAGAAGATATCTCAATATATCTATTTTTTTGACACTTTGAATTTATTTTTGTAGATAACAGTCCTTAAAACTGCTTGCAGATGGGAGAACTTTTAGAGACAAATGAAATTGATGATAGCAATCTAGCCATTGCTGATATATGTCCGAGTAATGACAGCTCGCTGGTTGCTGTAGCTATTCAAAGGTAACTTAACTTCTGCCTGGTGGTATTTCTCCAAGAAAGCAATGCGATTTATTGTGCTCAGTAACACGGTGTTCTTTTTTCACACTGCAGTTTCAATGGCATAATGCTTTTAACATGTGATCTAGTAGGAAAGAAGTTATCTTTTCTGAAGGTATGTCTATTTCATCGACGTTTTTGTGGCCTTACGTATAACTGCATGAGAGCAAAAGCATGATCTTAGTCTTATTTCTAAACAAGACTTATCAGATCACTAACATTGTTGATTCTGGTCAATCGCTGGTTGTTGATATTAATTATTCGTGGGTTAGTGTTTGTGCTTATTACTTGCTAAGTCTTGATTCCAGAAAAGTTTTTTCATGCCAGTTCCAGGTTTCTAGCAACGGCACTAATTTCTTAGCTGGTTTAATGTACTTGGTTTACTGACCAGCCGTTGCAATTGGAATGACTGATCTTTGAAGATGTCAACCTTTCTGGCTAGTAGAGATTTATTAGGAACAATTTACTGGATGTGGAAAATAATAAGATTTCAAGCTCAGAGTGAAATTTGAGTTATCTTACTGGGCTAAATTGTTACCAAAATCTTTTGTGTCTGGGGTGTTCTACAAGAATCTCATTGATGAGTCGCTGCATCATGTCCCACTGCAGGTGATTACAATGGAAAAGAGCTATATTCCCACCAACTTAGCTTCCAGCTCCTCAACAGAACTTCTGTGGACTGTCATGGGTGCATCAAATATGCCTAACCAGACTGCTTCCCAGTTTTTAACACGTTTAAGGATCATTCCCCACTTCCAAAAGGATCTATTATCTTCTGATGACAGTGGTCCTGCGGTCCTTGAAGACAGTGAAGTACCCCATGGGGAGAAGCTACTTTTGGCACTGCAAGGAAGCCTTGACATAGCAAAGCAAGAGGAGGTGTTAGCTTCAGTGCTAGCTGCACTAAAAGTTTCAATGCATAAGATGCTGGTGAAGAAGCATTACTCTGAAGAAAGAAGGGAGCAAAGGAAAAGAGGCAGGAACGACAAGAAGGTCAAAAGCTAGCACGACCTGTGGTTTCAACGAAACAGTTGGACATGTCTTATTTTTTTTCTCAGTGTTGTACCATTACAAGTTTGAAACACGGGGGTCGTATTAACAGCTGTAAGAGTAAATTCATCAGTCATTTTCTATGATCCATTAGAGTAACAGTCATTTGTGCTGATTACTTCGGTAACAATGCTGCGCTTTCCGTGACTCCTTGTCTTCATCTGTTTTGAGCTGTGGCCTGAAAAGTTAACCCATCCAATAATTGCATGGATCGATCTGAGGAGATCCTCCTTGCTTGGGCATCAAATTGCGGCTGATTTAACCGGGCCCTGATCTGCGTCTGCCTCTTTCGTCGCGACCTCAGACGATGCCGTGGCCGAGACGCCACGACCAGTCGAAAAGAAAATAGCGTGGGGACTCTGTTCGGGCCCCGTTGTCTCTTTCTTTAACCCCCCCCCCCCCCCCTGCTGCACGACATGATCGCCGACATGACGCCGGTGAGGACAAGGTTTCTGTTCCTTGTGCTTTTGCGACGAGAACCTCCGTGCGCCGGTGGGGGCATGACGTGTCCGAATGGCCGTGCCGAGCTGGAAACGAACGGAACGGCCACCGCACATGCGATGTTCGGCGAGAAGAATATTTCCAAGCCCTTCCAACGGCCTACTTGCCATTGCCTACGCAGGATCCATCGGCAGAGACCTTTTCACAGATTTCTTGGAAATTTTGCATCAGACTGAGCAGTTTCTAATGTTCTCATGGTGGTCAGTGTGGAATTCTCGTGTGTTTCAAAATGGACGTGAGTGCTCCATTCCTTCCGTGGCGTTCATCGGCAAAACACGGCTGAGGATAGCAAGCGTAGTGATCGATTCTCGACTTTGATGAAACACGTTAGAACAGGGGAAGTTTGGGAAGCTATTCTGACCTAAAAAAACATATCGAACTGGCACTGGCAGCAGATAGAGATGCAAAGGCAGACACGACTGATAAGGTAGATTATAGAGTTCTCCTCAAGAAAGTTAACTCTCAAGGTGTCAACAACGTGCGTCGATGGCTGCCTCTGACTGCTGGCGGCCTGGCGTTCTTCCAGCTGCGACTTCTACTGAAACAAGGAACTTACCCATCCATCCGTCTCTCGAATGCGTAAACAACGTTATCTTTGTTTGGCTAAGATGATGCTCGTGAATTCATCGTGGCAGTGGTTACAGAAAGCTACGTGCCCAGGTTCCCACTGGTTGCAATTCAGATTGGGATGCGAGTGACTTGTCTCGTGTCACCTCACCCCTCGTACAATCGGAGAAACAAATGGAACACGATATCGATGCATGAGAGACGGGGGAGAAGATTTTAACCTCCTCCGTAATTGGATGGCAACAGAAAGTCAGAGACACAGCAAGCTTCTGGAGCACGGGAGGGTTGATCAGTCCTAGTTTATGTCGCTCTCTTCATCTCTTTCGTTTACACAAGGGCGAAAGGACCTGTCCAATCACTGCACTGTTTGATGCATGTGCAAGTGCAACAGCATGTGTATTTATCTGGTATTTCCAGTTCCCATCGCTCGGTTCACGAATGCAGTCTGTATTGTTCAGAGAGAAGAAACAGTTGAGAGATGCATCAGACAGTAAGTCAGGTTAGGTACCCCCCCCCTTTCACCTTTTGGGAGATGTCAATGGAGATCAAAGGAAAGGTGCAGACCTGGATTACCCTCCCATTCAGATCCTAGAGAAAGAGAGAGAGAGAGGGGGATGCTTAACTGCTTCGTCTCTTGTACGTGATCGAAGGCATGGTTGGTTTGTTACTTTGGACCAAGTACCAATGGAACGGCGTGCAGCTCTTCACCTGCCTTTCTGTTCCCGATCCGATGTCCCATGCCCACAGGACTGCGCCTGGCGTCTGTTCAGCCGAAAGTTCAGTCAGCAGAGGACACATCTAGAAAAATTCAGTGCAACTGCCCTAGTGGACAGTAGTAAGCACCTAGTAGGCCATGGTGTTGGAAGAATCCAGATGCTATCGTTCGTCAGATAAACTGCTTGGCACTGAACGTTTTTACGCATAAAGAAGTTTGAGCAAGCATCAGCGCGGTAGCTAGTGCTCCGGAATCCTGATGGTACTACAAGGTTAATCATACGTGCGCCACTCACTTTCTGCTCGATCACTGAAACCTTCTCACCATGCGAAGCAAATAATTTCCCCCACCCCCACCCAAAAAAAATGCACAAGTGATGATGCTTCAAGAGCTGTTCCGTCGTTCACACGTCACACCACGCAGAAACAGAAACACTCCATCAGAAAAAAAATGATCAACGTAGTGATAATCACGGCTTGATGGTTGATTCTAGTGCCAGCTACGTACAATGGATTGAAAGAACTGAGACGGGCCGCGGGCGAAACTCAGTCATAGCCACACCTTGTAATGCTACTATCTTTGAAAGATTTGAACGAAATTTGGAAGAAAAAAAAAAGAAAAACTTCCCTGTCTATGTGGTTTTCAACAGTTTAATCATTAGGCAAAGGGCCCCGTTTGAGTGCTGAATTGAACACTCAAGCAGGGTATTGTTATCCACACGGAATATGATGCTGCTGCTGTCACGAAATGTTCCCCAGATTTATTTAGTCCACCTGAAATACTTATATACTCCCCCCTCGTCATCAGCCCCAGTTACCGTCTTATCTCCAATGCCTCCTCAGCTGACCCACGCTCTTTGCAGCGCCATTAGACATCGCTGTGGGTCAAATGGGGCTGCATGATGCTGCCATTTCTGTCGTCGTTGTAATGGGAGACGTGGCGCCAGAGCGGTGGCGAGTTCCTATCGCGGCACGCATTTGTGTGGGGGATGTGAAACAAACGGAAGGCAGACGACGAATGCGCCTCATTTTTTTTCTCAGTTGTGGACAAACGTGCCAAGCAAAGAAACATTTTCGAAGTAAACAGTATTTCGTGGCGCTGCTCTTCAAGTACTGCAGGGATTTTTCCCCATATATACTCCTGACTGATCAATCGAACTGTGTCTTGTGAAGTCTGTGTGCAAAACCAAAACTCCATGCTTCAAGCACAACCAAGAAAGAGCATGATGATCTACGTAACTGCATTCCTCCGTGCTGCTGCTGCTGCTGCTGCTGTTGCAAGATAATGACGAAGCAACCCGATCGTTGGATCGTCTGATCAGCAAGCTGACAATAAGATTGTGCTAGCACCTTCCGTTCACTGGTCGAGAGCAAGTCTACCAGCTGTGGCGCGCGCGGTGCGCCAATGGAAGCTGGAATCTTACCACTGGGTGCATGGGCTCAAATGGGAACGAGGGGTAACAAACAACACGAGGAGGGAGGCAGCGAGGGGCAGAGGAAAAAGATGGGCAGTGAAGATAAGGACCTGCTCTTTGGAAGCGCACACACTAAAAAACAACGGTGACATCACAGGCACAGGGACAGTGAGGAGAGGGAGAGGCCTCTTTAAGATCACCACACTCTCCCAAGCTCCTCCCCATTGCTTGCTCTCTCTCTCTCTCTCTCTCTCTCTCTCTCTCTCTGCATTGCCACTCTTGCTTGAAGTGCAGCAAGGGCACACCACTACAAACAAGCTGATCCACGAGATTCTAAAGGTGCCTTCAGGGTCTGGCCAAAGCAAAGCTTGCGAGGTCCCATTTTGCTTCTGTTCCTGAGCTAGCAGTTGCGTTAGAGTGCGGTTCTGAGACTTGGATTGGCCTCACGCGGTGACGCTCAGAACTTATTAAGCTCGTCGCCTCGATCGTCCATGGAGCTGGAGGCTGCAAGACCTGCCCGTTCTTGCTAGCTGCTGTGGCCTGTGGCTGCCTGTTCCCGTGGAGAGAAGAAGGTAGCAGCTCAAGTTCCAGTCCCCTGAATTCACCTAAATCACTTCGTTTCTGCAGCCTGATCAGTCCTGGTCAACTTTGATTTCCTGACGCCGCGCCAACAACTGAACGAACGTGAAAACTTGACGCCTCTTTTGTGGTACTTTCTGTGCAAGCAGAGTGTTCAGCAGTTCTCGTCCCGTTCTTGGCATGTTCTTGAGATCAAAGATCCAGGAGATGATCCTGAAGAGGAGGTCCAAATCCATGAACGGCGCCAGGGCGCAGCGGGGCCACGTCTCCTTGGATGAGCAGCTGGCGAGCCCGTCCTCGATTTCATACGACAGCAGCGGCAACTCCGGCGGCAGCAACAGCGCGACGGCTCGCGCCCTCTTGGCCTCTCCAAGGCTGTTGCACTCGTCCTCGCTCCCCACCGGCAGCGTCTTCGGCAAGAACCCCTCGCTGGACGCCGCATCCGAGACGACGGCCTTCTCCACGAGCCCGATCTCTGTACTCGACGCGACGGCATCATTCGCGTCCGGCCGCTCGGACGTCGTAACCGGCAAGCGCCGGCCGTGGCGCGAGGGCCTGCACGGCCTCGCCGACGCGCTGGACTGCACCAGCGAGCAGCAGGAGCGGAGCATCCTCGCGGCGACGTCGCCGTCCCTGGTCAGGTCGTGCTCGCTGGACCGCCGCGTCGAGTTCGGCGTCAAGAATAAGAGCTCGTGGCTGCCCCTCCGAGAGACGGCGTCGTCGTCGTCGGAGCCCCGCGAGACGGAGGTGATGGAGCCGTCGTCGGAGGACTACACGTGCGTCATCTGCCGCGGGCCGAACCCGAGGACGGTGCACATCTTCGGCGACCGCGTCGTGGAGGGCGGCGCGGAGAGCTCGCCGCGGCCGATCAACTTGCCGGCGCGCGGCGAGGGGGCCTTCTTGAGCTTGTGATCCATCCATGGCGCGCCTGGCCTAGCGAGGCGTAGGTGAACTTGAGTTTGCAGAGTGCTATTAATAGTATTGTATTGGTTGTTCGATCTGATCAGATGACCATAGATACGTTTTGTTGGTCAGTTGATCTATTAGTAGATGTTTTTGTCCAGGTTGAGCTGAACCGTGATATAAAATTTTAGTAAATTTCGTTTACATTGTCGCTAGAGAAAGCATGTAGAATCTCAACCTGTAAACTAGCTGATGATCTACGGAGCTATTATGTGATGAATTTGGCCACAGACAAGCCTACTGTTCTTGGTTGCCAAACTACTACTCCAGTCCTGAACTCCTGAACCGAGTTTGTCTGCAACAGCACAAGCAGATCAATTCTAAACAAAACTGAAAGAACAGCTCCACAGTTCTGAAAAGCGACAACAAATCCGGGGCATATGTCTCCAATTTCGGACAAGAATTTGACACCATTTTGCCGTGAAACCAGCATCATGAAACAAAAACTAGTAGCCTCCAATCATTGACGGTTTCTTGAAGCCTGAGCCCAAGGAAAAAAGGCAATGATTGGTGCCTCTTGCGCCCATCCGGACCAGACGATCAGCTGGGCCAGTGTGGGGGCGCGCGCGCCCACTTGAACGGTGCCTTGTCCCTGTCAGGGGCCCGGCCCGGCCGGCCGGGTTCGGCAAGCGGTTGCAGCTAACGCGCTGGACGCGTGTGTGTCTCTGTCTTGTGCCTTCGCTTCACTGACTGCTGCGGGCTGTTTCAGCTTGATCCCCCAGGGTTTCAGTTTGTGTCAAGCTCCCTTTCCCGTGATGCGGACAGAATCGAATTGACGCCCATTTTTATTTCTGCTAGTGATTGTTAAGTGTCACGCTATCAGCTGATGACCTTGATGCGAAAGCCTTAGAAACCCTCTCTCTTTCTGAACAAATTTGTGATGATGGTTTAGACCACCAAGGCATTTCTTGATAAGTCTATAGATTCAAGCGTGTCGCAGAATTCTTGCAATCTGGTACCTTTTTGAACGGGTGGTAAGAAGGGGAGGCAAATGGTAAATTTCTTGCCCTTATAACGTAACTATAAGTTTATGGTTTTGAGTACTGTAAACAGTCCCTTACAGAAAATACAGAAAAAAATTGCGTACAAAAGATCTAAATTGCACATACCTTTTTCCAAAACTCGAAGCAAGCGAGAGCTACGTGCACCTGACTGACTTTTTTTTATACGAGTGGTTTACTTGGTAGTGTAATTACTTTTCTTATATTTATTATTATTAAAGGCAACCAAGTTGTTGCAATATTCGTCGGAGCATTGGTCGTTTTCTAGCACCGCTGCAAAGGTTGCAGTTGTTTGTTGCTTTATAAACACTTTTTGTCCAGTATCTTAGGACCATAGCTCGTGCTGCAAGATTAGTGGTACACATGTAAGATAACCCAGCTAATGAAACTCGACAATGAATGTGCGGACTTGATTTCATGGGTAGATTTATATGTTGCAGGAGATGTCAGTTGCAACATCGATGATTGTTTACTCCCAACTGAAATCTAGAAGATTTTGTGTGTTTTCCTCCCAACTGACGGCTATAAGAATTAGATTAGGAAAAGTGATTAGTCAATTAATAGCCTGTCAATGGGTTACATATATAGGGGGACATAGCTTAAGGGTTAAGCAACCCTAATACCAAAAGACTAAAATGCCCCTACCCCCTATACATACAGTCTAACACCCCCCGCAGTCCCAACATCTAGCCACGGCAGATGTTAAGACTGGACCGAAACTCGGTGAACACCGTCGAAGGAAGTCCCTTGGTGAAGATATCGGCGAACTGCGACGACGTTGGAACGTGCAGGACTCGCACCTCCCCGAGAGCCACCCGCTCACGAACAAAGTGAAGGTCGATCTCTATGTGCTTCGTGCGCTGATGCTGCACCGGGTTGGTGGAGAGGTAGACGGCGCTGACGTTGTCACAGTAGACCAACGTACTCCGTGCGAGGGGAGAGTGGAGCTCCTGAAGCAGCTGCTGAAGCCAGGAGGACTCGGCCACGCCGTTGGCCACGGCGCGGTATTCCGCCTCGGCACTCGAGCGGGACACCACGTGTTGCCGCTTCGAGGACTAGGAGACGAGGTTGCCGCCCAGGAAGACGGCGCAGCCGGAGGTGGACCGACGGGTGTCCGGGCAGCCTGCCCAGTCAGCGCCGGTGTAGACGACCAGCTCGGAGGCAGAGTCGCGCCGCAGAAGAAGACCGTAGTCGTGAGTACCACGCAGATACCGAAGGATCCGCTTCACCGCCGTGAGATGTGGCTCCCGCGGATCATACATGTGGAGACACACCTGCTGAACCGCGTAGGATATGTCCGGCCTGGTGAAGGTGAGATACTGCAGTGCACCTGCAAGACTCCTATAAGTAGTGGGGTCGGCTACCGGAGCGCCATCGGCCGAAGACACCTTTGCCTGGGTGCCACGGGAGTGGAGCACGGCTTGCAATCAGCCATGCCCGCTCGCTCGAGGATATCCAGGCAGTACTGCCGCTGGTGGAGGAACAGAGCACCCGGGCGGTGCTCGACCGTAACGCCTAGGAAGTCGTGAAGCTGGCCGAGATCCTTCATCGCAAACTCGCGCTGCAGGGCGGAGATCGTGCGCTGAAGAAGAGACGAGCTGGACGCCGTGAGGAAAATATCGTCCACGTACAGGAGGAGATAGACAGTGTCACCCTCACGCCTGTAGATGAAGAGCGAAGTGTCCGACTTGGCCTCGACGAAGCCGAAGCGAGACCAGGAAGGAGGCGAACCGGCTGTACCAGGCCCGAGGTGCCTGCTTCAGCCCGTACAGGGACTTGTTCAGCCGGCAGACCATGTCTAGACGGGCTGAATCAACGAACCCTGTCGGCTGACTACAGTACACCGTCTCCGTCAACGTCCCGTGGAGGAAGGCGTTCTTGACGTCCAGCTGGTGGACAGGCCAAGAACGCGACAGAGCCAGCGACAGAACGGTACGAACCGTCGCCGGCTTCACCACCGGGCTGAAAGTCTCATCGTAGTAGACGCTGGGACGCTGCGTGAAACCGCGAAGCACCTATCGTGCCTTGTACCTCTCTAGAGACTCATCCGCCCTCCGCTTATGCGTAAGCACCCACTTGCCTGTGACAACATTGCCACGACCAGGACGGGGAACCAGGTCCCAGGTCCGGTTGGCAAGCAGGGCTGCATACTCTTCTTCCATAGCCCGACGCCAATGAGGATCGGCGAGGGCGCTACGAACAGAAGAGGGGATAGGCGAGATGGGTGACGAGGCAGGCTCCGAAGGAGTCGAGGACGAGAGAACGACCCCGGAGAAGCGCTCCACAGGACGAAGGACGCCGGCAGCCCGTCGAGTCACCATCGGGTGAACGTGACGAGGGTCCCGGTGAAGCAGTGGAGGGTGATATACCAGATCCTCAGGACGTGAAGAGGACGATCCACCATTCCGCGCTCGTCGCTGATAGACAAGAGCGGGGTCGGCATACCGCGCTGCAGGAGCCGCGCGTGGTGCAGTAGTCGAAGTCGGGGACGCCGAGGCCGCGCTCGGCGCAACAGGCGTCTGCAGGGACGCCGGAGCCACGCTCGGCACAGCAGGTGTCGACGGGGACGTCGGTGCCGTGCGTGGAGCAGCAGGTGTCGTCGGGGACGTCGGCGCAGCAGGTGTCATCGGGGACGTCAGGGCCGCGCGTGGCGCAGCGGGCGACGCCGGGGACACTGGGGCCGCGCGTGGCGCAGCTGGCGGCGTCAGGGACGCCGGTGCCGCGCGTGGCGCAGCTGGCGGCGTCAGGGACGCCGGTGCCGCGCGTGGCGCAGCTGGCGGCGTCAGGGACGCCAGTGCCGTGCGTGGCGCAGCTGGCGGCGTCAGGGACGTCGATGCCGCGCGTGGCACAGCAAGTGGTGTCAGGGACACCGGGCCCACGCGTGGCGCAACAGGTGGCGTCAGGGACGTCGGTGTCACGTAAGGTACAGCAGGTGGCGTGGAAGACGCCGAAGCTGCGTGTGGCGCAGCGAGAGGGTAACCTGCAAGAGGTAAAAGACATGGTCGCGGTACAGGAGCGGCCTCGGGGTCAGTGGAGAAGAGGGAATCCAACTCAGCGACGGAGTCAGAAGACGAGGTGGAAAAAGGAAAGGAAGACTCGTCGAAGACTACGTGTCGGGAGATCAAGGTACGACGGGTGGTAGGGTCAAGGCACCGGTACCCCTTGTGGTCAGGAGAGTACCCAAGGAAAACACACCGAGTCGAGCGAGGCGCAAGCTTATGGGAAGTTGTGGCGGAGAGGTTAGGGTAGCAAGTACACCCGAACACTCGAAGGTGGTCGTAGAGAGGAGGGGTGCCGAACAAAGCGAAGTGAGGGGTGAGATCACTAATCGCCTTAGTAGGAAGGCGATTAATGAAGTAGATGGCGGTGTGAAGCGCCTCCGCCCAGTAACGAGCAGGGATAGAAGCCTGAAATATCAGAGAGCGCATGGCATCGTTGGTGGTCCGAATCATGCGTTCAGCCTTGCCGTTCTGGGGGGAAGTGTACGGGCAAGACATGCGCAACTGAACACCGCGAGAAAGCAGAAAGTCACGGAACGCAGAGTTGTCAAACTCGCGCCCGTTATCGCACTGGACCGCACGGATCGTGCGCCCAAACTGGGTGGACACCCAAGCGAAGAAGTGAGAAAGAGTACCGAACGTATCAGACTTCTGTCGCAAGGGAAAAGTCCACGAATAGTGCGAAAAATCATCAACGATCACCAAGTAATACTTATATCCAGAAACACTGAGAACAGGTGAAGTCCAAAGATCACAGTGAATCAAATCAAAGATGCACTCGACACGAGTGACGGAATGCGGAAAAGGAAGTCGAACGTGGCGACCCAACTGACAAGCATGGCAAAGAGAGTCATGAGTACCCCGAGTACACGAAATCACTGAACTACCGGACAACTTCGACATAGCATCAGCACCAGGGTGGCCAAGCCGACGATGCCAAATGGTCGAAGAAGCTGTCGTAGTCAGGGCAAGAGACGGAGCGGAAGCAGGGAGACGCATCGTGTACAAGGGACTCGTACTATCACAACGAAAGAGAATGTGTCGAGTAGTAAGATCCTTCACAGTTACACCATAAGGATCAAACTCAAGGGAAAAATGGTTGTTAGTAGTAAAACGATGAACGAAAAGAAGGTGCTGAATGATGTTAGGAGCAACAATAACATCACGTAGCTGAAACGAATCCGCCGAACCCGAGTCACCTACTGAGGTGACTGGAAGAGCCGTCCCATTCCCAACAACGATAGATGAAGGATCAGAGGAACGGGAAGGGCGGGTAGAGGAGAGGATATCGACGTTAGGGGTAGTGTGGTACGAGGCTCCGGAGTCTACCACCCAGTCAGGGCCAGATGGCGTGAGACCCCACAGGTAGACCGACGGTGTAGAGCGGGTCGCGACATGCCTCGGCGGTGGCGGCGCCGGGAAGGAAGGCAACACGCTCAGACCCTCGATGGCGGTGCCAACCGAGTAGGCAACAGCCGAACCAGGTACATCAGCCGATGGCGGCCAAGAAGTACCACCCACGGCGATAGGACCGACGGCCCAAGGGGCGGTTGCCGCTGCTGCGGGCCAGGTAGTGGCGCCATCGTAGGATGTTGCAGAGGCGACGACGGCAGGCCAGGCGGCAGCAGCGGCTCGAGGGGTGGCAGCGCTGGGGGCTGCAGGAGCGTCGGCGGTCAACGGTGGGGTCGCGCCGACGGGCAGCAGCAGGGGTGCGCCGGTGGGTGGCAGCAAAGGGCCCTGAAGAGGCGGGCCAGCTGTGAAGGGGCCTTGAGGCGGCGTCGAGCTCCTGAACCCACCCGTTGCAGCGGGAGGCGGGGCACCGAACGGCGGCGCCGGGCCAACGCCGGGGCGCACGGACGGTCCGCCAGCAGGGAACGGCGAAAACGCCCTTGGCAGCGGCGGCGGGGCAGCGGCGCCGGGCACGAAGGCGGTGACAGCACGGCCGGGCCTCTCGATCCCCATCGGCGGCTGCATCGCGTGGAAACCCGGGATCGGGGTGGCGCGCCGACAGCGACCAGGGCGCCGAGGGGGCGCAGAGGCCGACGGCGGCGGCGCTGCCTCTATTGCCGGCCAGAGGAGAGGGGGCTGGCAAGGGCGTGGCCAGGGCCCAACCAAGTCAGGGACGGCGGCAGATCTGGTCAGCACGGCGACCAGAGAAGAAGAAGGCGGCGCACTGTGGAGGGAAGAAGGGAGACGTGACTGCCCAAGAGGGGGGAGGTGAGCCGACCGTGGCTCGCCGGCCGGCGGTGGCGCGTCAGCCATGGAAGTGGCAGATCCCGCACGAGCAGGCAGCGCTCGTGAGAAGAAGGGTGGGGCGCGGCCTGGCGGCGCGGCGACGACGCGCGAGGAGGGGGGGGCGGGCTGGCAGCGCGGCGGCGGCGCGCGAGTAAGAGGGGGAGGCGCGGCCTGGCGGCGGGGTGCGAGGAGGGAGGGGGCCGCGGCCTGGTGGCGCGCGAGAAGGAGGAGGTGGGGGGGGGCGCGGCAGCCAGGCGGCGGTCGGGAGAGAGATAGAGAGGCAATGTGATACCAAATTAGATTAGAAAAAGTGATTAGTCAATTAACAGTCTATCAATGGGTTACATATATAGGGGGACACAGCTTAAGGGTTAAGCAACCCTAATACCAAAAGACTAAAATGCCCCTACCCCCTATACATACAGTCTAACAATAAGATTGTGTGCTGGATAGTGGACACCGTAGGCCATATGTTCCTGAATGTTAGATATGCAGGAACACAAGAACTCCTACCCAGCTTCTTTGAACAGAATCTAGCTAAAGTTCACATTGAAATAAGACAACAATAAATCAGCTGACGCATAATTGTGATACATCCCCAACTATTTTGGAGTCTGTATTTCGGTTCGTCCCCTGATAAGCTTAGATGAAAGCTTAAGGCCTACACCTATCAGTTGCAGGAGATTTATATGTTGCAGGAGATATCAGTTGCAACATCGATGATTTTTTACTCCCAACTGAAATCTAGAAGATTTTGTGTGTTTTCCTCCCAACTGACGGCTATAAGATTGTGTGCTGGATAGTGGACACCGTAGGCCATATGTTCCTGAATGTTAGATATGCAGGAACAAAAGAACTCCTACCCAGCTTCTTTGAACAGAATCTAGCTAAAGTTCACATTGAAATAAGACAACAATAAATCAGCTGATGCATAATTGTGATACATCCCCAACTATTTTGGAGTCTGTATTTCGGTTCGTCCCCTGATAAGCTTAGATGAAAGCTTAAGGCCTACACCTATCATATTTCACTAAATATCAGACCATAGAGTAGGAGTCTGGGATATTTAAACTGAAAATGAACACAAAAATCATGCGGCATTGTTTACTAAGCTAACTAAAAAACAATAAGAGCATACCCAGTACTGAAAGCTCCCACACGCAGCCTTCCCCTTATTTTGCAAGAAGGCTGATTCGAACCCAGGATCTCCAGGACACAAGTGGAGAGACTCTACCACTGCGTCAGGCCTGCCCTTCAACTGAAAACACAATGCCAATTTTAAAAAAAGTTTGGAGAAAGAATTCCTAAACCAATATAATGTCATTTTGCTTAATGTTGGATATAGTTTGCTGAGCTGAATGTTAAATCACAAGTTTCCCTTAAAATGACACAAAAATGAATCAGACATAGCATTGAATTTCTGGGCATGCCCGAAACAGTAGTAGTCACTGTGATGTACCATCAAATCTGATATTTACATTGATTATAAACTAATTAATCCATTCACATGAAAACTATTTTCTCGTGGAGGCAGGACAAATATTAACATGTTGCACAAAATTCTCCAGATCTTGTATTGAGTGACTCAACTCCAAATATAAATATGATTCCTGTCTGAGGTCGCCAAGGGTCCTAGTCCACACCATGCACTAGCAAGAACTGGTGAAGAATGACCCTCTAGAACAGTCGGCATATCATTCTTCAGTCTCGACCATACGTAGACAGATCCATCAGAAGAACCAGCAGCGATGCAATTATCGTCAGGACTTATACAAGGTTTGCCCCAGCTGCCCACCACTCTGTTACCCACTGCCCTAAATGTTCCACAAACCTCCAATGTTCTAACATCAAAAAGGTTGTGCACATTATCCCTTCCACTTGTAAGAATGAAATTTTTGCTCCGTGACACACAGACTGAGGTGACATCAAGATGAGCAGCTATCTGTGTAGTGCATTTTCCACTACGGATATCCCATAACCGAAGGTTTCCATCTCTATGACCTGAACAAATGATGTCACCATCAATGAAAGCTAGTGAGTTGGGGTTGCTTGCTGACATTATGGTGCTTTTGCAAAAACCTGTCTGGAGATCCCAAGTCTTGATTGTACGATCACTTGATGAACTAGCAATAACAAAGCTTTTCACCCAGCTTGCATCAACGGCAGAAACACTTTTCGTGTGACCAGTCAGAGTGTGACGAGAACGCCCCCCGTTCGCTTCCCACACAAACAACTTGTTGGAGCTACAGGCAGCAATCACAAACTTATTATCATTGGTCACAGCAAGATCGTTAACAGATCCCAAGCAACCATGTAGAGTAGAGGTCAAAGCGCCAGTATATGCGCCCCATATCTTAACAGCTTGATCCTGACCACCACTAATTAGCTTGTCTGAGTTATGTTGGAACAATAAGGATCCACACCCACCATCATGGGCACGAATGGTGATTGTGCATGTAGATGGAACTGGTGTTTCCATGTAGCCAGCCTCAGACTGACGAATGATGCCATCAGCTTCCTGTTGTGCATTGTGTTGTATACCACCAATACCAGCAGTCTTTAGCTTAAGGACCATCTCCTCATACATCGCATTGGCCTAAACAATATTTTAAAACCTGTTAAAGAAGTAATATACTGATACATACTAGTGCTATGGGTGTGGTTGATTATGTAAAACATACATCAAAGATAAAATATTTTGTGCATTAAAAAACACATTTACTCAAATATCTGTCCAAAAGGAAGCAAAAGAATTAGAACACTCTGTATGGTCCAAACTTGAAAGGACTAAAATCTTTACAGACAATATATTCAGTTTATACAATTAAGGAGCATATATTACAAGGTTGCTGGAAGTAAAAGGTCATTTACAAGGATCACACTTCCATAGTATGGACTATGGTAATGCGAGATTAAAGAACTAAATTTTATGCTAAGATTAATAAGATAAGATGCTTATTGTGTCGCGTTATGGCATGTATGCTTGCATTTGACATATTTCCATCAGTGATTAAAGGACCATTACAACTAGGAGGCATATATGTTGCTAACAGGTAAGAATCTTTGCTATCATATTGGTGCCAGCTGCTCTGTAAACAAGCCACAAGCATAATTCTTGAATAGTATTTCAAGAAATCACACCAGAAACATGTAGTTTTAGTCGCAAAGAGACAATAAAGTACCTCATTGAGCCTCTCTGCATCCTTCATCTTCTCTAGCATCCATCGATCAATTAGGCTCCTGTTTTCATCCTCAGCAACCTTTAGCTTTGTTAGTGCCTGTTGAAGTTCAGCTTTAACTGTCTGGTGCTCTTGGATGAGAATATCTAAAGCTTTTGTTTTCTCCTCAAGTGACTTCTTTAGCTGTACGTTCTCTTCACTGCAAAAGTTTAGCACAAGCGTTGAGTAACCATGTTCTTACGAATTCACACTATGCAAACTACGAATCACATTCCCTACCTAGTTTTCTTGAGTTCACTTTGCAAAGTCGTAATCAGTTCTTCCTTCTCTTTGAGCAGTGCTTTTGATGCTTTCCCCTCTTCTATCTCGGTAACCAGCTGCTCGGACAGGCGTGACTGCGCCTTGTAGCACTGTTGCAGCTCCAATTCGTGTTTCTCAGCCTTCTCCTTCCACTCCAAAGCCTACAAGGAGCCAATGAAACAACAATCTCAATCTATTCTTCAGTAAATATCCAAGGCATCACTGAATATACTGACTTCTCGGTGACAAGGGCTAGTCGATTTTCAAAAGGCTCGAGAGTAATGATTGGTACAACACATTCGATGCAGGATTTAAAGATTGACCAGGCAAGCAAGAATCAAACTGTAGGATGGGGAAATAAGGGACGAGAAGGTGTCCTCACGTGGGCGGCGAAGGGCCGGGTGAGCGCCTCGATGGCCGGGCGGTGCGCCCCTTCCTCGACGAGATGCCGCCGCTTCAGCGACCGCAGGGCGCGCCGGATCGCCGCCCTGCCGGCCTCGGCCTCCACCATCGTCCTGCACACACACGGCAACACCGAACCGCACCGCCGTTGTCAGGCAGACAGCGAAAGAGTCACTGTGTGATAGCTACGGAGTTGAAGGTCTCCTCACATTCTTGCGTGGGAGACGGCGGCGGAGGAATGTGCGGTGGATTCTGGTTGCTTCGGTTCTTGGCAAGGGCGGCTGCCTCGGCTTTCGGCGGAGAGTTGGGGAGACAGGAAGACGACGGAAGAGAACGAGACGAAATCGTCTGGGCTGCAAGTTGGACTCGGACTCGTGCGGATAGGGTGGCCCGGGCTAGATAACTCGATACAAATTGACTCGTTAAGGCTTTGAGGCCCGTTAATTAGACGAGCCGTGAGCCCAAGCCCGAGAAGTACTAACGCTAAAATCGGCTGTTCTCCCTTGGATCATTCTGTATTTATTTATCTGTTCCTACAGTAGTTTTAACAGAATCCCATGGAATTTTACATATTCAGTTAAGCGATGCTTCGTGATGTACCTATATTTTATGGACTTTGGCTCCCCTTTTTTTACGGCTGTTTGAAGCATTGATACAAGTGTTTTTGATCAAGACCTCCCCTCCGTCTGAAAACTTCCGTGCTGTGGAACTGAGTTTGGGTGAAGAGTCAGAAGCAGGATAATCGTATTGCTGTTGTTTTCCATGGATCAAATTATGCTCCTTTCTTTCTTCTCACCTATCAGATTCTGTGCCAGAAATGTTGGGTGGTACTGCAGAATTTTGTCTAACGTTATCACTCTCCCCCAAATAAGAGGGAACAGTGCTCCTACTAGCTGCTACCTGCATCCTGAGAAGCTGAACCTTTCTCTTTGCTGACTGCAGGTTCGTCTTATCAAGCTTGTCCAGCACAAGATCAAATGTATCCTGCTTCGGAGCAAAACCCTTCAGCACCATCTCCTCCAAGAACAGGCAAGACTGCGCAATCCTCCCGTTCCGGCATAGCCAGCTCACCAGCAATGTGTAAGTGCTGAAGTCAGGGGTGATGTCCTTCCTGAACATATGGCATATCAGGAACATAACTGTCCTCACCCACTGCCTTCTGCAGCACATCTTCAGCAAGGGGGTGTATGTCTTTATGTCGGGCTTGCATGACTGCTCCTCCATCTTCACCAGCAGCTTCAGTGCATTCTCTGCCTGAGAGTGGTCACAGGCAGCAGAAATCAGAGTGTTGAAGGTAGTCAAGTTCGGTGGTATTCCAGTTCTACGCATTTCTTTGACCACAAAAATTGCATCTTGCAACCTCCCAGCTCTGCCAAGTATATATATAACAGAGTTGTAGAAGGACGCATCTGGGACACAGCCATCTTGCTTCACCTTGGCAAAAGTATCCAATGCTTCTCGAGTTCTCCCAGCCTTCCCTAGCGCGTGCATCAAAATTGTGTATGTGATGATATTTGGGGAGCATCCTTTTCTTTGCATCTCACCCAAGATGTTGTGAGCTGTCTGGAAATCTTTCTCCATGCAGTATGCTTCAATCAGACTGGTGTAAGTTATAACTGAGGGACTGAAACCATGCTCCTCCATCTCTGCCATGGTCACCCGAGCCTCCTTGAGCATCCCTGCCTTGCACCAACCATGGACCAATGTGTTGAAACTACTCTCGTCAGGGGGTATCGTCCCAATTAGCTCTTGGAAGGCACCCCTCGCACGCTTCACGCTCCTCTCCTTGCACAGTGTGTCCAATAGCACATTCATAGCCTTTGTGTCCTTCACGACCCCAAACCTGTCCATTTTATGGAACACATCAATGGCGTCACTCCATCGGCTGGCCCCGCAGAGTCTCCTCATCACCTTTGTCATCGTCGTCAGCGACACCAAGCCCGTGACCTCGTGCATCTGGCTGATCAAACCAAACATCAGATCAAACTGCTTGAACCTGCCCAGTATATCCACCATCAGGTCATATGAGTCGGCGCAATGGCAGTAGCCTTCCTGCGTGCCAGCCCACATGAAGAACCCAAACGCGGACACCCAGTCATTGCCGAACCTGTGCAGGATCTTGTGGACAAGGCGCGCAGACACCCTGACAGGGCAGCAGTCTATGGCTATCACGATGGCCTCCGGGGACGCGAACCGGGAGCTCAGGACCCGGCTGACTTGGTCGACATCGGCCTCAAACTCGGCATCCTCGTGCGACACGGCCGCAGGAAATCCGGCGCGGATCGAAAGCGGGCTGCATCCTCCGGTGACTTCGTCACTGTTCCGTTGGTCCGAGAAACCTGGTTTGGCAGGGAGCACAAAGTCGTCGTCCTCCTCCTCCCCGCCGTCCAAGCCGGAGGAAGGGCCAACGTCCTTCGGGTTCCTGAACCAGTCTGGCAGGTCGAACCCCGCCGTAGAGAAGCGCAACACGACTCGCCCGCCGACGTGCTGTGGGGGTTCTGGCGGCACGAGAACCCGGCAGCACCGGCGCATCCTTCGGAGAGGCAAATCGTCGAGCGCCTCGTGCGCGCAACCGACGCGGGCCGCCACGCTCGGCGAGTAGGGCGACTCCAGATGGACAGGACCTCAAAAGAGCCCGCCTCTAGCACTAGCAGGGTCCTGCGCCACGCGAAGGCCGCGCGCGCAGCGAGGCGAGGGAGCCGATGGCGACGGCGCAGGGGAGATGGAGAGAGGAGGGGAGCAGGGCAGCGGCAGCGGCAACGGCAACGGGAACCGGCAGAACTGGGCGCGAGGCGTCGGATATTGAACAGGCCGGGCCCATTCATGGAACCCAATGCGGCTTAGTTAACCCATGACACCTCGCACTGAAGAAATTGCTGCAACTACTGTTCCGCGTTCGCGAACATGAATGTAGTCAGAAGTGCGCGTTTGTTTGATTCAGCCGTGAATTATTGAAATTCTAGCCGCATCTCTCACTACAGCGACGTCGCCGCCGCCGGCGGCCGCGGCAAGGCGTTCCGCTGGTGCTCCAGCCAGACCTTGGACCGCGCCTCTTCTCCAGCTGCACGTCTAGGCTCCTCGGATCGACCTGGTCCGGCCGCACGTACATCTCGTCGTCCGGCCCCGCCCTCATCACGAACGCGGCGGCGTCGACGGCGCCGGAGCTGCGGCCGCGGACGGAGTCCATTGCGTCACGCAGCAGGTGAGGAGAGACTTTTTTCTGCGTTGAAGCTGTGCCCTCTCGCTAGCTATGCACCGGCCCTCTTCTTGCATGCCTCCATCATCATCATCATCATCTCATCGTCTTCCCTTCGGTTAAATAGAAGATGCGTGGAGACAAACCATGGGCATGGGCTGCTGCTGCCGCCGCTGCCGCCTTGTTTTTATCGAGGACCAAATAAAATGGATGCCACGCATTCAACAGCACCAAATCTTGAGACAGGAAACACGCGGTTTTCCCATGTTGCAGGAGGAGATCAAAGCGCCTATCTCCTATTGAAAATTGCAATGCGTACGATTAAAACCAGATCGGAGAGGGATGATCGGCAAGGATGAAGAAGAACTGTCCTAAACTAGAAACAAACCAAGAAAAAAGCTAATGGAATTTCGGGCTGGAATTTGGGAGCGTTCGGAGGAGAAGGCCGGAAAATCGGAGGTGGGTTGAGAGGATCAAGGAGAGACCCATTCCTGGCCTCACCCGCAATTGGCAGGAATCTTTTAAGGAAATAAATCGATCGATATACGATTTTTATTTGTGAAAAGAACCTATCGCTCGTAAATGATAACTAGAAATAAAATTCCGTGTGCCGTCCGTCCTCTTAAGAAGATGCAAGGAAATTCCGATATTCAGCGTGACTCACTGAACCCGTGCTGTGCCGTACAGCGGAGCGTCCAGCACGCACGCCGCTTGATAAATTGTGCTGGGTCTGGTTCTCTTCTCGGCGTGGAGGCGGCCACGCCATCAGCTCTCCCTCCGTGACACGTGCGGCGAGCACTGTCAGACATGCACGCAGCGAGCGCCTCCAGGAGGACACGAACGGGAGCAACGGCGTCTTTGGTCGGTTCTTGGTTCCGGTGCCGAGCGATTTCACTCCAGGGCAGCAGGGTGGAGAACGCCGTGCTGTGCGCGCTGTTGTGCGAACGGTCGAATCGCTTGCTTGCACGGCCACTGATTAGGAGGAAGGGATCCAGTTACGAACGTGTCGTACTGGTTTACCATCCAGGATTCGCCCAGAAGACTCTGGTATTTCGCGTTGCCACAAGTCGTAGTAAAAGGACGAAGGGAAAAGAACAGAGTGGAGCAATGCAAAACGTACGAATTAGAACTAGTAACAGTCTTGGCGAGCCAAGCAAAGCACATCGATATCCAAAACAATTACAGTATTTTACTTTTTACAGACGAATTCCAGCAGAGAACTACGTGATGAGGAAGAAGGGTATGAACAGCCTGGTAAACATTTTGCCTGTCGCTGGCAACCGCCCCCCCCCCCCTGCTCTACGAGTCGGCGGCGCGGAAGAGCGTGAGCAGGGAGAGGAAGAGGTTGATGACGTCGAGGTAGAGCGCGACGGCGGCCCAGACGTACTCGTCGTAGGAGTATCGCTTGATGAGGTTGTCGGTGTCGTAGACGATGTACCCGCAGAAGACGAGCGCCGCCAGCCCGCCGTAGACCATCAGCGAGACGCGGCCCAGCGGGAAGAAGAGCTGGATCAGCGCGAACACCACCAGGATCATCACCGCCGCGAACAGGAACGGCCCGAGGAAGCTGAAGTCGTGCCCGCGCCGCGCCGCCCAGAACGTGTACGCCGTCAGGCTCACCACCACCACCGACGTCAGGATCGCCGACTCCAGGATCACCGCGCCTGTGTGTCACGGGCGAGCGCGGGGGGTTATTTTTTACATGCATGGTGAGCGCGGTTCAGTCAGATCGAAACGCAGGCCTCAGGGCAGAGGAGACTTTAATTAACAATACCTTTGGTGAAGGCGCAGGTGAGGCCGACGGCGAAGCTGATGGCCACGGTGAAGAGGCCGAGAAGCAGCAGGTTTACCGGGTGGTGCATGTAGTAGTAATACAGAGGGCAGAGCACTGCAACGACAAAGAGCGAACGAGAACTCGGATCAGTCGGACTGCTCGCGCCATGGTGGGTTAATAATTAGATTGACCTCATCATGCCGCCGTGCAAGAAAACGAAAACGGGGAAGCAAGCGCGCACGTACAGATGAAGGGGAGGATGATGATGAAGATGTAGAGCCCGAACCCGCCGGGCGAGGAGACAAAGAAGAGCGCGACGGGGCGCACGTAGACGACGACGGCGGCAACGACGACGGTGAGCAGCATCTGGACGGACAGGATGCTGTACACCTTGCGGACGAAGGCCCAGCGCAGCTGCGGGTTCTCCAGCATCATCGGGTACAGCGGCCGCGCCGCCGCCGCTGGCCCCGCCTCCGCGTCCCACTCGGGCCCCTTGGGCGGCGGCGGCCGGAAGTACATCTCGCCGATCGCCTCTCCTCTGTCCTTCCTCTCTCGCCCCTCTAGCTCAATCCTCCCGCGACGGCGTAGGACGCGGAGCTCGCTCGCTCGCTCGCTCGGCGGCTTCTTCTTGTTTGCAGCTGTCTTCGTGGGGTGTGGTGGTGGTGTGGACGTGCGGCGAGAGCTCGTGTCGCGGGGGGTGTCTTAAGGAGGAGGGGGACGGGGGCCAGCCGCGAGCGGGGAGGGGATGGCACGAGAGAGGAAGCGAACGTTCGGGAGGGTTCGGTTTTCCTCCTCGCAGGTGCAGTGCAGTGCGGTGCGGGTGGGATACCACGTGTCGGGGAGCCCGAGTCTGAAGCGCGGGACCCAGACGAGTGGGCCGCGTTCTAGCCACGTCTCCGGCCGGTCTGGTGGCGTCTGGAGAGGGGGAAAGGACGCGAGAGATGCGTTGCTTTTACTCAGCCGAAACCCGAATGCGTTTCCGTCTCCCTTCTGGTGCTGTGTTTTGCCAGAGATGATGACCTTTTCTTTCCCGACCGTCGAGTCAAATCCATACGGATTACGGACTAGATTTTCTTCGTGGGGGAATCCCATCTGGGATTTCTCTGGCAGAAGCAAAGTAGGAAACTGAACAGCGGCTGGCTGCACAGGCCGAATATGTGCTGGTGTCCAGACAGTTCGGCATTATCTTCAGTGGCGGGGCCAGGATCTGTCCTGACATGTCAGCATCACCGATGAACCTGAGTTTAGGGCACAGATGTTGGGTACTCACGAGAATACACGGGCACATGGGATCATCTCATGCTTCGTGGTTCAAACTTTCAGAGCAATGGCACATGTGGATGCTGCAATAATCGCCATTCAGAGCCATAAAACTGATCGTGTATGTGTGTTGTTCAGAACCTGAATGCTGAATGTGGAGATGCATCAACTCTGTGTTTGGGAGCATGCTGGAGTGACCGCAAGGTCGGAGAATCCGGCCTCATCGTAGTCCTCGTAATGGGGGTGGTCGGCACGCGACAGTCTCGGCACTCGGCAGCGGGCACGACGCGACGCGAGGGGCTCGGCAGCAGGGCACTGCGGCGGTGTCGGTTTGTTTCTTCGGATTCTCTAGGGAGATCGTTAAACCCGAAGCGCTCGCGAGATGGTTCCCGGAGATTGTTTATCGGCGGCGGCGGCTTCAGAGAATGGGCTCGGCTGCCGAAAGCCCGCATCGTCTACCAACGAGCAGGCCTAGTTCGGCGGTCTGGGCTAGGCTTCGTCGCTGCTTACGTGTGGTTCGGTTTACGCCGGCAGGTTGCTGTTTCGTCCAGCTCCAACGCACACGTGATGACAGCCGAGTTCTGCGGTGGTTTGGTCGCGCTGACCCGGCACCCAGAGGATGGTCAGTCGATCGGTCAGTGAGCTCCGAATCACCGGGTGATACCAGTGTCTGGTGGTAGTACGTCACAGGATCACTGACCCAGATCAATACGGTTACTGCCGTCGCCGTCGTTCGGTCGGTGCATCGGTCACGTGGCCAGGAACGTCCATCCTCTGCGCGCACGCCTGTCCTGGGAACGGTGGTGCCTTCACGAGCATCACCCAAGCACCGACGCAGCATCACGTCGAGGCTCTGTCGTCGAGGTGGCCAGATCCACCGCGGTCAGGGGGAAGGAAGGCCGACCCACCTCGCCAGATGCGCGGCGGCGGCGCGGCTAGCACGGAGGGGCGAAGCAACGAGTGAAATGGTGAGCTGAGCCAACTTCAACGAATTTAACAACTTCTCTATTGTTAAATTCCTTGAAGTTGCTGGTTAGCCAAAAATCCATGGCATCAATTTCCTTAGCTGGCTCAGGTGAGACAATAGTTAGTTGACCGGATTTTGTAAAATCTTTTTATATTTGTTTTATTTCCAGCGTCTACCATAGGGTTGATAGCAGTCACAGATGCAAGAAAGCTAGAAGACTCAGCAGCTGGAGTCTTCTAGCTGCAAACTTTTGAGAAATCCATTTACATAGATTGTATACATCACAGCAAGAAAAGCACTTCTTGTGTGTGTATTCATGTCAGTTCTAATTTCAATGTTCTACTTTCAAAGTTCTGCAAATGTATGTTATTATTTATGCCTGATCTACTTTCAAAGTTCTACTTTGAATGCTTGTCATGCATTCAGTTTAAATTATTTTGCAATGCATATGTATAGATGTCTGACTCGGCTGATTGGTCAAATGAGCATGTTAGAATTGTTTGTTGAACAAGTGAAATATAGAAATCGGTCAAATACCCACCTGAACAACATAGAGTTTAAAAATGTAATTGAAAAGTTCAAAGAGAAGACAGGTATTTAATACACAAGAATGCAGTTTAAAAATAAGTGGGCTAAACTAAAAGGTTGAGTATACTTGTTGGAAGACATTGCTCAAACAAACGGGTTTAGGATGGAATGAGAGGACGCAAAATATTTGGTGGAGAAGGCTAGAAAGGTAATTTTTTTGTTGCCAATGACAATTTATCTATATGCTTTTACTAAAAAAAGATGTCTAAATTTTTGTTGCGCTTGATTACAGGACATTCCAGGATGTGGAAAGTTTAAAACCCAAAGACTTCAAAATAAGGATAACTTACGGATTATGTCTGAATATCTTAGAAATACGGGTGAAGATCATTTTTGTGCTTCATCGGGTCTCATTCCTGAAGAATGTCATCTGAATATAGTTGTTGGTGACGATGAGTGATGATGATGCTTCTAGTGAAGAAGAGGAAGTCGCCCCTCCATCCAAAGGTGAGGGAAAGAGGGGTGTTGCTGCTATGGCAGAGAACAGTAAAGGAAAGAGATCTAAGACAAGCGGAGGACTCTGGTTACAAGATCAAGTTAGTAAAATTGTACCTTTCCATGAGAGGTCTGCAACTTCAGTTGAGTCAATGGCAGCAAGGCATGAGGAGAACAAGGGTCCATCCATCAAGGAAGTGATGACCATTGTGAAGGAGTGTGGGGCTGCTCCTGGAACAAAGGAATTTTTTATTGCATCTAAACTATTTACCAAGAGGGCGGAGAGGGAGATGTTCATGACATTGGACACTCCACTAGAGCACTTTGAGTGGCTCACTACGAAGCATTTTGTCAAATATGGTTACTAGATTGTGACGCATGATGTCCATCGTACCTTTTTTCTTCTTCTGTGACCGTATGGTTTATTTTGTAATAATATGGACATGTGTGATGTTATGTTATGGCAAATCTTTTATATACCATTGTTGTCAGTTTGTATTCATTTGTTATATAACATTGTTGTCATTGTTTCGTGTATATGTCTTTTAGTGAAAGCGAAAATGAAAGTGATGTGAGTTCCTCTGACGATGATAACCTGTGTGCCTCTGATGTGAGTTCCTTTGATGATGATAACATGTGTGCCTCTGATATGAGTTCCTATGATGATGATCTTTTGGTTAATGATTATGGTCTGAAATCAACCATCCATATGAGTGCAGAACACATTTAAGCACTCGGGTGAGACAATTAGTAGAAAATTTGATGAAGTTTTGCGGTGCTTAATCAAGATGGCTAAGAATTATATTCGACCTCGAGATCGTAATTTCTCTATTGTACACAACTGGATCAAAGGTGATCAAAGAATGTGGCTTCATTTTAAAGATTGTATTGGAGCTATTGATGGCACTCACACTGGTGCAGTGCCACCTACACGAGATTACGTGAGATACATTGGTAGATCCGGTACTCCAACTCAAAATATCATGGTTGTGATCGATTTTGATATGCGCTTCATATAGGCATCTATTGGGAAACGAGGCTCCATGCATGACACAAGTGTGCTCTTCCATGCAATTGAACATGATACTCTAGCCTTTCCACATCCTCCACATGGTATATATGTCTTGTCGTCTTTGTTATAATTTTGAGTACTCTTTTGTCAAACATTTATACATATTTTTAATTACAAGAAAGTACTATATGGTCGATGTCGGATATCCAAATAGACCGGGATACATGGCACCATACAAGGGTCAGATGTATCATGTTCCTGATTGGAGGAGAGGTGCTGCTTCTAGTGGCGAACAAGAAACATTCAACTTTTTGCACTCAAGTATTCGGAATTTTGTTGAGCGAACCTTTGGTGTATGGAAGATGAAGTGAAGAATTCTTTTAAAGATGGCAAGCTGTCCAATGTCGAAGCAAAAAATGATAGTGGCTGCAATTATATGCCATCATAACTTCATCCGTGAAAATCATGCACTAGATAGGCATTTTCGGAGATGTGATCGGGATTCAGAGTATATTCCTACGATACCTCATAGGTATACAAGACATGTACCGCCACCAAATGCATCCGCCGCCTCAACGTCTTCGGCAAACCACATAAGTATGGATAGGTTACGAGATGAGATTGCAGCTGCAATAATACAATCTAGATCATAGATAAGATGTACAAAATATTTTGGCTTATATTTAAATAAACATATGTGACAGGACCACTTTATAAATAATATATTTTATAATGTTTTATTACATGTTACAAAGTGTCAAAAACAACATAGCCATCCAAGGGTAAATGGGTCAATTAAATTTTCCACCTCTTTTTACTGAAACTGAAAAGAAAATTAGCTAAATGGTTTCTAAAATGATTCTGTTTCAAGTGAGAAACGTTTCTACCTTTAAACTGAAACGTTTCTGATTCTTCAAGAATCTGGAGCCGTACCAGAGCCGTACCAAACCGGCCCTTAAATTTGATTTAGAAAATATAAGGGTTTCGATCAAAATTTTCGTGAATTCCCGTTACGAGATTCGGTCAGACGGTCGCTGCGGCCCACCAATCGTACATGGTCGATGCCGCCTCTCCGGGAAGAAGCCGCACAGATTGAGACCGAACCCGCGACGGGGTCCCGGTTTTCCGAAGACGCCGCAGCGCGACCGCGACTTTCCTCCGGCGCGACCGCGAACGTGCGAAGCTCCTACGGTCACCTTTACATGAGCTGCGGGCTCCACTACTGTTCGTGTCGTCGGTCCCGGTGTTGCCTGCCTGGGATCGTGGCGCACGTGTGGCTGCCTGAGATGCAAGCCCGATCTGATCCGGTAGCTCGCGTCGATCGACGTGCGTTCGTTCGTGCTGCTTACGAGGTGTGGCCCGAGTACCGCCACCGTAATCGTTGGGTGCCGTGCCGCGACGGCTTTCGGCGCAGAAGCAGAGGCTGGCGACGCGAAAAACAAGAGGGCACACGGAGGTGGAAAAACGGAGCCATAACGAAACGCATTCATCAATCTACATCGCAGCATATTAATCGCTGCTGGGAAACTAAAACTACAGTCTCACTCTCACGGCTAGAGATCACATGGATGGATGCATCGGTCGGTCGGACACTTGCTTCAAATCTTGGCGATCTTGGCTGCCGCCACGACGGGGGTTCTGCTTGGCGATCTGCTCCCGGCCGGCAGCCTTTGTAGTCGAACCCGCAGCTGTGCGTGTCCGCGTACCGGTGCGGGCCGCCGAAGGTGCCGCCGCAGCGGCACTGGAAACCCTGACCCACCTTCTTCCGGCACGTCATGCACCGGTGAAAATTCCTTCTTGCACACCGGCGGCGCGCAACGGCACGGCGGGTGCGGCGGCTCGCGAGCGCGACACGCTTGGGCGGACCGCGTCATGCACCCTGGTTCCGAGCGACCGTGCCCAACAGTGAGCACGAGGCGGGTCACGAGCGCGGGGAAAGAGGAGCATAAATCGCGACGTGAACAGGGAACTCGTTTTTGGCAAGGCCTTGCCCGTGGGAAACGCATCTAGCAACCGATCGCCATACCCGTCCACCTTCCGCCGACGGATCTCCAGCGGCCTCCATGGCCGCCGACACGCCCTGCGCGGGGAAGAGGCTGCGGGTGTTCTTCCTGCCCTTCTTCGCGCGAGGCCACCTCATCCCACAGGCCGACCTCGCCTGCCGCGTCGCCGCGGCGAGGCCCGCGGAGGTGGAGGCGACCGTGGTCGTGACGCCGGCCAACGCGGCGCTCATCGAGCCCACGGTGGCGCGCGCCGCGGCCGCGGGGCACGCCGTCCGCGTGCTGCGCTACCCGTTCCCCGACGTCGGGCTCGGAGAAGGGGTCGAGTGCCTCGGCGCCGCCGCCGCGCACGACGAGTGGCGGGTGTACCGCGCCGTCGACCTGTCGCAGCCGATCCACGAGGCGCTGCTCCGGGAGCACCGCCCCGACGCCGTCGTCGCCGACGTGCCGTTCTGGTGGACCACGGACGTCGCCGCCGAGCTCGGGGTCCCGCGCCTCACATTCCACCCCGTCGGCGTGTTCCCGCAGCTGGCCATGAACAACCTCGTCACTATACGCGCCGAGATCGTCCGTGGGGGCCGCGGCGCGGGGCCCGTGTCCGTGCCGGCCCTGCCCGGGAAGGAGGTCACGATCCCGGTGTCCGAGCTACCTGACTTCTTGGTCCAAGACGATCACCTCTCCAAGTTGTGGGGTCGGCTCAAGGCGTCGCAGCTCGCCGGCTTTGGCGTCGTTGTCAATACCTTCGTCGACCTGGAGCAGCCCTACTGCGACGAGTACAGCCGCGTCGACGCGCGCCGCTCCTACTTCGTCGGGCCCGTCGCCCAACTGTCGCTCTCCTCCGTGCACCGCGGCGGGGACGGAAACGGGGAGTGCCTGGAGTGGCTGTCTAGCAGGCCGAGCCGATCCGTGGTCTACGTCTGCTTCGGGAGCTGGGCCCACTTCTCTGTGACTCAGATGAGTGAGCTCGCCCTGGGCCTGGAGGCCTCGAACCAGCCGTTCCTTTGGGTGGTCCGCTCCGACGACTCGAACAACACCCTGTGGGCGCCGGAGGGGTGGGAGCAGCGCGTCGCCCGACGCGGCATGGTCGTCCGCGGGTGGGCGCCGCAGCTGGCGGTGCTGGCCCACCCGTCAGTCGGCGCGTTCCTGACGCACTGCGGCTGGAACTCGGTCCTGGAAGCGGCGTCCGCCGGCGTGCCGGTGCTCACGTGGCCGCTGGTGTTCGAGCAGTTCATCAACGAGAGACTGGTCACTGAGGTGGCGGCGTTCGGTTCACGCGTGTGGGACGGCGGCGTGCGCAGCGTGAGGCGTGAGGAGGCGGAGACCGTGCCGGCGGAGGCGATCGCGCGGGCGGTGGCTAGGTTCATGGAGCGCGGAGGGCGGCGGGATGAGACGGAGGTGGTGGCCAGGGAGCTGGCAGAGCGCGCCCGCGCGGCGGTCGCCGAGAACGGGTCTTCGTGGCGTGACATTCACCGTCTGATCGATGACCTCATGCAGGCAAGGGCCTCAGGACCAGAGGTGGCACGGTAGAGGGCATCCGTAGGCACTAGGCAGAGGACCCCCCCTCTGAAAATTGAATCGTCTTGTTGTTTCTATAATCTAATAACAATTGGGGTATGTCTCGCTCCCAGGGATTATATCTTATCACTTTAATCGTAGAAACTTATTCGAACAAATGCATCTTATAGCCGTACGTTTTATGCACTTGCTCATTAACTCGTATTCATAAAACTTTTACAGTTTTTTGCGGAATAATTGTTTACTATGAAGAGTTGTGGCGATAAAACTACGGGAACATATCAGGTGCTTCTGTACTTTTAGATGCTCCTGCGGATGTTTTGCACTAGAAAAAATACAAGAACATGGATGTATAGTTAATGTTATCAGCTATCATTACTCAAATCTTGATATGTAATAAATATTTGTGCAAGACGCAGAAAAAATCAGCTGCAATAGTTGCGGGATGCAATTGTTCATCTCGGACCCGCAACTCGTTACTCTTCAAGTACTGATTTGTCTTTTTTGTTCCACTACATACTCGTTACGTGAAGGTAGAGCAGGAACCTCTTATCTGAACGGGAAAACTTCACCCCGATCCCAATACACCAATGGTGAAAACCTCCTATCTCGAGGTAGGTCTGGAAGAGATCCGTCACCAATGGAACGCAATGGACCACGGTTCTGGGTTTTGGGGTCGGGCTTCGAGTTCGAGTCACACAAAAGAGGAGGGATCCGTCACCAATGGAACGCAGAGTACGTCTTTTGCTTACGTTCACGTAAAACCTCGAATGCGCCGTCGTTCCGGCCAGCTCGGCCAGGCGGCTCGTCCACGTCAAGACACGGGAGCCAATCGCGCCCACATGGCCACGCATCACGGACCCGTTTGGTATTACGCGATTCGCATCGCCCTTCATCGCAAAAACACGCATCGCCTCCGTTGCCCGTCGCGCTCCCGTGACACCCCGCCCCGTCCCGTCTCGTCTCGACTCGGCTTCCTCCTCCCCGTCTCTCCCGTTGCCCGCCCGCCTCCTCATCGTCCTCCTTCGCAGAGGGGCTTGTTGAGCCCTGATCTCGCCTCGGAAGTACTGGTTCTACCGCGAGACCGGCCATGGCGAGGCGGCGGCCGGCGGCGCTGCTGCTGCTGCTGCTGGCGGCGGCGGTCCTGGCGGCGGCGTGGCGGGCGGAGGCGCTGTCGGTGACGGTGACCGACACCGAGTGCATCCACGAGTTCGTGCCCTACGAGGGCGACACCGTGTCCGGGAACTTCGTCGTCGTCGACCACGACATCTTCTGGGGCTCCGACCACCCCGGCATCGACCTCACGGTACCGGCCCGATCCCCTCCGCCCCTCTAGCGCTCGCCATCCGCGCGGTTAGTCCGTGCTACAGGATCGTGATTCGGGTCGGTTTACGGGTTGTTTTGGTAGCGATCTGGAGTGTTTTGTTGGGGATCTAGTGGCCTCCTGACTCCGGATCCGCTCACACGATCTGTGCTTTTTGTTTGTCCTGGCCTCGTGGGTAGAAATTTTAACCGGTTTTGCGATCCATTATAATCTTGATGAGTAACTCTATGCTTGGGTCTAGTTTAATTTGGTTAATTAAGAGCTCAGCACTAATTTTGTGCAAAGCCCTTTAGAAATTTCTAGTGAATTTCATGTCGTTTTGGTGCATGTTGTGTGGTATGCTACACGGAGTAGGCGGGCTCATTGCACATGGACTTATTTGCTTGACCCACTTCTAAAGGATAACTTGAGTTCTTCATTTAGAAGCAACGTTTGTATCTTTTTCTTACTGTTATATATGTTTCAGTTTTGGTGTACTTATTCTATCCCTTGATATAAATGTGTTTGTGTTTATCTACGAGTAAAAAGTCTGGTTTTCTATTGCACCTTTTGACATATTTGGATTTTGGCTCTTCTCTTTTTGTTTGAGATACGGGCCATTATTTTAGAATGTTCAACATGCACATTGCAAGTTTTATGTTAGAAGGGCAGGTCTATCGCAGTGGTAGGGTGTCTTTACTTGTGTCCTGATGTCTTGGGTTCAAACCAGTCTCCCTGCAAAGGCAAGGTTAGACTGTCTAGAAATAATTCTTTCCAGATCTCATAATATGCCGGAGCTGTCGATACTGGGTACACTCTTTTTTATTGCAAGTTTTATGTTCGAGCTGTGAAGAATTCTGAACAGGTTTTAATATCAAATCCCCATTATTTGATACAGTAAAAGTTTTGAGGCAGATGAAAGGCTGAAAGCTGAATAAATTGGCGTCTTGCTGTATCACATTGGGCAAGTAAAGTAGATACCCAGTTGCTGGCCTTTAGTCAAAATGCTTGCTTCACCTATAAGAACATTTTTTTAGGTCAAGTGATGTTTTCATGGCTCATTTATAGCAATTCCGCTGGATGATTTACCTCATGCCACTGGAAAAAGCATGTGTTCTTGTCTTTTAATTGTTTTATGGCGAGTGCACTATATTTGCTCTGGTGTGTACTGAGTGGTGCTCATATGGGAGATCTGTCACACAAATTAAGACCTTGGCCTTACCCAGTCTGTAATCCACTACATACTGCCGTTATTCCCAAATAAGGCTATTAGTGCTGCTAGTTAACTGGATACTACCAAAGTTTTTAGTTTTGGGTATGCTATATTGATCAACTGCTCCTACAAATGCAGGTATCTTCTCCAGGTGGCAACACCGTACATACATTGACAGGGAAATCTGGAGACAAATTTGAGTTTAAAGCTCCAAGGGGTGGAATGTACAAGTTTTGCTTCCATAATCCTTATGGAGCTCCTGAAACTGTTTCATTCTACATTCATGTTGGTCACATACCCAATGAGCACAATCTGGCAAAAGATGGTTAGTATACTGGCCTGTACCTTAAGTTCTACACTGCCAACTTATTCACTATAAAATTAACTGTTTTACAGGTTCAAATATTGATAACAACCAATCTTGTTAGGTTATGTGACTTTAGGTTTATGATTCACTGATTTAGAAAATATTCTTTCAAACCCTTCTGTTCAACATTCAAGTGAAAAATTGACATATATTATCCATGTTTCTTTATGCAGAGCACTTGGACCCTATCAATGTGAAAATTGCAGAGCTGAAGGAAGCACTTGAATCCGTAACTGCTGAGCAAAAATACCTAAAAGCGCGGGAGGCTCGTCACCGACACAGTAAGCTTAATGAACTTTCTTTGCAAGTCAGTACCAGACATTTTTGCTATCCCCTATGTGTTAAACCATCGATATGGCCATGTCTGCTCCAAAACACTTGACCCCCAAGCATTGAGCCATTATCTGTGGTATTGTTGCATGTTCTCATCCAGTACTGGGCTATTAAAGTCTGTTCTTTTCTGTTACGGAACTTGTTCCATGGAATAAGAAATAAAAAGAAAAGGATGAAAGTACCAACAAAGTAGCATATGACTAATGCCATTGGTCAGATCCGGAGCTTTCCTAGCATCTAGTTTTATCATCATAGCAGTAAATGAATCAGTGTTTTCCAGTTATGGATAGGAGGCATCATGATCTTGCATTGGGACAACATTCAACTTTGCTCTGTTTGACTGTTTTTGTAATTTATAAGGAATCATAAGCCAAATATGACAGCTCTGAGATCTCAAGAATTTAATTTAACTAAGCAGTTATACTCCCAATCAGTCTCTTGTTCATTGGATTTCACTTGTTATGTTACTACATTTTATGATGATTATGAGCTAATTTCTTAAATTGACTGAATCCAGCAAATGAGAGCACCAGAAAGCGTGTCATGTTCTACACAGTGGCGGAGTACCTAGCTTTTGTGGCTGCTAGCGCATTGCAAGTTGTCTACATCCGCCGCTTATTCAGCAAAAACGTGGCATACAACAGAGTGTAGGGTACTCCTCTACTGCAACGCGGCTTTGGTGGAAGCAGCACATGGTTGGAACTGGAAATGTTTCTGCCAATTTGTAGCTCTCCCCTCTTTTTTCTTTAGTTTATAAGCGACGGTTTTTAATTTATCATCCTGTACTTTTAAGCAAATCTTGTGAGATGTGAACTGCATTTGTTGCTTAACGTAGATGCATAATTAATCTTCAGAATCAGTGAGTTGTCACAAAAGCAAGGTATGATTGTTGTTGTCCTGGTACACTGATCCTATGCGATTCTATGATGACTGAAATAGGGCCCTATGTATCAAATATTGATGGTTACTCCGGACTGTACGCAGTTCAGAGCCACTAGCTGGTCGGCGTGGATGCACAGGACCTGCGGCCAGTGGAGGCGCTGCATGCAGCACGTATGCAGCGTACCTAAATGATGTTGCTAGATTGTACAGATTTCATGTTCCGGATAAATTCTACTGAGTTCATGATAAGTGCATACGCAAACTGTTACTGCGTTTCCTCAAATTCTACTGGCGTCAGCGGTTGCTGTATCCGCTCGACCAGTCATCGAAGACAAGATACAGGTGCCGCCGCGACGTTTCACGGTGCTTCCACCGTCGAACTCATCGGATTGCCGCTTCGCCATTGCTTGCCGTTCCCTTTTCCTCCCCCTGCAGCGCCCTGCCCTCGAGGCGAGAGCGAGGAGAAGAGGCGGCGGCGGAGGGATGGACGCAAGGGTTCCGTGGGCTTTGGGTCCGTTGGAGCGTGTAGGAATTCGGATCGTATCCAAGCATGGGACAAGATCCAAATATAGACCGAAACGGCAGGTCCCATACCGGGCCAACCATTTCGGCCTACTCATAACCTTGGTCATTTTTATGGACCAACTACCTAAGACTTGTGCAAAATATAAGCTACCAATTTCACGGAGGATCTAAAATTATTTTCTTTATCGTTGTTGCATGATTTGTAGGATACATAATTTACAGCTAACAAGGCATGGTAAGGATAATTCGTCAAGGCTAGTCACTCTGCAGTAGCGCCTAAAGTTTTTTTTACAGAATACAGTATAGACGATACACTTATTACATCCTACGAGTACTAGGCACGTGCACCCTACCCTTATAAACTATTTTATTTGATCGGTCCAGATTTTCAGATTAAATCTACGGTTTTTTGCACCAGAAAAAAAAAATCTACCGTTTGGTACTTGATTCATCCAAACCATATCACTTATTGACGCAGTCTCTAAATACATGCGCGACATGCATGTGCAGTACATGCTGATCCTAAAATCATACAACAACGAAGAAAAAATCTAGCACCCGTCACCGTCATGCTCAAGTCAAACATGAGGAGGTGCCGCACAACATATGGAGCACCATTGACCCAGCTTAGATTCTGGATACAGATAAACACCCCACGACAAGGCTGTCTTATTGCCCGTCTGATCCCTTTTCTGCCGTGCAGGTGATGTGGTGGGGTAAAACCAGACACCTCCTCCACTCCTCTCCTCTCCTCCTGTCCTCCATGCCATGATTGGAGTGTGTGCCAAGCACGCATGTGCGTGTACTCTATCTAAGCTAGTACTCCTACATAATAAACACAGTACCCCGATCCATGCATTCTCAAACAATCTTCATGGACCGTTTTTTCAAAAAAGAGAGATATAGTGTTTTTTAAGATAAAACGTTAGTATTTACGGAGGCAAAGATATTACTGATTAGATGAAAGGCGTACATCTAGATGACAGTCGTTTCACCGAATTTGGAGTAGTGGGTCATTGATCATTTTCCAACAACAACATTTGAACGTCCAAAAGCAAAAGACCTCTAGAACGCGGGAAACGTGTCAACCTGTGGCATCTGTCCACCGACTGGTGATCACGCATGCGTAATCGGCGCTACTAATCAAGGAGCGTTACTTCCTCTGGCTGCTGCCTGTTCTCGGTGAAGCTTGATTTTGCGGTGCTAGCAGCTGTGTAAACAAAGAGAATCGAATGAAGCTAACTAAAAATGGCGTGAACGAAGTATGTACACGAAGCTTTTTTTATGACCGCGCGCGGCGAGCAGCTTCCACCGATAACGGCATCCTAGAGAGGCAGCGCTTGTTGTGCTGTGCACGACGAAGCAGGGAGCGAGCTGAGACGTGCAAGTGCGAGCTTTGGGGTTGGTCGGAGCGACCTTGCCGCTCGTGTTCCGCTGCATCTTTTTAGGTAAGCTTCGGGCTGGTCTCGTCGGTCTCGTGACGAGCGGAGCAGGAACCGGGCCGGTCGTCCGAACCGAGCAGGGTCCTCTGTTTCCGCACGACGGCGGCGCGCACCTGCGTTTTGACGGGTTCTCGGAAACGTGGGCGGAAGCCTTCGGCGAACGGGGAGTTGGCCCGGCGGCATGGTGTGGTGGTGGTGGTGAAAACGAAGCGTAGCGAGCGGCTTATTATCCACCGCCAAACCCGCTTCGGGTCATCGGAAACGAGGACCCCGAGATCTGCAGTGCAGGGGCCTGAGGCCTCCGCGTCACGGGCTCGAAACTTGACCGACCTCGTCGTTCAGAGATCGTACGTACTAGAGTATAATCTGACCAACTTGCCGCCCCTAGTTGTTTGCCATGCCCATGCCCGCACGCACGCAGCGATGGACCGTTAAGTAGAGGTTGTCCAGTTGAGGCCAAGCCACGACCCGTTCCCAGGGTCAGGTCAGCCGCTTCATATTCTAGTTCGGAGTGGTCGAACATGTCATGCGTGCGCGCGAGAGAGAGAGAGAGGGGGAGATGGACGCGGTCCGTGCATGCACGTACCGCACGAAAACCTACCGTGTCAGGCCCCCCTTTTTATTTTATTTTTTTCTTCTACTAATCATTAACAATCAGCCGGAAACGTATAGAATAGAAAGGCTCTCTTGCTTACTTCGACCGGGACGTGATCCAGCGACCGTGTCAAAACTTGTTGTCTTCTTCTTTTTTTTTAAAAAAAAAACAAGGAGCAAGCAGAACAGCGTCGTACCTACGCCTGCCACATCACGGCGCCCCCGTCCGATCCCCTGCGCCGGCAGGGGCAAGCAGAACAGCGTCGCCGCACGCGCTCGTGCGGCCGGGACAGCCGCGCCACGGAAGCGCGCTTTGACACCCCGTCCGCGAGGGGAGGAACGCGCCCGCGGCGGATGAGAACAACTGAACCGGTGGGGGCCGAGGCGGCGGTTGTCGGACCGACGAGCGGTCGGACCGAGGGGCGGGCGGGCGGGCAGTGGGGCCCGCTTGGAAGAGGAGCGCACGCCTAACCCTGGGGGCGCCACGTGGAGAAACCGAGCGGTCCGACGTGCCTGAAGCAGGTTTCCTTGCACACAACAGGCTCAAGGGGAAAAATCTCTCCGTTTGGCACAAAATGGACAAAAGCTTCTGTAAATAGAGAGGGAACTTTGAAACCATCGTGATGAACCCGCATTCTTGTAGAGTTTGAATTGCTTCTCGATTATTAATAGGTCAGTTGCTACCTTTACACCTTACAACCTTTAATGGATGGTTTTTCACGGGGACACCAAGTTTTCTGAGGTGGTTTTGTAGAATACAAGATTGTTTATATTTTAATTTTGTACTAAACTCAGATCACATTCCTGGTATCATCTCCTTGATAAACTTTACTAATTATGTATGGTTACCTAGTGTTTCGTAATGTCATTCTAGCAAGGTTCCAAAAGGTGCTAGGCGCTAGACGGACGGTGACCCTGCGCGTAGAGCCTAGGCGGTGCCTAGGCGTTATATAATATAACAATAATTTGTTTTAGAAAATACAAAATTATATGCATATTTATAATATTGGGGGATGGTTTATTCGACCCACTTCCACTCCCCTCCCCCTCTCTCTCACAAAGACAACCCAGTCCAGTATTTGATCTTTATTTCTCTCCCATAGACAACCTAATTCAATCTTTACTCCTTATTTCTCTCCCACAGACAGCCCAACCCATGTCCACTCTACTTCTCCAGCCTCCCGTCACCCCCTCCCTCCTCTTCCGACGCGCCCCCACCCCACCTTCCCCTTCTCGCTAGACGCGCCGCAACCCCCCTCCCCCTGTCGATCTCAAGATGCGCTGCCGCCCCCTCCCCCTGAAGATCGCAAGATGGGCCACCTCCCCCCCTCCTTTTCCGGCGCGAGATGCGCCGCCCTCCCTCTGCTCTTCCGGCGTGAGATGCACCACCGCCGCCTCCCCCGGCCGCTCTTCCTGTGTCGCGCTGTCGCCCTTCCTCAGCACCCCCCCCCCCCGCGCGCCTCGTGCCCGCCTACCCCCCGAGGCAAGGCGGACGGGCCGCGCGGAGCGCTTCAGCGCTCCTAGGCGACCACCTCACAACGTCTTTCTGAACGCTAAATTATATACAAGAAGACTTTGTATGCGTTTATCGATAGACACACCACCGATATTTTTTCTCGACACCTGTGCCACCGCAGCCTCACATCTCCTTGATCTCCATATATATATTTATCACCCCTCGCCCCTTTCTCCTTAGAATCCCCATTTCCACATACCTTAGCTAGGTCTTGATGTCGCTAAATCCCTGTCCTTCTTGCCTCATTTGACATGTTTCTTTGAAGATAACTAGATGGCGGCTTGACTCCTTCGTCACCTAACAAGAATCTATTGTAAGATTTCTCTTTCCTGATCACCTCTCTCAGATTTGGTTGCCATATAGGGATCTAGATCTACCGGCCAAAAAATATTTGCAAGTCCAAATCGATGGTGTTAGCATCCCCCCCTCCTTGTGTCGTGTGCTGTGTTTGTTTGATGATGACCAGATGGCGGCTTGATTCTCTCGTCACCTCATAAAATCCGTCGCATGATTCCTCTTTCTTGACCACCCCAACAATAATCTCTCTCATGACATGGTTGCCATTGGGAATCTAGATCTAGGGGCTTCAGCAATGGCTACCAATCAAAATCCAAGGTGTTAGCATCGACGATTGATCTAGATTTGAGGTGTACGTATCGATGAGCCCGTGCCATCCTCTTCTACTCAGAGTTGGTAATTCTCTTCGAAGATCTAGGGTTTAAAGTGATGATATATTGCATCAAGGATTGGTGCACATCAGAGCGTCACCGCCGCCACCATCATCAGATGGCTAGTTTCTTACCTCCAATAAAAAAGGTATGTTTTTATACTTGTCTACATATTCTGTTATAAACATATTATACAAATTTATCGTTTTTCATGCTACTTCTTTCATTCCTTTTCACCGTCGAATAAAAAGGAACGGAGAGAGATTAGAAGACATTAAGTTTAAAATTCTAAGTACAGTTTTGAGAAAAACAATAGACAGTAAAGGAATCATGTCGCGTCCATTTAATATTCCCTATTTTGTGCATCTATTTGTTACTCTCTCCATTTCGATTTATTTGACGCTGGCTAGTTTGAACTAGCCAGCGTCAAATAAATCGAAACGGAGGGATTAGTATTTCTACTTCCACCAAACATAAGGCATGACACTCTCACTAATGGGATAAATTGGTACCCATTGAAACTAAAATTCGAATACCTTTTCTCTAACAAAGTCATAAAGGTAGAAGTAAACACGTACGCGTCAAAGTCAGCAGTCGGACAAGGTCATAGTGTTGTCGTTACGATGTTAACTACAAGTAACAAAATAAAAGAAGAGGGAAACAAATAATAAATGAATAAACCATAGGAAAACATGGCAAGCAACCAGACAACAACCAAATAGAGAGGACACACACTCACAGGTCGCAGACCAAGCAGGAGCACGCAGAGAAGGAAAGAAAAGGGGAGAGGCGGCGAGGAAGAGAGAGGGAGAGGGAGCGGAGGCTCGTGGGGGAATACGAGGAAAGAGAGAAAAAAAGGGGGAAACGAGCGAGGCAGAGAAAACACAAGCAGCATACGGCGGCAAAAATAGGAGGTCGGAGGCGACGAACAACGTGAAGGAAAAAAAGTCATTCGGAAGAGCAACGGGAGCCGGGGAATCGCGTCGGAATTCCGGCGAATCGGCGGAATCCGGCCGGGATCTGCGCGCCGGATGAGGGGTCGACACCATGAAATGGTCGACATTGCTCAGTAGGGTCGTATTCGCCGCCGCCCAGCAGCAGGAGCAACCGCCGCCCCCACCGCCGCCGCCGCCGCCGGGGTCCCCGCTCAACCGCCTCGGCCAGCAGGCGGACCCGGACCTAGCGACCCCGCGGCTAAGCTCCGCGTCCGCCGGCGGGGACGAGGGCGGCGTCGACGCGGCGGCCGGGAGCTCGCCCTCCGCCGCCGCGTCCCTCGCCAGGTGGGCCCCCTCCCCTAGCCGAGTCAAACGCCCCTTCGATGGTCTCGTGCTTCCTGAATCGAATCCAGTGGTGCCTAGTCAGCTCGGATGCGATCCGGTTGCTCGCGCTTTCCGGGTTGAGCAATGGCGATCGGATTTGGATTCGGGGAACGTTTGATCGCACATGCTTGTCTTCGTTTACCTGTTCGGTGATTTGGTTGGTAGAGCGGGATTTGGTGTTATATTAACGTTTGACCTGTCGGGATTGATTTCAAGACGAATGATGCAACTGTTTGAGCTCAAACTTGATGATAAAGCTGCAGAATTCCTGGTTTGCTTGTGTGCCTTGGGGAGAAATGATGCTAGCTAGGACGGTGCCTTTGGGAGAAACGATACCGGACTAGGAGGGTGCCTTGGGGAGAAATGATGCTAGACTAGGACGGTGGTTGGTTGAGGCGTTAGCTGCCTCATCAATTCGTGGATTTGAATATGTCTGAAGACCGTGCCCTTTAGTCCTTTTGGTTTTCTTGAGAGTCTGCATGTGCTTGCCTAGAGCAGTGGAGCTGCTATTTTTTTTTTGTTTTTGTTTTTACTGTGTTTGATAAAGTGGAATGTTTAGTCTGGATAAAGTGGAATGTTTAGTCTGGGTTTAGGTCAACTTGATAAGTTTGGATGTTTTGATTTGTTCATCAATGTCTGAGGTGTTGTCAAGTTTGTTCAACTTTGTTAGATCATTTCCCTGAGCTGCCTGTATATTTTTATTGCACTTCTATGCTCATTGTGTCTTCATTGATATTTTTGTTAGATTTCCTGTTTTAGATGCTAAGACAGAATGTCCTTCTAGGGTATAAATTATTACTGCTATCATAATTGATACTTGAAAACGAAGATTAATATTTTGCCTCTCATGCTGCATACTCACCCGTATTGGCTGGACACTAGTTGATGAATGCTGTTTTGTGGGTACATGTTTGACCTACTTTGGATCCATTTTGTAGGAGACATATGTGCAGAAACAATTATATAGTTTATTACTGAAGTATGGTGACTTATAAGCTGTTTCATTTATATATGCTTGATTGTTTGGTCAGAATTTTTTTGTTCCTGATTGTTCATTTTCTCCCGTGCCACTGCTCAAGGGTTGTTAAACGCCTTGACACCACCTAAAATTCAATTTCTTCTTGTGCCTTTGCTGCAGTGTTTGGTAAACACCTTTAGAGCACCAAGGATTCAAGATTAAAATGACTTACGCTTTTATGTACTTGCTATTGCACAACCTCTTGCGTCAGCTACCTATATAATTGGCTGGTGAAAGGACAAATGTTCTAGTAATGTGTGATAGTTAAAGTTTCTGTATGCTATGTTTTTCTTGGAAAGGGGATTGGGAAATGAATTGATATGATACATTCATCTTTTACCTCTTAGTCTTGCCTCCGATCTCTACAAGGTAATTCATATATTTGTTTGGACATATGCATTCTCACATGGTAATGTATCCAACATACGGTTTTAGTGCTTGTGTTCTAGCTTACGGCAATCAATGCAAGAATTTGTTTGCTTCGTTTCAAATTTTGGTTAGGTATTTTTTTCTTCTGTTTCAAGTAAATGATTATCTTCCGCGATAGTTCTCCATCTTAACATTCTTTCTCTTGTACCCAGGGGAAAAGATGAATTGGAGTTGGACTTCAGGAGGTTCTGGGAAGAGTTTCGCTCTTCCAGCTCCGAAAAGGTACCCTGAGTCTTGTTTCATTTTGTCAACTTAAATTGATAGCACACATTGTGAGCTGATCCTTGACATCGTGTTTTGTTTTTCCCTATGCAGGAGAAAGAAAGGGCCTTAAATTTGGCAGTAGATATCTTCTGTAGGCTAGTGAAGCAGCATTCTAGTGTAGCTCAGTTAGTTACAAAGTATGACCCTTTTCACGTGCACACACATTGATATTTTTATTGATACATTCTGCTTTCTGTCTATGTAAGATAACTGAATACACATCTTTTCTCCCCCTCCATCATTCCTCAGGTTAGTAGAAGCACATATTTTTTCTTTTGTTATTGGAAGAGCTTTTGTTACTGATGTGGAGAAACTAAGAATCCACAGCAAAGGAAGATCATTGCGCGTCGCTGATGTTATTGGCTTCTTTTCAGATATCACAGAGGTTTGTTCTTATATGGTTTATATAGTGTAATTTTCGAATTCCAGGTATGCCCTCTGATAACTCTTTTTCCGTCATCCAGCTTGGCATATGTCCAGGTTCAAACTTATTATATGCGGTTGAAGTTCTCGTGACAGAGGTTAGTGAAATCTTCAAGGCTAAATTTGATCCAAATACATTCAACTTTCATTTACATTCTTTTTCTTGTTATATGATGTTAAGAGCATGCACTGAATAAAAGCAACATAATAGTACTGATACTACAGTTTATTTTAAATTTTAAAAGTTCATGACAGAGTTAAAGCGTTCATTGCAACAGGGAATGACATTAGTCATTTCATATCTCTTTAGTTTAGAACGCTATTATGCAGCTGCTGTAAAATTCCTCTTATAATTCCATTTTTGTTTGTATATTGGAGGTCACTTTGGCTGCTCAGCCAGTGACACTACCTGAGCCATTTTGAGGACAAAAAGGATTTTAAACATCTGAATTATAAGTGCACATATTTTTTATCGCAAACTTTGTAAAAACAATGCTATTTGTTGTTTAGTGTACAATATTTCTTATGTGTTTGCCACCAGGAAATTCATTGGTAGCTTCGGGCATATTTTTTAAATGATATTTAAAGAGCATCTCATAACTATTATTGGCAATTGAAGTGTTGCTTAAAGTGTTGTGGTATACTGTACTGCAAGGCATTTGCAACACTTGTACACATCCACTTTATGGTGAATTGTTGATCGGTGTCCAAGTATATTATTTTCTGAGTGAGTGCTGGGTGGCTTTGTTGTTATAGTGACTAGTGAGTGCTGGGTGGCTCATAGGCAAAAAATATTTAGTACAATTTTGGACTTGCTCAAGTATATTTCATATCCAAGGTGAAACATAATTTGCAAAATATTCAAACTAACACACATCTCTTGTCATTTTTAATTTCTTGATTACAGACAGATGATAAGCAGCCTCTATTGGACTCTGGTATTTTGTGCTGCCTTATATATATTCTCAACTCCCTATTGAGTCCTGATGAGTACTCTCCAAATCCCTCTCCTGTTGGCCAAGAAGGATCAAAAAGTGACAAAAGCAAAGACTGGGATCCTAAGCAATCACGACGGCTTGAGGTAATTCCAATCTTCTGGTTCTCATAAAACAACAGTGCATTTGGAAGACCTTGCGTTTTTTAATATACATTGCCTGTTGTATATTATTGTTCTACAATATCCATCTGTATTATGAGCAAGTCTTAGCTTTGTGTTCAAATACTTTATATAGTAACTGGACTTCTTGTCTTCCTTTTCTTATAGTTGATGTGGGCTTTGACTTTTCTTGTTTTTGTTCTGTGGAGATTGAGGGGAGTGTTGTACATATAATGAAGGCACTGGCAAACCATCCATCTGCTGCACCAAGTCTAATTGAAGATGATGCTCTACAAGTTCTTTTTCACATGGTTGCAAATGGTTCATTAACTGTCTTTTCACAGTTCATGGAGGGTCTTGTTCCCCTTCACACAATTCAGCTTCATCGCCATGCGATGCAGGTAAGTTGCAATGATGTAACATAGATTCTTTGGAGGATCATGTTTCTGCCATACAAGCAGTTGCTAAAGATATTAAATCCATAACTGAACAGGTTCTTGGTCTTCTTCTTGCAAACGATAATGGCACTTCGGCAATGTATATCAGGAAGCACCATCTGGTACATTAAATATCTATTATTTATTATGAATGAAAAGCTGTTCTGTTCTTGGGTTCAGCGTTTTCAAGGCGCCGCCTAGGCGTCCAGGCGCTCCGGCCCGGATGCCATGGCCGGCCGCCTCGCCTGGCCGGCGGTTGCCACCGCCATTTCCGCCCTCGCCGTCACAGCAGGGTCGCCGCCGCCGCTGTTGCCAGCCCCGCCGCCGCCGTTGCTGTCCTCGCCGCCGCCGTTGCCGCCCTCGCCGTCGCTCTCTGCCGGCCGCCGGTGGAGGAAGAGAGGGAGTGAGGGAGGAAAGAGTTAGGGTTAGGGGTGAGGGCCTGAGGGGTGGTTACATATATGTGGCATGATCTGAAATTAGGGTCCTCCTTAATCGGGCCGACCGCCCGACCGAGCCTGCCGGCCCAACCGTGCCAGGCCGCCTGCCCAACCGCGCCCGTCCGCCGCCGCCCACCCGCAGCCGCCCACCCGCGCCCCTTCGTCCGCCGCCTTTGCCCGCCTGCGGGCGCCGCCTGCCCACCGCCACCCGCCGCCTCTGCCCTCCTGCCGGCGCCGCCCGCCGCCGCTGCCCCCCCTCCTGGACTCGCCGCCGCCTCCGCTCCTCGGCTCGCCGCTGCCGCCTAGGCCCTCCTCGCTTGGCGCTCGCCTAGGCGACCGCCTAGGCGTCCAGGCGTGGATTCGCAACCCTGCTTGGGTTCGTCATTGTAATTGTTGGTCTGACACTTAACATGGAACAATGTGTCCTTAGTTATTTGATCTTCATTCAGGAGAAAATATTATAGCTGTTATCTCTTGGCTAATGTAGAACATAAAACTCTTGACCAAACTGGAGAAACTTCATTGAAACACCTGTAGTATTTCATCAAGGAATCCTTTCTTACCTAGATTGACCTTTTTGGACCCTGGATAAACTGTCTAACTGGGGCGCCAATCGCCAAAGTGTCTTCCCCCCTCTTTCCCATCACTTATCTTATAATAGTGGCAGTTTCCCTTTCATATTTGCTGGCATTAGTTGGTTGCATATATTTCTGACTAATCTTGTCAACCCTTTTTCTATCATGTGTTTTAGATTAAAGTACTCCTTATGTCCGTGAAAGATTTCAATCCTGAGACTGGTGATGCTGCATACACCATGGGCATTGTGGATCTGTTACTAGAATGTGTTGAGTTGTCTTACAGGCCTGGTAAATGTTGACATACTTTTGCCACTCAAATGTATTTCTTCCGAGGAGAATTGACTTGATTCAATATTTTGAATTTTTACCGACTGTAAATATATAATTTGGGTTTGTGTAACCCTTGTTGAATTTTCATCTCTACTGCTCCTTAATTTGCTTGGGCCTAAAGACTTTATTGTTGTGCGCTAATACTTCTATTTTGGTTTACCTTGCAGAATCTGGGTCCATAAGGCTCAGGGAAGACATACATAATGCTCATGGTTACCAGTTTCTCGTGCAGTTCGCTCTTACGCTTTGCAACTTACACAAAAACCAGACTCTCCAATCCTCACCCAAGTTAGTACCCAAAGAGGATGGACTAAATCCTTCTCAGAGATTAGAGCAAGAAGTATTCTCACGTGACCTTTCACCTCAGTTGTCTAGGTTGCTTGATGTTCTTGTTAATTTGTCACAAATCGGGCCTTCTGAAAATGCCATTAGTAAAGGTTTAAAATCCTCTCACGCGAAAGGAATGGGCCACAACAGAAGCCGGACTCCATCTGCCGACAAATTTGACGAGGTGATGGAAATTAGTAGCCCTAAGGTAAAAGATCTTGATGCCATTCAGATGCTACAAGATATTTTTCTAAAGGCGGACAACTTGGAAGTGCAAGCTGAAGTTCTCAATAGAATGTTTAAGATTTTCTCAAGCCATCTTGAAAATTACAAGCTATGTCAACAACTGCGAACTGTTCCTCTTTTTATCCAAAACATGGGTAGCTTTCCTGCAGCACTTCAAGAGGTCATCTTAAAAATTTTGGAATATGCTGTCACTGTTGTAAATTGTATTCCAGAGCAGGAATTGTTGTCACTCTGTTGCCTATTGCAGCAACCAATTTTTCCCAGTCTTAAGCATACAGTGCTTTCTTTCTTTGTAAAGCTCCTCTCCTTTGATCAGCGGTACAAGAAAGTTCTCAGAGAAGTTGGTGTCTTGGGGGTACTGTTAGATGACTTGAAGCAACACAAGCTTTTCTTTGGGGAAGAGCAGCAAAATAAGGCCTTTGACTCTACAGAGAGGATGTCCAATGCTATTAATTTTCAGAAGACTGTAGACAACAAAGATGCAATTCTTTCACCGAAGTTGATAGCTTCTAGTTCCGCAAAATTTCCCATGTTTGAAGATGAAGGAACCATTACTGTTGCTTGGGATTGTCTTTTCTATCTACTGAAGAGAGCTGAGCCTAACCAGCAATCATTTCGGTCCTCCAGTGGTGTTAACATCATTCTTCCTTTCTTGGTATCCGAAAGCCATCGATCTGGTGTACTACGACTTTTGTCGTGCTTGATAATAGAAGATTCTCTTCAGGTGTGCATTGTATTTGACTAAATCACTTTTCTTCTGAAATATTTCTAGATTAGGGGCCTTGTGCTAAATTCTCATGTTTATGGGTCCTCACTGGAGCACATGTTCAACCTGGACCTTTTCTTTTCTGTGCTCACTGTATATTTCTAATCATGCTGAGTGAATTTGGAAACTCGCCTTTGTTTTTTAAACATAGCAGCCTGCCATGTGAATCCGATTAGTTTTACATATGAAAACCTTTGTTTCCAGGCTCACCCAGAAGAAATAGGGTCACTGATTGAAGTCTTGAAGAGTGGGATGGTATCAACCTCATCAGGTTCTCAGTTCAAGCTTGATGATAATGCAAAGTGTGATACATTTGGTGCTTTGTGGCGCATTCTTGGGGCAAACAGTTCAGCTCAAAGAATTTTCGGAGAAGCCACTGGATTTTCTCTGCTACTAACAACGCTGCATAGTTTCCAAAATGACAGCGGAAATGGAGACACTGAACCATTTTTGCATACTCATATGAAGATATTTGGGTTCCTATTGCGAGCTATGACAGCTGCAGTGTGCAACAATTCTGTCAATAGGATAAGGCTGCATACTTTGATGTCGTCAAACACTTTCTATGATCTTGTCTCTGAATCAGGGTTGCTCTGTGTGGATTGTGAAAAACAAGTTATTTTACTTTTGCTTGAGCTTGCACTTGAGATTGTTCTTCCTCCCACCAGTAACCTGCAGATAGAGAGCATTTCATCTGAAACCTCAGAGGATGAATTGGGCTTCTTATCTCCAACCTCATTTGGACTTTCAAGGATTGACAAGGAGCGCGTGTATAATCCTAGTGCAGTTGTCGTGCTGATCCGTTCCTTGTTGATTTTTACGCCAAAAGTCCAGCTTGAGTTGCTGAAATTCATTGAAAAACTTGCAAGTGCTGGTCCCTTTAACCAGGAGAACTTAACTTCTGTTGGTATGGGCAAAAATTATTCTTATTACCCTTTTCCTTTTATTCATTTTGACAAGGTTGGAGCACCTTATGCTTTTATTACTCTTTTGTTACATAGGATGTGTTGGCCTTCTACTTGAGACGATCAACCCATTTTTGGAAGGTTCCTCTCCAATTCTTAATCATGCTTTGGGAATTGTTGAACTGCTTGGTGCTTACAGGTCAGTTATATATCATGAGAAATCCATCACATTCTCGTTGCAACAATTCTTGACTTGTCGTTTTATGATATTTCTCTCCTTTCTTTTTTCGGTTCAGGTTGTCTTCGTCCGAACTAAGACTTCTTGTGAGATATATCCTTCAACTCAAAGTGAAACGCTCAGGTCACCTTTTTGTTAATATGATGGACAAGTTAATTCAAATGGAAGATGTCAGACAAGGGAATGTTTCTCTAGCTCCTTTCATTGAGATGGACATGAGCAAAACTGGTCATGCATCTATTCAAGTTTCACTTGGAGAAAGGACATGGCCGCCTGTTTCTGGGTACTCCTTTGTTTGCTGGTTCCAATTTCAGAACTTCTTTAAAAGCCAGTCTAAGGAACCAGAAAAAACATCTAAAGGGGTCTATGGTAAAAGGAGTGGGCAAGTTTTGCGCATCTTTTCCGTGGGCGCAGTGGATGATGCCAACACTTTGTATGCTGAACTTTATCTCCATGATACTGGCACTTTTACTATTTCAACGGGCAACTCAAGTTCACTGTCGTTCCCTGGCATTGACATGGAAGAAGGAAAATGGCACCATCTCGCTGTTGTTCATAGTAAGCCAAATGCACTAGCTGGCCTTTTTCAAGCAAGTGTGGCTAGCTTGTATCTTGATGGGAAGCTAAGACACACTGGCAAGCTTGGATACTCCCCATCCCCATTTGGTAAATCTTTACATGTAACACTTGGGACACCTAGTATCCATGGGAAAGTGTCTGATCTATCATCACGGCTCCGCTGTTGTTATCTTTTTGAGGAGGTACTGACACCTGGGAGCATTTGCTTTATGTACATCCTTGGACAAGGGTACCGGGGGTTGTTCCAGGACACTGATCTTCTGAGATTTGTCCCGAATCGGGCCTGCGGTGGGGAGGTAATGGCAATCCTTGATTCATTAGAAGTGGAAGTACCTGCGCCTTCAAGCAGCCAGCGTATTGATAGTTCAATGAAACAAGGGAGCTCTAGACTTGAGAGCAGTGGAATTGTTTGGGACATGGAACGGTTAAGAAATCTCTCCTTGCAATTGTCTGGGAGGAAACTGATATTTGCCTTTGATGGGACATCATCAGATGTTTTTCGAGCATCTGGGACTCTTTCGTTGCTGAATCTTGTTGATCCAACTTCTGCTGCTGCATCTCCAATTGGAGGTGTGTGGATGACATGTACATATTAATTTATATTAATTTTTTTCTCAATGGGAATATTCATTTAGTTGTTCATGTTGGCAGGTATACCACGGTATGGCCGGCTAAGTGGTGATGTTTACATTTGTAATCAGTGCACTATTGGTGACACTGTTCAAACAGTCGGAGGGATGCCTGTCGTGCTTGCTCTTGTAGAAGCTGCTGAAACCAAGGATATGCTGCATATGGCACTGGAGTTGCTTGCTTTATCTCTTCAACAGAGTCATCAAAACGTGAAGAACATGCAGGCCTTGCGGGGGTATCATCTGCTTGCACTTTTTCTGCATCGGAGATTGTCACTGTTTGATATGCAATCTCTTGATATCTTCTTCCGTATTGCTGCCTGTGAGGCTTCCTTTCCAGAGCCACAGAAATCGAATTTAAATCGAACTTTAAACTACGCATCTGGAATGTCCCCGGAGTACAGTCTTGATGATCTTACCTTACCGAAGTTTGGTGATGATGTATCTTCTGGTGGATCCCATGGGGATCTGGATGATTTTTCAGCTCAGAAGGATTCATTTAGCCACTTATCTGAGCTGGAAAATACTGATTTAGCTGATGAGACTTCTGAATTCATAGTCTTGTCAAATGCTGATATGGTTGAACATGTTCTCTTGGACTGGACTATATGGGTTGCTGCCCCTATATCAGTGCAGATTACACTTCTGGGATTTCTCGAGAGGATGGTATCAATGCATTGGTTTAGAAACCACAACCTCACAATACTGCGTCAAATTAATCTTGTGCAACATCTTCTTGTTACTTTACAACGTGGTGATGTTGAAATTCCTGTGCTGGAGAAGCTAGTTGTTCTACTAGGTGTCATTCTGGAGGATGGTTTTTTAGCTTCTGAGTTGGAACTTGTTGTAAGATTCATAATAATGACATTTGACCCTCCAGAGCTTGCATCAAACCATCAGATTGTGCGGGAGGCTATGGGCAAGCATGTCATTGTGAGGAACATGTTATTGGAAATGCTTATTGATCTACAAGTAACCATAAATGCTGAAGAGTTGCTGGAGCAATGGCATAAAGTTGTTTCATCTAGACTGGTCACATATTTCCTTGATGAAGCTGTGCATCCAACTAGTATGAGATGGATAACAACTCTTTTAGGAGTTTGCCTAACATCATCGAATACATTTGCTCTTAAGTTTCGTACAAGTGGAGGTTTTCAAGGTTTGAATCATGTGCTCCCAAGCTTTCATGATTCTCCAGAAATATACTATATATTGTTCTGTTTGGTGTTTGGGAAGCCTGTCTATCCTCGAGTACCAGAGGTCCGCATGCTTGATTTCCATGCTCTCATGCCTAGTGATGGAAACTATGGAGAATTGAAGTTTGTGGATCTATTGGATACTATAATTGCAATGGCAAAAGCTACATTTGATTCCTTAATTATTAATTCTATGCTTGCACATCAGAATAATAATCTTTCACATCTTAATGGCACCTTAGTCGCTGATTTTGTTGATGGGGCATCAGACATGGGAGGTGATCTCCAAGGAGAAGCTCTGATGCATAAGACATATGCTGCAAGGTTAATGGGTGGTGAAGCAGCAGCTCCTGCTGTAGCTACCTCAATATTGAGGTTCATGGTTGATTTGGCAAAGATGTGTCCACCGTTCTCTGCTGTTTGCAGGCGGCATGATTTCCTTGAGAGCTGTGTTGATCTATATTTCTCTTGTGTGAGGTTTGTACAATGTCCCTATACCGAGTTACTCGTTGTTCTAGATGTTTATATTAGTCTTGCTTTGGTTATTATGCAGGTCTGATTGTGCCCTGAGGATGGCAAAAGATCTAACAACTACTGCAACAGATGGAAAGAATATCCATGACGATGACCATGGAAGTACAAAGGACACCTTTTCAAGTTTGCCGCAGGATCAGGACCAATCATCTAGAACATTGAGTGCTGCAAGTTTCCCTCATGAGCAGAAAAGTTTGAGCTCAGAAAGTCCTGGCATGCAAAACTCCTTTGAAGCTGCTGAAGTAAAAGTGGATGATTCATCCAATCAGGAACCCAGCACTAAGTATTTAAATGAAGAAGCAAATAAAAACTTTCAGAATGCTCATGACCAAGAACGGGTCTCAGTCCCCAATTCAAATGGCATTTCTGAGTCCCACCAACTAGCTGGTTCGCCAAACGCAGTTTCTGTGGATAATGTTGGATCTCCTGTTTTATCTGAGAGATCAACCCACAAGGCAGCTATTACCCCTACTGCATCTCCCATGGCACAATTCACATCTTGGCCTGGTAGTGCAGGATCAAATAGTGATGGTAGGCACCTGATAGCCTCTCCATCCATGTCTTCATCTATATCTTGTATAGACTTGGATTCGTCGCCAGAACAGAGGACAAATATGCAGGGGTCACCTGCAGTGAATACACTTTTCCCAATCAGTTCCAAGCTTTTGCTTGGCATAGATGATTTAGGTTATGGGGGTGGCCCATGCTCTGCAGGAGCTACTGCTATTCTTGATTTTATTGCTCAGATCCTGGCTGACATTATCTCAGAGCAGCTTAAAGCGACACTTTTTGTTGAAAGCATTTTGGAGTCCGTGCCTTTGTTTGTTGATGTAGAATCTGCTCTGGTTTTTCAAGGTTTATGCCTAAGCAGATTAATGAACTTCCTTGAAAGAAAGCTGTTGCTTGATGACGAAGAAGATGGGAAGAAACTTGACAAGAGCCGCTGGTCTGCCAATTTGGACCCACTCTGCTGGATGATAGTTGATCGTGTGTACATGGGATGTTTCCTGACCCCACTTGGGGTACTACGGACACTAGAATTCTTAATGTCCATGCTGCAGTTGGCTAATAAAGATGGCTGCATTGAAGATGCTGTACCCCCAGGTAAAGGTATTTTATCCATTGCTAGAGGAAGCAGGCAACTTGATCCTTACATTCATGCCATATTGAAGAACACAAACCGGTTGATAATGTATTGTTTCCTCCCGACATTCCTTAAAAGCATGGGAGAAGATGACCTGCTTGCAAATCTTGCATTCCTGACAGAAACTGGGAGGAGTTTCACATCTAAATCTTACCAGGAAGATTTTTCTGTTGATGTTTGTACAATTCTCCAGCTTCTAATTGCCAACAAGAGATTGGTGCTCTGCCCAAGCAATGTTGATACTGATCTAATGTGTTGTTTCTGCATAAATCTAATGGCACTTCTCCGCGACAAGAGACTAACTGCTCAAGACTTGGCAGTTGATCTGCTTAAATATTTAGTGGTGCATCGTCGCCAATCTCTCGAGGACCTGCTAGTTTGCAAGCCTAACCAAGGGCAACAAATGGACATTCTTCATGGAGGACTTGACAAATTGCTCACTGGAAGTACCTCAATGTTTTTTGAATGGCTCCAGAGTTCTCAGCAAACTATAAGTAAAGTGCTGGATCAGTGCACTCTAATAATGTGGGTTCAATATATTACTGGCTCAGCAGAGTTTCCTGGAGTGAGAATAAAAGGAACGGAAGTCAGACGCAAGAAAGAGATGGGCCGAAAATCACGCGAATATGCCAAAGTAGATGCTAGGCACTGGGAGCAGATCAATGAGCGAAGATACAATCTTGATTTGGTTCGTGACGTGATGTCTACAGAGCTAAAAACAATTCGTCAAGATAAATATGGATGGATATTGCATGGAGAAAGTGAGTGGCAAAGCCAGCTCCAACAACTTGTTCATGAAAGAGGTATCTTCCCAATGCGCCAGTTATCCACAGAACCTGTGTGGCAGCTATGTCCTGTAGAAGGACCATATAGAATGCGGAAAAAACTTGAACACTCTAAATTTAAGATAGATACTATTCAGAATGTTCTATCCAGCAACTTAGATTTGGATGATGCTAAAGCAACCAATAAAGAGGATGGAGACATGTTGATGACATCTGGGTCAGATACAATGTCAGGTTTGAATCTTCTGACCTATGACTCTGAGCAGAAGGAACTTGATGCTGCTGATTTTGCATCGTTCAAAGAGGATGATGGCATATTCAAAGGAGGAAGCACAATGTCAACTCCAGTTGGCTGGACTGATGATAAAAGCAGTATTAACGAACAAAGTCTTCACTCCGCGACAGAATTTGGAGGAAAATCAAGTTTCACTTCTTATCACATGACAGAGAATCACCAAGGTAAATCTGAACTTAGTTCACCTAGAAGAACACCTTCAGTTAAAGGTACTGATGCAAGAACCTCAGAGGATAAATCAGAAAAGGAGTTGCTTGATAACGGTGAATATCTTATCAGACCTTATCTGGAACCCTCTGAAAAAATAAGGCATAAGTACAACTGTGAACGGGTTGTTGGTCTTGATAAGCACGACGGAATATTTCTAATTGGAGAACTTTGCCTATACATTATTGAGAACTTCTACATCGATGGCTCCAATTGCATTTGTGAAAAGGGCAGTGAAGATGATCTCTCTGTCATCGATCAAGCTTTAGGTGTGAACAAGGACATAATGGGAAGCAGTGAATCTCAGCTGAAATCACCTTCCATGTGGGGTACAACAGCAAAGGTTTCTCTTGGTGGCAGGGCATGGGCATATAATGGAGGTGCTTGGGGTAAGGAAAAGCTTTGTAGTAGCAGCAATCTGCCTCATCCATGGCATATGTGGAAGTTCGATAGTGTTCATGAGCTACTAAAACGAGATTACCAACTCCGCCCTGTTGCAATTGAGATATTTAGCATGGATGGTTGCAATGAGCTTCTAGTTTTCCACAAGAAGGAGAGAGAGGAAGTTTTCAAGAATCTAATCGCCATGAATCTCCCACGAAATAGCATGTTCGTAATTTTGTACTCTTAATCCTTTGCAGTTACATTTGTTTAGCGTTTGGACTTAGTAGCATTTCTCACTAGAACTGAAATGATTTCAAGACTATAAGTTAATAATTTATGGAAGTATTGTGGCCTGAAAGGTAATAGGAGTTCATGTCATCATTTGCCAGAGGGATTTACATCCTCATATTTCAGCGAGGGAATTTACTTTAAATAACGGCTTGCTTTGTTTCTAAGTTTGTGATTACTTTTGTATATACGTTCCGGTGTTTAGGATTGTTAGTTTCGAACCTGTTATATTCGGCAAGCTTTTTGTTTCTGGAAACTGGCTGCATATTTTCACATAAAACCAAGAATATCAGTTATGCCTTTCTACTAGCAGCACAAACATCTTTCTGTTTTATAAGAACAATAAATGAGTTTTGTACTTTCTCACTTCCTCCTGCATATTCTCATGCAGCTATTAGGTCGGGATGTTGTCTTATCTCTTGCGTTCTGTGAACTATCTAAAGTTGTAGGACTTGAGTTACTGCTTTTACTGATCTTCAGATCTCTTTAGCATGGGAATTTAGCTAAGGAGAATAAAACATGCCTTTTACAGGTTGGACACGACAATATCAGCATCCTCAAAACAGGACAGCGGTGAGGGGAGTCGTCTTTTCAAAGTCATGGCAAAATCGTTCTCTAAAAGATGGCAGAGTGGAGAAATTACAAACTTCCAGTATCTGATGCATCTGAACACACTTGCTGGTCGAGGGTATAGTGATCTCACACAATACCCAGTATTCCCATGGGTTCTTGCAGATTATGAGAGCGATACTTTAGATCTTAGGAACCCACAGGTATTTCGTAAGCTTGATAAACCTATGGGATGCCAAACAGTGGAAGGAGAAGAGGAGTTCCGTAAGAGGTTTGTTCATTTGACGATCTATATTCTTCTTTTTCTTTTTAATTAAAAAATTAATATTAATAACTTTGCTTAATCTAAAAGGTCTGTTTGTCTATCAGTTAATGCAGTCTATTTTGTTCCTTTCAGATACGATAGCTGGGATGACCCTGATGTACCGAAATTCCATTATGGTTCTCATTATTCAAGTGCTGGGATTGTGCTTTTCTATCTTTTGAGGTTGCCCCCGTTTAACACGGAAAATCAGAAATTGCAGGGTGGGCAATTTGACCATGCAGACCGATTATTTAACAGTGTGAGAGATACATGGGCCAGTGCTGCTGGCAAGAGCAACACATCAGATGTGAAAGAACTGATTCCTGAGTTCTATTATTTGCCTGAATTTTTAGAGAACCGGTTTAATCTGGACTTGGGGGAGAAACAATCAGGAGAGAAGGTATGCTTTCACAGAAGTGCATGAACTGATCTTTACAGTAGATGTAGGATAGTACCATATAGGTCACATCAGCTGAAAGCAAGCATGTGACTTCCTTATATAATGGTTTCAGGTTGGTGATGTTGTTTTGCCACCATGGGCTAAAGGAAGTGCCAGAGAATTCATCAGGAAACATCGGGAAGCCTTGGAGTCAGATTACGTATCTGAGAATCTACATCATTGGATCAATCTAATTTTTGGATACAAGCAGAGAGGAAAGGTACACATCTCAGATTTCTGCATCTGCATTTTTGCCTCTAGTTGCGTTACTATTGCTGTGGTCATATTTTTGTTTTTAAAACAAAGGGCAATCGTATTTATAGGTTCGTACATTTGCGCCATCTGACCCATGCTTACATGTTCATAATTTTATTTTTGCTCTGGGTCTTAAGCAGCATTATAATGAATTAATCAACCCTTGCACTTCATATTCTACGTATAGTGACTTGTCATGTGAAACAGAGGGGGTATTCCTGGTTGTCATATAATCATATTATGTATCATTCAATAGTGTAACTCATTTTTACTTATGTGATTTCTGATGGTTATTTTCTTTTGTACGCGGCAGGCAGCTGAAGATGCTGTCAATGTCTTCTATCACTACACATATGAAGGCAACGTTGACATAGATGCAGTATCAGATCCTACAATGAAGGCTTCAATACTGGCACAAATAAACCATTTTGGTCAGACCCCAAAACAGTTATTCCAAAAACCACATCCACAGCGACGTACTGACAGGAAAGTCCCTCCTCATCCTCTACGGTATAGCGCCTATCTTGCACATCAAGAGATTCGCAAGACAACACCATCAGTATTCCAGATTGTCACCTACAATGATAAGATTCTAATTGCCGCAGCTAACAGCTTGCTCAAGCCAGTAACTTATAACGAATACATTTCGTGGGGTTTCCCTGATCGAAGCTTGAGAATATTAACTTATGATCAGGATAGACTTTTGTCTACGCATGAAAACCTTCATGGTGGTAGTCAAATTCAGTGCACTGGAGTGAGCCATGATGGCAACATTCTCACTACAGGTGGTGATGACGGAGTTGTTGCAGTGTGGAGATTCGTGAAGGATGGTGTTCGCCGTTTCCTGAGAATGGAGAAGGCATTTTGTGCTCACACGGGCAAGATAACTTGTGTCTATGTCAGCCAGCCTTATTCATTAATTGTCTCAGGCTCTGACGACTGTTCGGTTATCTTGTGGGACCTGACAAGCCTTGTATTTGTGAAGCAGCTACCAAAATTCCCAGCATCAGTGTCTGCGATACATGTGAACAACCTCACTGGTGAGATTCTAACTGGAGCTGGTGTTCTTTTTGCTGTTTGGAGCATCAACGGTGACTGCCTTGCTGTGGTGAACACCTCCCAGCTTCCTTCTGATCTCATCTTATCTGTGGCAAGCACGACACATTCAGACTGGCAGGACACAAACTGGTACGTGACCGGTCATCAAAGCGGTGCTGTTAAAGTATGGAAGATGGTGCACTGCTCGTCTGGTGAGGTAGTAAATAACAAAAGCAGATCGCCTGCAATCACCTTCGGGGGGATGGGCCTGAATGGCCAAGCACCAGAATATAGGCTTCTCCTTCAGAAGGTGCTCAAGTCACATAAGTACCCGGTCACTGCTCTTTGTATACCACCTGACCTTAAACAGCTTCTGAGTGGGGATGCCAGCGGTCACTTGTTTTCATGGTCACTGAAAGATGACAGCTTCAAGGGTTCATAGCGGCAGAGAAATATCAGAATCTATCTGCACATATAGAAATGCTGATTGACTTACCTCTGGCTCCTTTCTCATCCAGAACTGATGAGCACTGGTGTGCATCTGACAAAAGAGAACTGATTTGGATGCCATGTGCAGAAACATGCCATATAAGGTTTCATTGGATGTTCGTGCCCCAGGCCATCGTAGTTCTAATACTACAACAGAAACACATGGAAAGGATAAAGTGGATGAGGTTTGACGCATCGATGCGCAGACATCATAATCTTATACTGTGAATCATCTGGTGATTTTGCCTTCTGTTTTTTTGAGGCGAAGGATTCATGTGGGGGCATAGGTGCCAGTATTTGTAAAGTTTGTACAGGGAAATTTTGGTGGTGCCGGTTGAGATGGATGGTGATGATGCTATATTTGTCAAATGTTTTATTTGGGGAAGCGAGGAAATGGGTGTTAGGTTATTTTTTGTTTCTCTCGTCCCCCCCCCTCCTAGAGGTGTTGTTGTCTATTCATTTAATGGGTGTAATTTGAGCACCCCTTGGTTCAGTCAATTCATTTGCACATACATGCAAGAGATTTTGCTGGACAAGGCGATGCGCCCCTGGCCCTGGCTGAAAAAAAGTCGTTTTCGAGGTACCAACTGTATCTTTCCAGCAGCTTCATTTCTGTGATGCAACTTTCGGTACACAGGGCAAACGTAAGTGTTGCTGCTAAGAAAATATATTACTGACAGGTGAAGGTTCACTAAGGAAGGCATTTTTCAATCACCTGCGTTCCTCGAGATTTGACTGACTGACTGGGTTGGGATGCGGACCCTCGCGATGTTGTCATTCGATTCACCTTTTTATCCTATGGTATCGTTGGAATTCTACCGCTGTTTTATCCTTTTTTATCCTTCTTTATAAAAATGTTTCAGAGTCGCGAAGGATAAAGTGACAGGGAACGTTGCTCCGTTCTCTTTTTTCACGAGCTCCGACCAAACAGGCCCGCGGGGTAGCAGCATAAATTTAGGCCAAACCGACCGTACCCGAGAAGCCGAGCCAAATCGGCACCACACGGAACCCACTAGCTTCGATCGCGTCTTCCCGGGCTCGCGTTCCCACCACCTCACTCGCCCCTACCTTTTTTTTTCTTATCAAATTTCACGAAACACCATGTTTAGAGGCACACAGAACACCCGGTTTAGAAGCATAGTTTCTGTAGTTTCTTTCATGTATCACAGGTACATGGCGTGTCTAACATAAAACACCAGTTTTTTGGCCACGTAGACAGATGAGGTGGCTACCATATTGTTTGGACCGTCGTATCAAAGAAACAAAGATGGCGGCGATTGAGTAGCCAACACCTCTAACTCGCCCTCGCTCGATTGCCAAGACCAAGCAGACTTGTGGCTCCATCATCGTTTCTCTTCTCGCTTTGAGCGTGAACACGACAATGAGCTAATATATGCAGCGCGCGGACGCGGAGGTTGGTTTCAAGCAAATGCGTATCTCTTCGTTCTGAAATAAATGATATTTAGGACAACAAATTTAGTTTAATTTAAACTAGATTTGTTGTTCTAAATATAATTTATTTTAAAACAGAGAGAGTACTTAGAAAACAGCATACATGTTGTAGAAAGGAAAGGAAATGGAGCATGCATGTTGTAGAAATAAAATGGAGCATGCATTTCATTTACATGCGGGTTCACATCGATATGAGATTTACATGTTGCTTTGAATGTTAAAACTGATAGTTTTATGTTACATGCACCATCTACCTGGTGTTATGTGAAAGGAACTAAAAAAACTGGTGTTTGTGTTCCATATACCTCTAAACCTGTGTTTCGTGAAATTTGCTCTTTTTTGCCGAGTGCAAAAAAAACTTTTTATTTCCAAAACTCTGGCCTCCTTCTCGCTCTCTCCGCCCCGTGCGAAACCCTAGGCTCCGCGGCCCAAAACCCAGGCGCCGTCGTCGTCGGCGCCCCATGGCTCCAGCCTCCTTGTCCTCCGACGCCGAGGACCTCCCCTCCCGAAGATCCGACGCCGCCGACGTCGCCGGCAACGTCTGGGACCTCGCCGCCGTCCCCGCGCTCCCCGCCGGCGGCCGCGAGATATACATCTACCGCAACACGTACAGCCTCGTCCCGCGCTCCGTCGGTGGCGGCGGGAGGCTCAGGTCGCTCAAGTTCTTCGGCAACGATGTGGAGGTGCTCCCGCCGGACGCCGGGGGCGAGCTCGACGGGCTCGAGAGCCTGCAGCTCAAGGTGTCCGCGCCCAGGGTCTCCGGGGCGCCGCTCCGCCGGATGCGGTTGCTCAAGGAGCTCGAGCTCTCAATGGTGCCGCCCAGGCCGTCCTCGTGCTCCATTCTGGCCGAGATCGCCGGGCTCAAGTGCCTCACCAAGCTCACCATCTGCCACTTCTCCATTAGGTATGTGCAAAATCGCTAGCTGACAGGTCCTAGCGTTTAGTGCTTCAAATTGTGGTTGCTATGCCTGGCAAATGTTGCTGCGTTTTCATTGTTTTCAAGTCTAAAGGCAGCTGCTTTGTGTTTTCTGCTGGCATTTTGCATTTACTTCAGCATCACAACGGTCAATGTTTAAAAAAGTGGTGGAGAGAAACGAGCAGAGGGCGCCTACCGCCTAGGTGTTTCGCAAAAAGCGGAGTAAAGTCTATATATGCTGCGTTATATACTGTAAGTTTTAAATTTGACAAGGATGAATACTTCAATCAGTGAGAAAGTGGCCAAAAGCGGCAAAAGCACGCTTTTCAACGTTTAAGCATTTAACCGCTTAACAATGGTCTTTTTCATGAAAGTGACACGCTGGGGCACCGAGCAGCCTAGGCGCCACTTTCCTAAACACTGACAATGTTAGGGGAAGCTGAAATGGTGTGCATGACAAAGCTTTCGATGGGCAACATCTGATTAGTAGTGACTGTTGGTTAGGCTGAGTTTTGCTATGCTAGATCGCTTATGGTGACCATTATTGCTTTCACCAAGTGCTAATTTAGGTAGAAGAAATCAGCCGTCTTGCTTTTCATGTGTAGCTTTGCTTTTGCCGTAATACTTGTGATGTATAGGTCATTCTGGGTTTTCTTGTTCTCTCGCCTATCTACAGTAAAATCCAGCACGGTAGGTAATTATTACTCCCTCCACCCAAGTATGATCAGTGCCTAAGCAAAAAAAAAATCCAAAACTGATCTGTACCTAACTCACCAGATGCTGTTTTCTCGTGTGTGATGTGCATGCCTCTTCTGTTCCCATGCAAAGTTACTCCATGCAAGGTTGTGGCTGGTTCCATAAAATGATGCACACTTAATGGTTGAGTTAAGAAATTAACAGGGAACTTTTGGCTCTCCTTGGTCTCGCTGCCCATCCGATAAAAAATGGAAGTACCTTACTTTTCTGCTAATTGATGTGTATGCATTGCCTGTTGCTCTTTGCTATGTGCCTGTGACCCTGTGTTGGTGGTGGTGGATAGCCCATTGACTTTGTGTTGGATTTTAATAATTATGCATGGTTGTTGTAGTCACCTAATTTGTTGTAACGCTGAAAAAACACACTGCCATCGGCCCATCAGAACGGGCAACCTTTTAATTGCTGTATTACCAGAATGGTATTAAATTGTTCCGCGACTCCTTCAGTTTTGGCTCTGGGGTTAAAGTGTTAAACTGATGCATCATGCTCAGTTAGGCAGCAGCACATCAGTTCTGTGTGGTGTTTAGACAATGATAGAATTAGGTTGTAGAAACTACTGACTCGTGATGTGGTATACATATATGTGGTTTCCCAATATTTTTCTAGAACTAAATTTCTTCTGATTACACTAGTACAACATTCCAGAGCCTTAGATCCTTAGTACAGCGCACATGTTTTTTATACACCAAATCCTCATATTTGACTAATCCATTCAAGTGTTTTTTCGTATCTCTGGTGGCAGATTTTACTATATTTACTCCTAAGATCCTTGCTAAGGACTAATAAGAAGAAAAAAGAATGTTACCTTCAGTCACTGTTTTGTGATATGTCCATTGTTCAGCCAAACATTTAAACTTATCAGTATTATCATGGATATTTTAAAAAGACTCGTAAATGATAGGGGTCTTTTCTTCTTCAAAATTGGGCTCACTATATTTCTGTCTTATTAGGTACAGATCGCTGGTCATAGTTATGTTTTTTGTGGACCGAATATTTTCATGGATCACCTTTTTTATGACTGGACTATTTGTTATTTTACTATATTCTGTTGTTGTGTGGACTAGCCTTTTGAGCATATGCCTATAAATATCAGTTTTAGATACCTCTTTTGTTTGGTTAAATGGTTTGTTTTCTACTTAACAGATAGCCCACAGCATGTAGGTGTTCTTGTTTGTAGAGTGTAAGTTGAATAATTTGGCTTTTCTGTCTTTGTAATAAGTATTAGGTGATTTGGGTAACATACTTGAAGTTATATGATGATTGTTGTTGCATCTTGTTACTTTGAAATGACAGTTTAGAGGATTGATTAGGAAGTGCCATTGTAGCAAATCTAGTTATGACTTATTCTTTACATTATATCAAGTTACTAGGCCTTCTTTGGAGCAAGGAAATGATGATATCTGATTTCTTTATACACATCTACAGGTACCTCCCTCCTGAGATTGGCTTCCTCGGGAAGCTCCAAGAGCTCGATCTCTCTTTCAATAAACTAAAGAACTTTCCTAACTGTATAATTGAGTTGAGTGCACTGAAGTTCCTTAAAGTGACCAACAATAAGCTTGTGGATCTACCCTCAGGAATATCCTCTTTGAGATGTCTTGAAAGCCTTGACTTATCAAACAACAGATTGACTTCGCTTGGATCTGTTAAATTTGTTTCTATGCTTACACTACAGTATTTAAACCTTCAGGTATGTTCTTTATTTGCTATGCCTTCTCTCGTCAGTTTAAAATTACATGTTTGTTTCTTTATTTTTTTATTGCACCTTCCGTTTCATTCTTCCAAGTTTCTTGTTTGTTCTCTTTGTTAGAGTTAATCCTGTTTTTTGATGCGAGTCAGATTGAGGCTAATGCACCGGCTGAGGAGCCCTTGTCGTATTGGTATAGGTCTCTAGTTTAGAAAAGAAATAAAGAGTTCTCGTCGTATTGGTATGGAAAGGCGGCACGAGGAAGGTGCGCGTGGCTCGCAGGCGCGGCTTCAGGCAAGTTGCAGCAAGGCGGGGCGATTCATGCCAAGGTGGACGTGAATCTAGAGGATCTCGATGGCTGGACCAGGGGGCAAGGTTAGTGGGGCGAGGCTCGTGTGAATCCCCATTGAGGACTTCTCGAGGGAGATCAGAGCAGAGCTCGGCTCGTTGGAATCGATCAGTTCATGGACAAGCGTGGACAACGTGGAGCTCGGCGGCGCTTGCTGCAGCGTGGCTCAGACGCGTGGACAGGTGTGAGTGGGCGGAGATCCGAGCATAGGCGGCGCATGGAAGCACGTGAATCTCAGGGGGAGCTCGGTGACGTGTGGTCGCAGGGTGGCTCTGCAACGGAATCGGTTGTGGATTCGGTCGTCGCAGACACGGTGAGCGAGGTGACTGCGGATCCAGCCAGAGGTGTATCCTCTAATTGCAGCAGCGGGGATGGTTGTGAGCATCTCATATTGAGGTTTGTTCGGGATGTAAAGATAAGTGTCATACTGAGATTGAGTGCACGGGATGTAAAGATGTGTCACATCCCGAGATTGAGTGCACGGGATGTAAATATGTGTTTCATCCTGAGATCGAGTGCATGGGATGTAAAGGTGTGTTCGTCATCCTAGAATTAGTGCAAGTGTGTGTGTGTTGGGGGGGGGGTAATTAAGGTGTGTTAAGATTGGAGTTCTTGAAGAAAATAGTATTAAGAGGTTGATTGTTAGAGTTAATCTTATTTTTGGATGCGAATTGGGCTGAGGCTAATGGGTGTTGCCGAGGAGTCCTCGCCGTATTGGTCTAGATGTCTAGTTTAGGAAAGAAATAAAGAACCCTAGGGATAGAGATAGTTATAGGTTTAAAGAGTCCTAGTAGAGTAGGAATAGAGTCTTAGTCCTAGTAGAACTACACATGTACCCCTATATAAGCAATGGAATAGTGGGGCTGCTGGACAATGAGAACCAGCGCGGGTTTTCAACACACTCTCTCTCTTTTGTTAAATTGGTTATTCTATAGGTTCATTTACAACATTGGGCTTAACATATTTATGTGTCTTTTGGTTAAATATAATGAATAATTATATTGAAAGGAAGAAGTGTGTGATATATTTACAGCAATCCAAAAAGGTATTGTGGAGTGTTGGTTTTAAGGGTTGGAAGCACAGTTCTTTGTACTATTATGGTATTTTTGTATTCTTTGTTTTCGTTGATGTTCTGTTTAAATTCAAATGCCACACACTGACAGTCTGACACTTACTCTTCTGTTTCAAGTTTAATAGGCTCTCCCACTCTAATGAGATTCCGACGTGGATATGCTGTGACATGAGGGGAAACAGTGAAGCCACAAAAGGTTGTAAGTCACAGTGTTCAGCTGTAGGAAGCATGATAAGCTTATTAGAATCTAGAAGTCCGGGTCATGGTTCAGATGGCGCCCTTCCATGCCCCCATCTAGAAGCTTCTCCAAACTCGAAACATCTTTCCTCACGAAAACTTAAGAAGGGCTGGAAGAGGCAGGATTGTTTGCAACAGAAGGCTCGCCAGGAACGTTTAGATTCTAGCAGGAGCAAACCTGCTACAAAATACATTGATGAGATGGCTGTGAACATGGCTGAAGACGAGTACCCATTTAGTTTGCATGATATGGAAAACAAATTAGAGATAAAAAGAATCGACGAAGGAACATCTGTACATGATCCTTTGAAAGAAACAAGTTCTATATCTGACGATGCGTCTTCTATAGTTGATGATGATTTGGACGGAGCTATAAAAGATAGTGGCATGATGTTACAGGACCATTCTAATGAAGAGAAACCTGGAATGAATATTAGAAATTACCATGATGACAATTCTTGTATCAGTGTGGACCCTAGTTTCAGCAGAGGCCGAATCTGTAGAGTTGAAGATGAACTAGAAGATACTGCTTCATCTGCTCATGATGTTGGTGAAATTGTTCAAGAGAACTCTTCAGAGTCCAAGTGTACTTCAAAATCTAAAAGGCACCCTGATATGGACAGCAATCCTAAACCTAGCAAATTCCCAAGGCCAATTGATGTGTGCTCAAAATTATCATATAAGTACAGTGTGGAATCATTTTGCAGCATAGATGACCATGTACCAGATGGCTTTTATGATGCGGGGCGAGATATGCCCTTCATGTCACTAGAGGAGTATGAGAGGAGTCTAGGACTATATGCACGTGAAGTTATTCTTCTAGACAGGTCAGTGCCCATCTCTATCTGTTATATGGTGCATTTTGCATATAATTTATGTTCTAAATATTCTTTTGTTTAACTCAGAGAAAAAGATGAAGAATTGGATGCAATAGCTTCGTCAGCACAGTTATTGTTATCTAGTTTGAAAAGGCCAAGCTCTTTTGTAACAGATGAAGATGAAGGCCATGATTTACTGAGGGCATCTGTGCTTGCTTTGTTTGTTTCTGACTGCTTTGGAGGTTGTGATCGAAGTGCATCGCTTGGGAGAACACGGAGAGCTATCATTAGTTTGAGGAAGGAGCAACCTTTCATTTGTACTTGTTATGTTGGAAGTGTATGTGACATCAACGAAGCTTCTAAGCAGACTAATACTCCTTCTGGGCACTTTGATTTTACTGTTCTGTGCAGTAGATCGATACATATCATCAAGGAAAGGAGAAATTCAGGTATTGTACCAATAGGGGCACTGCAATTTGGTGTTTGTCGGCACCGAGCTGTCCTAATGAAGGTAATTACTTTGTTTCCTGTCCCGACTTTTATTCTATGTTTTTCCTTTTTCGAGGGCAACTTACATTCTGCGTTTGCTCATTGAACGTCACAACTATATTCTTTGCAGTATCTGTGCGACCGGGCTGATCCACCTATTCCTTGTGAGCTTGTGAGGGGACACCTTGACTATACACCTCATGCTTGGAATATTATTCCTGTTAGAAAAGGGAATGGCTGGGTAAGGATGATTGTTGATGCATGTTACCCCAGCAACATAAAGGAAGAGACAGATCCAGAGTACTTTTGCAGGTAAGCAGCCATTACTGATGTTTCTTTTGCTAATTCATTACTCCAAACTGAAATTGTATCATGCCAGTTCTGGCATATAGACAATATTTAGTTGCTCTATTATAATGTTATGTCTGTCAGGCAGAAAACACTGCCTGCAGTGGCCCATGATATTTAACTAAAGCATCTAATTTTCAGCCTTTAGATGCTTATTATATCTATGCGAACATGTTACATGTGAATATAAAAGCTCTGGCGTCAACTTAATACTCCAAAAAAGCAAAGATGAGATCCTGGATGCTGTACATCTGTCGTTGCTATGCTTTATTTGTGATGAAGCTGAAAACATATTACCTGTGCTTTGTTTACAAAATTTTTAATTTTGATCTATTGAGCTACCTATCCTTTCTGCTCAGTTTTCATTCGGTTATCTCTAACCTATTTGAAACTATCGTCAATTTGAGGTAGGAAGTTTGTCTTTCCATATGTTTTCACAGTCGGTACTCCTTTAGTTTGTTGAGAGCGAACAGCAAAGTATACATGCTACATGCTGGTTTGTTTAAATCCAACATATATCATCCTAGTGTCATTAATATATTATCTTCATGCGCTTTTAGGTATATTCCGCTCAGTCGACTTCATGTTGCACTAGACGATGAAAACTGTACTTCTCGGTGTTCTTTTCCTTCTGTTTCACTGTGCAAAGAAATTGAAGTTACAGCTTCAAGTTCTGTCTATCACTGTAAAATTGGTGATGTTGATGCTGCAGCAAAGGTAAAGTTCATTCCCCTTCATAACTTCGGTTCCGTTTATGTGGTGTCATTTGTTTGATCGAGTTCCTTACGTTGTTGTCAAATACAGGTGCGATATTTAGATACCCGCAGTGCTTCAGATGATGAAATTAAAGAATTTGAATACAAACTTCTTGGGGAAGTAAGAATGCTGGGTGCTTTAAGAAAGCACAGATCCATAGTGGACATATATGGACATCAATTTTCTTCTAAGTGGGTTCAAGATGATGGTGGTAAAGAGTACAGAATTTTGCAGTCTGTGATTTTGATGGAATATGTAAATGGAGGTTCTCTTAAGGTGAAACCATTTGTAGTTTTCTGTTACACTGATGTATTATTTCAATACCATTCTTGTGATGTTGTTGTTTTTTAATAACTGAAACTGTTATTTTCTCACTAGGGTTATTTGACAAAGTTACTGAAAGAGGGCAAGAAGCACGCACCCATTGATCTAGCATTTTACATTGCCCGGGAAGTTGCTTATGCATTGTCGGAGCTGCACAAGAAGCTTGTTATTCACCGGGACATAAAAAGTGACAATGTTTTGGTTGACCTGAATTCTAAGAGTCCTGGCACACTGTTAGTCAGGCTCTCTGATTTTGACAGATCCATACCTTTGCATTCTTTGTCCCATACATGCTGTATAGCCCACCTTGGTGCACATCCACCCAATGTTTGTGTTGGGACACCTTGTTGGATGGCTCCAGAGGTTCTTCAAGCCATGCATGAGAAACACCAATATGGGCTGGTAAGGGTTTATTTGAAAAAAAAAGTATGTCATCTTCTTTGTTCACGATGTTTATTCTTTAATTGTGCACACTAGCTGAGGTAGTTGTTTTATATTAATGTTCTATATAATCTGCATTGATCGTTTTAGCTGAGTAGGCTGCTATTTCCTGCCTGGCATCAATTTTCACTATGTTCTTAGCTGAGACATCAATTATTTTGAAGTATCTGTTCTTGGAAGGGGAGCCTTGGCGCAGAGGTAAAGTTGGGTTCGAGTTCTGGAAACAGCCTCTTGCAGAAATGTAGGGAAAGACTGCGTACAAAAGATCCAAGTGGGTCGGACCCTTCCCCTGACCCTGCGCAAGCGGGAGCTACATGCACCGGGCTGCCCCTTGCCCATTCTTGCACAGTAAATTCATGTGCCAGAATCTTAGTTTTCTTATATTTTGGTACTCTTATCTCTCTTTCTCTTTTTGACTTTATTTCTTTTTTGTTAAGAAAAATATTGGGTTTCATGTCTAGCTTACCCCAACATGCTTGGAACAAAGGCTTTGTTGTTGTTGTTGTCGCTGCATTCTTGCACAGTAACTGCTACTTCTAGATACCATTATTTATATAACCCTATATTAGATTTACTTATGTTACTGAACCCCCCCAAGAGAGGTCTGACCGATGCGATCTAATATTTCCTTGATACAGGAAGCAGACATCTGGTCATTTGGATGTTTTTTATTAGAGATGCTTACGCTTCGGCTACCCTACCAGGGACTACCAGACTCAGAAATATATGACCTCATAATGGTAATTGTCAGAAGCCAGCTATTGTTTTTAATTGCCGGTACATATGGATGTATAAATGTCTTGCCGTTTCTGTAATCTTATGCCTTCAGAGGAAGAAACAAAGACCAAGGCTAACTCAGGAATTAGAAGCATTCTGGACAGTGGATGAGCCAATTACAAGGCTGAAGTTGGGGGTCACATGTGATGCTCATGCAGATAAATTAAGACTCCTAATAGATCTCTTCTACCAGTGCACCAGAGGAAATGCATCCAGGCGCCCGAAAGCTGAGCAAATTTACAGTTCTTTGTGCTCCTTACCCACATGTTACGATATGAGATGAATCTTTGGGTCCTGATCCAGAAATCTTATGGTGATAGTGAACCGGATCAGCAGATCATGACAGGTTAAGCTGGCCAGTTTCAGCAGGTCATGAGATCTGGCGAACTTCGTCATTTATCTTATGGTGATAGTGAACCAGATCAGCAGACCGTGGGAGGTTAAGCTGGCTGGTTCCAGCGGATCATGAGATCTGGCCAACTTCATCATTTATAAGCTCCGACACGTTTTTTGGCCATGTTACTAGTCTTCGTGAGTTGGTCTTTGGATGGCAGCCAGGCAGAATATGAGAAGTTGAACCACGGCATCAACTTTTGTCGCTGGAGCTCCTCTTTAGTCAAGTCATCACGGCATCCCGACTCACCTGTTGTAGCATATTCCACATCGTTCTCACAATGTATCTATGTCATTTGTTTTTATTCTCAGGTATTGCCCATCATTTGATGGCGTTTATGTAAGTTATTAATTTTAGGTCGTTCGCTGCTCCAAGGCATTTGTCCGCTAGACTGCTGCATCTGCCTTCTGTATGTGTATTTTTTATTTTGGTGTAGTCTTGTTGCTGGCTTAACATTTTTTTACTGCTGATGTAACTGCATCGCGTGGTTATTTATGCTGATTCCGCAGCCTTTTGGGGCATCAGAATTTGTTTCTCGGCAATTAGACAAGGTGTTCCCTTTTTTTTCGTCTTAATATATTCAGTTGTACTGTTAACTGTTCCTTCATCGTGTTAGTGCAGAATCTTGGCATTGCCCATTGTAGCCAAACTGTTCCAAGTGCTGTTTTTCTCATTACAATGCAATTTGAAGGTGAATGTCTGTCAGAATTTTGCATTGTAGGCTGGTGGCTGTACCATGCTGCAGCCCCAGCATCGTTGTAACTACTCAGTATTGTCCATGTACTTTCTTTTTTTATCTCATCTCTCGGGCGCCCCAATATCCATGTATCTGGCCAGTGAGTTTTACTTATGCTGATTTCATCAGCCTGTATTCAGCATCATCTCCTCGTAAACTACAATTCGACACCTACTATCTCGTCGTCTTGTGTGCAGTGATATGGTCGCCGTTCGATGTATTGAACCGAAACGAGTCACGGTTTCCAATGCCCCGCAGCCGCAGGTTCTTCTGACTTTGTGCCGTTGTGCTGGTCGTCGTTCTTCCAAGATGCTGAGCCAGTCCCTACACCGTTCTGAAAAGCTCCAGTATTTTCTAAGCGGAGCCTACGTCCTGCAGAGGCTTCACATTTGACTATCGCGCGTCCCTGCATGGACGAATCTCTAGTTCTAGTTCTAGTTCCAGCCTATACCCGTTTTTTAAAAAAAAACAAAAAAAAAAAAAAGAAAGCTGCGATTTTTGCCTTCTCGAGATCGAATTTTGTTTGCAGGCCAGGACAAGATGCGCAGTTAATTCCTGTCGATGCCTAGGCGGGCCGTCCGAGGCCACGTTCGCCTCGACCCCCTCGGCATGCATGTGCGGCCTTCGCGTTTGACTTCCCGCCGATTGGTCGGGCCTCGCGGCTCGCCGGCACGGCAGCAGTGGCTGGCAGTTGGCAATGGCATCGCGTTCTCGGATCCCATTCCCATCACAGGGTCAGCGCGACGGAGTGGGGGATAGTTTACCATGTCGAGCCCCGTCCCGGCCCGGCCGCGACCCGCGGCGGCCGGCGCCCATGTGATCCCTGCCCGTCGATCCGGCTATATATACAAGCGGCAAGCCAATGGCCTCTCTCGCTGCCTACTACCACTACTACTTCACTCCCAAACTCGATGACAGGAAGCGCCGCCGCCGCCGGAGCCCGATGCTCCGGCGTCTTCGAGCTCGGGCTGGAGCTGAGCCTTGGCTGCGCCGAGAATGCTACACGGGTGGGTGCCCAAGAGAAAGAGTGAAGCTGCCAGCATGATCTAACTCGAGTGAGTACGTATAGGCGCGCGCCCGCCGTACGTTGCGCCATTGCCCATCTAGTGCGCTGTTCGTCGGATTAAGTACAAAAAAGAAGAAGAGAAATCAGCTCGGTTTGTTGGCTTCCCTTTTCTGTCGGCTAGATCATGCTGTGACAGTTTCACTCCTTCCCTTGGGGCACATGGAAGAAGCCGCCGAGCGAGACGGACAAGGTGACCGTAAGCTGTGCGTATCTATGCCTCAAACCTGCTTGGTGCGGTGAAGCAGTATCTTATTCTCTTTCGTTTTTTTTCTCTCTCGCTCCCTCTAGTGCTGTGTCTCTCTATGCATGACAGTACAGACTTCTCAATGTTGGGGATGTTACAGGACGAAGCTGCAACCCAGGACCGTTCTGAAGGAGCAGACGAAAGCAGTTCCATGTTGGCTGGGCCATGCCATAACTGACGACGGCTTATTCAGTGATCTGTTACTTGTCTGGATCCGAGAGGTGCTGTTGTGCCTGTACCCCAAGGCCCTCCTTGAGAGTTGAGCCTCAAAGGACGAGCAATTAGGGACAGTACGCTTTAGTCAGATCAGGTTCTTATTGTTTTTACTGCATTTTGGCCATAAAACACTGCAAAACTTCAGTTGCAGCGGTTGTTGAGTGCTAACAGGCACGATAAGTAAATAGAGATTCAGAGAACAGTATTTGTGCATCTGCGTGCCGGATTATTAACCGATTTTACCGTGACGCAAAAAAAATCCAACAATGTAGAGGTAGGGATGACGCGGGGTGAAGACTGTTCACACATGGCTCATCGAAACTGTCACGATCTCAAGAGCACTTGACGCGAAGATGCCATGCGGATGCTGCTGCTCTAGCTCGCGGTCAAAGAGAGAACATGTTCTAAATACGAACCTAGTTCGCCGCCCCAATCGAGCACGTGCGCGAAGCAATGGGTGGGTTTGAGTAGACCGGGCAAGGGGGTGGATGGATGTAACATTACTTCATATTCAATAAAATTCAACTTGTTTCTTAAAAAAAAAAAGATACATGGCGCCCTACAAGAGAACTTATAGTCCTCCAGTGGCCCTACAAGAGAACTTATAGTCCTCCAGTGCTCCTCCACCTCGCTCCTCACGCCATAGCTCCAACCTCAGGATCAAAGCATGGATTGGATGCTGTCGGTATCCTCAATACCGGGTACCCCACGCACAAGTCGAAACCGCCTAAGGACCTCGCTCCCTCCGCAGGGGTGAGCTCCGAGAACGCCATGTGTCCAGCGGGGTCGGAGCTCCCCCTCTCCTTAGAAGAGAGCTCCATGTCCGCCACGTGGCCGGAAGAGCCGGACCTCCCCCCTCCGCGGGGGTGAGTTCCGAAGGCTCCACGTGTCCAGCGGGGCCGGACCTTCCCTCTCCTCACAGGTGAGCTCCGGGCCCGCCACGTGGCAAGCAGAGCCGTACCTCCCCCTCCGCGGGGGTGAGCTCCGAAGGCTCCACGTGTCCAGCGGGGCCGAACCTCCCCTCTCCTCACAGGTGGGCTCCGGGCCCGCCACGTGGCAAGCAGAGTCGGACCTTCCCCCTCCGCGGGGTGAGCTCCGAAGGCTCCACGTGTCCAGCGGGGCCGGACCTCCCCTCTCCTCAGAGGTGAGCTCCGGGCCCGCCACGTGGCCAGCAGAGCCGGACCTCCCCCCTCTGCGAGGGTGAGCTCCGAAGGATCCACGTGTCCAGCGGGGCCGGACCTCCCCTCTCCTCAGAGGTGAGCTCTGAGCCAGCCACGTGGCCAGCAGAGCCGGACCTCCACCCTCCGCGAGGGTGAGCTCCGAAGGCTCCACGTGTCCAGCGGGGCCGGACCTCCCCTCTCCTCAGAGGAGAGCTCCGGGCCCGCCACGTGGCCAGCAGAGCCGCGCTGCCCGCCCCGGCGCGGTAGGCAGCGGGAGTAAAGACCCGCGCATTCCCAAGGCGCGGAGACGCGGCGCACGCCTGTCAGGAGGCACTATGACCAGTCACAGTCAAGACAGGCGCACAGTGTCAGGAGCAGTAGACCAATAAATGCTGTGACAAGACACGCCCTGCCGCCCCTGCCATCATCAACCACTACGCCTAGCTTGCGGCGTGGGCAGGGCGACAGGACGAAGGCTAAGAAGCTACCGCCAGAGACAGCTATCGGCATCCACTGCGAGATACGGTAGATGGCAGGAAATCACCCCGGGGCCACCTGTCGGGTCCCGAGGCCCACTTTGTAAGCCGCTCGAGTCTTGGACTATAAAAGGCTCGGGTAGGCAACGTTACAAAGGCTACACTGTGCCAACAGCGTACCAAGCGTGCGCGACACCAGGATCTACAGCAGCAGGAGCGGGGTGTACGGCCCTGGCGCCCCACCTTCACTTCGCAAGGTGGCCACGCAAGTTCCGGCCACACCTGCCGGAGAAGTACAACGGAAGCGTCAACCCGGCGGAGTTTCTGCACATCTACTCCACCGCCATCCTCGCGGCATAAGGTGGTGAGGCCGTCATGGCCAACTACTTTCCCCGTCGCCTTGACCGGCCCAACGCGGTCATGGCTCATGAATCTCCCCCAGGGTTCCATAACCTCCTAGGGAGAGTTATGCCGATAGTTCACGGTGAACTTCGGCAGCTCCTACACCCGTCCCGGCACGGAGCTCGACCTCCACTCCATCCGACAACAACCTGGTGAATCCCTGCGCTCCTTCATCCAGCGGTTCTCCCAAGTGCGGAACACCATCCCCCACATCCAGAATGCATCAGTGGTGGTGGCGTTCCGACAGGATGTGCGGGACGAGAAGATGCTCGAGAAGTTGGCCACCAGGGAGGTGTGCGACGTCTCGGAGCTCTTCAGCCTGGCGGACAAGTGCGCTAGGGCAGCAGAAGGGCGCAACTGGCACTCACAGCCAGCCTCCAAAGCAGGAGGACAGCCCGGAGCTAGCTTTGCTTGCCATGGGAGCAACAAGAAGATCAAGAAGAAGGGCAGTGGCAAGATCAAGCCACCGACCGGATATCCCGTTGCTGCAACCGCAACACCCAGTGGAGCTCGCGGGCCACACCCCGACAAGAGACCACGACGGTCACCTGATGGTGGAAACCGTGGTGAGCCATGCCCGGTACACAACACTAGGAGCCACACTGCCGGTGAGCGCCGGGAGATCAAGAGGCTCGCGGAGCGCTTCCGCGAGGGGAAGCAGTCGTGCGCAGATGGTGCTCCCTTCCGCCAGAGGGAGGGCAAGCAGAAGGTCGACCCCCAGGACGACGGCCACCAAGAGATGGGGTACCAGGAGCCCCAGCGCACTCTGAAGGCGGTCCATCACCGTGGGGACTCCAGCTTCGGCGAAGACGAGCACCGGAAGGCGCTCCACGTCATCTACGGCGGGTCCTTGAACCCCTCATCCCGGAATGCAGTCAAGACCTTGTGCCGAGCAGTGGCGTCGGTGGCTCCTACCCCAAGCGCAGCACCGCACCTCAAGTGGGTAGGGACCCCCATCAGCTTTGACGCCTCCGACTGCCCCAAGGACATGGCTAGAGCGGGACAGCTACCACTCTTGGTAGCTCCAACCATCGCCAACATGAAGATGTACCACATCCTGGTGGATGGTGGTGCCGGCCTCAACCTCATCAGTCGTGCAGCTTTCCATAAGCTGTAGATTCTGATGGCCAAGCTCTCCCCGTCGAGCCCGTTCTCAGGGGTAGGGCTGGGACAAGTCGTCCCATACAACAACATCAGCCTTCCGGTGACCTTCGGAGCACTAGACAACTATCGGACAGAATACATTATGTTCGACGTGGCGTAGGTCGACCTCCCCTTCAACGCCATCATCGATAGGGCGACCCCGTACCGATTCATGGCAGTAGCCCACTACGGCTACCTCGTCCTGAAGATGCCTACACCAACCGGCATCCTCAGGATCCGTGGAGACCGCACTGCCGCAGTGTTAGCCTTGGAGAAGCTCCAAGCACTTGCGACAGCCCGAGCACCTGCCCCTGGCGGTGCAGAACCGAGCCATCTCCACCCGAGTGCACGCCATCGTGCCTCGACCTCTGCACCCCGAGTGCAACCCCTCGACGAGGGCGACGTCCCCCTGAAGGTCGTCCAAGTCGGCGCTGAAGCTGCCCAGACCACCCGTATAGTCGGGGGCCTGGACAGAAAATAGAAAGGCACGCTCATCACCTTCCTCCGCGACAAAGTTGATGTGTTTGCATGGCAACCGTCAGAGATGCCCGAGATCCCTAAGGAGGTGATCGAGCACCATCTGAAGATCTTCCCCGACGCTTGGCCGATCCAGCAGAAGCCCCGGAAGCAGTCCATCGAGCGGCAAAACTTCATCCGTGAAGAAATCAAGATGCTGCTGGATGCTGGCTTCATACAGGAGGTCCACCACCCTCGGTGGTTGCCGAACCCTGTTGTCGTCCTGAAGGCCGGCAGGAAGCTCCGGATGTGCATCGACTACACCAGTCTCAATAAGGCATGCCCCAAAGATCCATTCCCTCTCCCTAGAATAGATCAAATTGTAGACTCTACATCAGGCTGTGATATGTTATGCTTCCTAAACGCCTACTTAGGTTTCCACCAAATACCAATGTCTAGAGAAGATGAAGAACACACTACATTTATAACTGTAGATGACCTGTATTGTTATGTCTCCATGCCTTACGGTCTCAAAAACGCTCTCCCTACCTTTGTACGCGCTATGCATAAAACATTTGGAGAGCTAATCCGAGACTTAGTTGAGGTGTATGTCGATGGCATCGTTGTCAAAGTCAAACATAGCTCATCCTTGTTAGATAACCTAGCTCTAGTCTTTGACAAGCTGCGCACCACGCGCACTAAGCTAAACCCGGACAAGTGCGTGTTCGGTGTATCCTACGGAAAGCTCCTTGGATTCCTGGTCTCACACCAAGGGATCGAGGCCAACCCAGAGAAGATCAAGGCCATCGAGCTCATGCGGCCCCCGACCCGCATCAAGGATGTTCAGAAGCTCACGGAATGTCAAGCTGCGCTCAGTCGGTTCATACCAAAGCTAGCTGAGTGGGCTCTTCCCTTCTTCAAGCTCCTGCGCAAAGCCGGTCCATTTGTTTGGACCGAAGAAGCATTCCAGGAGTTGAAGTAGCTCCTGACGACGCTGCCCATCATGGTAGCCCCTGAGCCCGGTGAGCATCTACTGCTCTACATCGCGACGACGACAAAAGTGGTGAGCATGGTCCTAGTCGAAGAGCGGCAGGACCCCTCGTCACTGCAGCCTGATCCAGCGGCAGAAGTCAAGCTCCAAGGCTGTCTGGATCCCATGGGGGGTCCCAACAGCTAGGAGACCCCGGAGATCCAAGACAACCTCCCAGAGGTCCAAGGGGACCTCCCGGGAGTCCAAGACGACCTCTCGAAGGTCCAAGATGACCTCCCGAAGTGTGACACCCTCATCTCGGGTGTCAGCATATATTCATGTTTTATGAAGAGGAAAAACATTTTTAGAAAAGAGGGAACAGAAACAAGTATAAAAAGGATAGCCAGTAAAGCTCCCTGAGAGCGCCGAAAGCAACTTCCACGGCCAGCAGACCACGTGGCGCGTTCGGAGCTCATCCCCGAAGAGATTGGAGAGGTCCGACGCTAAACTGGCTACGTGGCAGGCTCGGGGGTCACCTCCGCAATTGGAAAGAGGTCCGACCCTGTGGGACACGTGCTGCCGCGGAGCTAGCCTCTGCGGAAGAAGCAAAGGCATTTTTTTCAGAGGGCACGTGTCATCCTCGGAGCTAGTCGTCGCGGAAGTCAGGGGACCAGTCGCACGGGATACGTGTTGATCTCGAAACCCATCTCCGAGAAGTCCGGATCTATTGAATACGTGTCGCCACCGGAGCTTATCTCCGGAGGTCCGTCGCTGCTGGACACGTGTCGACCTCGGGGCATGTCCCTGAGGGAAGGAAAGGCGGAAAGACCGGCACCCACACGTGGCGTGCGCGGAGCTCGTCTCCGAAGAAGAGGGAGGTCTCGATCGATTGACACGCGGCACAACCGGAGCTCGTCTCTGCAGATGAGGAGATACCAGGGCCGGAGGACACGTGGAGCTTCCGGAGCTCATCATCATGGAGGTAGCAAGTTCTGGAGCGGTTTTTACGCGTAAAGATACCGGTACGCAACAGAAACCGATCTAAATTCCACGATGTTACCAAAGATAAGACGTCAGGATCCAACAAGATCTGAATAAGACTTTTATTCGGGATCCAATTAGATTAGGACTCTTCTCTTCTCGATTATAAATAGAACCCGAAACCTCTGGCCGAAACCACGAACTTCTCTTTCAACTCCTGAGCCGACGACTTAGAGCCCTAGCCCTAACTCGCCGAGCAAAACATCGCCGAAAGCACAACATGGGAGATCATCGGAGGAGAACCAAGTGGTCTGAGGAGGACCCCGAAGACAAGAAGAACGTGAGGTAGGACTTCAATACCACCTTACGACATCATGTTGTTCATCTCTTTGCGTCTGTTCTTCGATTCCTTTAGAACAGAAGCCTTTTCGTGGGCAGAACACTCGATGATCAGTTTGATCTAAAGACAAGATCATCGCCACGTTCATCCTTGATCTGAACACCTTTGACCATGCAAGCCATGCAAGAACACCAGATCAATCTAATAGAACTAATCGTAGGATAGCATGCATGTGCATCATCACATCTAGTTTAGGGTTTGTGCATGATATTGATTGCTGTGAATTTGTGTGCACGTGAATGCTACATAGCAGGACAAACTCAGGAAGCTGTCTACGACGAGCTGTAGCAACAAAGTTTTGAGAATCAAGAACAACCGGAACCGCAAGAACAAGGCAAGTGCTCCTTGACCATGTTGATCCTATGTTTTGGGTAAAACTATTTTGTTTTGCGAAAAGGTGTGTGTGCTGAGTCAAACATGATGGGAAACCCTTTTTATAGGAGTTTACTAGTTTTGGTTGAACCACCCTTGTCGCCCGGGAAGTTTATGAGTCGGGTATGGTTTTTGCTTTATGCTTCGCTGAGTCCATGGGATTGGGAAGCGAGATAGATGTGTCTAGCTAACTGCACTCGTACTGATAATAAGTAATTGATGAGGCTAATGAACATAGATCGGAGGGAGGGGATCTAGGCAAGCCTGGGTTTGTGAATGAGGTAGCATGAGATGGTGGTTTTGCTTGCCGTAGCTCTAAGGACCGGTTCATGCATGCACATGCCAGGATAACAGTGCCACCACAAGGCCAAATATGGGTGCGGCTTAGCTGAGTAATTAGGTAAGTTGCTAGAGTGTTATGGACTGTGGAAGGCGCGGGGAATGGGAGTCGAGTGAGGACTGCCCTGGGAACTGCATGGCACAAGAGGGGGCCCGTGGGTGGGAGAATTAGAGATTCTAGCCTGCCGGTGAAACCTCAGTGAGTCCATACATCTAGTAACCCCTTTGTAAAAGCTATTTTGTGATCTCTTGACCGTACACCGACGGTTGTGTACTGGTACAATGGAGGTTCTGAGTCGCCGACAGGTGACGAAATCACAAACTTGTGGGTAAAGAGGTACAAACTCTGCAGAGTTACTAAAACTATCATGATAGCCGAGCTTACGGTTACGAGCACCTGGCTAAACTGCCATGATTAGATGGGATGGTTATTGGGAAGGTTCTTGGTTATGGTTATGGGTTTGGTTATGGGTTGGTTTGGAATTGTTAAGTCTGGATGATGAAAGGGTTGCATGACTGGTGGGTCATGATATCAGATTGGTCTCGGTGCGAGACCAGGTTGTTTCATGAGGTGAGATGGTAGCGAATACGAGGAGGTATTCGTGAGTATGGGTAAAGGATTTGGTTAATGTGAGGATGGAACACGGGAAGTGATGGAGGTATGTTGGAAATTTCATACATGCTGAGACTACATTCATCTAAAGTTAAGTTGTTGTTTTATCACGGTTTTATAAATCTGCTTTTCTGCAAATAAGCCTTTTATACCTACCTTGTTTATGAGCTGCATCTCATGTGTTATTCCCGCACTTGCTGAGTACATCATTGTGCTCAAACTGGCATTATTATTTCTTCATCAACAGAAAGAGAAGGCTACTATGAAGATCAAGTAGAGCATTATGGCGTGTGATCTGTTCTCAACCTTGCCTGTGGAGGGAGTAGAGATGAAGCCACTTCTGCTTAGTTTTGCTTCCGCATTAGTTTTTGCTTCTGCATTTAAATAAAGATTTCTGCTGCGTAGAAATAAAGACTTCCGCTGTGAGCATGAGTCCAAGACTCATGAGGTGTTGTAATAAACTCTGTTATTCGTGGTAATATATAATCTGAATTCAGTTTGTGGAACGTATGTGTATGTGTGATGAACATCCTGGGCACACATATGCATTAGTTCTCGGTTCCGTGGTTTTCCACAGAATTGAGGGCGTCACACGAAGGTTCAAGAAAACCTCCTAGAGGTCCAGGGAGACCTCTCGGAGGTCCAAGGCGACCGAGAAGTCTTCGGGTCCCAGCCCCCGGAGGCTGCCCCGGACCTGGGGACCTCCTGTCGGCCGGTGCGAATGGAGGAAGACATCTCGGGTCCCCCAGGGAGGATCCAGACCATCTAGAGGCCCGTCTACTACATCAGCACAGTCCTCCACGACGCAAAGACAAGGTACCTGGAGGTCCATAAGATGTTGTACGCAGTGCTCGTGGCGTCCAGGAAGCTCTGGCACTACTTCCAAGCCCACCAGATCTCCGTGGTCACCTCCTACCCGCTGAGGACCATCCTCCACAGCCCCAACGTGACTGGCAACGTCGCCAAGTGGGCAGCGGAGCTGGCGGAGTTCGAGCTGGACTTCCTACCACGTCACGCGGTCAAGAGCCAAGCGCTGGCTGACTTCGTGGCCGAATGGACGCCATCACCAACCAACCCAAGGTGCACCGAAGGCGGCGAACCAGAGCCCCGAGCACCGGTCTTCACCGAGGCCCACTTGACGCTCTACTTCGACGGCTCCTCACGGAAGCAGGGGGCCGGAGCCGGCGTACTGCTCCTCATGTCATCGGGGGAGCAGTTCAAGTACATGGTGCGTCTCAACTTCAAGGCAACCAACAACATGGCCGAGTACGAAGCTCTCATCTTCGGCCTGAAGACGGCGCTGTCCCTCGGCGTCCGCCAGTTGCTGGTCAAGGGCGACTCCCAGCTGATCATCAAGCAAGTCAAGGGTGAATGCTTCTGCAATGACCCACAACTGGTTGCCTACCTCCTCCACGTACAAATGCTGGAGAAGGACTTTGATGCCTTGGAACTGTGCCATGTACCGCGCGCCGACAACACCATGGTCGACGACCTGTCAACGAAGGCCTCCACCGGAGCCCCGGTGCCCGAAGGAGCCTTCGAGATGACGTTGCCACGGCCCACAGCCCGGCCTGCCGAGCCGGGCGAAGGGGGCGAGACCAGCACCTCGAAGCTGGCAGTCCCGGCGGCCCTGCAACCATGGTGCCCGCCAAGGATCGTATGCGCCACTGGGGACTCCGTGCTACCCAGCGCCCAAGATCCAGAAGATCAAGTCAGTCCTGATGCATGGATCACGGAGGTTCGGGACTACTTGAAAGACAATATCCTTCCTGATGAACATGCATCCGCTGAACGGATTGTGCGGATGTCTAAGAGATACACGCTGGTAGAAGGGGATCTCTACCGGCGTGGCGCCAACGGCATAATATTGCGGTGCATAACCCAGGAGGAAGGCTGCGACCTGCTCGCAGAGATCCACGGAGGCGAGTGCAGGAATCACGCTTCCTCACGCACGCTGGTCGGTAAAGCCTTTCGGCATGGATTCTACTAGCCGACAACTCTCCTAGATGCCTTCAAGCTGGTCAAGAGATGCAAGGCGTGCCAGTTCCATGCCAAGCAGATCCACACACCGGCGCAGACGCTGCAGATCATCCCACCCTCGTGGTCGTTCGCGGTATGGGGGTTAGACATCCTGGGGCCCTTCCCCAAAGCCGTCGGGGGATACCGGTACCTCTACGTCGCCATCGACAAGTTCACCAAGTGGCCGGAAGCAGCACTAGTCGTCACCATCAACAAGCAATCCGCGGTCAAGTTCATCAAGTCAATCGTCTGCAAGTTCGGGGTCCCGAACAGAATCATCACCGACAACGGGACCTAGTTCACCAGCGCAGCGTTCCAAGAGTACTACAAAGACCTTGGCATCCAGGTGTGCTATGCCTCCGTCACTCATCCAAAGAGCAATGGGCAAGTCGAGAGGGCTAACGCCGAGATCCTTCGGGGCCTCAAGACTCGCACCTATGCCATCTTGAAGAAACATGGTGCCAAGTGAGTGGATGAGCTTCCGTGCACACTGTGGGCTAGCCGGACATCCCAGAGCCGGGCCACCGCGGAGACACCTTTCTTCATGGTCTACGGGGCCGAAGCCGTGCTTCCCCCGGAGGTCACCATGGGTTCCCCCCGTGTCTGAGCTTACGACGAAGCCGCGCAGGACCAGCTCTGGCGTGAGGACATCGACCTCGTCGACGAGGCAAGATGGCAAGCAACGCTCCGCAACGCGCGGTACCGGTAGGTGCTCCGGTGCTACCAACAGAGGACCGTGCGTGTCCGGGAGCTCAAGGAAGGCGACCTGGTGTTGCGGCGCATACTTTCACGAGAAGGGACCAACAAACTCTCCCCCAGCTAGGAAGGTCCCTTCCGAGTCACGAAAGTCTACTGCCCTGGGTTTGTACGCCTTGCCACTAAGGACGGGGACCCGCTCCCAAACCCTTGGAACATAGAACATCTCCGTAAATTCTATCCCTAGGGCAGTAGTAGGATGGGTTTTCTCTTCTTTCCGTAATAGACGCCATAGAGCCCAGGAACAGCGCTCGGAGCAGCTAAGCCACAGGGGGCGGTCCAGGATTACGTCCAGCTTGGCCTGGTTCTATACCCTAAGCGCGTAGGCCCTGCCCCCCTTCATAATGGGGTGGGTCATTGGCTCCATGTACAACCTGCCTTCCTCCTATGGATGTTTATATATGGAAAGAACCCTGTCGTACCACGCTGTCTCATGTGTTCATTTAAATTATGCAATTAATTTTTATGATCACCTCCTCATGCTCAGTGACAGTGTATGCTCATCGTACACTCAGCTCTCCTTTCCCACTCTCATCCCTAGTCGGCATTTGCTATCCTGACCGAAGGCGGTCATGCTTGAGGTACCTGCCAAAGTCCAGGGGGTCTCTCGGACCTCCCCCAGTCAGGTACTGTGACGCCAGTTGGTCACCTCCAGGAAAAACCTACACCAGTCATGGGAGGTCCAGGGTGTGTAGCCTGCTTTGCCTGGTTCCGTACCCAAAGTGTACACACTGTGCCTCTCGGGAGGTCCAGGGTGTGCAGCTTGCTTTGCCTGGTTCCATACCCAAAGCGTGTGCACTCTGCTTCCCTAGCGCTACGGTCTAGTACTAGGGGTCGGACGGTTGCACCCGGACCTCGGAGTGAGCCGGACCTCCGGTGCCGAAGGCACTGAATTGCCTAAGCCCCGTATACCGGTCTAGGACCGTAAGCCAAATAAGACTAAGAGATAGGGAAGGGAGAGCCCCCAAGCGGAATTACAATTTCCCTACTCGTGTGCAAGACCTCCTGAGAGGCCTCCCGAACCTCCGGAGCTGGGGTTCCAACACCGGCATGCTCCGAGCGGACAGGGGGGCCCTAACCTTAGCTCCTCCGCAGGAATGTGGTAGGTGTGCCCAAAGCATTGGCCACACCTACCAGGGGGCCACTACAGGGACTGCACAATGGAATACCGGAGCACCCGGCGGTACTGAAGTCCCAGGGCTTCTCAAGACCGGAGCTCCCGACTCCAACCCAAGACCAGAAAAGTCGAACCTCGCCCACCCTCGCGGTGGCGAGCTCCGAAGGCGCCACGTGCCCAGCAGGCTGGAGCTCCCCCTCTCCTCAGAGGAGAGCTCCGGGCCTGCCACGTGGCCAGAAGAGCCGGATCTCCCCCCCTTCGCGGGGGTGAGCTCCGAAGGCGCCACGTGTCCAGTAGGACCGGAGCTCCCCCCTCTCCTTAGAGGAGAGCTCCGGGCCTACGACGTGGCCACAAGGGCCGGACCTCGCCCCCTCCGCAGGGGCGAGCTCCGAAGACCCCTTGGGTCCTTATGTCAACGAGGGCCTGAGGAAGGTGTCTGTGCAAGCTTCGAGATCGGTGGAGACCTCCCGGGGACCTTATGGAGCTAAGGACTCAGGTATTACAAGCCAAGAAAAGAAGACGAAAAGCACAGGCACGCAAGACAACAAGTCAGTCATTCAAAAGCTCCACGAGCTGGATTACAGACAAAAAACAAAAAAATACAAGGCCCTCCAGCTACAAGGGCGAGCGCCTAGGAGTTCCCGGCCTCCCGCTGGAACCAAGACGCAACGAGGCGACCTCCTCCTGCTCGGCGACGGGGCCCTGCACCACTGGCTCTAGAGAGATGGAGGAGTCCCAGCTCCGGAAGCACGTCAGCACGTGCGCGGTGACGTCCTTTGCCAAGCTCCTCCCCTCAACCTTGAGCTCGTCGGCGACCACGGCTTCCAACCTCTCTAGCTTGGCACCGATGGAATCGAGCACCGGGATCGCCTGGACCACCTCTTGCGCCGAAGGCCCCGTCCTCACAGGGCTGAAGCTGAGAGGCACCAGAGCAGACTCCGCCTGGCCGACGAAGTCCCAGACTGCTCGGGCCTCGATGGTCCACGAAGCTCGGAGCTGCTACACCTCCTGGCGAGCCGCCAGCAGGGCGCCAGGACCTTCCTCGGCGAACCTCCTCTCCTTGGCCGTGAAGTCCCGGGCGAGCCTCTCCAACTCCGACGCGCCAAGGAGAAGGAGGTGGCCAGGGAACAGACGCGCCCCCAGCAGCCGACGAATCCCTACAAGCACAGGGATCTCTCAAGACAAGAAAAAGAAGTACACAAGTGCTAAGATCCGGTGAGTGCAAGCTTACCGATGAACACGAACATTCCAGTGGGCATGAAGCCCTAGCTTCCTAGCTGGGGCAGGGCCAACAGAGCCTACCGTCGCCGCCGGGGCCTGTGCCGAAGGCACCTAGACTGGCGGAGCAGGGGATGCTCCTGGAGCCCCCCTAGGAGATGGAGCAGCGGAGCTCTCGCCGGCAGCACCTCTAGCGTCGCTCGTCGTACCAACCCCTGAAGCACCTGAAGGCCGGGGCGCCTGCGCCCCCGGCTGAGTTCCGGACACCGTGGCACCGATTCCCTCCTCGGAGCTCCACCGGTGGAAGGAGGCTAGGACGCCCGGGGCTCCTCCGACCGCTGCTGTCCGAGAGGAGTTCTGTCGGCGCGGAAGACCTGAGGCCTCTTTCGGTCGCCGCCCGATGAGCCGACGCCTCCTGATGAAGAGCGCAGGGGACTCCGGTCCCCTGACTCAGCACGAACGACGCCCTTGGTGGAGACCGGGAGCGCTTCCTCTTCGACGAACTAGAGGCCGGCTCCTTGCCCCTCCCCTTGTCGACACTCCGAGCTCTGTCGCTCCTTGGCACGGGTTGGGCGTCGACAGTCCGAGCTCTATCGCTCCTCGACGCGGGTTGGGCATCGGCCGATGCCTCGCGCTGTGCTCCGGAGCGGTCAACTTCGGAGATCGAGATCCCACGGGAAGCATCATCAACCTGGCGCATGGCGATGGCGATATCGTCCAAGGTCGGCTTCTCCCGCAGCAGCTTCGCCCTCTACGTCGGCTTCATGAATAGAGGGAGGCAGGAAGCTGGAACTGTGAGGGAGCGGTCGTCAATGAAGTAACTGCTTACCCTCGTCACCATCTCCCTCAGCAATTTGGCGGATGGGTCAGAGCCCAAACCCGTCTCCAGCCTGGCGCAATCATGCTCGCCGGTGTAGTACCATGTCGGGCGATCACGCTGCTGCAGCGGCGCAAGGCGGCGCGACAAGAATTCCGCCAGCACCATGAGGGACGTTATCCCCTGCTCCGCCAGGAACTGGATCCGCTCCAGGACTGGCGTGTACTCCGGCTCCAGCTCCGGGCTCTCCTCCCAGAAGCGGCGCCCGGTGGATGGTTCCTCAGTCGGCAACTGGAGTCGATCGTGCTCATCAGTATTCACGATCACCCAGTCATCCCTGCAGCCTTCCGACCTCGAGGCACTAAAGGGCAGAAGGTACTTGGAGACCTTCGGATCCTTATATCGGTGCTGGAAGTAGTAGGCTCCCAGCTAATTCTTCGAGCCACGTCCAGTCGTCCGCAGCAAGAAGAAGTGACGGAAGAGCGTCACAGAAGAGCGCACCCCCATGAACATCTCGCATAAGTGCACGAAGACGGCAGCCAGAGCGAAGGAGTTCGGGGAGAGGTGATGAAGCTGGAGACCGTAAGTCTCCAGAAGAGTCACGAAGAAGGAAGAAATCGGCGGGACAAACCCCGCCAAGACATAGGCGGTGAAGAGGACGATCTCCCCTCTCTCCAGATGCAGGGGGAGAGATCGCCGCCGAAGACAACGCCTCTGCTCTTTCGAGTGCCATCCCAGCAGCTTGCACACCAACCCAAGGTCTTTCGTCCGGGCGATGCGCGACAGAGGTAGGCTGGAAGCCAACGAAGATGAAGGGGCAAGAACTTGGAAGGCAGAGAAGGCTTGGGCGCACGGAAGAATCCGGAAGGCTCAAGCGTAGGGAGATGTGCAAAGGGAAGCCTGCGATGCAGAAGGGATCCCCTTTAAACTTCCCAGAGGCGATTCGAAACGCTTCGTATGCGTCGCTCGGGGTGGACACCCCAGGTCCAAGCCCCAGTGACGATGACAAGTGGGCTCAAGCCGTCCTGCAGAAGCAGTGGGCCAGGAAGTCAGCCACTCAAGCGGGCAACCCAGCGGTTCCTGGCAAGGCGCCGCGACGTGCAGTAATGGCAGCCTTGGGAACCGCCGCAGTAAAAGCAACTTCAAAGCAAGAGTCAAGTCCCAACGACCTTCCGTTGCCCAAGCGACGGTCCATAGAAGTTTGAAGAAAGTGTGCGGGATAGAAAAGGTGAAGGCCCCACCTCGGGCTCGTTATCTCCCCTGAGATGGGCCCGGGGGCCACTGTCGGTACCCTCAATACCGGGTACCCCCACGCACAGGTCAAAACCGCCTAAGGACCTCGCTCCCTCCGCAGGGGTGAGCTCCGAGGGCGCCACGTGTCCAGCGGGGCCGAAGCTCCCCCTCTCCTCAGAGGAGAGCTCCGGGTCCGCCACGTGGCCAGAAGAGTCGGACCTCCCCCCTCCGCGGGGGTGAGCTCCGAAGGCTCCACGTGTCCAGCGGGGCTGGACCTCCCCTCTCCTCAGAGGTGAGCTCCGGGACCGCCATGTGGCAAGCAGAGCCGGACCTCCTCCCTCCGCGAGGGTGAGCTCCGAAGGCTCCATGTGTCCAGCGGGGACGGACCTCCCCTCTTCTCAGAGGTGAGCTCCGGGCCCGCCACGTGGCAAGCAGAGCCGGACCTCCCCCCTCCGTGGGGTTGAGCTCCGAAGGCTCCACGTGTCCAGCGGGGCCGGACCTCCCCTCTCCTCAGAGGTGAGCTCCGGGCACGCCATGTGGCCAACAGAGCCGAACCTCCCCCCTCCGCAGGGGTGAGCTTCGGGCCAGCCACGTGGCCAGCAGAGCCGAACCTCCCCCCTTCGCCGGGGTGAGCTCCGAAGGCTCCACGTATCCAGCGGGGTTGGACCTCCCCTCTCCTCAGAGGAGAGCTCCGGGCCCGCCACGTGGCCAGCAGAGCCACGCTGCCCGCCCTGGCGCGGTAGGCAGCGGGAGTAAAGACCCGCGCCTTCCCAAGACGCGACATTAAAGACCCACGCCTTCCCAAGGCGCGAAGACGCGGCACACACCTGTCAGGAGGCACTATGACCAGTCACAGTCAAGACAGGCGCACAGTGTCAGGAGCAGTAGACCAATAAATGTTGCGACAAGACATGCCCTTCCGCCCTTGCCATCATCAACCATTACGCCTAGCTTGCGGCGTGGGCAGGGCGACAAGACGAAGGCTAAGAAGCTACCGCCAGAGACATCTACCGACATTCACTGCGAGATACGGTAGATGGCAGGAAATCACCCCGGGGCCACCTGTCGGGTCCTGGGGCCTACTTTGTAAGCTGCTCGAGACTTGGACTATAAAAGGCTCGGGTAGGCAACGTTACAAAGGGTTCGACTCATTGCGACCCCGGCTATATACACTTAGTTCATCCCCAAGCTTAGAACTCCGGTTCTAAGCGCCAACAAAACAACGAGCAACTCTGCTCCCGTGGACGTAGGGTTTTATGCTTCGGCGGTCCGAACCACGTAAAAATCCTTGTGTCAATCATCTCCTTCCTTCGTCCAACACGCGAGGCCCTCCGAGAGGACTAGCCCCTCCGAAAAAGAACCTCCGCGGGCTGCCCAGAGCAGACCCGTGGGAAGTGTCGACCGTAGACGCTTCGACAGATGCCATCTATCGATCAACCATGGGCGACAAGATGGATCTTTGTAATAGTTCTAGACCTCATCACATCATTATATATGGTAGGCGTTTGTTCATTTTTCCTTTTTTTTTCTTTTAGCTGAAATCAAACACTATGTTCTGGTAGCGTTTTATACGTTGACCTGCAATAGAGATAAAAAAAGAGAGCACCAGACATGAAGTATTATTAAGAGCTTTGTGGTGCCTGCATTTGTGGTTTTTCATCTTTACCTTGTAGTGGCTGCTACATGTAATGGTCTCATAGTAAAGTGAACCTTTTCCATCAGCGGGCACAATCGTTGTAAGTCAATTAAACTATGTCTTCCCTTTTCTTTTATCTTAGTATAATCATTAATTTGATCTATTAGTGCTTAATTTGAATAACTCCGCCTATGCCTTTCTAGGCGTAGCCAGTCCCAAGCCCGGGTAAAGGAGCCAAGACCGGATAAATGAGGAGGGTTATGATATGCTTGGCGAGTCAGAATCAAAACTAACCATTACTATACATATAAAACAAAGGCTTTGTAAAAGAAGTGCTTAATCCGAAGACATCATTACTCCTATTACTTATACGAAATTTTATTCTTAGGTTATTATTATTATAGCACATGAATATACGTAAGAAAATAATCATATGATGGATACGCTAGTTGTCGCAAAAAAACATACTTGATACTTGTGTTTTGTTAATATGTAATACGGATACCTATTAAGTATGTATAGAACAAAAGATTGGATAGCAATATCTTGGTTGCTATCCTTAGGGAACCTATCAAATTAACTAACGCTTTGATATAGCAGCATAAAAAACTCGTGGTTCATCATTGTATTTTTGTTACATTTGATACGTTACAAAAGTGTGGAACACTAATACCAGTCCAAAGCCAACATCACCATCGGTCCTCCTCGACGCCCAGCTCCGTCTGCGTCCACCGCCCTCCGCCCCGCATTCCCATCCAGGTTCAGCCACTGCTTTTACTAATGCGGCCCTCCCACCCGGCCAAGCTCACGCCGCAGCCACCTCCAAGGTCAGGTCAGGTGGTGGTCAATACAAAACGGAACGGAACGAGAAAAGCACCCGCATTATAAGAGGGTAGTGGTGGCGGTGGAGCTGCGATCCAATCAAGAAGCAGCAGCGGCCATGGCGACGCAGGCCGCCTTCCTCGCGAGGCTTCCGCAGCTCGCGCTGCTTCAGCCGAGCGGCGGTGACCGCGCCGTGGCGCCGGCGCTGGTGCGCGTTCCGTGGGCGGTGGGGGGTAACAAGGCGGTTGCGGTGGGGGGTAACGAAGGGGTAGCGGCGGCGGCGAAGGCGCGGCGTGGGGCGCGGTGCCGGGCCAGCCTGATCGAGCCCGACGGCGGGCGGCTGGTAGACCTGGTGGCGCCCGAGGAGGGCGGCCGGCGCGCGGCGCTGCGGCGGGAGGCGGCGGCGCTGCCGCACCAGGTGCGCCTGGGACGGGTGGACAAGGAGTGGGTGCACGTCCTCAGCGAAGGGTGGGCGAGCCCCCTCCGCGGCTTCATGCGCGAGGCCGAGTTCCTCCAAGCACTTCATTTCAACGCCGTCCGCGGCGGCGATGGAAGGATGGTCAACATGTCCGTCCCCATCGTGCTCGCCGTCGGAGACGCCCAGCGCCGGGCCATCCAGGCCGACGGCGCCACGCGCGTCGCGCTCGTCGACGACCGCGACCGTCCCATCGCCATCCTGAGCGAGTGAGACGAATCCCCCCTTTCTCGTTTTGTTCCTTGTCATTGTCCTGTTTCGTTCGAACTTTTCGTACATTATTATTGTGTGCCGTATATGCATTGGCGAACTGAAGTAGATCGATTAGAACTTGTTGGAATCTGATCATTTTGTCGAACTGTCAAAGACAAGATTCAGCTGTTTGTTTCGAATTGTGGGACTGCGTTTCTGTGGAATTAGTTCTATGAATAGTTCCTTTAGGTAGAATCGTACGTCGATTCAAAAATATATGCCTTCGGACATCTTGTGAGGTACAAAGCTTGTCCTACGGGAGAATGTAATCTAGTGAACTGATTCTGTTTCTCAATAAGAATTTGATCAATACTAGGTCACTTCATGATATCGAGGTAATTGTGAGTAGTCAACGTGTATGGTCTTGTGGTTTTCCGCTATGACTAAAGCAATTTTGGTGCTAGGCATTTTCCCCCTTTTGTCAGTTGTATTACGATAGCAAGAACCTTTGTCATACCATATCGGGGTATCTGTATTGATGTGTATGTTGGTCATTATCAGCTCATTCACGGTATGTATATTAGAGCAGATATACCCTCGGTCATATTATACTAAGTCTCCAGATCGTTTCCTCGAGTAGATATTTACTTTTCATCATTTTCACACATTAGAGTATTTTAGTTCCATAAACAAGTGGCACGTGATTCTCCTCAGGCAATTTTTGGTATCTATCATTTGTTTATGGACTTTTATATATGTCAAATCATTGAAAATAAAATGGAATATAGTTTACATGTGTAGTTATCAAAGATATAAAGTGATGTAATAACGTCAACTGTCTACGCAAATCATGTGAAGACACGTGTACTTCGTGTAAATAGCCTGTTCGTTTTTATGAAAATGATTATTTCTTCTTTCGCTCATAGCAAGTCTAGCCTATGGATATGTCATAAGTGGAGGTTCTTCCTGTGACACTCTTTCTGTCCATTTTCAGCATTGAGATCTACAAACACAATAAGGAAGAAAGAATAGCACGGACTTGGGGAACAACTGCACCTGGATTGCCTTATGTGGAGGAGGCGATTACCAATGCTGGTGACTGGTTGATTGGTGGGGACTTGGAGGTTATAGAACCAATCAAGTACAATGATGGTCTTGACCAGTACCGCCTGTCTCCGGCACAGCTGCGTGAAGAGTTTGCCAGGCGCAATGCTGATGCAGTATTTGCTTTTCAGCTTCGCAATCCTGTACACAATGGGCACGCTTTGCTTATGACTGACACACGCAGACGCCTTCTTGAGATGGGTTACAAAAACCCTGTTCTTCTACTCCATCCATTGGGGGGCTTCACAAAAGCAGATGATGTGCCTCTTAGTTGGAGAATGAAGCAGCATGAAAAGGTATTCAGTTGTGATAATTCTAGTCTTCCATTCATATTCATCTTAATGAATTGGCTCCAGTGTTCTCTTTAGCAACAACTACGTCCCTGAATTATAAATTTATAATTAGACATCATGTATTTATGGAAACTACTAATCAAAATTAAATAAGATTAATTTTTTATATAACAGAAAAATTGGCTGGCACTGCTATATGATTCAGGAAAGTCTGATTTTTGAATTGTTCTAACGCTCTTTCTGCTTCTCACTAGGTTCTTGAGGCAGGTGTCCTCAACCCAGAATCCACAGTTGTTGCAATCTTCCCCTCCCCAATGCATTATGCTGGGCCAACTGAGGTGCAGTGGCATGCTAAGGCTCGCATCAATGCTGGAGCAAATTTCTATATTGTTGGGAGAGACCCTGCTGGAATGGGTCACCCCACGGAGAAAAGGGACCTTTATGATGCTGATCACGGAAAAAAGGTTTTAAGTATGGCTCCTGGCCTTGAGAGGCTTAATATCCTTCCTTTCAAGGTATATCATCCTTTCTGAGCTATTATCTTATTTGCATGTAATCGATTTGTTGTGCATCTTTCCCAATCTTTAGGCCAACAGCAGCATTTGATTCTTCAAAGAAGAGTTTTTTTTTCTGTTTTCTTGACATGGCTCTTGATTGCTATTTTTATCAGGTGGCTGCATATGACATAAGACAAAAGAAAATGGATTTCTTTGATCCATCAAGGAAAGATGACTTCCTTTTCATCTCTGGCACAAAGGTAATTCCTTTCAGTATTGTTGGCATATTAAATATTTTGGCAGCAATCTGTTGAACCCAAATCCTAAACAAGTCCACCTTCTTGTACAGATGCGCACTCTTGCCAAGAACCGTGAAAGTCCTCCAGATGGTTTTATGTGCCCAGGTGGGTGGAAAGTCCTCGTTGAATACTATGAAAGCTTGGTGCCATCAGACGGCAGCAGCAAACTGCGCGAACCAGTTGCAGCCTAGAAGCTGAAGAATGGTTCAGGCAAGGAATTATACTATATCTGGCTAGTGGTTCTTTGCGACATAGAACCAATGTTATACGGTTGTATACTGGTTGTAAAACTTAAACATTGGGCTTGATTCAGACATGACCCTCTGGTCTTGTACTGTATGTGTCCTCCCTGCAGGCAGTGTTGTCTGGAGCCCGTCATGTGTTTGGTGTCAATAAGGGCAGGTTCTGTATCCTCTGCCAGATTGTACATATACAATGTGGGGATGTATTTATATAAGGTTTGATATGCCTGCTAAGGTCTCTTCGTGAAGCAGAAGATTAACATCTAAATTTCTCATCCGGCTATGGTTCAGGCTTCGAATGATGTTTGATGATTATCACTAGCATTTTTTTTACGTTAAAGGCAGATGTTCTGCCACTTTCATTAAAGAAGGGGAGATATTACAAGGTCAATAGAGGTAGCTTTTGCTACCAAATGGTATCTTCGACATTTGTACAAACAAAGTAGAAACACAATACACACACATCCTTCGACATGTAAGACTAGCAACAGACTCTGAGCGATCATCACTGGCATGAAGTTCATGGCCATGCTGTAGCACTCTACTTCTTCCTTGACGAGCATCGCAACTTGCAGCTCATCTCTGTTCTTACCCTGAAAGATTCTCCTGTTACGCTCTTTCCAGACATTCCACCAAGCATATAGTATTATTCCTGTTAATCTGCTCTTAGTATCCTTCGTCATATTTCTTGTTACTGTTTGAAAAGCCTCTGCAACTGTGTATGGCATGTCACTAGCATTCTTGAACGTACGAGTTTCAAGATAAAAATTCTTGTAAATTAACATCAACTGTTCAAATCTGCCAAATGTTTTGATGATCGCAACCTTCTAAAGGAGGATTTAGATGCCAGAAGAAAACAAAAGGAAATGTTTTATGGTCCAGAAGAAATGACATGGTCGAAAGGGATAAGTAAGGACAACATAAAGATTATTAAACTGTCAAGAACAAACGAATATGGGCCTGAAGCCCTGAACCCCTACATGTATGTGGCAATCCTGATACATAGTATACAGCTAACATTCTGGTTCTGAAACAAATCACAGCGATACCTGACAACCTGCATACTACCCTGCCACTCACAGAGAAATATGACATTTGAAGTACAATGACAATACTGGAGATACAGCTGGAATTTACAATGGAATTGTAATAGACGTCCAATCTCTGAGCTAGTGGTTTCACACCCCTTCACCCGGATATCTTCCGTTCAGCATTTTTCATCATAAGCACAAACTCATCATAGTTCACCTGCCCGTCACCATCAGTATCTGCTTCTTTGATCATCTGCACAACCTCCTCGTCAGTCATCTTCTCCCCAAGATTAATCATCACTGTCCTCAGCTGCGCACACAGACAAGAAAATCGTAAGCAGTGGTTGAGAACAAGTTGGAATTAAATGATCTGAACTTGTAAGGTGCTAGTCTACCTCAGTAGGGGAGATAAAGCCATTCTGGTCCTTGTCTAGGACCTCAAAAGCCTCCTTCAGCTCCTCGTCGCCATCGCCATCCTGCAATCGGCGTCGAAAGCAATAACACAAGCAGATGCTAGCAACTTCAGTTTCAGATTCTGTTTCAGGAAAGTCGAAGTATCCATCGGCGTTGAAAGACTTCACACCTTCATCTTCCTAGCAATGAGGCTCAGGAACTCCTGAAAATCAATTACCCCATTGCCATCGGTATCGACTTCACTCATCATGTCGAGGAGCTCCTGCTCACTCGGATCAAGGCCTAGGGAGCGAGTCACTGCGGCCAGCTCTTCCAGGGTGATGCATCCTACATGTGGTACAGGTTGGATCCCACTTGTCAGCTAATGGTAATGGCAATAAGCTTGTAGTTGAGTGATGCTGCTTGCACACCGGTTTCTGTGCATATCCAAAAGGAAACAAGAGTCCAAGACGACAGCAAGTGGGAAGCATGGTCACAACTTTTGACTAAGATAGACACGTCTGATGCTGGAGCACGATTGGCTACTTAATATCTGCGGAACCTAAAGTTAAGTGATCAGTAGTATCGCCACTTTTTCAAAACCATGACAAAAGAATAGTTTCTGAAGACGCGGTTTGGATTACTTGAGGAACTTGGTGACGACTACTTCTCATAGAGGGATTAGGCAGATAGCCCAGAGGAACGATTCAATGGCCTTCTGAAAAACAATACTGAAGAAATAGCAATTTAGCAAAGCATATCCTTGTTGTCGGGAATAGGAGTTCTTTGACCACAATAAGCTCATCAATTAGTATAAGCGCAATACATCACTGTCCTTGGACACCAAAAGAACTTTGAAGGAACCATTTATAAAGGAAAATGGGAGGTCCATCTATTTCTTGAAAGCTGATACCTCACAAAACGAGAACGGTATATTAAAAAATACTCTAAGCTATCTAATGATTCAAGTTATAGATACTTGCTTCATATGTATTGATGAGTTTTCACTAAAGAGAACATTCATGCCTAAGCAACGACGGGATAATGTGATAGAAAAAACCATGGCCTATGCTGTGCATGGTTACGTCCTATTAATCAAGGACCGAGAAGAACAACGTATCATTCACACAAGGTTACCCAGATAAGAACACTAACATTGCATTCAAGACACAACCACAACTGTTGAAGAGACAGCAAATAAAAAGTACAATCTGGCTAACAATGAACCAAATCAGAACCTATACTGATGCATGGGGATATAGAGGAGAGACAAACCGTCTCCGTTCTTGTCGAAGAGCGAGAAGGCCTCCTGGAACGCCACTATCTGCTCGCCCGTCAGCCCTTCCATGCAAAACTCCCAACTCCAGCTGATCGCTGCACCACTTGATGAACAACGAGAGAGCAAGGGGGAGAAGAAGGTAAGATACTAACAGGCAAGCCAGTGCAAGGAGCAGAAATATATAGGAGCCGGCCCGGGACAGGACGGGAGGGGAGGAGGGAAGCAGGGTGGAAGCATCGTGCCATGGGAAAAACCGGGGTAAATAAAGGAGACCACCACGCTGGGGGGCGGTGCGGCTCGTGGAAAACTCGGCGGTCTCATGGTTTTCCTAATCATTTCCTGCGCTTTCCCGCGCATCCTGCTCAAGGACAGCGATCGCTGACAAAGCAGAGAAACGCGTAGGTCGTGCCACGCAAATCCTTGCTGGTGTCGAGGTGCAGTGAAGTGCAGGTGAATTGCATGTGATCCCCCCAGGATGGCCAGTATGAATCCGGTGATGCAGATGATGCCCAAGGATGCAGGTGCAATGTGAGTCTCTCAGGACGAGCAAACGGAGATAAAGATTATTTGGTTACTGAAACCGGAATTGACTTCCAATGCCAAATGACATGGCGTGAATTTCTTCTCTACACGTTAGGTAGCTCCAACCTTAAAAACAAATCATTATAATATAAGCAAACAGAAAGTCTAATAGTAAGTGAAGTGGCTTCTTACTAGCATCTAGCTGGATCCAGTCAGCTTCGAGAGCATTATCGAAAAAAAGAGGTTTCTGGATGGATGAACTTTTTGGCTACCACGAAATCCCTTGGACAACTGCCCAATCCATGAACCAGATATGCGGCGAGAAATTGCTTCATCTGCTTTCGCAGCAACATACTAGCTAGTATTGAAATATACAAGACTGCAACAGCAAAGAATAGAAAAAAATGCAGACTAGTAAATGGTTCTGGATTACAAACCGCTGTCTTCAATAGTAGCAGTTAACTAAACCTCGGGAAGGCGTCCAAATTGCATCAACCACATAATTCAACCCTATACGATCCATCACACTGAGCAACAAATAGGTGCAAATTAAAAACGGAGATATGATCCAAAATAACAGTCATAAAAACTAAAGCATCTAGGTCTGCACCCCTGAAGTTAACAACTCAACGCAAACAAGTTACAATAACTGACGCAGTACCATGAAAGAGTTACACAGCGCCACTGTCTGAGACCTCAACTAAAACCTACACGGAACCAGAACTTACAACACATGAGAGGACAAAAGTCCAGTAAACTAAGAAATGCACGTTTCCTAGTCTTCACTCCTTGGAAGACTTGTTGATGAGGGATTTGTGGATGTGCGGGATAACACCACCGCCAGCAATGGTGCCCTTGATGAGGGTGTCGAGCTCCTCATCTCCACGGATGGCCAGCTGCAGGTGGCGAGGGGTGATACGCTTCACCTTGAGATCTTTGCTAGCATTTCCAGCCAGCTCCAGAACCTCTGCTGTTAAGTACTCCAAGATGGCGGCAGAGTAGACTGCCGCAGTGGCACCAACACGGCCATTTGCCTGGGTCCTTTGTTTCAATTGGCGGTGGATACGGCCAACAGGAAACTGAATGTAAGCAAAAAAAGATAAATTAGCAAGTCAGTATCACAACTCAAGTAATGATAGCAGAACAAAAAATAAAGCACCAATTTAATGCCACCCCTTGATCTTTTGTTAGGAAACTATAAATGGTTGCACCTAATCAACAGTAGAAAGTCAAAACGAAAAGTTTGGTCAGTAGCAGCACACAAATGATAAACAGAAACCACTTTAGTGAAAATGATATGACAACAGCACACATCACAGTCCAATCACTGAAACAAGGTCAAACATTTTCCGACCTGTCAGAAATCAAAATTTAGAGGAAGAATAGATTTTCCATGGACAAGACACATGACCTTATCGATTTGGAAATCCACCAAATACTTATTTGCATGTCAGGGTTATGGCAATGTCAAACACTTCTTCCAAAAACGAACATGCACGTCATGAAACAATCAGCAGAAGCAGTATACATATTAGAAGGAAATCTGAATATACAAATTCATGCAACAGGTGGATGATTTCCTTTTTATTTGCACAAACTATCAAACAGCTACTGCACAGTAAAGAATTGTCGAAAATGCACATCATCACTGAATAATGTCACCAGATCAATCCACATAAGATAAGAGGACATTTTATTACCGTTCAGAAGGTGAATATACAAGTGCATGGCGCAGGTGAATGATTTCCTTTTTGTTTTCACAAACCATCAAACAGCTTTTGCACAATAAAGGATTGTCAGAAATGCATGCCATCACTCACAAACATTACCAAAACAATCCACATCAAATAACAGGATATTTTCATCATTATTCAGAAGATAAATTGCGATTTCATAACAGGTCCATCAACGCCCGTACAACAGAGCTATACAGACCAATTGCGATCTCAGATCTAAATTTTTTTGCAAAGCAGAGCGCCAAAAAAAACATAACTTTGAAAACCAAACCCAGCTAGCGAGAGCAATCTTAGCATCCCACGCACCAACTCTAACGCGTACCGAAGCCATGCAGTTCACATCACGAAAGGCATACAGCCGAGCCGACCATACGAATTAAGAAACCTAGGGCGCGCGAGTAGCGAGGCCACGTAAACCTAAAAGTCAGCAAGCGACGCGCGCGCGCGCGAAGCCAAATCTGAATTAAGATATGCGAGCACGACAGTGAAGCGGGGAGAGAGCACGGCGTGCTCACCTGGAGCCCGGCGCGGGAGGAGCGGGAGATGGGGGCCTTCTTCCCCTTGTCCTTCTCCGCCGACTTGGCCGCCGTCGTCTTGGCCGCGAGCAGGCCCTTGCCTCCCTTCCCCGCCATCTCCTCCGCTTCGCTGTGGACCCTGCAGAGGAACAGCCGGGTCCGACGGAGTCAGAGCGGATCGGGCGGATCCCGCCGCCTGGCCGCAGAATCGCGGCGCGGACCGCCGGCTCGGAGGGCTACGGATAAGGCGGGCGCGGTTACCTTTCGCGACGCTTCGCTTCGCTTCCCTTCCCTCCGACTCACGCCACGCGAGAACGAAAGCGCGAGATCTTTTCTCCGGGCTCCCGACGCGTGGGCAGGAGGTGGGGGAGGGCCGTGGCCTTATAGACGCGACGTTGTGTTTCCCCCTCGTAGAATGTTGGTTATCCCTTACTAAGGCTTGTTTGCGCGCGGCGCGGGCGGTCGCCGGTCCGGTGTGCGGTTTGGGAAAAGGGAGAGGGTGGCAAGCGTAAACACGTTCGGGAAAAAAGCGTTCGTGGATTCCGCGGCGCGGGGCCTTGCGCGGTGACTCCTGCGGCGAAATTTTCGAAATGTCGCCCCCCCCCCCCCCCGGGTAGTGGTCTAGTGGAGCGGTACAGGGAAAGGGAAGTTACGTGGGTGGGCGGGAACGGGAGCGGGATTTCGCGAGGTCGTGTTCGGAATCCGGCGGGATCTCGTGGGGGTAGGTGCTGTTACCAAAGTGCCCTTCCACCGGGTCGTTGACCTTTACCTAGTCACCTTCAGGTTGCTTGCGAGCACCAACTGAGTACTGGGCTTAACAAAGACTTGGCCAAAGCTTTTCATTCGCGCCAACTCCCAGTGTCCCCTGCATGACACGAGAAATTTGAAACAATTTGGCTACCGCGACCATCTCGGGCCTTCTCGGCTGTCCAGAAAATGAAGCAAGTAAAAGACCTTTTCCTCAGGAGGGGGAGGCTGGAGTTCAGTAACGCGTCGCAGCATCGATTTGTCGCCGGGCCCGTGTGTGCACAGAATAGGCCCGTGTGTGCGCAGATAGGCCGGGCCAGCTAGCAGAAAGGGGCCGCCGTGAGAGGACGCCGGCCCGTGTCGAACCGCGACCAGTCCGCTCCTCGCTCGTCTCGCGTCTACCACGGACCACATGCGCGCACCATCGCGCGTTCCGAGGGCGAGAGAGGTTTCGCTTCGCGCACCGAACTCCCGTCCCACCGCGCGCGTCGGCGAAAAGGTGGCGCGCGCGGACCTTCGGTGGCCGTGTCCAGGAAGGAGCGGCGCCCGGCCGGCAGACGGCGATCCGGCAACGGCTGCGGAGATCTTCCTCCCTCCGTAAAAAAAGTGTTCGTCAGTCGAGATCGCCGCGCTACGTTTAGCGACAGGACAGATCGAGCAGCCCAGCTACTGCAGGATGATAGCTGCTGCAGGGGGCAGTATCCATTACAACCGGCGCCGTCGCGAGGAAACGTACGTTCAGGGATCAGGACCGTATCGGGGCCGAGGATTTTCAGTGATACGGACGCAGAGACATCCACATTTCCGTTCGGTACGGCGGTGGTAGTTTGTTCTGGACACGAGTCGCAAACCGAACCGCCGAGACTTTTAGGTTACTTAAGCCAAAACGTGGGGGGACGGGAAGATGCCGAAATAGTGTAAGCTAACCGTTGGATGCCTGTGATCGAACGAACATGGTGAATCCCGGTTGCATTGGATGGGCCAGGACTGCACATCTTCTTCAACGCCTCCGGGCCCTTGGCCCTGTGTGGTCCCGCCAGGAACGCACCGATCGAATCGCCGTTTCGCTTAACGCAGCGAACGTTCTGGTGTCTTTCAACTAAGGGAGTATATGATGTTACGGATGGATCGGAGAGAGCGTTCCAGAATCTGCTCGATCGTACACACTTGGACTGTTGGACGTACCGGCCTGCGCCCTCTGACGAGGATGGACGATACCCTAGCTTGCCGTCAGCCACGTAACGTGCGGCGAGCATATGAACGTAACGCCGCCACCTTCTTCTTCTTCTTTGATCCGCCGGAGCGTGACTGACAGCAAGACGGGGACACGAGGAAGACGGGACGCCAGTGCTTCCGTGCGTGCTTGGACTTGGATCCGGGATCACTGTAGCCCCCCGGGTCACGGAAAGCGGCGGTGCGCGCCGGCGCGCGCGGTCCACTAGCTTACCTACCGAGCCATGACCGATGCGTGGACGCAGGACGCGTCGCGGAAAGATACGCGCAGATACGCGCGCTTGCGGCAGCCGTGCCGGCCGGCAGGGAGTGGGCGTCGACGGCGACAGGGGAGATCGCTCGCGTACTGGCCTCTGACCGCTGGCTGCAGCCTAGCTCACTCACAGGCCAGCGCCATGCGCGCCTCTCGCCACGCACATCCATCCGTGGGTGCCTCACTGCCTCGGCGCACCCGGCCGGCCGTCTCGTACGGGCCAGATCATCGACGAGATCGGATCAGAGGAACGTGCGATCGGCGGCGACGGTTCCGGTTCCGCCGGCACGTACGGGTGCGACGGTGCGCTTCGGGCTACGGTACTGGCAGGCAGGGGCAGGGCAGGTCGGCCATGCTTGCTACACCACACTAGCTAGTCCACAAAGCTCTTCCTTTTTCCCCTTTTGCCGCACTTGAACGGCATCCATGAGTGACGCCTACCTCCATCTCGTGCCAGTGGGCTTCTCGTCGGTTCCGAGTTCCAGACGGACGGGGATCCTTTTTCGGCATATAACCAATTAACGCGGGCCGGAACGCGTTGTTTCTGCTGGCGCCAATTAACTATATACTCCCTTTGTTCTGAATTATTTGATGTTTATGATAACTAATTTAGTTTAAAATGAACTAGATTTTTTGTTCTAAACATCATTTATTTCAGAGCGGAGGGAGTAGTTCGGGAGATGATGCCGGATCCCCCATCCTCTTTTGATTCGCTAGCAGATACAGATCGTTTCAATCTAAAATTTGCACTGTAGATGTATATATCAGCAGTCTCTACGACGATCGACGTGTGACGAGAAACCACCAGTGTCAGTCAGACGGCGGTGAGCTGCCGGCGGCGTGCATCGGTGCATGCCTGTCTTTAGTTGACTTCTCTACTCTAACCACAGTACGAAGTAAACAGACAATAACAAATCCCCCACCACCACTGCTGCTGCTACTTGGGGTTTTCTATAGCTAGTAGATCGAAGAAGTCAATCTACACAGAATACGTGAGAGAGAGAGAGAGCAGCAGCAGCAGTAGCAAATCAAAGAAAAAAATAGAGTAGTACGCACAGTCCAAGAAGACTAGTACTAGTACGGCTCTGGAGAGAGAGCGAGTACATTCCGAGAAGGAACGCAACAGGGTATCATCAGTACCGTGGCGTCCGTACGCTCGCCGCCGCGGGTTCCCCCCCGCCCGCGACACCGGGACGTGCCTCCGACGCCGCCTGCTCTCGCCCCGAGTCGTCAGCCATCCAGTCACGGCGGTAAAACCAGCGGCAGTTCTGAATTAATTGACCTTTAGGACAGGAGTAGTTTCGATCCTCGTCATGCTGCGGAGACACGCCTCGATCCCTAGGCCTGGCGAGATGCCGGCTGCTGCTGCTGCCGATCGAAGGGGAAGAGAAGTAAATCCGCCGAGCTGGCATGCAGCGCCGATACTGCGAGGAGCCTGCTGGCTGCTGCTGCCGTCGTCTGCCGCCTTGGCATTTCCTCGGATCGTGTTCGTCCGTGTACCACTAGCTAGCGATTAACTGTAGCTATGGAGCAGCTCTGGGGAACCGATCGGGCACATGCGACGGCCGACGGGGCGTGTTTCTGGACGCGTGGTTTCGGTTGGAGCTTGTTAGCTCGAGAACGGCCATGCCACTATATATTCTACTAGTATGCGCCATGTGTAACTGTGTACTCTGCGTGTCCCTAATCCCGATCACGCACGCCGTTGGTTGCAAATTGCAGTGAAGATGTTGGAGCTAGCGGATCATGTCTAGGTGGTGCATGATTCATTATTAGGTGCTGGTTCCCTCGAGTTTGCCTAGAAAAACGATGACCCGAGCGAGATCGTCCCTGATTCGAAGACAAGGAGGGAGAAAGATAACGCGTCGGGATCCGGGTGCATGAGCAAGCGAGCGGCGCTAGCTAGGCTCAGGTAGTACAGCCGGATGGAGGCGAGCACGGAAGCCGGAGAGGATTCAGGGGTGGCGGCGGTGGTGCGTACACGTGGTCCACCAATGCCGATCCATCGACCGGTGGGTTTGTTTATGCGTCGTGTGCGCCCATCAACCAACAGCGTTTTTCTTCGGTCACTTTACTGTGAGAGATCGTGGCCGCTATTATGGTGCTGGCCGGCCGGCCGGTGCCACGACTTTTCGGGGAACAGATATCAGCATATTTTTTCAGGGTTACTAATAAAAAATGCCATGGTTTATCCTTTATTTTCTCAATTTAATTAGCCGTCGTTCTAGACATGTGAATTAAAAACGCTGGGATTTCGCATGCAGGAATATTACCTTAATTACCAAGGAAGGATACGTTAAGCCTGCTTGATCCGCGTAAAATTCAGAAATTTTCTTTTAAGCAGTGATCCAAGTGCACCGCCCTTACCTCTTTGGGTAACCGTTTCTGAGCTTTTGTCAGTGGACTGCGTTTCGCACCGTAGTTGTGCCCATTTTATTAGCTCTTCACTAGCATAGCAAAACTCGATCGGCGCATATCATTTCTCTCTCTTTTTTTGTAGAAAAAAAATAAACAATGCCTTGCTTGATGATGCGGTGGAGAATGATTGGAAACCAAGAAATCCTGCTACTCCGTTAGTGTCATTATGTTAATGTCATGATTATTCATGCTAATTAATTAAGGTTAATCATTCCGGAATATGGTCGCGTGGAGCTGAGAATCCGCTCCCGCCGCACATGCACGCCGGCGTGGGGCCGACACCTCAGTTGACTTGCCCCCATTCCTCCAGTCACGTGGGTCCCACCGCCCTGCGAATCCAACTTCTTCTCTCTCTCTCTTCTCCTCCTCTTCGGTCTGTATTGTTGATACTTCCGTTCGTTTTGGTACAAGTAATATGAGACAGGGTGAGTAGTAATTTGTGATGGTGACTAGGCCGGATCGAGTATATGAACAAAGGGCGCTGTAAATGAGTTGGCGGGTGGCTATGACAGTCTACAGGAAGCAAACTAATTCTGACGGAGAAAAAGAATGGTACACGTAGATCCTGCGGCGAGGCGGGGCCCTCTGACAAGTGGGTGTATCAGGATCCCTGGGGCGACATGCCATCCTGGCCCACCATCTGAAGTGGCGCGGGACCCGCGGTGAAAAATGATTCGGTCTCGGCCTCTCGGGGGAGGAAGGAGTTGAAGCAGCAGGACGGTGACGTCAGGCAGCGCATCACCCAAAGGGAAGGGAGGGGCACAAGGTACCGGCAAAAATCGGCGCAGTCCAGCTCATCTCGCGACACGCGGCTCGCACGGTGGCCCGGCTCCGTATGGTTCCATTCACTCGCCCGAGCTGGTCCCCCGGGATCGTCTGCGCCCCTACGCACCCTGCCAGCCATGCACGGCAGGCCCCTCTGGTATTTGAGCCTTCTTCCCCTACGCGTCATTCATCCTACGGCGAGCTCGGTGGACTAGCGTCGCGAAACAATGAGAGGAGCTGATGCGTCAAGAGGACCATCCAATTGGAAGTCCACACGTGCAGTGCTATAACAACTCAGCTTGCGCCCATGAATAGAGGATCCAAACGGAGGAAACAAAAACTATTGGCTCCGGCTTCCAACTAGCCTCACCTCACTCGTGGTCTAGTAACTTAACTGCTGGTGTAAGCTGTAACACCACTTCCATCTCTCACCTTTTCCTTCTCTTCCTTCCTCTATATATATATACACACACACCTCCACCTTCTTCCTGGGTCGTCTCTTCCACCACCCCTTCCTCCTCCTAACCGCTGCAGCCCCAAAGCTCCAGCCTTTTGCAGAGACGCATACGCAGAGAGGGAGAGAGAGCTGAGACCCACGAAGCAAGCTGCCAATCCTAGCTAGCTAGTAGTGTGAAGGCGTCCCAGGTGAGAGAGACCCAACGAAGACGGCCGCGACAGGCTAGCCGCCGACCAGCTGCTAGCTCCCGCGGAGCCGATGGCTGGCGCCAACGTCGGGACGGAGCTCCGGCTCGGCCTGCCGGGAGGCGGCGCCGAGGCGGCCAAGGCCGGGAAGAGGGGGTTCGAGGAAACCATCGACCTGAAGCTGCAGCTGCCCACGGCCGGCATGGAGGAGGCCGCCGCCGTCAAGACGGAGGCGCCGGCCGCCGAGAAGGCCAAGAGGGCGGCGGAGGCGGCTGCCGCTGATGCCGAGAAGCCACCTGCACCCAAGTATGTGCATACCTTCTTTAATTACGATCATCATAACGAAATAGAGAAAAAAGTCCCGAAATGGTATATATAATTGGCATTGTTTTCCTCTCTCGCCTAATATTTATAGCACGTCGCATAATCTCTGCATATCGACGAGGATAACATATTTTTAAAGTGGGGCAAAAATATCCGTAGACAAGATCGATCCTCCAGCAGAAAGCAAACCACGGCGTATGTTCCTTGTCGCTACTAAAGTGCCCAGCGAATTATCAACAACTTTTACTGCGAAAATTATCATGGCCTTTTTATATCAAGACATATGCAGATTTGATACCTGTCTTTGTCGGTAGATGTCAGAAAAGAGTGGTTTAGTACTTCTTACCTTCACCTTTTGGTAGATTCCATTAGAAAAAAAAGCTGGTCTTGTGCTGAGACAAAATGAGAGGTCGTTACAAGTAACTAGGTATTTTGGATATCAGAGTAGCCAAGTGATATCTGTGTGATGATGATGATGATGGTGGCGGTTATGATTCACGTTGCAGTAATCAGATGGCATTTTGATTGTAGACAGTATTAGCATTAAGTCCTGGCCATCGCATAATAGTTAAAGCAGGGTTGGTCGCCAGCAAGAACATAGTAACATGCGCATTAATTCTAGCTAGTTGGATCTGTCCACTTACAATAGTGAAGAATCTCAATTTCATCAGGCGAGAGCCTGAACTGAGATCTGAAAAACCAAGTAGTAAAAACTATGTTGCTGTGTCTGTACAAATCAGGGCACAAGCCGTGGGTTGGCCGCCAGTCCGATCATACCGCAGGAATGTCATGAGCGTCCAGTCTGTGAAGAACAAGAAGGAAGAGGAACCTGAGAAGCAGCAGCCCGCCGGCAGCAACAGCTCTGCCTTCGTCAAAGTCAGCATGGACGGCGCGCCCTACCTGCGCAAGGTGGACCTGATCATGTATAACAGCTACAAGGACCTCTCCATTGCTCTCAAGAAGATGTTCAGCACCTTCACAGCTGGTAAATCATCAGTGGCACTGGCATGGGAGATATGCCCCATATGAACTGTCAATCGATCGCTTTGGAAGCAAACACTTGACCGGAATTAATATGCGCCGCATCGATGATCCATCTTACCAGGGAACAACATGAGCGAGGGAAAGCTGGTTGATCCGGTGAGTGGTGCCGATGTTGTCACTACTTATGAAGACAAGGATGGCGACTGGATGCTCGTCGGGGACGTCCCGTGGGAGTATGTCCTCAGCATGTCATTATATGCTTCCATATATTACCACCCCATGATAAGGATCAACTTGAGCAATGCTCAGACTGCAGTATCTTACGATGCCTGTCCATTATCCCTGCAGGATGTTTGTCGAGTCATGCAGGCGCCTGAGGATCATGAAGAGTTCTGAAGCCATTGGTCTTGGTTAGTATCATTACCTATTTTTCCACTACAGGTTTTATACGTTAATCCTAACCTTACATGTTCTTTTTATTAAAAAAACAGCACCAAGAATCAAGGACAAGTGCAAGAACAGGAGCTGAACAACTTGCAGTTTAAGATGCTAAGCATGGTGTCATAAGAATGGAGCCCTTGCAGTGTGTTATGTTTTTTCTAGAAACACAATGTTTTTAATTACTAGTTGGATTAAAAGAAGGGAGGGTTGTCATGTTTAATTTGTTCATGTACCAGAAGAAATAATCTATCCGTATGTAGCTGGATTGGTGTTATGTGATGTCCCCTACCATGTGTCCCAGAATCTACTTGGTGGTTTTATTCCAGTGTTGTTAATGGAGCTTGTGTGATTGTTAAGTAAAGGGCATAAATGAGACAATTAGTATTGTATCTTTAAGTTAGCCTCTTTGTTAATTGTCAATACAATATTTGGTAACCTGTATGTGATCAAGGCGGGGGGGGGGGGGGGGGGGGACAAGGCATGTGGCTGGTGATGGGGAATCCATTAGTGCAACCTTAAATAACCCTAGTCTATCTGTCGCTTTGAGTTGTTGAGAAGGTTCGGTCTGTACTCTGTAGGCATGATGGCATGGTCACGGAATGAAGCTTCCTTGCTCTTGCCAGAGTTGTGGTCATACCAGAGCCAAGTACATTGCATGAACAAACCAAAACATACTTTATTCAGTAAACATTTATGATTAGGGTAACATAACCGATATGTAGGATAGCAATAATGTTTGGCCTGCAGGGTTGTCAAACATATGATACTCTTGGAAACAGCATCAAACGATGGGCGTTCTTACCGAATCATGCAATAATTGAATCTGAATACCTAATGAGAGTGTGCAAGTTATGTGGTTAGAATGACGCGGGGGGAGTCACTATATCATTCTTTCGTAGTGTTGAAATGGCTCTGCTTAAAGGACAACTAACTTGTAAATCTGCAAAATAGCACCAAACACTCCATAGAAAAGCACTACTGCCCTATTGGCTATTGCTTACCAAAACTGGAAGAAATGTCACTTTACTGAACAACAATCATTTCCGGAGACAACACCACATGCTATACAAAAATAAGCGTAATTGGCTTACATCATACTGGAGCTTAAACAATGTACATACAAAGATCTCACCTCTCCAGGCAGTAGAGCTATTCCAGTATTTGCATGCAGAAGACTAGAAAAAAGGGGGAGTACCCAGTGATGAAAGCTCTCGCACATTGTGTGGTCTGAGAAAGGGAATTTCTAAGCAGAAGACCGGAAAACAGCATATAAATATTCCACATGAACATGTTAATCCTGCACACTCAATTACTGCAAGTGTTCAATAAAAACTTGCAAGGCTCCCGCTGAAAGCCATATCTTCAGGATCACAGATAGACCCAACGCCAACTGGGATAGCAGCAACAATCACACACTCATACTGCAAGGCCTCTATTCCTGAACAGCTAATTCCTGCAAATGTTCAATAAATACTTGCAAACTAACATCATCCGTGAATATGACTTCTGATCCCTCTGAAAGCTGTGTTTTCTGTGTCACAGATGGATTCAAACGGGCTAGCAGAAACCTGGCCTGGCTACCATGCTGATTACATTTTATGAGTTTTGGCACAGGGAAACGGTCTACCATTAGTGCCTCTGCATCTACTTCTGGTGCTTCCAGTAGTTTCCGCAAATTTTCATGGTTTGGGTCCTTATGATAGCCCAGCTTCCTCCATTGAGCAATCTTTGAACCATAATGAATCACAATATAGAAGTATGAATCAAATAGTAAAATGACATCAGGAGAGATTGAGCTGACATCTAGTAGAACAGGAATAGGTGGTCCATCAAATGAGTACTGAAATAGTGTTGGTTGGATCATGATTAGAGACCCCACAACACCCTCCCTATTCAACATCAATCGGAAGAATGCAGTTTCATCAGGAGAGCTGTTGAAAACATCAATGAACTGTGACCTCCGCAGGTAGTACATGAACTGCGGATATAGGGAGAAGTTAGTTGACAGCCGAAATGTAGATGGGTCTTCAGGAACATAGTTTCCAAACTTAGCAGTAAAACGGATAAGCATCTTGTCAAGCCATCGTATAACATCTCTAACGTGGTATGTCTCTGCCCTGTGAACAGCAAGTCTGGCCATAACCGCTGCAGCAGCTTCCTGATCAAACCCTTCAGCAATTTCAGGAGATCGAGGTGCAGCCCACCGTCTCGCAACAGTCGTTACCCTTAGACGATAACTACCATCACCATGCCGGTACCTTGTCATGAACTGAATAAAGAAGACAGTTGGGGGCTCAGCTTTAGGACTGCAGTCAACTCGAAAAAAGAAAGCAATGCTAGTTTTGCTGTTTAGTGTGCTAGTTTTCCAGTAATTTGTCCCGCCCTCACCAATTTCCTTATCGCTAACTGAGATGTTTTTCCTATGGAGAGAAACGCAGGGACCAAGGGCACCACAAATCTTTACCTCCTTTGATGTCACTATCTCAATCATCGCATTAAAGTTCATGTCAAGGTAATCAATACCGTCACGCTTGAAGACATGCCTTAAACAGCTTTTGAACTGATCAGACTCAAATGACTCCGTATGCACCATCAAACCCCCAGAGACTTCAATTGGATGCCTCAGCTCAGCAGCACCAACCTGATCAAGAGAGCAGGCAAATAGATCAAGAACTACTGCATGATCTATTATCCTGTTTGCAACTTTCTTGTAGAAATCACGTGCTTTGTCAGCAAGAGGTGCATTACTTTTGAAAATGTCACGATGAGAACGAATTGCTTTTCCAAGATCAGTTTCCACCACAAGTCCTGGACCAACTGTTGCTGGACCAGATGTGAAGACCATAATCCGACCACCAGCACTAGGTGGGCAGCAACCTTCTAGAAGAGCAACAGCAGTGGAAATAGCTGCACCGGTGGCTCTTAAACGACGATGCCCACGCGGACATGCGAACATGGAACTAAGGTCCTCTATTGCAGATGTGATGTTAAATTCACATTCAGAAACAGGCAACAAAAATCTCTGTGCTTCAGCGGATCTTGGCATAGCCAACTTATTGTATCGTGAATGCTGGACACCTAGAAGTTCCTGAATCTGAAACATATATAGAAAAAGATTTATAAGACATGCATCATGGATAAGAGTTCCTGTAAAGCAGTGTTTTAAAAGGGTGCCTGGACGCCAAGGCACCCGCCTAGGCGACCGGACATGGCGTCCAGGCGGGAGCGTCTGAACGCCTAGGCGGCGACTAGGCGAAGCCTTTTAAACAAAGCTGTAAAGCAAGCACTCGTAAAAGCAATCTGAAACATTCTCTTTTTATACATTTGTAAAATTCCAGTCATACGAGCCAAGCTCACTTGTCACAAAACCCTCACTACCCAGGTTTGAGTTATTTTTAACTGATTTCGGTGAATATTTCCTTCTTATTAGAAAAACGCATATTCCCTCTTGGGCTTGGTCTTGAGAAAAAAAAACCCGAGATCCCAAAAAAATTAGATGCGGACATGAGCATGTGCAAGGGTTACTATCCAACATTGTAGAGATACTAATGCTATACATACAACAATCACCAATATTTAAACCCTGTCACCAACATTTTAGAGATCATCATAACTTAGATTCCTGTCACCTCATATACGCAATCAAAATTGCAGGAAATAAAAGCATCCTGGTCCCATAGAATTAAGAAACCAAGCCAGCAGAACATGCACCACTGCAACATAAACTGGGTCACCAATATTTAAACAAAAAGTCATGCCATAGTAGACCAACGATCACCTTTGGCTACAATTTTACATGTAGATTTCATAAAACACCTACAAGCATCTCAAGTATCAAACCATTCCTACAGGTTCTAAAGATTGATCAGATTATGTGACCAGATACGGTTTTCAAACGTGCTAGCTAGTGCTAGTCGCTGGATCAGATCATATTTAACTCAACAAATAATGGTGATGATCAGTTACATTAATTAGCCTAATCACGCCAGTGGAAATGACTGCCTAAAAATTCTCTCCCCAAACCCTATAACATGTGAGAGCTTTCAGCACTGGGTACACCGTTTTAGAATCACACCAGTGGACATCGTAAGGATCAGACGACAAGTTTCACATTTCACAAACCTTGCTGGACTCAAGCTCACGCTCGCCATTGATGACGACCACCCGGGCACACCCCTCGAATCCGAGATCGTGCACCCACACCGAGGCAGCGAAGGTGACGAGCGCCACCCTGGTCCCCTCGGGCAGCCCCTGCACGACCCTGCGCACCTCGTCCTTGAGCACGGCGAGCTCCGCGGGGTCCGTGGCCGCGTCCACCACGAACACGAGCGCGGGCGGCCCCGGGCCCCCGGCAGCGGCTGCGTCCGGCGGCAGGGCGTACTCGACGCTGGAGTGCGTGGGGAAGAGCTCGGCGGGTAGCGCGTCGGGCGCGAGATGGCGCGGGAACGTGTTGGCGCCGGCGCCGCAGAAGGGGCAGGCCCAGCGCGCGGAGCCGTGGTGGACACGCGAGAACGGGTTGAGCGCGGCGCCGCAGGACGGCGTCCCGCAGCGGAGCGGCGCGTAGGGGAGGACCGGGACGGGGTCCGCCCCCGCCGGCGGCGCGTGGAGCGGCGCGCAGAGGACGGCGGTGGGGACGACGAGCGACGCGGCGGCGGGGGGAGTCGGCGGCCACGTGTGCCACGGCCACCGGAGGCCCTCAACGGCCTCGAGCTCCGCGAAGTCCATGGGAAATCGGGCCCTCCCCGACCGGGCGGTGGTGGAGTGGCGACTAGGGTTGGCGGCCTCCTCCTGCTTCCTCCGCCGTGCTTCCCTGTCCTTTTCCCTTGGTGGGTTCCTTTCTTCCTCGCGCACATCTGTCTGGATGGATGCTTCTCTCTTTCCCTCTGCTTAGTTCAGTTCGTCTCTCGCTGGCCGTCGGATGGTCATCGGACAGCTCATCTTGGGCCTGTGCCTGGGACTCGTCTGTCGCTTTATGCTGGGCTAGTAGTGGGCCCAGTTAGGAGAGCAAACTTGGGCCAACCGGGTGAACCTGTTTGTGACAGCCTAACTGAAGTAAAGTAAGGCCCATCCAAGAAGCAGTGCCATTTCGTGGGCCGTGGTCGGCCACAGTCCCACGTGAACACGACACATGGCGGCCTTCCCACACCACGGCGTCGCCGCCTCGACGACGACGCTGCCCGGGCTCCCGCGAGATGACGCCACCCGGCGGCCATCTCGTCCCACGCGACGTCGCTTGCCGCCCCCTCCACGTTGGCTGGCATGCCCACAGGCACGCCTTGTTCGCGCGCACAGCGGGCATGGGTGGCCAGGTAACAACAACTGGCACCAGGGCGGCGGGCTCCTTGGAGTAGCGGGGGAAGAAGCCATGGGCGGGGCACATGCTACCAAAGATGAGGAAGAAGCTGCACGGCGTCGGTGGCGCCCGCGATGGCGATTTGGGAAGCTCGTCGCCAAATTACGCTGTCAGTGATGCCTCGAAATGGATCCGTCCAGCGCAACTCCCTCGGCTCGGCGACAGACGGTCCGGGCGCGGCTGGGCGGTGACGCTGACGGGAACGGAGGGGCAGCCTGGACTTCACTGTGAGCGAGCCTGCGGGAGAGCAACTGTAAGTGAGAGAAGAAAGGTGGTGAGTCTCATGCTAACTGTAGTTTAGGAGTCTGAAGCGAAAGTCATTAAAATAGAGACTTATTATGCTCATAAAAAATAGAACGATTACAATGCAAACAGACTTAATGAAAAAGACTTACAATACAATCGTACAAAAATCTACGCTAGACCACGCAATCTTACGCTTAAACCTTTTACCTTTAACATTTATTTTTTTCCAATAGGCAAAAGGATTTAAATATAAAACACAATTATTATAGGATGAAAATCGTGTGATATAGAAGAGATTTTACACGATTATACTAGAGTGTCGTTTATATTCTAGTTATTAAAAAATAAGGTTCTACTTATATTCATCTTTTAACTTATTATAAGAAAATAAAGTAGGACCTGCTCGAGATGGAAACTACTACTACTAGCAAAACATAAGTACCATTCGCTTGCCACCTCTACCAACAAACTGATTGCTCGCACTCGTATTCGTTAAAAACAGCCACGCATCTCTTCCCCCTGCGCTCCTCTCTGGCCTCTCTCCTCCCTCTGCCGCCGTCGCCATCTATTACTCCTTGGCCCCGCAAAAGCTGTGGAATATAGGCACAGAAAAAAAGCAGGGTCGAAGGCGGCAGGAGCCGGAAAGCCATCCACCGTCCACGTGGGGCGGCGGCTGCCGGAGATGTGAGAGCCGCCGCGCCGTAGGAGATGGCGGCGGCCGGGGGAGAGGGGAAGAAGCGGGGCGCGTCGAGGAGCTGGGTCCTGTTCGACGCGGCCGGGGAGGAGCGGGCGCTGGACGCCGACAAGTACGCCATCATGCACCGCGTCGACATCAACGCCCGCGACCTCCGCATCATCGACCCGCTGCTCTCCTACCCCTCCACCATCCTCGGGCGCGAGCGCGCCGTCGTCCTCAACCTCGAGGTGCGCGTCCCTGGGCCCGTCTAGCTCCCCGATCGTCCGATTATGTGTTGTTTGGAAGCTAGTGCTGTGAATCATGTCGCCTTTTTTTTTTCTGTTGCGATTGTTTTCTCCTCTGTGGTGATGCGACGAGAGGAACCATGGCGTACGCGAACGAACCCCGTGAACAACACGATTCGCGAACACTTTTCTTACGGATTTTTTGGGCGGATGTTTGGTTCGACAATGGATTCTGATGGGTCGTGGTGTTCAGTTTTCATGGTTTTTCTGGGTTTCTCAAGGTGATCAATAAGTTCTAATGGCTTTCATCTTCCTTCTGGTGGAACTTCATCGGTGGCTCGAGCAGCACATAAAGGCGATCATTACTTCTGAGGAGGTGAATTTTTACTGCTAATCTTTTCCTGTTTGATTATTCCGCTTGTCAAGAGATTCCAATTCGTCTCCTCTCATTATATCGAATAACACCAGCTTTCCTGTGGATCATACGCGCAATTTGGCTTATGCAGACTTGGATGATTGGCTATCTATGACTCTTAAATTATTGGTAGTATTGGGATTTTGCATGGTTCCGTTACAAAAGGGGAAGGTTGGAGAAATTCCTTGAGTTATGGCCCCATGCCGTTGAATTTCATGCCTGAAGTCAAAGTAGGAGTACATTGTGTGCAAGTTCCCAGATCAGTATTATTTTAATAAGACGACCGCCATATTTTATTTGATAGGACTGAGGATCTAAAATATCCCTATTGTCAGTAAGTGTTAGCTTACAATGCTGTTTTTTTTTGGCTTGGCTCAGGTTTTGCTTAGGGATCCTTCAGATGAGAATGTAATCCCTGTCATAGAGGAGCTTAGAAGACGCTTGGCACCTCCAAATGCAACCCAGTATGATGGGAAGGAGAACTTAAGTGACCAGCATGATGTGGAAGGGGCAGAAGAAGATGGTAAGTTATGCTTGCCAATCTTTGTGAGCTCTTGATGACAGAAGCGTGTTTCTCTATCTGTGATGTTGACATGCTAATAAACTTTTGACATTTGGTCCTCGATACTTAAATGCCTCTCTCCTTTAGATACCCACCCATGCATGTTGATCCCGTCAGCTTGATATGTCTTTTGTCAAACTGTAGAGCCTGTATAGCTATGTTAGAATCTATTAGACTGATCACACTAGTGGACCTCTATATGCGACCACTAAAAGAATATTCTCAGCTTTTTAGAGTGAATCTAAAAGATTCACAGCTTTACAGTTCAGTTCTCTACACTCATGAACCTCTAAATCCAACCTCTATATCAGCTACCTCATATTTTATATTACATCATACAATTACCTTATAATTTATATTATATCATACACCTATTTGTATTTCACTAATATCACATTTACAATTTACGAAAAATCACCAAATACATTTTTCATTTTATTTATTTATTTTATTTTCTCACAACTTTTCCTCTATTTTTTACTTTTCCCGTTCTCCCCGTTGGTCTAGCTAGCTGCTTCCTTTGTACTTCCTTCGATCCATTTTTGCTAAAAGACCTCCACCAACGACGACACCATCGATGGACTCTTTGCCACCGCATCTCCATTCCGCTCGGAACACTTCCGTCGCGCGGGAGGCAACTGCCGTGACCTCGGGAAGGATGCCGTCGACGACTGAGCACCTGTGAATTTCCAGTGTTACTGTAGATCCTCTAGTTTAGCGGGCGTTTTGCCGTCTCCCGCTGCAGCCCATTCGGCTGAGTCTGGACGCTATATTTACGGGTCCGGCGCTTTTACCGGCTCCCGGTGCGACCAGCCTTAGCGATAGGGGTAAACATGCGGGAGAAAAGATTTCTCTCAAAATGATGTATGGACCTCGGTTTCATCTGAAATGGAATTGGGAGTAATTCCGTTCAAAAAAATACAACTATATCTTTATTTCCTAAGATAAATTGTGTTGCAACTTTTCTATCTATTCAAATGGATAAATCCAGATGAAATTAAAATAAACCTCTACCAATTCCCTCACCTATAGTTATGAACTTATGGCCTACCACAATGTGCTTGGAAAAATGCTTTGTTGTTGTTTTTATAATTATGAACTTATGATAATTCTGGTCAGAATATTTTGCTTATTTCTGATTGTATTCTCTGTTGGTTTTAATGAATGCCCGTTGTAGTTATGCATAAATTTCTCACACCCTGCAATCTGATTCATAAACACCAGAATCTCCCTTTGAGTTTCGCGCACTGGAGGTTATTCTGGAAGCAATTTGCAGTTTTCTCGATGCACGAACTACTGAGCTGGAAACTGATGCTTACCCAGCTTTGGATGAATTGACATCCAAGGTGAGAAACTATATGATACTATATTGTATTCCCAGTAGTATGGACTTGTTCGGAACATCTTGAAAACATGTCCTTATTTTCTTTAAACAACATTCAGTGTCAAAGTGCTCAGTTCAGAAATCTTCTTCTTGACTTTATTCTGAAAAATGACATACATACATCCGGATACTGGATAGATATATGTGATGCCACTACATCAATATCCAGTTGTATCAGAATTCTTAAATTGTTAATTCTATTCCATAAATCAAAATCCTATGTGTAGGAAGTGCCAGCACTGTTCGTTTGAAATTGCAGCCAAGAGTGAGAATATAGAATTATTCACAGTGGTTAACTTGATATGCATCTGTTAGTACAAGTCATAATTATATGATGGGCGTAACCAGTGTTAAAGGCTCCCACACATTTTGGGTCTGGGGATTATTGACTTGAACACAATCTACTGGATGATTAATTTGTGTTGAGCCTGAAACATAATGTTAGCTTAATTGCATTGGTGAATAGTATGTCATAGCCCACAAGTTATCTCCCTAGCTTCTATGTGTTTACCAACTTCACCTATCCATCGAGGCAGATAACGCTTTCATAATACCTTAGTTCTATGGAAGATTAATTTCATTTGTCTCTCTGCATTCCATCCATATTAAGCTGAACTATTGTGGGCACTGCAGATCAGTAGCCGCAATTTGGATAGGGTGCGGAAGTTAAAAAGCGGCATGACTAGATTGACAGCGAGGGTTCAGAAGGTTCAACTCTTATTTAACATGTATCATTGAGTTTGCTATCTGATACTTTTTTTGTAATGTAACATATTTTCATATTGTTTACCATTCAAATGCGGGCCAGGTTCTGTATATAAGTATTGTTCTTTCAGTTTTCCCGCTGTGTGTAAGCTTAGTTCTGAACTTGTGACTACGAGCCATGTAACTGTAAGATATTAGAAAATTGGTATGGCAGTGTATTGTTTTTGGTTCCCTTGGTTATCAATGTATTATGGAACAAGATATATAATTTTTGGTGGACCCAATCAATTATCATGCTAATTATTTGGAAGATTGCTGATGATCCAGTGTTCTTCCAGAACCAGAGTGCAACGCTCCAAGTCCAATTTTCACCGAGACAACATTGAGATTTCCCCACCTACTTTTATTTAATATGAATCAGCGCTTGAATGGAACTAGTGTTATATTAGCTGTTGTACTCTATCATGCTGCCTTTGCCTTTTATATCGAACCACATATGTTGATACAAACTACCTTCTGTACAAACACCAGTAGGTATTCACAACTGCATATGTATGTTAGCTAATTACTTGCCTATTGCTCATGGATTAATCTTCATTTTTATTTTCTTTTTGTTTGGATTCTTGAACATTAGTACCATTGTTCTTAGTGATAGGATAGTAAAATTGTTTCACCTATTTTTGCTTTTCTCTGAACTTGCTTGGGACACGAGTCTTTTCTATGGTTTTCTCTATTCATAAACTGTATCACAAAATGTGATGTGTGCCAGGTGAGAGATGAGCTTGAACAATTATTGGATGATGACGATGACATGGCTGATCTTTACTTGTCTAGAAAGTTGGCTGGGGCGTCTTCCCCTGTCAGTGGTTCTGCTGGACCAAATTGGTTCCCAGCATCCCCAACTTTGGTTTCAAAACTATCAAGAGCAAGCAGAGCCAGTGCAGCAACTATACATGGAAATGAGAATGATGTGGAAGAGCTAGAAATGTTACTGGAGGTTGTATTTTTCTCCTTTACCTGAGAAACAATGACTTATCATTTGGTCGAGTACTGAAAGATATCTTAATTTGCAGGCCTATTTCATGCAAATAGATGGCACACTAAACAAATTGACAACGGTGAGTTAGCACAGCTATTTTGACTCTACATGATTTAAATACTCTTGTGAAAACTGGCCTTGTGATGCCGTTCACAAATCACAACGGGATCACTTGGATTTATTGCTAAGAGCACTTCTAGGTTTTAGCCTTGCGTTGATGTCGTGTATGTTTATGCCGCCTTTTCAGCTGAGGGAGTATATTGATGATACAGAAGATTATATCAACATTCAGGTAATATTTACTTAAATTGGATGTGTACTGACCTTGTTTCATTCTTCCGTTCTGTTTCTAAGGACTTCCTTTCCTTTTTCCTTTCTGCTGTGCAGCTTGATAATCACCGTAATCAGTTGATCCAGGTAATGTGTAAAGCACAACGCCTAATGACCTTTTGGAACCCACGATTCTAAAGGTTTGAAAACTTAGAAAGTGATTTTAGACAAGTGCTAGTCCATATTTTGCTATCCAATGAATATGTGCCTAACTGGTACTTCCTTTACCATATCTTGGTTCATGAACCTGTTTGTCGTTGATTTATGACTGCCATTCGTCTTGATAACCATATTGACCAGATTGGCCGAACAGACTCTTAATTCCAATGTCTATTGTATTTTAGTGTGCTAGCAATAGTAAAATATTTTTTATTTGGTTCCTGCAGCTAGAGTTATTCTTGAGTTCTGGGACTGTCTGCCTGTCTCTTTACTCATTAGTTGCTGGAGTTTTTGGTATGAACATTCCATACACTTGGAACGATGGCCATGGATATGTGTTCAAATGGGTAACTTGCTGCTCCTAGTTGGATACCCATTATGGTGATCGATGATTTTATCTCACTCAGTTGTAAACGTGTTCCTCTTGTGACAGGTGGTTTTTGTATCAGGGCTTTTCTGTGCGTTTATGTTTGTCTCCATTGTTGCTTATGCGAGGCACAAGGGCCTCGTTGGTTCTTGACTGGCTGAAAATAACCACATTACTTGCTTTTCTCAACTGTAAATTTAAGCTAGAGAGCATCAATTTCGTGAGATGATTCATCTCTTGTAGTAAATTCATTAGTACCATTCAGGGATGACCAATAGAAACAATAAACAAAAAAAGTAATTCAAAAGAAAAATATGATGACAGACTTCGACCCCTCTCTCGTGTCTGTGCTGAAACTTCCATATGATTGATGTTAAATTCTTTGTTCTTCGTTAGAAGATGATCCTTGTCATATATGCGTGCTGTTATATCTGGGTGTTTTATGTTATATCTCTGAAAATTGTTTTTCTTTTGGGAATTTCCATGATTAGCTGTCAAATTTTCCAATGAGGGTCAGCATGACGGCACATGCAAACGTGACATTGAATATTTCCAAGCGTGATTTCCGTTCCGGAATTCCTTTCAACTTCCTTTAAGCTGCTTCCGTTAAGCAGGAATGCTGCCGGTAGAAAACTTGTAAAAAGAACAAAAATGTGTGTCGCAAACCACAAGTAGATCTGAGTCACACGCGAGATAGCATATTCATTATTTAGATTCACAAGCCCTGTAGCCCGTCGCACACCGACGAGCAAAGTAGGAAAATAAAAGCTGGTGATACTGGTACATCGCAAAGCCTATCTAGTTCCTCGTCCTTGTTCAAAAGCGCTAAGCAAGCTCGACATCCTCTCCTCTTCCTTGCTTCGCTTATTGATCGGGACGTTCCCCCGTATTTCTCGTTCAGCACGAACTCAGAGCTAGAGGTCGAGTGCGCCTGTCAGTTTAATTTGCTTGAGCAGTTGAGCTGTACATCAGTTTAATTTCGTCGGCACTACACTAGGTATCGATGGAAGCAGAGATCCAAGGTAAGAACATGAGTGTACGTTGGCATGTTTTACTGCATTTGATGTCAAAAAAATTTTCTGGAGCCTTTGGGTGCTCTCTTTTAGTTTACGTGCATGCCATATGGTGTAAAAAAGGAGAAGAAAAGCTGGGGATGGTATTTGCAAGGCATAGATTACAACTAGAGTTCCTTGCTGCCTACCAACACCATCCGTCGTCGTCGTCGTCATCCCTTTATCTGCATCCTGAACAGAAGCACTAAGCAAGCCCGAACTTGGCGAGGATGTGGTGGTCCAGCTTCTCCTTGTTCAGCGGCTGCAGACACACAACAACACGTAGACATGCAAAAGCGTTTTCAGGGAAGAGCTGGTGATCGTATCCAAGGGCGCCCGAAATATGTGTTAGTTGAGCTCCCGCGTAGCTCACCTTGTGCGCGAAGTCGTCGGCGCCGGCGCGCGTTGATGACGCGTCCACGTCGCAGTCGCTGGACACCCCAGACGATCGGCGTCGACACGCCCAGGGCACAGATCCGCCTCGTGACCTGCGCGGGAACGCCGGTACGGTGGCGTGACCAGCGCCAGTCAGCTCTCGACGCGCCAGCAAAAAGCCAAAAACGCGCTGCACACGCACGCGCACCTCGTGGCCGTCCATGACGGGCCGGGCATCTGGCTGTCGGAGAGGATGAGGTCGTACGACGCGCCGGCGCCGGCGCCGGCGCGCTCCCGCACTCGGCGCACCGCCTCCGTGCCGTTCTCCGCCTCGTCCAGCAGCTCCACGCCGCCGACCTTCTTCAGCAGCGCCCTCGCCACGACCTGCACCGCCACCGCCACGCGTCAACGTACGCATTACACACAACAAAGCGCGTGATCGATCTCCGTGTCTGTGTCCGTCCGTGCCTGTGTGTGCGCACGCACGCACGCACAGACGGACGCACCCGGTGGATCGTCGCCTCGTCCTTCACGAGGAGCACCCTGATCTTGCGATCCACTGACGCTGAGCACGCCGCAGCACCGGCCATGCCGCGGGACGACGACGATCGACGTACGGCCACGCTAGCTACCTAGCTATCTCTCGCTTGGAACGGAGAAGGGAGAGCAAGACGCTGGTGGTACTGGACTAGTATACCGCGCGCAGCTTTTTAAGCTAGTAGCCGGCGGCCAGCCTCAGTACTGGTTGCGCCATCGGCACTGAACAAGACGGATCGAGACATATTGCACAGATTTGCGATTCTACGGCACTTATTACCCGTGCCTTTCCGGTCTCCTTCAGACAAGAATCCAAGCTGCTGCTGATGCCGTGGACGACTCATGCCCTACTGACCGGCATGTGGATCTCTTAACTCCCCAGCTAGCTAGCTCTCCTACTCCTCGTGCTATCACAGCTCAGCGTGGTACATCATGCATGCATGCATGCCGGTGACGGCGCTAGCTGCATGCATGCGTAACCGGCCGCGCGCAAAAGGATCGGTGCATGCACCAGGACGCAGTGCCTCGATCTCTGTCCCCCTGGTTCATTTACTAACAGCCGGCCAAATCGACACAGAGTGAGCTGCTGTTGCCTGGCTCTGGCTAGCCACGCAGGGCCAGCTGGGCCGGCCGACACTGAGATCGCCAGCCAGTCCTAGCTCCACGAGGAGCAGTGCCCTGATCTAGCGTGTCAGTGCACGGTGCGTGCGCCAAGACACGCCGCGCCGCTTCGTTCGCCGCACACGATCGATGAAGCACGGTCGTAGGCGACACAGAACGGCCATGGATCGAGTCCCCTTTTTTCCCCAAGCTTCAGCGCCTAGCTGCAGGTACTGAAAGAAACAAGAGAGGCGCCAAGATGCCGGCACTCTACACAAAAGTATTATCGGCATATCTTCCTTGACCTGAACCTCTGCTTCACTCTTACGTACGATAGAGTTCTGAAGACTGGACATGTTCTGCCCTGCCAGTGCTAGTACCATAAAGCCCAGCGACCTTGAACGAGAGCCTCGATCCAAATGCAATCATGGAACCGGAGCTGTTTGAACGGCAGCTGAAAATGGTTCCTTCTGCTTGCTGCCCTTGCTGATGAGTGATGATGCAGCCCGGACCTACACGTACGATGAGCGTTCGTCACCGAACAAACAGAGTACAGTGTATTGTCAGTAGCAGCCTACCACTACCAGAGTTTCTCTATCAACTTCTTTTCTTCTTTATTTCCTAATCCCCTTTCCTTTCTCTACGAGCTGACACAGACTTGTAACTTGTTCCTCGGAAAAAAAAGATAAAAAAAACTGCTTCGTCTACGTCCTGAACTGATGTCTTCATGATCAAGTCGAGGGAAAGCTATATGCCGTTGAATAATCTAGCATTTTTTACATCGATGTAGTATTGTGTTTCATATTTTTATTGATTGCAGCGTGTGAAAGCTTATACGTGGGATAAAAAAGGGGCAAAAAATTAACCCGAATACCATTCATACGTGGCGCTCACGTGGACGTAGACGTAGCGAAGGACGTCATGCAACGTGGCTCGCTGGAAACTGTCCTGGCCCACCATCAGCGATGGCGCCGCCCACACGCTATCGCCTCCGACCCATCTATTTATACACACACCAATACGGGCGATACAAAATAGACTTGCTCCTCAGGTCCCCCTTCCTCTCCTGTCTCACCCCGCGCCTCGCCGGAGCTCCGCCGCCGCCTCCGCAGCCACAGCTCCCCCCCCCGCCGTCCGGTAAAGCTACGGAGACACCGCCGGGGAGCCGCGTACACCTGAGGCGGAGGCTGAGACGCCGCGAGCCCGTGCGTTCCAGGGGTCCGCGCGAGGAGGGAGGCAGGAGGAGGAGGTGGTGGCCGGCGGGGGGCGGAAGAGATGGGGGCCGCGCGGGGGGTTGCGTGCGTGCGGCGGGAGACGCTCTCCGCGCGCATGACGTGCCCGCTCTGCCGGGGCCTCCTACGGGAGGCCACCGCCATAGCCGAGTGCCTCCACACATGTGAGTTCTCTGTCCAGCTCCCGTCGTCCTGCCCGGTTCTTTATTTCTCCCTCTATGTGTGCTTGCCTTTGCCCGCGCGCGCCCTGGGCGTGGCCGTGGTTCCCCGGCGCCGCCGCCCCCCGCGTAGGACGCTCGCCTCTGACTCGCGTCGGCGCGCGTCCCTGGTTTCGGCGTCGTATTCTTCTCGTTCTCTCGTTCCGTGCAGCGGGGGTCGATGCGAGCTCGTTGATCCTAGGTGGGTGGCGAACGCAGCGCCTTTCGCGTGGATTGCGGATTTGGCCTTTGGTTGAGTGTTTGGACGTGCGTGGCCAGCCCGCGCCGCGCCCTCGCGGGCGCTTCCTCGTGGCTGGGATTGTTGCAGGAGCTCGGCACGCCATGGCGTGCGCGTTTCGTGTCCGGCGTTGGCGGCTGCGGTTCGCTCCACGCCGCCGCCTTATCGTGTTTTCTCTGCCTGTTCTCGACGATCCCGAGGTGTCATGTGGCTGCTTTTGATCTGCACGAGCTCGGAGCTCCGAGCGTCATGAGTGTTCGCGTTTGGAGTCCGGCGTCGCCGGCGGCTGTTCGTTCCACGCCGCCGCCTTCTCGTGTTTTCTCTGCCTGTTCTCGACGATCCCGAGGTATTCGGTGCCTGCTTTTGATCTGCTACAGATCCAAAAGACGCGTGCTTTCTCCTAGACTTGGTCCATTTATTGTCGCAGTGCCACTAACGCCGGTGGCCGAGGGAGCTATGCCAGGAAAGCCCCGCGCCGCCACGTCCGAGCGTATCCGGTGTTTCTTCGCTCGTACTCTCGGTCGGTCCGCCCAGACGCGCGACTCGGTTCCCCGACGCCGCCGCGCCCCTTATTCGGCGCGCACGTGCTTCGTTCCCGCTTTACCGAGTTGCCAATGCGGCAAAAGCAAACCCGCCGCCTTTCGCCTGCTTGGGCGGCTTGCAGGTCTGGTCACGGGATTCCGTCTGGGCACCACAGCCGCTGGCTACTCGTAGTACTCTTGAACTCCCGACATCAACTGGGACGCGACCCGCTGTCTCCCGGCGACCGTGTTGGCCGCCAGTGATATCTAGCTCATGGCTTTGTGTTCCGCATTTCCTGGTAGGATGATCGAACAACTCTTGCGGAGCTTTTTCTGCAGAGACAAGAAGCTGTAAAGTGTTGGCACTTATACCAGAATGTCTGGGTGTGTATGGCATCGAGGCATTCTAGTAGCTTCTTCTGCGTTTGATAATGGTGGGAGAGCCTGGAGGTGGTGCTGTTCCTGCCTGGTTGTGTTCTGAAGCGTGGTGCTCAGTCAGCTTCTGATTGGGAGAATGTGAATCACGATTCAGTGGCTGGAATGGTTGTTCATTGCCTTCTAGTTGGTGAAGGAAGCCGAGATGGCATAATGCTGGCGTAGTGGCATAGGGAAAGTAATCCATGCTTCGTTGTATAGAATGGATGAAAGTTCTTTTGAAGTTCTTATTGATAATTTGTTTTTAGGTTTTCAATGAATATCAAAGTGCCATGGTATGGATTGAGCTATTTTTGCAACGTAAGCCAGGCAATGCTGCTGCACCATTAGTATTGTGTTAGATGCGGATCATGCTGATGAAGCAGCACATATGGTCGCAGGAACCCGACACCAAATTAGATGCTTTACTTGACAGGAGCTTGTAGAATTTGCGCGCCAAATATTGCACGTGTCTACTCACTCCGTGTGCATATAATTCAGTTCTCTTAAATCCCTTTCTGATCAATTTGGCTTGCTTTCCTTAACAGTGTTTTTTTATGACATCATCTATGACAGTTTGTCGGGAGTGCATTATGAAGGAAATCAATGATGAGGATGTTGATCACTGCCCAGTTTGCAACATTGATCTTGGTTGCGACCCTGAAGAGAAACTCAGGTGAAGTCGTTGTTTTGACTTTTGAGTTTTTTCTGCACTTCTTCATTACTTCGTTCTTTGTTCTGACATTGTCGTCTGATTTCAAATACTTGGATAAGCACATTCTTGTAGTATTAGTGTCATGCAAAGTCCCAGAGGTAATGTTATCGTGAACAGAATGCGTTTCTTGGAAACTTTTCTGGCAAACTTACTAATGGTGTTAGGAGCAAGATATGGTCAAAATGGAGAAAAGGTTTAGAGAGATGATCAAAATGGAGAAAAGGTTTAGAGAGATTATCAAAATGGAGAGAATCTGTACATATGATGGCGATTTGCCAAGTGATATCTGCAGTTTAAAATCTTAGCTCGTTCATTAATGTAGCTAAATCTTCTTTTAACTCAAATAAATGGGAGTAAAAAATCTAATTTTACTTTATACTATTATCTTCTTTCCAAATTATGAATTTTGATGGAACATCATAATTGTATTATTTATTGATGCAGGACTTTCTGTAATCTTTTAAGTTGAACTATTACATGCTTGTTGAAAATAAGGCATCTTACTGGAAGTACTAGTAGTTTCATTCTTACAGATTGTACCTTTTGATTTTACAAAAGTTGTAACAACCTCCCGTGTTAGCTGCCTACTTGTTTCATTGTGGTTCTTTTTAAATATATCTCTTTCCCTCAACTTCTGTTGTGAAATAGATCTGTTGGGCTTAGTGTTTCATCTGGTTATTCCTGTCTAGTGCATTGACTGGTCTAGACTCCACAATGTAGTATATATTGCAACCTATCAAGCTGAAAATTTCTTTGTTTGAAGGCCTGACCATAACCTTCAAGATATCAGGAATAAGATTTTTCCAATTAAGAGGGAAAAGGTTTCTTCTTCAAAGGTTGCAACTGCTATACTGCCAGCAAAGAGAAAACAGAGGTCACTTTCGTCCTTGGTGGTTGACACTCCAAGAGTAGAGATAAAGGCTGGTATGACAGGAAGGAGAACAAAAGCTACAAGAAGGAGAACAGCCTCTCATGCAACTTCTCTTGATAAAAACGGAACCATGAACTTATCAAATAAACCTGAAAGTCAAGATCAGACGACCGAGAAACACACAGCACCACGATCCACCAAGGTGGTAACAACTGCAAACAAGAAACAGGTAAATATGAAGAACTATCACATACTTTCATGTGCATTGTTGATGTGTATTTTCTTCTAAAATTGTTTGTTCTCATAAATGATTCCACTCCAAAACAGCGAAACTCAGATGTAGATGCCCCAAAGAAGCCGTCATCAGAAGATAGAAAGAACGGCAAGACAAGTGATAAGGAGGAACTCTGTGCTGCAACCAGGACGAAATCACCTAGATCAATTCCCAAAAATCGAGCCGTCAAGGAACAGGTAATAAAGAACAAGGAAGGAAAACCCCCTATAAGTCACACAGAAAATGAAGCGGTTAGTTCTGGAACAAGGGTGAAGGCATATTCAAAGTCAAGATTTAAAGAGGAAAATAAAGGCAGTTCTTCAGAACTTGCCTTAATGAAAGGAAAAACAAGAACCAAGGAGAATTTGAAGCAAGGATCACTTGGTTCTGCGAGGACTAATGCTTTGCATGGCTCAGTAGCTACTCCGGTCTGGTTTTCGCTAGTTGCTTTGCCTAATCAGTAAGTTCACATGATTTTCAATATTCATACTGATTCTGATGGGCCTTCTGTTCCTTCCTTCCTTAAAAGTTAAAATGCAAACTGATTTTCAGGAAAGAAGACCAACAGCTGCCTCAGCTATTGAAGAATTATTTGAGAGTAAAGTGAGTTTCCTTTTTGTCCTCCAGTATTGTTGACTCTTGCCATGCTTGAAGGCTCTTGTAGTTTGTGTCCTCTTGTTAATCATATAGAGTTATTTGCCTGGTTTGCTTGCTTCTGGCTGTTTAATGTACCCTGGCGCTCATAATGTTTGTTTTCCTAGAATATACAATTCTTAGTGATGCTACCATCCCATTTTTTTGTAATGAGCTAACTATGTGCGCTCTGGTGTAAACAATCATGGTTTATATTCATATAACAGCTATAAGTAGAAGTTGCTAAAAGTGCAAGGCGTCTTGATAATCTGGTCAACGGTAGTCATCTGCCAATCTTGCGAACCCTTTCTAGGCAATTCCAATTCTGAAATTATACTGCAGAGCAGTTCAGTTTTTCTCAGCGAAACTAGGTGCATCTTGTTAGCTGAACTAATTTTGTTATTTCAACACTGCTTTTTCTCTTTGTGTTTCAGAGATGGAAGTCTGAAGATCTCCTCAGTCCAGAGGTACATCATGACCAAGCTTGACCTGACAAATGAAGAAGAGGTGAGTCTGAGGTCCATTTTGTTCGACAGCAGAATGATTGATCATAACTTCCTTTTCATTTTTACTGAAACGTCATGTAAATCATGTCAAGAAAGCACGAGTTGTGCCGCACATGAGCTGACAATTCTGATCGATCCCACTCTTTTTTCTCTCTCACTGACTCGTGTCTCTGTAACTGCAGGTGGAGATCACATGCCACGGCCAGCCGATCTGCCCTTCCAGCACGCTGCAGGGCCTGGTCGACCTGTGCGTGCGGAGAGAGCCGGGAGAGCCCATCCAAGCGCCGCTGGACGCGCCGGCCGGAGATCTCGTCATGGTGCTGGGCTACCGTCGCCGCCGCCAGCGAACGCCGGCCCCGTAGCCGCACCCTCGCCGTGCCCTGCAGGTTAACATTCTGCAGGGCAACTTGCACTAGCCTCAGCTCGGAGCTGCTCCGTCCGCTCTTGTCTTGCCCATCCTCAGTCAGCCTAGGATAAAAAAAGCAAAGGAAATTACACTGTTTTTTCTCGGTTCTTAATTAGAACATGTAAAGAGGGGAGAGAAGGAAAGTAGTCTCTGATAAGTTTATCCTGTGCGTTCGCGTGCCGTAACTTCTCGTTGCATGGTAACCGGCCGTGGGTTGTTACTTCGTCTACGTCTCGTAGTGGTCTTCCGGTCTCGTCCGTTGTTGGTTTTGACCAGGAACGGTCTGTACTGTACAGCGAAGCAGTGACTAGGCTAGACTGACGGCCATCTCGCCGTGATGCTGTGCTGCACGTCCCTGTTTCGAGCCAGTAGTCCTAACGAATAGCACCGCTAACGAGAAAAGAATCGGTTTGGTTTCTAATGCAGACAAGCTGGCCCAGGAAAAGGACGTCTGGTGATTCTGAATCAAGAAAGGGAGTCCTTGTGCTGGACTGGGTGAAGCAAACGGATCCCAACGTGTGATCGAAGTATCAGCACGCGGCGTTGACTTTGACTATCGTGCAGGAGCCTACCCGCTGACCTGAACCCGGCCTGGAGGAGGAAGCAATGGAGAGCGACAGCTGCAGATTGGCAATTAATAATTCTGCGAATTAAATATTCGAGGATAATTTCGAAGCTAGAGGTGATTTTCGCTGAAATGTTACCCACTCTCAGCACTAGGGGATGCCCACAGAAGCATGGCGAGGGGAAGAGGAGGGCTCAAGTGGACAGGAACGAGCTAGCATGTAAAGTCTAAGTTAAACAGTTCAAAAAAAAAAAGAAACACGTTCCGCAGCATCCATACAAAAGAGAACACCAAGAACACGGGGTCAGGTACACACAGTTGGGAGTAAGGTACCAAAATATTCAGTAGTAGAATTGCAAGCCACCATACCAGTTACCAACACTCGACTAACATGTTTGTTCATAGTATGATCAAATCTCACTTAGTTTGAGGTCGGCTTCAATCTCAAGCATTGTGAACGGCTGTGGATTTGTTGTAATATACTTCCCACGATGCAAGTTTCAGTCAAGGCACAAATATTTTATGCAAACACCTGGAAGACGGTACCTGCAGGTTGGCAAATTCACAGAGAAAATCGAGCCTGAAGCATCAACATTAAGCTTTTCATGGCAACGAGGTGGACATTGGCCTTTACTCAAATAAATGTAGGCCTCCTTTGGAACATAGGAACTCCACTAGAGTCGTATAGGAATTCCACGGGTTCAATTTCATAGGAAAAACACAGGATTCAGGGATTTTTCTTCCATTCCAACCGAGGCTGTCACAGCTTTACATATGGAACACCAGGACCACCATACCTAATCAAATATGTTCATACTAATCAGGTTGCACACGTTTAAGATAAAAAGGCAGATTTTTACACCAATAGATACTATGGATGTCATAAGAAGAGACATCTTAATAATGAAATAGGTTCCTCTGGTAATTACAGAAGAAATTCACCGGCAGGCGAGAGGAAAACCATGGGTTGGTTCTGTAACAATTTTGCATCTTTGAAGCATACCATTGGACGGACATCATAGAAATCAGGCAATGCGGACGTAGGTGGGCAGGATGGGTCCAGCGGCGCCGATACTTGCGGCCACCAGCCCGTCCCCGGCGGCCTCCTGCTCCGTCAAGAAGAGGTCGTCCGTGCACCGCAGCGCGGCGTGCGCGCCGACCAGCGCGCCGCCGACGAGGACGGACACAATGACGTTCCAGCCGACGTCGGTGAAGAGCATGGCGATGACGGTGACCCCGCAGAGCCCGGCGAACACGGTGCCGTCGTCGAACTCCGTCCCGAGGACCCTGAGCGGCTGCGCGTGCCGGGCGAAGTAGAGGAAGAACCAGGCGGCGCCGAGCGCGAGGAGCGCGAAGAGCGTGCCGGGGTGCCAGAGCAGCGAGGCGGCGACGACGGCGAGCACGGCGAGCGCGTAGTTGGCGCGGAAGTAGGCGGCGTTGCGGCGCGCCCGGGCGAGCGCCTCCCCGAGGGAGGGCGGCCTGGAGAAGGCCGGCGCGCGGAGGGCCTCGGCCCAGGGCCGGCGTGCCGCGACGAGCGCCTGGCCCTGCTCGCGGAACCGCGCCACGAGCTCGGCCGCCTTGGCGAGCGGGGACGGCGGCGCGGTGGGGTCGTGGATCGGGGCCGGCTGCGGCGTGGGGACGGCGTTGGGGTACGACGACGGGGGCGCCGGGTAGTTGGGGACCTTGGCGTAGTCGCCGGAGCCGTAATTGGTGGGCGCCGGGTAGACGTACCCGCCGGCAGAGGCGGGCACGCCGTACATAGCGGCTGATGAGGCGGCCGGAGGCGGCAGCTGGGCGGCGGCCTTGGAGCTGTGCATGACTGCGAGATCGGCAGGCGGGATTGGGGAACGAGGAGGTTGGGGAAAGCTGGGAGGAGGTGGGTTGCAAGCGGGAAGGTGCTTCCCCTTCGCTGGAAATGGAAACGGACTCGATTTCTAGGGAGGAGCGAACGTGGCGAGTGGCGACGATGGTTTAATACGACCACCACCGGTTTGCTTCCTGGCAAAGTACCCCACCCACCCAAGTGAGTTTGATCTCCGTTTCCTGTAACACCCAACCCTATGAATAGTCAGTTTTAAAATTTTTGAACTCAAACACATGCTAGAAATTTGTTTAAAACAAATTTGAAAATCGCTATATATAAAAAAAATCAAAATAAAAAAAACAAAATAGAAAAGACAAAGATTAAAACCTAGAACCCCATGGGCCCAAACCCACTTTTCTTCCTAGCCCAGCCCGCCAGGCACCTAGGATTCTTTCCCTTCCTTTCCCCTCTATGACAGGTGGGCCCAGCAGTCAGCACCCTTTTCCCCTCCTTTCCTTTTCCCCTCCCCCACGGCGCCTCCTCCCGAACCCCGCTCGCGCGCCGCCTCCCTCCTCAGCGCCGCCACCCACCCCCTCACCCGAGCCCCCACCGATCCGCTTGAGTCCGCCCCCTCCCGATACCTCCTCAACGTCGCCGGCGCCCGCTTCCCCCACAGCGCCCCTTCCCCATCCTCTCCCCTAGCCGGAGCCGCCTCACGCCGACCCCCGGGGCTCCTCCCCGCCTCCACCGCCCAACAACCGGCGGGTGCCCCCACCCCAGCGTCGCCCGCTCTCCTTCCCCGAGCGTCGTCCGCCTCCCGCTCACTCTCCACCCCGCGGCACCTCCCGGACGATCCCCACCCCGGTGCTCCGGCCGCCTCGCACGCAGCGCACCCGCGGCCCCCTTCCCTTCGGCTGGCGTTGCTTCGTGCCTGCACACCAACCTCACCGCCGCCGCTGCCGCTCCACCGCCCCGCCATGCTGTCGCTCGAGCCCTCGCCACCGCTGCTTCTCCCATCGCCGTGGCCGCCGCACCCAACGCCCTAGCCCCCCCCCACTCCCGGCGATGCGTTGCTCCTGCTCCTCGGCTTCCTCGTCCTCCTCCGCACTCTGGTCCCTCCCGGAGGCGCTCGTCATGGTCGAGCTCGCCTCGGCCTTCCCCACCAAAGTCTGCTACGTCGCTTGGGTATCCGCTGCCTTTGGCACCGCGCGGTGTCACTCTTATTCCGGACAACGGCATCGGGCCCCTCGTCATCGGCGCCGTGCAACAGGTGATGGAGGCGATGCACGTGTTGGTCTACATCAAGACCTTGGAGGTCCACAGCGACATGCCCACGGTGCCCGCCGAGGTGTTGGACTCCATCCACCGCAACAAGGACTGCCTCAAGGGCGACCTCGCCACCTTCTTTCTCCGGGACATGACCTACCCTTCCTCGGCCTTCTCCGACACAGATCCGCGCCGAGCAGCCACCCCCTCGGGTCTCTGGTGAGGATCTCCACCCTGTCTCGGTGAAACCTCGTTTCCTTTAATTTTTCCTCGAGCTAACAGCACCATCACACTCCCTTTGCCCTAGAGCACGTTGTGGATGCGAAGAACACAAGAAAACGCCACCAGGACGTTGCCACTCCGAGGACCCGAAGATCTCCGCCGATCTCCCCGTCGCGAGCCCTCACCGAGCTGTTCCGGGCGACACACACCCTCCTAGGTGAGTTCCCCGTAAACCCCTCTTGCGGTTTCACTAGCTAGCTTCGAGTAGAACGACTCGTAGGCGTATATAGAGAAACTCCGGCGAGGTCTAGGCTTGGTGCCATGGCGCACCACCGCGGAACACCGGTCGTCGTGTGGCTGAGTTCAGCCGAGCGAGCCCCGAGCCGCTCGACCCGAGGCTGAAGGCTGTGGCTAGACTTGAGATAACGGTCCGCTATTTAAAATATGTGCCGTAGAAGCAAGATCCGACGGCCCATGTTGAACCTCCTGTTTTCCCCACGGCTGCTTCGCACCGAGCCCCCTAAAATTCTCATATCCATGCAAACACTCCTAGATTTGTGAATCTGACCTCGAACACTAGAGTAATTAGGAAATTTGTTGTACAATAGCTGATAGACCCCTGAAACCTCCTGTATTTGCGTTATAGCCTCGGCGGTTAATAGTCAGACCCCTCGAAATAAGGGTAATTAAGGAAATATTCCCCTGGATGCGCTGATTTCACACTCAGGCCCTTGTATTGATCATATTAATATTTTAGCACCTGGTAAAATTTGAAATACACCCAAAACACCCCTTGGACAGTGTTGTTATAGCAAAAGAAACCTGGCCATGCTAAAATTTCATCAAACACCCTAGCGCATGCTGATTTGAGATGTTAGCCCCAAAATCCTGCTGTGGTATTGTAGAAAACTCCCTGATAGTTTTGGAATTACCCAAAGTGCCCCCTGCAGTATGCTGAAATGACCATAATACCCTTGCATAGTGCTGCCATTTTATTCTAGCCCCGGTTAGCTTTCTTAAATGACAAAAGTTACCTTGTAGTAGTGCTAGAAATTACATTTTAATAAATGTTTGGTGCTGTTATCACTGTAAAAATCCTACAACTTGCTGATTTTGTAGTTCAGCCCCGCTAATAGTGCTGATATTTCATTTTAGCCTTGGATACTTGCTGAAATCTCCTCTAGACATCTAGATAGCTGCCAAGTTAACATAAGCACCCTTAAACTATAATGAATATAGACGTAGGTGTTAAACATGGATTATTTTGCACAAAACCTTCACATGAATATGCACTAGTGCAAGATAAAACTTAAGTTACATAATAAAATGGAATATTAAAGAAGACTTATAACCCTAGGAAGGAATAATGAATATGCGCAGGATGACATGAAAATGTAGGGTTTGCTTGCATTCTCTAAAAATTTCTATGCTGAGTGTGGGATGACTTTTTCTTATTCGTTTCCTTGTTATTTTCTTTTCACCTACGATGGCATGCATCAAATCAGCCCTCCATCTGAATTCGACTTACAAGTCCAAGACATTGAAGATCAAGAGTTCGATCCGTGGACTGAGCAACAATATAAGAAAAAGGCAAGTGCCCTTGACCATTTTGCACCTTTTTAGTATCTTTAGTTAGAAATGCATGCTTTAGGTCTTAATTTGAATCCCATGTGTTGGTTGTTTAATAGAATTTCCAAAACTTGCCTTCTAGCCGGGATGGGTAGAATAGGGTTTACATTTATGTCATTATTTTCACGCTTAGCCCTGCTTAGATGTCGGGATGGGAGTTATTACATTTAAATTCTATATCATGATGATTGTGATGATGTGGTGATGTATGTGGTGTATGAGGAGGGTAGAATAGAGATCTAGCAGGCTGGTGGGTTACGGTGGGTGCCGAGTGCACGAGACTCGGGTTTGTGGTTAGTTAGCCTGTGTAGATCCTAAGGACCGGTTCGTGAGACCCGTCAACTACCTTATATCGTGCCACCACAAGAACTGTTATGGGGCAGTGTGGCCAATTAAGTTGTTCTTATCTTTCCTTGTGTACACCATAGAGATGTGTGAGTGGCGCAAGAGGGGGCTTCTGCGGCAGAGGTTTCAGAGTGCCGCAGCGGTGAAACCTTAGCGGGTGTGCACGGGTTGGGTAGTGCAATGTAAAGGCCTTGTCGTGTACTCCTGGCCACACACCATAGGGAGTGTGAGATGGAGTAAAGGAGTTTCTTGAGTCGCCGACGGGCGATGAAAACACGGCTTGTGGGTAAAGGGTACAAACTCTGCAGAGTCAAAACTGTCTATACAGCCGTGCTCACGGTCAGGGGCGGGCTGGTAACTCTCTCATGATTAGCGTGGGTCGGTTTGGTATGGTTTAGGATTGGTGGTTGGGTTGAGATTACAGTGATAGTGGAGATCACTTGGAGATATGTTTGGGTTGGGTGGGAGTGTCACTAAATGAATAGGACGCTTAATAAAACTAAGGTATAAGTTGCGTAGTGCAAGAGCCGTGTCTAGTCTTCCTTAATTCTTGCCTCATCATGCATAAACTTTCCCACACTTGCTGAGTACATTATGTACTCAGGCGTTTGCCTCTTTTCTTTTCCTTGCTGCTCAGGACCCGAGGAGGCTGCTGAGGATGACGTGGACGACGGTTTCGACCCCGATGCACAGTTCTAGGCTGGCGTACCGCCGGACGGCGCCTGAGGAGCCCATCTTAGATTTTCCGCTGTCATGGTGTACTTTTCTTTTGAGCCCATGAGGCATTTATGTACTCGGATGATGTAATCGCCGCATTTGGCTTAATATTATAATGATACATTTGCTCTTTATTATCTTGTGTGTGATATGACTTGATCTTGGCACATGCGGGAGTATGGTTGGTGACTGTTGCAGGTACCGGGCGTGACATTTCCTCCTGATGATCACAGCCCAAATCAAATCGTTTTGACATGTCGCCGGCGCTTACCTGCTGCTCCAAGGCTGCATGTTTACCGTGATATTGCCAGTTGTTGCTAGATCAAATAAACGTCCAGACCATCAGGCTAAGGAATCACGGAGCCAGGACGTGGAGCGAAGAAGCATGAAACAAATTTTCAGAACCGGGCGCGCATTCTAGGTGAAGAAACAAAAACGAGAGAAAAAAAATTGTGGGGTGAGGTGGTCGGTAAGTCAAATTTCAACCACCCCGAGAGCAGGACCCCATCCCAGCAGACTGTTGATCTTGATTTTCATGTACACACAAGAGGACTCGCCCAATGTCTCGTTCTTTCCATATCCTAATATATCTACCATGCTCTTCGGTGCTCTGCTACAGATCAGAGGCAAGCGTGGTTGCCAGAGTTCAGAGACAGACACTGCATCGAGGACCCACATGGCACGCGCGCGCTAAACGAAGAAGGGTCCCTGACTCGGGAGCAAGAGGAGCACCCCATGCCCTGTGGCTGAACGCAAAGCTGACAGGAACCGTCTATTATCAGCTTCGGAGTGGAGATGATGGTCCTCATGGCACGTGAGAAGAGAGCTGGAAGGAGGCGGCGATATGGCATCCGCACTGACCCAGATCTTCAAACTAGTTTACTATGCCTGTTTCGACTCAGGATGGGAAAACACAAAGTCCTCCGATAGGTCGAATCCTCCCGTTGGTCTCACGTCCCGGAAACAAACACGAGGATACGTCTAACGCCCTCTCCTTTCCAAGATCAAAGATACACTCTTCAGTTCTATTCTATCAGCTGTAGCGCAGAGCTCGGAGGCGAGCATGATTCAGAGCCCTGACAGAACTCTGCATCGAGCACCAGTGCTCTACATGGCACGCGTGCGAAAAGTTCTTTTTTTTTTTCTCAAATACTAGAAGAAAAAAATCCTCGACGGAGTGCAGTGCAGCAAAGCTCGTGAGACCCTTTCCTCCCATCGTCTGAAGCGGAACGCCTGAGCTCGCGACATGGCAATGTCAAAGCAGCATCACGCAGATCGCGAGAGACAGGGCCTCTCAGCAGCAGGGACATCTCGGTACAAATGCGGGAGCTGCACGACCGAGCCTAGCGGAACATCAACGCTTCCGCTAACAGACAACGCACGACAAACCGCGAGCTGCCTCAACAAGATTGTACCATTGCACTGAACATTTTGTTCCTAGGCGTCGCGACCTTTACAAGCACTGACGCCTGCCTTCTCATCTCCAATCCCCTACCTAATAACACCAACTTCCCAGACATGCGGCTGCAGCTCAATGTTTTACACTGCACCCGCCACAGGACGATGGCCCTACCACAGCACGAACAGAAAATAGGAAAGGGAAAAGCTACAAAATTATGAGTCTTTAATAAGGAACACTCCATTAACCATTTGCACCACAATTTCTTCCAATGCCGATTCTTCTGCAAGAGCTAATTAAATCCTACCACCCCAACTGTTAGAAGGAGGACATATGTACAGGTACTACGCCTCTTCTTCTTTTCTTAATCTGGGTCTCACCTCACTAGGAACGGAAGGCAGCTGAAAGATCAGGCTGGCTGGGGTAGCACACGGTTGTGGTTGTGATCGCCTTCATAGGTAACAATCAGCATCGAGGGCTCATCCACGCACCTCTCAACATGCTTCCTAGCTGGACAGCCTCTCACGCTGCTACACTTGTAGTAACCCCTGCAAGATGGCGAGCATACGTGAGTATCATTAATCTGCATATTTGGCAAAATAACAAGAGAGTAAACTGTATTCAGGGAGGCTGCCAGCTGTAACCTTTCAAAGAGTGCAACAGGCATGCTACCACAATTAGAACATGTTTATTTCAAACCAGGTGTATGCTTATGGCAGTTGTAGGAAAAATACTGTGTGACCCCTAATTAGAAGCAAAATAACCAATTTCTAGAAAATGTCACGCTCACTCTACTATAAGCAGTTAACAAACAGTTGGGAGAGTCAACCTTTGTGATGGATACACTATATGGTGTATCTTGCATGATACAATTCCAATCTGCACGTGCTTAATTTTTCTGGATATTAAAAGGAGAAGCTCAAACTTGCACTCAAATAAAAAAGAATTGAGTGTAACTAAATACAATGTAGTTCCTACGACACAATATCAACAATTGATGAACCATGCACATTGAAGCAGCACATAAATAAAATCATACTAGTGATCTGATGCATCACAGAGGATGGACAATGGTACAAGTGACAAAAAGTTCAGCAAAACAATTAAAGGGACCAGAAAAAAAAAAGAGCAAGTATTCAGCGAGCTAGTACCTAGGATGTGGGGATCCCTTTATTGGCTTCTGCCCATATTTCCTCCATGAGAACTCATCAACAGGGATGTCGGCAACCTTGTTGCTTACTGCAGGGACTTTGATAGACCTCCTTATCCTCAGCTTCCTGCAATTATGAACAATTAGTGAATCTCAGAAACTACAGAAAATGGAGCTTAATATTATTACTGTGATATCAATATATGACACAGAGTCAAACCTTTTCTTTGCACAATGGCACCGTGCTGCACACCGACCACTGCCATCCTCCCTACCAGTGCAGCTCCTCCTTTGCAAGCCCAACTCCGGAGTGCTAGATGTTTGAGAGCCACTAACTAGCTGGAAAGGCCTGCTAGCGCGGCTCCCATCCAGACTCACAAGATTCCCCTCCATGCTCAGCGAGGACAGGCGCGAGCGAGATGATGCTGCTGCGCAATTGGAGCTGTCGAACTTGAGATTGACACCCTTGCCACCAGCGCTAGAGCTGCCACCCTGACCCTGATCACCAAGATTGCTCCGCTTCATCATCTCGCTCTGAATCTTCATCTGCTGCATGAACTGGTACCTCTGGTAGCTCTCACGCTTCTGCATGAACTGAAGGTGTGCTGCAGGCAATGCCGTGTGTGGTGTCCCAGCAGGGGGAGCAACGGACACTGGCTGGACTAGCTTGATAGGAGGAGCTTGCCTCGGCCCCTCCAAATTGACAGCCGGGTTCTCTAGAAGCAGCCTCTTGGGGAATTGAGCAGGGATCCTCACAGGTTCCTTCGACGACGAGCCCTCCCCCTGCTGGTACCTCGGAAATAGATGGAGCCTAGTGATTGGGCTCGGTCTAGGCGTCTTGGCCGCAGCGGCAGCTGCCACTGCAGGGCTCTCCAAGAAGAGGTTGCTGTCGATGATAGGCAAGGGCTTCTTGATCTTCCTGACCCTGGCATGGCCCTGGAGGCTGTTGCCATTGGTGAGCTTGGAGGTCAGGGATCCAAACTTGGAGACGGCCTCCCCTGTGGCCGCCACGAGATCCTTGTTGAGGATGAGCTGGCCGCGGGGGTTGGAGAGGAGGTCCAGCACCCGGTGGCAGCTCTGAACTGCCGCAGTGTTTGCCTCCTCCATCCCCTCCATCGACGGCCCCCTTCCCCCTCCCTGCAACCAATCACTTATTAACCCTCTGTTCAATCACGAGCAACGAATCAGACATCTCCACAGAGACTCATTAATTCCACACATTCCCAAAGCTAGCAACTTCTAGGGGAACAGAACGAACATTTTATCCAGTACTAAAAAAGAATAGTAAACAGTACAAGAAGGACGACAAAGGTTGATATGCCGCCATGCCGGTGGCTCTAATCATTCCACGCTATAAAAGAACCCGCATCCTCCATCCTAGATTGTGAGCGGCCTGAATAAACAAAGCAGCAGCTCGACGCCGTAGATTCCCGCAATGATACGGCACATGAAGGCGGCATTTTGGGGGGGCGAGCGGCTAAGCTGGAATTGGGCACGCGAGCACGGAAACAAGGCTCTTAAATGGTCCAAACGACTACTACAAATAGGCAAGATGACAACCCAACAAACACCTGGACGTACACTAGCACAACACGAAGGCCGCAGCAGCATCCATCACCGCCCCGATGATAAACCGCCCAAGGAAAAAAAAACAAGATACCTGCGCCACAAGGCAAATCGCTAGAGCAGAACGAAAAGCTCGACACGGAATCACTAGAGGTCTAGAGCTGCACAGAGCAGATACAATCGTGCTGCAGCCGTGATCTTGGCACCAAGCCAGAAACGAAGAAGAGCAGGAGCAGGTGAACCGAACCAAACCGAGAAGCGCCGACCCTGCCCTCACCTTCTCTCGTCCTCGCCGGGGACGACGGCCGGATCGACAGGTGGGCTTGGACCTTGGAGGAGAGAGAGAGAGAGGCTTGCTCGGCTGAGAGCGCAGGCGAACAAGCGAGCGGCGGAAGCAGGAGCAGTCCAAGACGAGGCAGGGTGGAGTGAGCGGTTCAATAAATAAACAACAGACAAATACGGGGCAGTGCTCTCACGCTTTTCGCCTTTTTTTATTCGGCTTTGTGCTCGCTCGCTCTCGTATTCCCTCCTCGGATACTGCGGTGGGACCACCGACGTGGGCCACGGACGATCGCGGCCGTCCCTTGGACTTTTTCCGTGTCGCTGATTTTTTGTTCTTCTCTTTTTTTTTCTCTGTTTGGCTGTGATTGGGTTCCCGGGCTCGCTGCCGTTTCGTCAAAGGTGTGAGCTGTGTCAGAGGCCAGCCGCGGTGGCGGGGTGGGCCCCACCGTATTCTCTCTCTTCCCTTCCCGCTCCTCGTGAGCGTCCGCCTCCTCACTCACTCACTCTCTCTACCTACCTACCTCGCCACCTCCACGATATGCTGGCTGCATGCTACGGTGCGCTGTGAGCAAGCAAGCGTAACGTCTTAGCTGGCGCAATTCTTTGGTTAGGATTAATTGTTGGGGATAGAAACTGAATCCTGCTAGCTCACCGTTGATTGTCACAACCTGGAAGTCATTTATAGCATGCCTTCGTTGGTGTGTATCAAATCTTTAGCAATCTTGCATGGCCAGTTGTTTTTACATTTATTATCTGTAGCGTCGTTTTGTTCTCTTCTTATTAACAGCCGGGTGTATCCAGTCTTCCGCCGTTGGTTTATACAATTACAGCTAAGGTATCCGATTTCGCAAACGAAGGTCATATTTATTGTCCAGCAAAAATCCGTTGTGAGACGGAACCTTCTTCTCGCAATATCATCTAGTGTCATGAACTTGCAATCTGTTAACGCTAAGTCGTTAACTTACTGATCAAGTACTCTAGATCCAAATCGGATGGTGATCTCTTACGTTCTTTATTAAAACTTACTAATTCATTACGTTACATCGTTAAATTACTGATAAGTTGGTGGTGCAAAACCCGCTCTCGGTACAAAAAACGTCTTGCGACATACTCTGAATTCGTACACATAGGTAATTTAATCAACAACATGTTCTTATTTTATGATTAGTGCTAAAGTGCTCTATTTCACAAGTAAAGCTCATATTTATGGTCATGCAATATCGGTACCATCTAAATCTATACACTTAGACAATTTACCAACAATGCATTCTTATTTTATGCTTAGTGCTAAAGTATCTAATTTCACAAGTGAAGTTTATATTTATGGTCGAGCAAAATCTGCTGAAGTTACAAAAACCATCCCGCGATATCATCTCAACCCAAAATCTTAGATGATTTAATCAACGGTACATTCTTATTTTTGCTTAGTGCTAAGGTTTTCAATTTCACATGTGAGGCTCACATGTATGGTCGAGCAAAATCCATTGAAGGTAAAATTATCGTACCACGATACCATCTAGATAAATAAACTTAGAGAATTTAATCAACGACACGTTCTTATTTAGCTTAGTTCTAAAGTTTCCAGTTTCACAAGTGAGGCTTATATTTACAGGTCGAGCAAAATTCGCTGACGGTAAAAAAAACGTCCTGCGATATCATCTAGATCCATAAACTTATACAATTTAATCAATGATACATTCTTATTTTAGCTTAGTGCTAAGGTTTCGGATTTCACAAGTGAAGCTCATATTTATGGCCGAGCAAAGTCCGTCGATGATAAAAAACTGTCCCTCCTATCATCTAGATCTATAAACTTATATAATTTAATTAATGATGCATTATGAACTTTTTAATTATGTCATCAGGTCTAAAATTGGCTTCAAGATTCTGATTTGTGTCCGCAGGTATTTGGGACAGATTTATTTTCATGCCATCATTAAACTCACCATAGTTGCAAGATAGCTGAGAAAAGCAACAAGTTTATAGCCTCGGCTAAATCTTTGTTTCGTAGTTGTTCATCTGTATACTTTAATAAGCTAGGCTAATGCTACAAAGAGTTCCAAACCCATTATTTAATTGTAATAACCCTAACGTTTATGACAACGGAGTGTGAAGTTGTCACTGTATGTCATTGCCTTATACTCCCTTCGTTCTGAAATAAATGATATTTAGTATAGTTAATTTAGTTCAAATTAAATTAGATTCTTTTCTAAACATCACTTATTTCGTAACAGGGCAGTATTTACAGTAAAAATAGACCGCTATCCACCATGACTCTATAGATTTGACCGCGTCGCTTTTGGCCTTTTGGCACTCGAAAGAAAAGAGCAGTCGTAGCCGTTACTGCAAGCAGCAGGCGGCCTGAACTCGGAAGGAGTCTACGCAGAAGATCCGCGCCTCCTCCCCTGAGCCTGAGCGCGCGACACGTAGAGCAGCCTGGCGGGGCGCGCTTGGAGGCGCGGGTCCACGGCTTCCTCCAACAGGGCGGGCCTCTTCCCTCTCGTTCGGCGCCCCGGACGCACGCGCGCAGTCGTGTCGTGCGGACCGCGACCCGGGTCGTCCGACTCGACCGACCCCGTCCCCAAGTTGACGAGGCGCCAGGCTGCAGGTCCGGTCCCCTGCCGCGTCGTACTCTTCATTCGCGTGTGCAAACGTCTAGAAAAAGAAAGGGTCCTCCTCCACTCACGAGTCACAATTTTTTTAAGGAACAGTCACGAGTCACTATGGCTTCATGCTCCCACCTGAGCTCAGTCCCGACACTTGATTAGTTCGATGAGGATATTTTATTTACTCTGTTTTTAAATGTCACTGTACGCTTTTTTTATGTTCCTGGATTACATTTACTTCGATCTGAAATAAATAATATTTACGACAAAAAATTTAATCAATTTAAATTAAATTAGATGTACTAAATGGTCATTTATTTTAAAACAGAGGGAGTAGGCTACCTGTCCAAACTCGGACCGATCACTTTTAATATACAGCTACGCTTTACATACATACGTACGGATCAGCATGCCAGCATGATTAGCACGTAAACCTACCTCTTTTTTTCTCCTGGTGGTCAATAATAATCAACACAATTGACAGAGTAGCTAGCGATACGCGCGCCTACGTGGGAAAACAAAGCAAGTACGCCCCTCGCCATAATGATAGTCGTCGCCTGTCGTCCCTGATAGCGCTGGATCGTGTCCGGACCGCACGTGTGGTGATCGTCGTCTTTGATCACTTAATCATGGGACGGAACGGAAGAACAGAGGAACGTGTTGTGTCCGCGACGATGGTTTCCCGGCGCTCCGGCCTGTAATGATCACGGAGCCTGACCCGTACAGTATGGGTCCTGTGAATACGTACGGTCGTGACCAATGGACGATCGTAATCATGCTCGCTCTTGAAAGCGTTCGCCATCCACCGGAGCACGCACGTTCGCGTCCGCCTGCTTACCTGCCCTGCCCAGCAGCAGCGCGTCGCTTTGCCGAGACGGCTTTCCACCGCGAACTTGACCGCCACCACGACTCGAAGTGGCGGTGCTCGTCTCGATCGGCCGCGCAGCTCCATCGTGCGTGCCCTTCCACTTGGAACCAAAAGAACGACGACGTTGAGCGAATCCACGCGCGTACTCTCCTGTCCCTTCTTCCTCAACACCGTACCTCCTCTGAGGTTGTCTTTGTTGTTGCTGCTGCATGACGCGGACGTGGTGCGCACGGGGTGGGTGGGTGGGTCCGGTGATCCCAAACCCGAAGGCCGAACTGGACCGCGGACGTGCTCGCGTCGGACGGTCGGTCGTCTGCCGACACGACATGCAATGCAAGAGCTGGACACACAAGCGTAGGCGCGGATCGATGGTTAGTTTCCAGGTCACTACTGTACGAGGTTCTCAATAAGTGGTCTGCGCGGCGCACGCCTCGTTCTAGAGTAGGTTACCAGTCATGTCGTACGTCGGTACGTGTGGCGAGAGATCCGTAGACATGCTCCAGCTCCACCGATTACAAATGTCCGGGCTGGCTGGCTATATTATTGCACGTCGTTTTCTTTTCTAGAACAGGCTTTGGACTCTTCTGTTTGGCAAAGGCAGAGACGGATCAGATCGACGTTGCGGGCCGTTCCCTGCATCCGTCTTAAAAAATCATATCATTCCAACCCAACTAGGCCATTCAGGCTTCCAATGCGGACGGGATGACGACAGTTGGCAGCCCAAGTAATACCTGGGGCCCAAATAGACCCCAAGCTGGCTGGCCTAGTCAAGTTCGGGCTACAAACTAGCAGGTGGACAGAATACACAGGGCACGATCGACACGTGCTTTAATTGGTTCCAGCTGACCCCGCTCGCCGTCCGCAACCGCGCGTCTCGTCTCTTCTCCCCCCCTTTCCTCCCAGCGCGAACTCACCCACGTGCTCGAAAAGGCCCGCTGGATTTGGATTGGGCGGGGTAAAACAGCGACAGCTTGGACAGGCGAACGAAAAAAAAAAAGAAAAACAGACCACTTGCTCCGTCGCTTGAAAGAACGAACAAAACGAGGCAACGCCTTCTGGACTCACGTCAAAGCACGTTTCGCACGTGTGTCGCCGCCTGAGTGCCCGAGCTGCTGGTTCCTGGAAACGGGGCGGCGTCACCGTCCGGCTGGTTCCTCTCGACTTCGTTCATCAGGGCCTCCTCCACGGCCTTTTCCACTTCGCACGCCGCGACCTGCGAACGCGACGCAAAGCGCGTGGTTAGCTAAGAGTTTGCAGCTCTGCGCGAACGGTAAGCTAGCTTGGAACTGCTGAAACGAGCGTGCTTTGTTTTCAGATTGCAGAAGCGTTGAATTGCTTGATGTCGAGCACTAGGAGTACGGATTTTTTATTTTTTTTAAAAAAGAACAGGGTAGTTTGGATGTTTTGAAATGACAGTTTGTTTGAGGGTTATGTGTTAACTGAAAACGGTTGGGGATTAAGTATTAGCAGTAGTAGATCAGGTGCGGATTCTTTTAGAACGATTTATCTAGAAGGAGCCGGTGGATCTGAGCACAAGTTTGACAATGTTGACCGCGGTCAAAAAAAATGCGGGGTTCATGGTGGAATGGTTGTGATTTGGTCTCAAAATTAAGAGGGGTAAAATGTTTTAAATTTTTTGCTTGACTCCGATATTTTTTTCACCTTCTAGATTAGCTTAACTCCGAGAATAATTCTAATAGTTTATCGCAGTTGCTCACCGTGGTTTCGACGTGCATCTCCGTCCACAGCCTGCCGCCGGACAAGCTCGACCGGATCCCCCTGGCCTTGACGCCCATGCTCTTGAGCCGCCTGAGGGCGCCGATCATGGAGTCGATCCCGGACGCGGGGTAGTCGACCTCGAAGTCGACCTTCACGCTCGGCCGCCGCGCGTCGTGGCCGAGGATCCTGGCCTTGAGCTCCTCGTTCCGCCGCCGCAGCTGCTCCCGCGCGCCATTGAGCTCGTGGATGTAGATCGCCGCGGACTGCACGATCGAGTTCTTGTCCCCCTGTTGTAACAAGCACAGGCAGCGGCGTTCGTTTCAGTGATCAGCACGCTCTGTTCAAGCGAGCCCTCGGTGATGGATCTTGGAATAGGAGCAGAGAGGCAACGGTCGGACAGGAGAGGGGAGGCCCGACCTTGGACCTGGCGGCGACAACGGCGTATAGGTCGGCGTAGCTTTGGCTCAGCTTCTCCCGGCGCTGCCGCTCCCGCATCATGTGCCGGAACCCGCGGCTGCTTTCCGCGGCGCCCGGCTGCCGCCGCCGCGCCTCTTCCTCCCGAACCTGACGTTGCTCGCGATCCACCTCCATCCTTCCCAACGCGTCAATCACCCTCCCGTGCACGTTCGCGCCCCCGGCCCCCTGTCGCGCCCCGGCCGCCCCGCCGTGGTAGTCATGGAACGCGCTGCTCTCCGTCACGCCGGGCGGCTCCACCAAAGGCGACGCGTCGAGGCCGGACGGCAGCTCCTGGCTCGCCGGCGCGGCGCCGCGCGGGTAGAAGCTGGAGGTCTCGTCGCGGAAGCCGGCGTAGTAGTACGAGTCCATCTGCATTCGCCTCCCCCTTCCGAGCTCCGTCTGTGTTCAGCAGTCAGCAGGCGGCGATGGCGCGACAAACGCGGAGCGGCTGATCTCCCTGGAGGCGCTCGAACGCGGGCTTAAATAGGCACCGGCCGGTGTGGCTTAGGCTCACGTGGTCAAACGGCGCGTCGAGGTGAGGCGAACCGTGCCGCGATGCGCGTGCGTGTGCAAATAGGAGAGAGAGAAGGGGATTTTAATATATATTTAAATTAATATTTCAAAATAAGAGTCTACGTGAGATTAATTTTTTAAAAAAAGGATAGATGTTTTTGTCATACCAGAGTCACACCAAAGTTTGCGCACTGCAGCCCTCTGCAACATGACAATGAGCCAGTGCAGTTAATATGACTTTAGTGTGAGCTATACAAACCACTCTAGCGTGAGGAAGACGTTTAGATTTTGATAATTTAGTTTGACAACCGCTATTTTTAAAATATTACTTTAAATCTATCTAAAATGTAAAAAATCAGAGAGAGAGAGAGAGACAGAGGAAGGTGTTTAGCTCGGAGGAAAGATCAAACCTGGTATTATGCATATGTTAATTCCGAGGTGGAGAATGAGCACGTGGTGGAAGTGGAGCCTGTCTGCGGCGGAGCAAGTACTGTACGCGCTTGCAGTTGCAGCGAGCGATGGGGTCAGGTGGCGCACACGTCGGATGAGGAGCCAGGTCAGAAGGTTCCGCGTTGGCGCGCGGGCCGCTTGGAAAATGAAAATCCCAGGCGAGCTTTTCTTCTTTTTTTTCCCCGGATGGCACCCTCCAAGATTTGCTAATTCGTAAGTCCACCCCTCCAAAATTCTTTGTTGCCAATAGGACACGACGATTGCTGTAAATCCAACTGACTGCATTGCATGAATCGCATTCCACAACTAAGTGATACGTATAAAAGTACCTCCTTGTGGCAAGGTAAAGCACAGGAGGAAAGAAAATCTAAAAGATGAAAACAAGCGGCTTGAACAGGACGGCTAATAGGGCTTGCCTCGCCACCCCGTGTGAACAGTGATGAGACCGGACTACTGTTGGCGACGAAACGCGTCATCTGCCACACGGTGGCGAGACCGGACTCCGTGAGGTGCATGGATGTTTGAAGAGAAAATGACGAGTAAGGACTTCTGGGACAGGGCCGTGGCCTGTAGTTCTAAAGAAAATGATAGTCTCATGAATCGAACAAGTTTTGAGAACCGGTAGTGGTGTAGAAGCCTAATTAAATACGCAACGAGCAATGCCACGAGTTAATCAGTGATATAGCATGTAACGGAAAGCGACACTTGGTGTAACCGCAATTTTTTTTACGGAAATAGGCAATCACGCATGCCTCCCACGGATCGAATCCGGACACACTGCCATCGCATCAATTTCTTGCTCGATTTTCGTTTGCTCGAGGATAGATTGATTGACCTACATATGTCATGAATTAATGCGTACCATCGTGACACGCATGCTCGAGCAGCACTGGACTGCAGATTGTTGAACCAGAGGTGCTGCATATTGCTAGATTCAGATCCACGCCCCATTGTAAATGCTGGTGCACGCTTCACTGTTTCTCGTCCGTTCCAGGGGCAAACAGGTAAGATGGAAGTTAACTGGAGATCGAATTTGACTCTGACCTGTTTGGATGCCTTTTTTTTCGAAAGCCATTTGGATACTGTGGCATTTACATCCCGCAGTATACGAAAACCATGGTTTTCATAACTGCATCCAAAATATACTGCAGTTTAGCAATACCACACAGTTTCTCCTGGCTCAATTAACAAAATCCAATTAAGGTGGGCGTTTGGATGTTCTAGTATTTAGTGCAGTACGTGTATCTTCGAAGAGAGAGAACCAAGATGTCATCGATCGCCTAACATTACACGTGGTCCTGTGGCCGGCGCTCGATCGGCATGTCGTTGCCATTTCCGGCTAAGAGGTTAGTTGCGCGCGGAGCTGGCGACGGTGCGGCGTGACTGTGTGAGAAGCAATCGATCTCGATCGGTGTCGATTTACCGTCTCTGGGCTGCCTGTCGAGAATAGGCCAGGCCAAGCCTGTTTGCGTGGAACGGCAAACGATCCAAATCCGTGCAATGTCAGATTCGATCTTGAGAGCAGATGACTCGATCATTGTCATCCACTGGACACAACAACAAGGGGCTCAGCTAGAGCTAGGTAGCAGCAGTTCCTTCACGTCGATCAGCTCGTTACTCCTCACTCTGCCATCCAAGTCAAGCTAGTGCTGCGACACAGATCGATCGGTCTCAGCATGGCCACTCCGCCGCCGGCAAGCACAAGTCAGGATCGCAGGACCATTAGAGTGCTCCTCGTGGAGGACGAGATGATCCACCAGGTACGTCGCCTCGCAGTGATCTCTCTTTCGCCGGGCAATCTGTACGCACGAATCATCCAGCCAGGTTAACGCGACGCCGTGGTGGTGGTGGCGCGACGATGGAAACGACGACGCGCCCGCAGGCCGTGGCAAGGGCGCTTCTGAAGGCGGTCGGCGGCGTCGTGGAGCTTGACGTGGCCGTGAACGGCGCGGAGGCCGTGCGGCGCGTGCGGGAGCGCGGTGCCGGCGGCGGCGCGTACGACCTCATCCTCACCGACCACCAGATGCCCGTCATGGACGGCCGCGAGGTGCGTTCGTTCGTTCGTTCGTTCGTGTGCTTGCGAAATCGCAACCGCGTTCGTTGTGCACGTGGTGCCTGCGTTCCGGCCTTTTGTACTTGGCACGTCGAGCTGACTGGCTGGCGTTCGCGCGCGCGCGCGCGGCGCAGGCCACTAGGCGGATCCGTGCCCTTGGCGTGACGACCCCGATCGTGGGGCTGTCGAGCGACTGCCTCGCCGCCGATGTGGACGCGTTCGTCGAGGCCGGCGCCAACGACTTCGTCCCCAAGGTGAGCGATGAGTGAACTCAACATATCTGGCCTTATATATGCTACGATCATTTTCCCTGATGAATACGTGTCTGCAGCCGCTGTCCAAGGAGAAGCTGGAGCGCATCCTCACCAAGTTCGGGCTCGCGTAGCTTATTACGTACTACGTATGCTTTTGGGGATTACGTAGGAGGGAGATGAACCGTAGGTAAAGTTAATGTGGGTTTAACATATGCGTATATGAACTATAAGAGCATCAAAAGGCTTCAGCCAAAACAAGTACCCGATCAAGTAAACACATGCCAATGTACTCATGTTCTTCTTACCTTGGATCTCTGCTTCTGTCGACATGGAGTGTCGTGGCTAGTGCCAGGAAATGAAACTGATACACAGCTCAAGCAAATTCTCTCCAGAGAAATTAAACCTTTCAAACCCTTTGATGTCCATGTCCTACTGAGTAGTAACAGGCAGTTTAACTACTGTAATATTTTTTTTGTTTGTTTGGAAGTGAAAGGTAGTATTGAGCTAGAGGATAGAAAATCTAAGATGATAGATTAACGCCCCACCATTCGTTTAGATACATACTTATTGAAGATAAAACACTAAATCCTAGGTTTGAGATACCAAAACGCAACCGTAGGATACGAGAGGACATGCATTATATATATATATATATATATATATATATATATATATATATATATATATATATATATATATATATCAGTTATGCATCAGTTTTGCCTGGCCGGCATTGGATACTTGTATATTTATTTTTGAAACTATATTCATTGCTTTGTATACTTATGCATTTATTTGGAGGGCACGATGGTATTGATCGCTGGTCCTAAGATATCAAAATATTGGTGAAGGATATGTAGAGGAGAGCATAGTTTATGAGATAACGACTTGGGTACCTATGTTAAGAGTGGCGGTGCCAGCAGCTTATATACACAGAAGGCACCTACACGCCGTAGCAGGATGAAGCAGCAGGTTCCCACTCCTGCTCGCAGAAAGAACATCGCGGCGTTCTCTTCCGGCCTTCCCGATGGCACCCGTGAAGAGCGACCTGATGAGGATCATGTGCCTGAACGTCAGTTTGTTCTTGGCTCTTGCGATCACGGCGTCTACTACCATCATCCCTTTGTGCGAAGCTGGAAACAGTAGGCACCCCTGTCCTGCTGCTTTTCTTTTGTTGTTGCTCTGCATCGATTGTTCTCTGATACATGTTCAGGCTGACGAGCTAACCCAACCGCCGGCGGCATCTCATCCGTGTTCGCGTGCGTAGGCCACAGCAAATTCGCGTCGCCGCCGCCGTCGCAGATGAGGTGCCACGATTACGACGGACGAGGAGACTGCACGGACCGTTACTGCAGGTCCAAATTTGGGCCCACCGCCTACTGCAGGAAGGTGCCTGGTTTCCAGTGGGAGTGCTGCTACCCGTTGTGAGCAGCTATCCAGCGTGATGCGTCCGTCTGTTCGATCGATGCGTGTACTGCTGCTACAAATAATGTGGTGATGCTGCGGTTGGCCTGCTGCTCGTTGTTATGCTCCGCTCCGTGCAAGCAGACGGTGTATTGTTACTACCTGCTATCACAGTGGAGGTTTAGGGTTCATTTGTCCACTCGCTGGAACAAAGCATGGCATCCACGGCCAGTCTTTCGTGCCACGGAAATCTGCTCTGGAACAACGCCCTTTATCGAAAAAAAGAGAGAAGAAATTGGCGAGATAAAGCGTCAATGTGTAAGAGTTGGTCGGGGAAAAGAAACGGGCCATATCATCTTGCTCAACGTGGAAAGAGACATCACTGGTCACTTTCCTGCACAGGACCAGAACTGCAGGGAGTTTCAGTACAGAGCAGGCTTCCAAACCGATGATCGGCCAAAGCACTAGTCATTAGACGCTACTATCAGACACCTGAACAGGGCACTTACAACTTATAAACAAGACACTCTGTGCTCTGTTCAGTCCTAAAATGGAGCCTGAATGCCAACCCTGCAATGCTACCATCCAAACTTGCAAAATGTTGAAGAAACAAAGGGAACTTGTGACTGGACCACGTGAAAATTTCAAGCAGTAGCTCACCAGCAAGTGTTTAAATTTGCACTAGTGGCAAGAATCACGAACCACAGTAACACATTTACCATGCCTGCCTGCTATGAAAAACCACAATTTTCCCAATGCAGCTTGTAGATGATATTTTGAGGTCAATTGCATGTCACGCTCTCGAAGTGTTGCAACGACACTTCTCCCGATCTGCTCAGTAGCAGCTCGTGGAGGTTCTTTTTTAATATAGGCTTAGTGGATTTGAGTGTCGGGTCACGATGGTACGATGAACACAGAGGTTCACGTGGTTCGAGCCGCCTGAGCGTAATAACCTACGTCCACGGTGAGTTGGTTCTTTTTTACTGGAGTCCGAGAATGGCTCGAGCTTACAAGTGTTAGAGTTGTATGAGTTTGGGGATCGGAATCAAGGTTGAAAACGGGGATCAGAATCGGGATCGGAATCGGGATCCTTTTGCCCGTTGGTTGTCTGGTCCTTTTATTGCTCAAGGCCACACATCCTTACAAGTGGGCCTGGGGCCTAACAGCCGGCCCCGGTATGGGCAACACCCCCTACTATGGCTAGAACACCAATTGCTAGTAGTAGCGTACTTGATGAAGCCGTAGAGCGCGTCACCTTGTCACATCGCCCTCCTCAAGTGCTGCCTGATGAAGGCGGTAGGAATACGCCTTGTCTTGCGGCGCTGCACTGTTGCTGCCGTCAGAGCGCCGCGTGACTGGTCTCTACTGCAATGCACGTCTGTACCGGGATACATTGAATTGCCTGCCTGAGGAACACGCAAGCCTTAAATGTGTAGTAAGGCCGCCCACGATCTTCTTTACTTCTGGACCCAACGACCATCACTTGGTGGTGTTGGCACGTGTCGCACTCGGAGCTGGCTTCAACAGAGTGGTAAAGTCTTGGGCACCGAACATGTGGCAGCTCCAGAGCCCACCCTCGCGAGGAGGGGTGGTCCAAAGCCCGTGGACACGTGTCTGCGCTGGAACCCTCCTTGGCTTGGAGTGAGGTCCGGGAGCTATGGGCATGTGGTGGCACCGAGACCCTGCCTAGCGGAAGGTCGGGTCCGGCACCGCAGGTCACATGGACGTCTCGGAGCCACCTCTGACCGGTAGCCGGTCTCTTGGTCGTGGGGCACGTGGCAGCTCCGGAGCTCTCCCTAGCAGGAGGTCGAGCCCGAAGCCATAGGACACGTGCGAGACCTTGAGCCCTTCTTAGTTGGCAGTTGGGCCCACCATGCAGGATGGACCCTCTCGTTCTGGACACATGGTGACATGTGTCTTCTTTATTCTGGTACGCGGGGGTACCCGGTCTTCAGGGTACCGACAGTGGCCCCCGATACCACCTGGATAGAGACGAAGGCTCTGCAGGTGGAGCCCCCGTCAGGTTCCCCACGTGACAATCTTCTGAACTTGTCTCAGTCAACCGAGATGGTGGCACACCTCTGTTGTCATGGACAAATGTCTCTTCATGGTTGGAGGGTCGTGGGGGCACATGTTACGTCCCACCTGTGGCGCTACTGCGACAAATTCCATCACGACCCTTGCCTTTCCCCTGTCAGATTTCTTGGGGAACCGTATTCAACCCGCGCCGCCTGCCGAGTGCGCCTGGGCCTCTCCGCCTTTGGCAGGGCAGCCAATGCGCAACACAATTGTCGAGCGCACCGTGCCGGATAGTTTTTGAAGAGTCGGGGGGGGGTGAATAAAGGGAACCTCTGCAGCTGGCAAGAGTCTTATCCTTCATTTGCTCCCTTGCACTTATCATTCCTTCCTTTAGCTTCAGGCGCCTCATCTCTTCACCTTCTTTCCGTGCTCCCATGGCGGCGAACCTCCGAGTCCCCCATCTTCGGAGCGATAGCGATGTAGAGCTAGTGAGGCGCCTGATTGGTTGGCAGGCGCCCTAGTACGACGGGAGGATCCACTGTGGATCCGTCCCACTCGTTGATCTCCAGCCCGGCGAGGTCGCCGTCTTCAGCGGGTATATGCTGGCGGGACTCGCCTTCCCCGCCTCGTCGTTCTTCTTGACGCTGTTGGAGTTCTACGGGCATCAGCTGCAGCACCTGACGCCGCACTCCCTCGTGCTGGTATCAGTCTTCGTCCGTCTCTGCGAGATGTTCGTAGGGGTACGACCGTCAGTGCGTCTGTTTCGGTCTTTATTCGTGCTGCGGTCATCGGGGAGGAGCTCGAGCTTCCTGGGTGCCTACTACTTCCATCACTGAACCAGGTCAGCGGCAACATACATCTCCCCTTTCATGACTGGGTAGTGGTGAAGACCGACGTCCATGACCACTTGGAGCTGCCATCCACCGGCCCCTCGAGCATGCGGACCACCTGGAAGAAGATGTCCGACCTCCAGAGCGCCTACGCCCCCGTGCTGACGAGGATGAAGCTTCTGGCGGACAAGGGGACGACCTCACTGATGATCTTGGCTGACTTCTTGAGTTGGCGCATTGCTCCTCTTCAACTTCGTTGCCGCGCGGCGTGGATGTACACCGGCAAAAACGACTCCACCCATCTGGAGCAAGGCCCTAGGACCAGCCTGAAGACAGATCTTCTCGACTACATGCTGGCGAAGCTGTGCGTCGATGTCGGAACCGGCGGTGTCTGCGACGACCTTGTTACTTCCCCGATGGCATGCTTGCCAATCTTCATGGATCAGGAGGTGAGGTCGAAGCTCTTGAAGGTGATGCCGACGCTGGACGACATCAATGTCACTGTCCAGCAGGTCGGTGATGCTTCTCGAGGCGTGGTGATCCCTAGGTCAACAGGGGCCGGCGATGGAAAGGCTGCTTCCACCGCTCCGGGCCCTGCTGCTTCAAGCCCCGCCGCGCCGAGCTCCACCACCCCGAGCTCCATTGCTCCGAGCCTGGACAATGGAAAGGGGAAGGCGCCAGTGGCCCCCAGGCCCAGTTCCCCTAGGAAGAAGCGGGGGTTGATGCGTGGAGACGGGAGCTTTCCTTCGGTGCCCGCCCCCATGTCGCCTCTAGTGTCTCCCGTCCATCGTAAGTATCCCGTCGCCGTAGAGACCGTAGGATATCCTCGCTACCTTTTTGTAGATGTTTGCAGACATCCTTCTTGTCCGATGTAGAAGTCGGTCGTCTTTCTCGCCTTGACCACTCGTGATGGCCCCCTGGTAGGAGTGCCTAAATGTTTGGGGACACCTACCAAATTGGCGCAAGACCCAAGCTCCGGGCCCCCTGGGAGGCACCGTCCTTGCAAGTCCGAGGGTGGATGGTGCTCCGGACTTGTCTCCACGAACCGGGTCCTTGTGGCCTGCACAATCAGTAGAAGAAGGAGGTAAACGTGCCGAAAAGTTGTATTTTCTCTGCCTGCTGGCTATATTACGACTTACGGTTCTTGACTAAGCTACGAGACCTGGACAATTCAGTGTAGTAGTATCCGGACTATGGTTACCGGCCTGCCCAGGGTGGTGTGCCGTCCGGGCCCCCAACACTTGGTTGCTGCACTGAAGAGGTAGAGTGTGCACGCTTAGGGTACATGACCAGGCTAAGCAGACTACACACTCTGGACCTCTCGCTGGCATGGCATTCTGAAGAGAGATACAACCTTCTAGTGCCACGGGAAGTGAACAGGAAGGTAACCAAGGGAGACCGGAGACAACACATGTGTCTTAGGTGTTCCCGCCTTGTAGAGGGAGCATAATTTCAGCCAAGAGTGAAACCGAGAAAAACAACTATGTACACGTCGAAAGGCATGCAGGAACATACGCAAGTTTAAGACGAAATTGCATGAATATAGATGTATACAGGGTAGGACAAGAGTTTTTTTTATCATGGTACTACATAGGAGAAGTCAGGTTGTACAAGAGGTCAACGACCCGCTCTAGGTGACAGGGGTAGCCGAACCCCCCCCCCCCCACCCCCCCACCCCCGGAAGTTTAGTTGATCCAAGCGCTCGTCCTGGACACTATGGTACCCTTTACAGAAAAAGACTGCCCTACCCTATACTATAGGTAAAACTTACGGAGGTGTTCTATGTTCCAAGGATTCAGAATTGGTTTGCCATCCTCCGTCGCCAGGTGGAAGCACTCTGGGCGGCATACTTGTGTCACCCGAAAGGGTCCTTCCCAAATAGGGGAAAGCTTATTGGAACCCTCCCGGGAAAGTATTCGCCAAATCACCAGGTCGTCCACCCGCAGCTCTCGGCTCCGCACGAACTGTTGATGGTAGCGTCGGAGCGCCTAGCGGTACCGTGCACTTCGGATTGCTGCTTGCCATCTTTGCTCGTCAATGAGCTCTACATCTTCACGCCAGATCTGGTCCTGCGTGGCTTCATCGTATGTGTTGACACAAGGGGAACCCATGGTGACTTCCGGAGGGAGGACGACCTCAGCTCCTAGAACAAGAAGAAGGGAGTCTCCTCTGTGGCTCGGCTGGGTGATGTCCGGCTAGCCCACACTGCACATGGAAACTCATCAATCCACTTAGCAACATGCTTCTCCAGGCTTGCGTAAGTGTGCCTCTTGAGGCCCCTGAGTATATCAGCATTGGCTCTCTCAACCTGGCCTTTGCTCTCTGGGTGAGCAACGGATGCATAGCAGACTTGGATGTCAAGGTCTTCGCAGTACTCTTGGAACGTTGCACCGGTGAACTGGGTCCTATTGTCGGTGATGATCATATTGAGGACCCCGAACCTGCAGATGATCCACTTGATAGACTTTACTGCGGACTGCTTGTTGATGGTGACCACAGGGGCAACTTCCGACCACTTGGTGAACTTGTCTACGACGACGTAGAGGTACAGGTACCCTCCGATGGCTCTCGGAAATGGTCCCAGAATGTCCAACCCCCATACTGCGAATGGCAGTGAGGGCGGGATCATCTGCAGCGTCTGCGCCGGTGTGTGGATCTGCTTGGCGTGGAACTGGCAAGCCTTGCATCTCTTGACCAGCTCGACGGCATCCTGGAGAGCTGTCGGCTAGTAAAAGTCATGCTAGAAGGCTTTACCGACCAGCATGCGGGACCAAGTGTGGTTGCTGCACTCGCCTCCATGGATCTCTGTGAGTAGCTCGCAACCCTCCTCATGGGTTATGCACCGCAATAGGACACCGTTGGCGCCACGCCGCTAGAAATCCCCATCTACCAGTGTGTATCTCTTAGCCATGTGACAATCCGTTCAATGGATGCATGTTCATCAGGAAGGATGTTGTCTTTCAAGTAGGTCCAGACCTCCGTGATCCATGCATCAGGTCCTACTTGAGCTTCTGGATCTTGGGCGCCGGGTTGCACGGAGTCCCCGGTGACGCATACGATCCTTGGCGGGCACCATGGTTGCAGGGCCGTCGGGAGCGCCAACTTCGAGGTGCTGGTCTCACCCCCTTCGCCTGGTTCACCAGGCCAGGCTGTGGGAAGCAGTAGCTTCCTTTCAAAGACACCTTCGGGCACCGGAGCCCACGTAGAGGCTTTCACTGAAAGACCGTCTGCCACTGCGTTGTTGGCGCGTGGGATATGGCACAACTCCAAGACGTGGAACTCCTTCTCCATCTTCTGCACGTGAAGAAGGTAGGCAGCCAACTGACGATTATTGTAGGAACACTCCCGCTTGACTTGCTTGATGACGAGTTGGGAGTCTGCTTCGACTAGCATCTGCCGCACGCCTAAGGACAGGGCAGTACTGATACCGAATATGAGGGCTTCGTACTCTGCCATGTTGTTTGTGGCCTTGAAGTCGAGGTGCACCATGTATTTGAACTGCTATCCCGTTGGCGAGAGGAGCAGGACCCCGCTCCAGCACCTGGCTTGCGCGAGGAGCCGTCGAAGTAGAGTGTACAGTGGGGTCCGGTGAACACTTGGGCTCTGGGCTCTGAGTCGCCGTCGTCTTGGCCCCCTGGGTGGCATGGAGGTGGAGTCCATTCTGCCCTGAAGTCTGCCAACGCGTGCCTCTTGACAGCATGACGCGACAGGAAGTCAAGCTCGAACACCTCTAGCTCAGCTGCCCAGTTCACTATGTTCCCCGTTGCGTTGGGGCTGTGGAGCAATGTCTTCAGTGGGTAATATGTCACCACTGAGATCCTGTGAGCTTGGAAGTAGTGGCGGAGCTTTCTTGATGCGATCAACACCGCGTAGAGCAGCTTGTAGACCTCCGAATACCTCGTTTTAGCGTTGTGGAGGACCTCGCTGATGTAGTAGACCGGGCGTTGAGTGGTCCAGACCCTCTCGGAGGGGTACGGAGCATCTTACTTCATGGATAGGAGGTCCTAAGCCTCTTGGTCTTGGGGTCTGGCCTCCGGGAGCTGGGACCGTGGGGCATCCTGGTCTGGAGCAGCTTCTGGCTCCCGTGCGGGGTTCGACTCTTAAGATTTCGGGCCGGCAGCAGGATCTTTTCTTGGTGTTTGGAGTCTTTGGAGTTCTGGCCGCTCGGTGATCAGGACCATGATAACGATTTCCTCCTTCACAGAAATGTAGAGCAGCAGGGAGCCAGGGACTCACCCGGCTTCGGACCTACCACGATGGGTAGCGTGGTGAGGTACTGCTTCAGCTCTTGGAACGCCTTGTCTGCTTCCTCAGCCCAGACGAAGGGTCCGATCTTCCACAGAAGCTTGAAGAACGGGAGAGCACGCTCTGCCAGTCTGAAGATGAAGCGACTAAGAGCGACCAAGCATCCCGTGAGCTTCTGCACGTTCTTGACTCGGGCGGGAGGCTGCATCATCTCTATATCCTTGATTTTGTCGGGGTTAGCTTTGATTCCTCGGTGTGAGACCAAGAAACCAAGGAGCTTCCGGGCAAAGACCCCGAATATGCACTTGTCTGGATTTAGCTTTGTGCCCGTTGTGCGTAGCTTGTCGAAAACTAAGGCTTGGTTGTATAATACAGATGTATGTGACTTGACTTTTACCAAGATGTCATCGACGTACACCTCCACTAAGTCCCTTATCAGGTCCCCAAATGTCTTATGCATGGCACGTACAAAGGTAGGCAAAGTGTTTTTGAGGCCATAAGGCATAGAGACATAACAATAAAAGTCGTCTACTATTATAAAAGCAGTATGCTCTTCATCTTCTCTAGACATTGGTATTTGATGGAAACTATAATAAGCATCTAGGAAGCACAGTAGATCACAACCAGAAGTAGAATCCACGATTTGATCTATTTGTGGGACGGGAAATGGGTCCTTAGGGCATGCCTTATCCAAACTGGTGTAGTCAATGCACACCCGAAGCTTCCCGTCAGCCTTGGGCACCACAACAGGATTGGCCAACCATCTTGGATGGTGGACCTCTCGGATGAAGCCAGCATCGAGTATCTTCTTGATTTCTTCACGGATGAAGTTATACCGCTCGACGGACTGCTTCCGAGGCTTCTGCATCACCGGCTTGGCGTTGGGGTAGATCTTCAGATGGTGCTCAATCACCTCCCTGGGGATCCCGATAATTTGTGATGGTTTCCAAGCAAACACATCGACGTTATCCCGGAGGAAGGTGATGAGCGCGAGTTCCTGTTTGATGTCCATGTTTCCTGCAATGCGGGTGGTCTGGGCAGCGTCCTCGCCGATCTGGATAACCTTGTCCGGGACCTCCTGGGCGGAGTACGAGCCACGTCGGCGGGTGCTGGGTGGCTCCTTGCTTGTCCTGACACTCCCGGAGGCCTCCACCTTTGCTGCCGCCAGAGTTTCGAGCTTCTCTCACGCCGCAACTCCGGTGGTCCTGTCCGCTCGGACCTTGAGGACGCCACTCAGGGTCGGCATCTTTAGCACCACGTAGCGATAATGAGCTACGACCATGAACCGGTACAACGCTGGTCTCCCTAGGATGGCGTTGAAGGGTAGGTTGACCTCTGCCACGTCGAAGATGACGCTCTCGGTGTGGTAGTTCTCAGGCGTCCCGAATGTCATCGGGAGGTAGATGCTACCGCGTGGAAGGATGGACCCTGAGACCACTCCGGAGAATGGGCGCGACGGGGCCAGCTTGCTCATCAGAATATGCAACTTCTGGAAGGCTGCAAGACTAATGAGGTTGAGGCCCGCCCCCACCGTTGACCAGCACGTGGTATAGCCTCACGTTGGCTATGGTCGGGGAGACGATGAGCGGACACTGCCCGACTCCTACCATGTTCTTCGGGCAGTCGGAGGCGGTGAAGTTGATGGACGTCTCCATCCATTTGTGGTGAGGAGCCGGCTTGGGGGAGGGAGTGACTGCTACAACCTCCCGACGAAGGGTCTTCATGTCTCGCTAGGACACGAAGTCCCACGATCCCCCGTACATGACGTGGAGCATCTTTCGATGCTCATACGGGCTGTAGTCAGAGTCGGAGCCCTCCCCTGATCGTAGAGGACCTTCAACGCCCGCTTGGCATTCTGGAACTCCATCTCTTGGTCGTTGCTGACCTCTAGGTCATCCTTCTGCTTGCCCTCCCATTGGCGGGAGGGTGCACCGTCTTAGCGCTGCTGCTCGAGATCGCGGAAGCGCTCCACCAACTTCTTGATATCCCGACACTCGCTTGCGTTATGCCGCTTGGAGTTGTGGACTAGGGCACCGCTGATTGCCGTGATCCACTATTGGACAACTGTCGTGGACGCTTGTCGGTGTGCGGCCCCCGGCCCCCTGCAGCTGTAAATGTTGCCGCAGTGGGGGCTTCGGCCAGCGGCTTGTCCTTGCCACCAACCTTTTTCTTCTTCTTGCCACCGCCTTGAGCGGCAACTCCAATGCCAGACTCACTGGCCTTTCCCGCGTCGGGCGGTGTGTGCCAGTTGTGGCCCTCCGCGGCCTTGGCACACTTGTCCGCCACGCTGAAAAGCTCCAAAAAATCCTCCACGTCGCACGTGGCTAGCTTCTCGAGCATCTTCTTGTCTCTCACGCCCTGTCTGAAGGCAACCACTACAGAGGCGTTCGAGATGCGGGGGATAGTGTTCCTAACCTGAGAGAACCGCTGGATGAAGTAATGCAGCGACTCTCCAGGTTGCTTTCGCAGGGCGTGGAGGTCGACCTCCGTGCATGGACAGGTGTAGGAACTCCCGAAGTTGGCCGTGAACTAACAGCACAACTCTTCCCAGGAGGATATGGACTCCTGGGGTAAGTTGATGAGCCATGAACGGGTTGTCCCGGTCAAGGCCACGGGGAAGTAGATGGCCATGATGTCCTCGTCCCCTCCTGCAGATAGAATGCCAATATAGTAGATCTATAGAAACTCGACGGGGTTGAACAACCCAACGAACATTTCCAGCAAATGTGGTCGAAACTTGCGCGGCCACGCCGCCATATAGAGGTGTGGCGCCAGAGCCATGTAGCCTCCCATTGATCCTAGGGAGACGGAGTTCTGGACCGCGTAGACGGGAGGTGCGGCACTCGCCGTGCCATACTCCGTCCCAAGGTTGTGACGCCTCTCGCGCTGTCGCTCGATGGTGACGTGACCATCTTCCTTCCAACGACGGTGGTCCAACTCGGCTCTGAGGTCTGCTGTGGAGAGACTGGACGTCGCCGTCGAGTGGGTTGCCGCTGTCCTGTAGTCCACCGTCAAGGTACGGGACGACAGTTGTGCCTGCCCTTGCCGCTGCCTCTAGTGGCACGGAGAGTTGAGCGTGGCGACGACCAGGTGGTCAACGTCATTGCGCCACTGCTCAATGGTAGACGGGGAAGCACCCACGCTCGGGGGATGTGGAGGAACGTTCGAGCTGCTAGCAGCGCACTCTCCGGGTTGGCTTCTGCCGGCGTCACCGACGGCGCCGCGATTATGGGTTACCGGGAGGTGACCGGCACTGTTGCTACCGGGGCTGCTGCTCGAGCGGTCTGGCCCGCTTTGGAGCGGGATGAGGCTTCCTGCTCCCTCCGTTGCCGGCGACACGAAGGGTGGGAAGAACCTCCATGAGACTAGACGTTCACCATCGTGAGGTGCACGAACAACTTCAAAAACAAAAAGGCTCTTCTTGGCACACCAAATGTCGAAGTGTTGCAACGACACTTTCGGTAGCAGCCCGCGGAGGTTCTTTTCTAGGATGGGCTTAGTGGATTTGAGTGTCGGGTCACGATGGTACAATGAACACAAGGATTTACGTGGTTCGGGTCGCCTGAGCGTAATACTCTACGTCCACGGTGAGTTGGTTCTTCTTTACTGGAGTCCGAGCATGACTCGAGCTTGAGAGCTTACAAGTGTTAGAGTTGTATGAGTTCGGGGATCGTAATCGGGGTCAGAATCAGGGATCGGAATCGGGATCCTTTTGCCCGTTGGCTGTCTGATCCTTTTATAGCTCAAGGCCAGACAACCTTACAAGTGGGCCCGGGGCCTGATAGGCGGCCCCGGTATTGGCAGCACCCCGTACTACGGCTAGAACGCCCATTGCTAGTAGTAGTGTACTTGATAAAGCCGTAGGGGGCGGTAGGAATACGTCTCGTCCCGCGGTGCTGCACTGTTGCTGTCGTCAGAGCGCCGCACGACTGGTCTCTACTGCAATGCACGTCTGTATCGGGATACACTGGATTGTCTCCCTACGGAACACGCGAGCCTTAAATGTGTAGTAAGGCCGCCCACGCTCTTCTTTACTCCTGAAGTCAACGGCCATCACTTGGTGGTGTTGGCACATGTCGCACTCGGAGCTGGCTTCAGCGGAGTGGTTGAGTCTTGGGCACCAGACACGTGACAGCTTCGGAGCCCACCTTGGCGGGGAGGGGTGGTCCAGAGCCCATGGACACTGCTCTGGAGCACTCCTTGGCTTCGAGTGAGGTCCAGGAGCTCTGGGCACGTGACGGCACCGAGACCCCATCTGGCGAAAGGTCAGGTCCGACATTGCAGGACACGTGGCAGTCACGGAGCCACCTCTGACCACTAACCGGTCTCTTGGTCGTGAGGCACATGACAGCTTCGGAGCTCTGCCTAGCATGAGGTTGAGCCCTTCTTAGCTGGCAGTTAAGCCCACCGTGCAGGCTAGACCCTCTCCTTCTAGACACATGCTGACATGTGTCTTCTTTATTCTGTTATGAGTGGGTACCCGATCTTCAGGGTACGCCAATAATATTGATTAAACGAACATCAAAATCACAAAAATGCTCCAAAAATAGATAAAAATGCCATTTGCAGCCAGATCTTGTTTTAACTTGTGGAAAAAGAAACAGAGATACGTTGTGACAAAAATACAAGATGCTACACCAGTACAAGTTTCCTACAAAAACTTCAGTATAAACAGTTCTGTTCTATCAAGTGCTCTTAAAGCTGTATTTAGGCCTAATCAAGTTGCTTTGTCCAATCGAAGGGCTCCCAGTCTTTCATGAAGCTCGCAACAGCTTGCTTTCGCTTATCAATGGATTCATGCCTTCGCCGACGGTGCATGTCCTCCTCAGGCAAGCGGAGCATTCCTCTGATGATATTCAATCCAAATCCAGCATTGAATTTGCTCTCATCATCAATTACATGAACAAATCCACGGTCCAGCCCAAACTCCACATGGAAGTAGGCAAAGTTCTCAGGGATGACCTGCTGCAGGTTGCGGCTTGCACTTGTTGTGATAAGCTTCTTCATCTCATGCTGGCTCCACTCTTCTTCTGCTTCGTCAATTGCCTGAGAAAAAAAAAGAGCAATTTCATTGGCCCTCAAGCACAGCTGCATAGGGGAATATTCTCGGCTATGTTCTAAGTTATGCAGGTTGTAACAGACAGCTTACTTTCTTGAAGTACATGGGTGCATTGTTCGAAACTTCACAAGGAACAGGGATGCATTCAATCATGCAATGTCTCCGCTGTCTGGCCAAGCTAATGACATTTTCCATGAAAACTACATCCTTATCCTGCTGCGCAAACATCTGCAGCAGGCACTTCTTGAAGTTACGAACCTCCACCAAAACATTCTGATCAACTGTTCTCATTGCAGATTCATGCTGCAGTCATTAACACAATCATCAATAGTGAAAAAATGGTTAGTTGTTCACAAGAGCTATGAAATATTATAAAAGCCAACTTAAAAGCACATTACAGCTGGTAGTTCTTATGGAAGCTATTCCCAAACTAAAAATGTACGAAATATGCAAAGAGGCCAGAAACATTCTCACCTGCAACGGAAGAATAATACAATGCCCAGGTACAACAGGTTCAAACTGTGGCAGCATCAAGTATGTGAAGTTTCCTATAGCAACAACCAGATGCTTTGGCCTGGATGGGTTCTCAAAGCAATACAAACAGCGCTCCTTCTGAGTGAACATAGGCCTATTAGTGCCTCTCTTGTCATGATGCCCCTCTTTATCCTTCCTTTTGTCCTTTTTACTGGGAGCATCGCCAAAATCATATTCATCCTCTATACTCTTAGACATGTTATACTGTTTATTGTACATAATTTTATTAGCCAAATGAAGGTCAGCATCCTCTTCCCTTTTTCTGCGATCAGCTGCACTAGGCTTTATTGTATTCCTACAGTTGAAAAAAAAGGAAATCAGCATTCAGCAGGCCTTTAACCTCATAGGACCACAAGTATAACAAAACAAAATAAGAAGTCTGGTTCCATTGTGCACTGGATGCCAAATTGTCAATCAGTTAGTTCCAGTCCTAATAAACATGAGATCGCGTCACTTAAGATACAACGACAAACATTGGAATGGATCATAACTTTGAATATCCCAAATTAAGGGAAACAAATACTATTACAACCAGATAACCTTAAATAGCATATATGGCAACACTTTTCTAGTAGCAGAGAAATAACAAATAAGTTGAAGTTGGACAATCCCTAACCTGATTGAGCTCCTTACTCCTTCATGCCTAGGCTCTTCAACAGCAGTATCCTGACTCTCCAGCAAAGATTCCATTTCTCTCTGACAAGAGTGAAGAGCAGTTCAGTCATCCAACCACTAACTACAAGAGATCCATGCAAATAGGAGCTTAATTTTAACTTATCCCATTTATGTAGGTAACAAACAAAATGTTTATCACATTTTTAAATTGTAAGAATATATACATAGTCCAAATTTATGGTGCCATTCCATTGGAGAAACACAGGGCCAGTATGGACCAATGCAGATCATACTTCCCTACAACAGCAACATGCCAATGTTTAGGACATGTTGTCCATGCTGACATTGAAAAGGGGAGTGGCATGTCATGAACATTTTTAAGGAAAATACTCTTTATTGGCATAAAGAACAATACTTGGAAACTTACCGAAAGTTGTTCAGCCTCTTCATGCTTGCCTTTCATACGAAGCTGCAGAATCTTTGCAGCTAACTGGTTTGCATTCAATTTTTGAGTACTCGGCACAGGCGGTTTGGCTGAACTCTCCTTCACAAGCTTCTGATCCATTTCACTCTTTTCACCAGTGGTTGAAGTTGAAACATTTGCAGTCCTACATTCAAGATTACTGATCTTCTCCATAAAGCTTCCATCATTGGAAAACTTATTTATGCTCCCTACTGCTGAAGAGATAAGTTCCTGGTCCTCGGAAGATATATTTTGTCTTCTTTTTTTCCATGTTACAGAATCAGGTTTAGGTTTTCTCATGGCACGATGCTGGGAAGAAACATCCCGCAAATACTCACGGCTGCCACTGCCTCCACCTTGGTGACCCTCTGGAGTTCCTTTGGTATGTTCTTCTGAATTGTCAGGTTTTCCAGATTTTCTGCCTTTGATAGCATGCAAATGAGCATGTGAAGGTGCAGGTCTTGATGTTGAAACTGATGCAGCTAAGTGGCCTAATGATCCCCATCTCTGTTCAATAACCTACAGCAGTAAGATATTCACACAGATTTGTAAGTGTGAAGTAACTAAAAATCAGTTCCTTTAAATAATTTACAAGCAGCTGTGTCCTTACCTCCTCAAGTTTTCTTCCTTCACGAGCCGCTTGCTCTTTTGCACGCTTCAAAGCTTTAAGCCTCCAGCTAGCACCGCCATCACCCACAACAGAGGATGCAAGCAACTGACTGCTGGCATTTGAAGGTGTAGACGCTTCTGGGTAACCGGTTCCATTGTCCCTCAAATACGGATTCAGTTCCTTTGGATTAGCTCTTACCACCTGTCAGTAATCAAGTGAACTGTGACTTACTACAACCTGTCCACACGAGCAGTCCTGGCACATAACATGTAATAACAGAGAATCGTCAATACCTCTTCATTCGTCGCCTCAGGTTCCTCCTCATCAGCTTTGTGAGCACGCTTGTCCTCAGCCCTGCTGCTACTTGCTGGCTTGAGCATCCATTCAAGGCCCATCTCCCTCCTGACCACCTCACTTGACCTCAACCCCTCATCTCCAATCTCCTGTACTGCCTCCTCATTGTCATCCTCATCATTGCCTCTCCGCTTCTCCTTCCCTTTGCCACGAGCTGTAACCGGTAGCAGCAACATCTTATGATTAGGCATACAGGTTTCACAAGATTTGTACGGAAAGAAAAAAAATTCTGACAAACTATCAGCTGGATTTACCTCTCTCCTTCTCGAAACCGCTGCTGGACTCGCTTTCTTCGTCGTCAGAGAAGTTGCGGCGGCGGCGCCTCCGATGCTTCCCCCGGCGCTTGCTCCGCCGGAGGTCCTCCTCCTCTTCCTCGCCGATGGAGTCGTCGGTGTCGGACTCATCATCCGAGTCGGAGCCGTACCGGCTCCTCCGCCGCCGCCCCCTCCGCCTCTTCTTCTCGTCCTTGTCCCTCCCCTTCTTACCACGCTTGCCCCTCCTCTTTCGATCGGAGCCATCGGAATCCGATCCTACGCCAACTCCTCCCTTCTGAGAGGACAAGGCCTGGTCGCGGGGCACGAACTTGACGCCGGAGAGCATGTCGCCGGGCGGTGCGGCGGCGAAGGGTCTGAGGAGAAAAGTGGGTGCAAGGTGGGCGGGGGTTGGATTCGACTTCCCGAACCGCTGGCGACAAATCGGGTAGGTCGCGCCGTCGGGGACGGTGGGGGTAGCAGGGTATCGGCGAGGACAGAGAACTCACCGCCGCCGCCGGGATCGGGGGAGGAAAGTGATGGGCCTGGGCCCGAAGTGGACCAGGTGGGGCCGCCCAACCCACGGAACGAGCAGGAACGTGAATACGTGATCCTCCATGTCCGTGCTGTTTCCGCCATGGAAAAGATGCTGTTAATTCCAAAAAAAAAGATGATGTTATTATGCGACGTGTGGGCTGGGTGGAACGGGCCAAAAGCGTAGCAGGCCAGGTAAGAGGATGGGCCGGAAGAGGGCCGTTTTGGGCTTAATTCCAACGGAGGCTGCCACGAATCGGGCTCAACGCTGACTGGCTTTCCTCTTCCGACTCCGACCACCTTCCCCGCCGCCACACAACAAACTCAGATCCCAGGCAGCGCCACTGCGGCGGAGCCAGCTACCTAGCAGCGGCTCGGTCTCGTGCGGCCAGCGCACGGGCAGAACCCTCCTCCTCCTCCAGCTTCTACGGAAGGTCAGAGCTGATGTCTCCTCCCCGATCCTCTAATCCTCCTCCTTCCTTTTTGTGGCTTGACATTTAGGCCGGATGTAGCGGGGATGGGTTGATCCCTGCGCGGGGGCGGGGACAGGAATGGGGATGGGGAGGTGGAGGGGAACTTTCATCCCCTACTTCTTCGTGGACTCGAAAGGGGCACGTAGCGACGCCACCATTGCTGGGCAGCTGTGCCTGGCGTCCTGAGGACCGGAGCTCTCCGAGGTGATGGGGAGTCTTTCAGCTGGTATTAGGTAGGGCGGCTGCCCTACCTCACCCTATTTGTCAGCTCGCCTCTAAGAGTGCTATTTGAGAGGAACCAGTCATGCCTATGAATTACTTCATGTGAAGTTGGTTATCAAACTTCCTGGCTTCCTGGGGTTGACGTGATTGCTTATGACAGAGAACATAATTCAATGCTTATACTCATAATGTTGTACCTCCGTCTCTTCCAAAATGCAACCAACTTTATTTTCTCCGTAATGTTCAACCTTTGCATGAATATATCTCAATGTGCCTGTGGCTTACTGAATTAATCCTTTGGGAGAAATTTTGCGTCGCTGAATTTATGGAATGTTACTGAACAAGTTGTTGAGATATATGGTGATCAGAGAGCTTTATGGGCCATGTTGTTGCAATTCTTTGTGCAGTACAAGCTGATGGCCTTTAGGTGATGGTATTAGTTTTTTAAGTTTATAATGGAGACATCATATTTGTTGAATTCTTACTAACCGTAATAGGAAGTCTCTATTTTTCAGTTGATTCTCTTTTATGTTCATCACTACAAGAAAATTGTGTTATTTGAGCTTTATAGTACTAATGATCACCTCTATATCAGCTGGAGCCATGTATGTTCATCACTTGTCAATATGCAGATACGAATCATCATTTGTGTATCATTAATTGTCAGCGTGGAATTGCGAAAAAACAAGGAAAGAAAAAAGATGACCTTTTTGTTTATTGTCTTTCTCACTTTTCATGACAGATAATTTATTACATTGGTTAGTACTTCAACAAATACACTGGCTGCAAAACTTAATCTAAATAGCCCGTTGGAACCAGGTTCGAGAAATCAGGTTTAACATTACGTGACTGAGCATCATATTGCACCTCAATGTATATGCTACAATCTCTGGATGGAACCATTTACTAGAAAGTGATCTATTATTGTTTCCTTCCCTGCTGTTTCTGCTACCATATTTCACATCAATATGTATTCACAAACATCATTGATTTCCTGCTACCATAATTCTGCAGTTCTGACTATTGCTCCATGGTTTTGTGACATTGCTAATTTTGTCATCTCCACGTGTCTATACAGTGACAAGTTCTGCACTGCTGTGGAGTCATGGCTGCCAAGATACGCATAGGGCGTGTTTGGCATGACTCTACTCCATACTAGAGCAACTCTACTCCAAAACTCTAGAGTGGAGCAACTCTGCTGTGGAGTTAGAGTTGTTTATGGTGGTGTTTGGTTAGAAAACTGTTTTCTGCTCTAGAAAAGAGAATTTTAAGTGTGTAATGTCATTCTTGCCCTTATTAAGATGATTATATAAATATTAAAAATAATACAGTATATATGAATATTTTTATTCAACAGAATTATAAAATATTTGTAAAATAATTTTAATTTACATTGTTTAGGAAAAAATGAGACTCCAGTTGATATAAATTCAACATCAACCAAGAAAAACAGAGAGAATAGTCTTAGCAATAACTCCAAAGCAGACCATGAACCCTTCGGTGTTTAGAGCATGACTATAAAATTTTCAATGTCTGGTTCACAGCAAAGCGTAAATTCTTTTCCTCCTCTTCTTTGAAGGCACATTTTCTTCAACACTGTTTCCTTTGTCTTCATGGCTCCAGATAATAATTACCATCTTTCCTTTGCCTCTTCCTCTACCCGTTGATAGCTTCAAATCAAACAACATGCATATATCCAAACCCAACAGCAGCTAGGTGCGCTCACCCATCGATGCATCCTGCGGCTGATGAGGTTGTTCCTGCCGCGACGCACATGCAGAGGGACCTGCAGGGCGTCGGACTGGCGCGACGACCGCGGGCGTGGCAGCAGAGATGCTACCGGCCAGCAGCTACGGCGAGTGCGACGTAGATGGAGGAGAGCAGTAGTGTGCCCACGGCAGGCTCCATGGCACGAGCGCTCGGGATTGGGTTACTTCCGTTTGGCGTGAAGCAGTGTGGACTATGGATGAAACCAGGTAGAAGGAGGCTTCGCTGATATGACCAGATTAGAGGAGGAGCGGCACTCGGGCGCTAGGTTGGGGGTGGGAGCATCAGGGCGGCGGGGCTTGGACCTTGCGGGGCGGCGCCGTGGAGATGAGGAAGAAACCAAGGCACGAGAGAGAAAAGAATGAAACGTTTTATTAACTGATGGCAGTGGTGGGTAAATATCTCTGAACTCCACGTCTTAGTTTAATTGGATGGTTCCTAGAGTTGAAAAAGATGTACTCCACCAAAATAAACTAGAACTCCATCAACTCCATAGAGTTAGCCTGCTCCACAAATTTATAAAGTTGAGGTGTTTGGCTAGCTCCACTCAGCTCTTAATCAGAATTTTAGAGTGGAGCCATGCCAGGTTCGAGAAATCAGTTTTAACATTACGTGACTGAGCATCATATTGCACCTCAATGTATATGCTACAATCTCTGGATGGAACCATTTACTAGAAAGTGATCTATTATTGTTTCCTTCCCTGCTGTTTCTGCTACCATATTTCACATCAATATGTATTCACAAACATCATTGATTTCCTGCTACCATAATTCTGCAGTTCTGACTATTGCTCCATGGTTTTGTGACATTGCTAATTTTGTCATCTCCACGTGTCTATACAGTGACAAGTTCTGCACTGCTGTGGAGTCATGGCTGCCAAGATACGCATAGTGATGAAATCTTTCGTAAGCCAAAGTAACCGAGTTTCGGAGCTTATACCAAACGCAAAGAAGATTGGATTGCCTGAGTCGCGAGCCTTGTATACCGTGCTACGATCTCCTCATATTGACAAGAAGTCCAGGGAACAATTTTCAATGCATGTCAAGAAACAATTTCTGGAACAGAAAGTTGAAGTGCATGAACTGCGCAAGAAGTACTTCTGGTTAAAACGCCTGCGTGCACCTGGGGCTCAGTGTGAAATCCAGATCTCTTTCAAGACACGGCTGGATAAGAGGAGCCTTGAGTACCAAGCTGCTTGATGGTTCCTAGATCATTCTTACCACCCCTTAGGTTTAGAGATGCTGCTATTTTGTCTCTTGATACAGAGATTATCATGCAGCACTTGCATCTGTTAGCATTTCTAATGAATAACCGCTTTGAATGTAACACTTATTTATTCAAAGCATCCAGATGATATGCTCTATACATGCTTTAGATCGTTGGGTGCTGCTTCCATGGCGATTCAAATAGTCATAATGTTCCAATCCTGTTTATGCGTTCATTCATGTGTGTTTAGATTCCTGTGATGGGATGTGAAGCGATTGCGTACTGTCCTTGTATGCTCACTCCTTTTGATAAATACTCAAAAAAACTTACAAATTGGATTTTTTTTTTGCAATTGGTACTCAAAAGAGCTTCGATGCACACGAGCCATGACAAACTATCAGATGTGTTGGGTTGCGATGTATTAAAATGGAGCTAAGAGCATCTTTAACAGATTGCTTGTCTCATCTTCAATCCTTAAAAACTGTCAATATAAGAGATTGCAAGCCTCTAACAGATTCCTTATTTCATCCCGATATTATTTTTTAAGAGATTCCTCAATCTTCTTCATTCACCCTTCTTCCTTTTCCACTCTTATCACCGTAGCACCGATGCGGGAACAAAACTGCCACCGTTCTCTTCCTCCACTCGTCCCGGCGCCCCGCGCACGATGCCCCGCCGCCGTACTGCAGCCGTCCACTTGTCCATCTTTTTTGCGGTGAAAACTTGTCAATCTTTTTAAGCAAATGTTGTCCTAGCGTCACATTTGAAAACGAAACATGAGTACTCCGGCTGTTCCGAAATAAAAAATATTTAAATAGATAATTTAGTTTAATTTAAATTAATTTTTTTATCTAAAACATTATTTATTTCAGAATGGAGAGTACTTCAGTACAAACTTCTTAAAATACTCGGACTAAAAAAATTGATAAAAAAACTTCAGTGCTCCCTCCGTTCTGAAATAAATAACATTTATGACAAAAAGATTAGTTCAAATTAAACTAAATTAGCTATCATAAACGTCATTTATTTCATAACATAGGAAGTACAATATTAGCGCAGTCTGTCATCTAACCAAGTTGATTTGTCCAATCGAAGCTGATTCATGAAGGTCAGTGCATAAGACAAATGAAACCAACTAGCAATTGTTAGCAGAACCTTGTCTATAGCCTAACACACAATAGAAACGTTTACATCAGAAGATAAATGATACTCCCTCTGTTCTAATTTATTTAACGTTGAGTGCTTAGTTCACTCGACATAAAATAAATCAGAACGGAGGGAGTATTTATTACGGCTAAATTAGTTTAAATTGAATTTTTTTTATTCTAAACATTATTTATTTCAGAACCGAGCGGGTACGGATAGGTAAAAATAGTAGCGGTGCTCAGCCCATGGCGTTGCTTGGTTGAGCGCTTGTGCCTTTTTGGGCTCAAATGATGTAGCCAAACAGCCCAACCCGACCCACTTGTATCGCACCTACGCCGCAGCTCGATGCCCCGTGCGGCACGAGGAGATAGAGCCGTGGCGCTGCTACAAGTGGAGGCGGTTAAGCTGAACTAGCGTAGTAGTGTTGGCGCACGCAGAACCAGCAGGCAGCCCGTTGTATCCCACTTGACGCAGGACCGCTTCGCTTTTCATGAGCTGCAGGCATCGGGGAGCCTTGAGCTCCGGGCTCCTAGCTTGATCCGTCGCTTTCAGTAGCAACAACCGACGCACCTTGATCCTCCAAACCAGTCGGGCCTCCCATATCATTACGACCAGTAAACCTGCTTACTATCAGTATATTACCATCAGAAGACCTAATGGTCATCTGCAGTGAAGCTAGCCTAGACCCTAGATGCCGTGTCCGGTCAGCGTCCGGGATACTGTTGCCTGCATGCAGCTAGATCAGCCATAAAAAAGAGCCTCTACTACATATGCTCGCTGGGTCTGGGTGCATGCAGCGACGAAAGCAACTGGACCCGGATGTGCCCAATGATATTGACTACCCCTTTTCCCTGCCACTGTGCTGAGTGACCGAAAACGACGCCTGATCCAACCCTGGTTCTGCTCCATGCTTTTGTTGTATAGCTCAATGCGCGCGAAGCGGATCAGGGGTAAAGCACCCACGGGATCAGGAGCTCAAAGCACGGATGGTGCCAGCCGCACGCGTATCGCGTCGTCTCGACAGCAGTGCCCATATATCCCTCGGCTGGCCGGTGATCCTTTCTTTACCTGACACGTCGGAGGAGGGGATGACAGGGCTGGATGGGGTGGACGGGCCACAAGGATGCGGTCGCCCATCTGCTACGCCCGATGATCGAGCAATCGCCAGTGCCAGCCAAGACGTACCACCGATTCTACTCGGTTTTGACTCGGTTTCTACTGTATGTGCCTGTAGAAAAAAATCTTCGGTTGGACAGCAATGATGACATTCACCTTCCAGAACGGGAGTTAGAAGCTGGAAACACGGCGATGGGTGAATCTGAATACGTGCTGAATGATGCTGAAGAGAACTGCTGCTGCTGTACAGTACGTCGCCGTTGAATTGTTGAGTAATGCTAGAGGCAGCAAGGCAGTGAGGGTCACGAAACCGAGGCGGTTGGCGACTGCGTTCCAGATCCAGTGTGCAACGAGCTGGCGCCCGGCTGTCTCGACTACGGACTCCTACCTCCTGCCCGGTTTCATGGCGTCGGTTCCCGTGACGAGACCACGGGTCCATTCCAACGGACACCAGGGGACCATCCCTGTTCTCAAGTTGGTACGGGGAGTAAGTACGCTTCTGCCGCATCCGCAAGGGTTAGTTCCCTTGAGCGCCTCGTCTGAAACTGACATTTTTCACGGTCCCTGTAAACTTCTTCACGTAGATTCTTGCATCCAAGAGCTCGCATTGTTCACGGTCGTAGGTTGCACTAGGTAGATCAGAAGCCCTACTCATAACCCGACTCCTGTTCGGATAGTTAATTATTTAGGAGTGACGGAAGTAGCTTAGCTTCTAATGCGTACAGATAAGATCTGATGTGTTCTGGTTTGTTGTGGCCGAGTAGATAGAGACAGAGTTTATCTTCTACTCTGTTGTAAACTTGCAAGTCAAGTGGAGCATTGAGAGCTCTACATAAACACGGGCTCGTGTCATCGTCGTGATGTAGGCTGAGCTGCCAGCCTCCCCGTCCACGTCACGACACATCACCGCCTCGTTGGACCACGCGGAGGACCCCCCCCCCTCCCCGCCCGCTAATCCGGATTACCTGGAGCGACGCCGCTTTTGAGCACACCGCCCTAAAACCGTTTGTCGCTGAAGGGCTACCACGACAGAGGGGCAGTTCCGCAAATCCCCCGTGACGGCATGGACGAGATCTCAACCAGGCTGGCCACCACGCACGCACGCACGTCGAGATCATGCAACGCAACGCGATGGCCCGGTCTCCGGTCCCCCGCTGTCGAGCACCAGCAGCAGGTATGGGGGAGCGGGGATTCTAGGGTCCGAATAGCAAGAAGAGATAGTTCTAGCAGGTTCTAGAAGACATGATCTACAGATACATGAATGGGGAATTTGTTTCTCTGAATCGGGTAATCATCGGTCCCTCTCCACCGATGCCTGCTCCATCTGTACTGTTGGGTGACGGTTCATCCGGGCCTCGGGCTTGGGCCGCTCTGCTCCGATCGATACCTCATAGTGCTACCCTGACAGCATGCTAATACGCTAAAACATAGCAAAATCTGAGTGAATCGGCGCTTGCCAGATGCGCGCGTGGATTGCTCACGGATTTCTCCGAATTTCACCCAGTCACCTCTACGTTGCGTGCCGCTCGCTCGTACGACATTCCGCGAGCTCATTCGAATGTTTTACTTAAGTCGACGAAAAGCTAGCTACCTAGATGGTACATGCAGACAGAACTATCCCCAGCCGTGGAAACGGAATGTGTGGCATGTGGATTACTCCGACGGCCGGAGAACCGAATGCCGCACCTGCGTCGCGCGCCGACCAGGGGACGGCCGGCATCGAGCCGGTCGATTCCATCGGTCGTGTCGCCGACGTGGTGCGCACTATTGCGTTCGACGGCGCGCGCCGTCGGGATCGCGAGTAATCAATCGCGTCCGGTTCGCAATCCACCTGAAGCAGAGTACTCCAGCGAGTACGAAGCTGCACGTGAGAATAGAATCACGTCTTCTCGTGTCTGAAAGCGTGCGCGTCCGGTCCGTCACGAGCTCCGCGCGCGCGCGCGCGAGACGACATCACATCGCGTACTGTCCCAGTGCTAGTGGCGGCCGGCTGGCGAGGTGACCAGAGCCAGCCGGCAAGGAGGAGCCCGCCCGAGACGGTGACGTGCCAGCAAGCCGTGATGGGAAATGTCGAACGCGGCAAGTCTCTCTCCGTAGCGTCGTTTTCCTCGTACCCAATCGGGCACGTCGCTTCTTGGAGCCGCGCGCACGGACCCTTCGTCCCAAAGCAATCACAAACCCAGGTAGCAGCGGTATACAAAACCAGAGCTCGCTCTACAGGCTAGCACCTCTAGAAAATCGTAGGAGTCGTTGACTCGGTTCGTTGGTCATTGAATTGCCAAATTGGCGATCCATCCTAGCGGTTACAGCACAATACGGGCCCCACGTGGCAGCCATACACGCGAGTCCTGGATGTCCTCCGGCCCTTGGATCGCGGCGCACGCTCGCACATGAGGACGCGCGCGCATACGCGTATTCGACATGTACAATCCGCCGCGTACGTCAGCCTTCTCCGCCAGCGCCAGCTAAGCTCTGCTCCTATATTAGATTAGCGTCATTGGTCAAAGCCTCCGGAGCATCAGTTTACACGTTACTGCACTTGATTCTCCTCGCCGTTAATTTGGTTCTCCTTGCTGGACGGCGACGACGGCTACTCGGCAATGGCGCCAAGGTCCGGCACGAAGTCCCGCCCGCGGCTGCTGCCCCTCCTGGACCTCCGGCACCCTTTCCCCGAACGCGGGGCGGCGGTTCCTCCTCCTCCCGCCGCTGCCACGGCCGCCTCCGGGAACACGAGCAGGCCGTCGTGGTCGCCCACGAGCGCCGCGCTGGCGCGGACGGCCAGCGCGGCCATCTCCTCGGCCCGCAGCGGCCGCCGCCGCATCGCCGCGGGGAGCACGAAGTAGAGCTGCCCGGGCTGCACCTCCTCGTCCGCTCCCACGGCCGCCACGGCGCCGCCGAGCTCCAGCCCGTCCGCGCAGCACAGGAACCACGCGCCCGTCGTGCCGGCCGCTTTCACCGCCTGCGACGCCCTCGTCCCGCCCGGGAACCGACGCAGCGCGCCGTCCGCGAGCACCACCCTCGCATCCGCCGACGTGTAGCCCGGCGCCGCCGGCGCCACCGCCGTTGCCTCGCACGAGTTGCAGGCCCCCATTGGCGTGCGTACGTGTATGTCCGCGGTACGTTAGCTAGCTGGTCAATGGGATCCAGAACGAAAAGGTTCCCGGCTTTTATCTGCCCGCTGGCTCAGCTCGAGCTGCTGGTGGTGGTGGCGAGGAGTTGAAGAGTACCGAGGCGGCGTCCGGCGCGGGCACGTATATATAGCCGAGGTGGACGCGTCGGGTAGTGCACTGCAGCTCGCTCGGGGCGAGGAGAAATGGAGCGAGGCGATCGAGGGGAGGGAGATAGAGGGATGCCAACCTGGAGGTTGTTGGGGACAGCTTGCACGCGGGGCTCCACAGTACGCGCGCGTAAATGTGCGTGACTGAGACGGCGCGCCCTAGTAGGACCGGCTCGCGCCGCATGCATGCTGAATCGCTGATGCTCTGCTGCTTGGCTTGGCTAGTACCACGATCTCTGCTCTCCCTGGCAGCGTGTGGGTCTCGCATACCACAAGCTCTGTACTGATGGCTTGATGAAGCTGCGACGCGTCATGCATTCCGCGTCCAGTGCACGTACGGCCTCGTTTCCTCATTATGTCCACGCAATTCTGAAGCCTCGAGTACTATTTACAGTGCGATGTTCGCTAAAACAAACCCTTTCAAGCCTTGACACGAACTCTTTTTACGGGTTTCCGGAGAATAAAAACAAGCATGTTGAAATGAATGGCGCTGCCTGCCCTCAAAGGAGCAGATCCTCTCATATTTATAGAAGAAGCAATACATGGCAGGTTACATGCGTGGCTTGTAGCACACGACCAGACAAGGAGACACAGCTCCAAATATAGATGATGCTCTTCTAAGAATAGTTATGCACTTCTATGAATAAATATTCACTTCTATATTTAACACAGACAAGGAGACACAACTCCAAATATAGATGATGCTCTTCTAAGAATAGTTATGCACTTCTATGAATAAATATTCACTTCTATATTTAACACCCCCCCTCAATCTGGACGGTGTGCAACTAAGTTCAGATTGCGCCTAAGATTGCAGAAGGCAGTGACCGGCAAAGGCTTGGTCATGATGTCGGCTATTTGATCCTTGGAGGAGATAAAGCGAACCTCTAATTGTCGAGATGCCACGCGCTCCCGGACAAAATGATAGTCCACTTCAACATGTTTGGTGCGCCGATGAAATATCGGATTTGCCGATAGATAAGTAGCCCCGATGTTGTCACACCATAAACTTGGCGGTCGATGTTGAGAAATCCCGAGTTCGCGCAGCAATACTTGAATCCATATAACTTCGGCGGTAGCATTAGCAACCGCCTTATACTCGGCCTCCGTACTTGAGCGAGAGACAGTAGGCTGTTTGCGAGAGCTCCAGGAAATGAGATTGCCTCCAAAGAAAATGGTATAACCACCGGTGCTGCGCCTATCATCCGGATTGCCAGCCCAATCCGCGTCTGAAAAAGCACTGAGTAATGAGGACTCAGTTTTTGTGATGCAGAGACCCAAGTATGAAGTGGCATGTAGATAACGCAAGATGCGTTTGACTGCCGCCCAATGAGTAGTTGTTGGCGCCGAAAGAAATTGACAGACACGATTCACACAAAATGAGATATCCGGTCTAGTCAATGAGAGGTATTGGAGAGCGCCAACGACACTCCGATAGCGTGTAGAATCTTCGGTGGAGAGAGGATCACCACTTGCTAACATCAACTTATCCGTAGGGAGCATGGGGGTGGAGACAATATTTGAGGAGGCCATGTTGGTGCGCTTCAAAATATCTTGAATATATTTATGTTGTGTCAATATGAGGCCGGTTGAAGTATGATGCACTTCTATACCAAGAAAGTAACTCAGGGGACCGAGATCTTTTACCGCAAAGTCAGCTTGAAGGTGGGCAAGAAGACGATTTGTAGCCGATGATGAGGAACTGACAATGATAATGTCATCCACATAGATGAGAATATACATCTGAATGCCCCCTTTATTAAAGATAAATAAAGACACATCGGCTTTAGAAGCATAGAAGCCCAACTGTAATAGCTTGCCACTAAGACGTGAAAACCAGGCTCTTGGGGCCTGTTTAAGGCCATATAATGACTTGTCCAGCTTGCAAAGATAAGTAGGATGATCTGAGTCAATAAAACCAGGTGGTTGTTTCATATAAACATCTTCATTGAGATGACCATGAAGAAATGCATTCTGAATATCAATTTGCCGAAGAGACCAACCACGAGAGACAGCAAGAGATAAAAGAACTCGAATAGTAGTAGGTTTGACCACAGGGCTGAATGTATCATCATAGTCAACACCATACTGTTGTTTGAAGCCCTTTGCAACCAGGCGGGCTTTATAGCGATCAATCGAGCCATCAGCCTTACGCTTCAACTTGAATATCCACTTACAATCAATGACATTGAGGCCGGCACGTGGCGGAACGAGATGCCAAGTGTTGTTCTGGAGAAGGGCTTGAAACTCCTCATTCATTGCGGACCTCCAAAGTGGATGAGACTTGGCATTGGTATAACAAGTTGGTTCTTCATCAGAGGTACGGACTGCTGAATATGTCACCGTGCCATCGGTACGGACTTTAGGTTGCTTAATATTGTTGCGGAGACGAGTGCCGTACCGATGAGCGGGAGCTGCTGGCACGGCTGCACCAGATTGGATGGCTGGCGCGGGCCGTACAGGCGAGGGATCCCACGAGGCAGACGGCTCGCGAGGTGAGCCGACAAGTGGCAGCTCAGTCGAAACCTCTGTCGGGTGGTGAGAAGACACGGGCGCGCGCTCATCTGGAGGTGGGTCGCGGGCGCGGGGAGTGGAGGGCGGAGACCCCGAGGCCGCCTGGTCCACACGGGGCACGGAGGCCGTAGCACCTGCGTCAGCAGGGAATGTCGGCGCTGAGCCCGTAAGAGGTTCAGGCGACAGGCGCCTGTGATCTTCGGCATCAGAGAGAGCTGCAGGCACAGGGTTAGCAGGCAACGAATGCACATTGTTAGTGTTCAAACTAAAACTGCTACGATTTGGTTGGGTGGTTGGAATATTTTGTGGTTGTTCAACGTTGGATGAAGGATTAGTGGCAAAGGGAAATTTAGCCTCATCAAAAACAACGTCACGAGAAATATACACGCGACCGGATTCAACGTCAAGGCACTTGTAGCCCTTGTGATGTGAGCTGTACCCAAGAAACACACAAGCCTTGGATCTAAATGAGAGTTTGTGTTGATTATACGGTCTCAAATTGGGCCAACACGCACAACCGAAGATGCGAAGCATATTATAATTGGGTGGGGCTTTGAACAAACGTTCTAGAGGACATAAATTATCAATTACGCGGGTTGGCAATCTGTTGATGAGATAAGCAGCAGTAGCAAACGCTTCATCCCAAAACTTTATAGGCATTGATGCATGAGCTAAGAGGGCAAGCCCGGTTTCAACAATGTGGCGATGTTTGCGTTCGGCCGAGCCATTTTGTTGATGGGTGTGGGGGCAAGATACATGATGAGAAATGCCAAGAGAACGAAAAAATTGATTGTGAAGTTTTTGGTACTCCCCACCCCAATCGGATTGAACACATTTGATTTTAGTATCAAGAAGGCGTTCTACATGAGCTTGGAATTGCAAGAAAATACGCTGAACCTCAGTTCTATCTTGCATCAAGTAAACCCAAGTGAATTTGCTGTAGTCATCAATAAAACTTATGTAATATCTATAACCACCAACAGATTTAGGGGCAGGACCCCAAACATCTGAAAAAATAAGTTCTAAAGGAGATGTAGAACGATGAATAGCATTATTGTAAGGAAGTTGGTGGCTCTTGCCTAATTGACAAGCATTACATATGGTGTGACTCGACTCTTTAGAACATGGGAGATTATTCAAACTTAAGATAGACCTAACAACTTGGGTAGAGGGGTGGCCAAACCGAGCATGCCATTGATCTGTAGACGTCTTGACATGGATGAGGGCTTGTTTGAAGGACTCAATGTCGGAGAGTTTGATGGGATAGAGACCGGATTCACATCTTCCTTCCAGAAGTACTTGCCTCGTTGCTATGTCCTTTATGAGAAAATGATACGGATGAAATTCAAAAAAGACATGGTTATCACGTGCTAATTTATGAACGGAAAGAAGATGTTTGGAAATATGTGGAACGTGAAGAACATTTACTAGTGCAAGGGATCTAGTAGCAGTATTAATTGAACAAGAACCAATATGCATAATTTGCAAACCTGCCCCGTTGCCAACTTGAACGGTTTCACCACCATGATATTGTTCGCGGAGGGCTAGGCGATCTAGATCACTAGTGATGTGATCAGTAGCCCCGGTGTCGGTGTACCAGTTGGGGTCGACCTTGTAAGAAGTAGTGGTAGCAGCAGCGGCAAAGGGTTGTTCCTCCTGATAGGACTCGTCCATGCGGTGCCAACATTTTATCGCCGTGTGGCCCTCACGGCCGCAGATCTGGCACGACGGACGCTTCGGCCTGTCGTAGCTTGGAGCAGATCGACCACCGCGGCCCTGGAACGGTGCAAGCCAACGTCCACGGCCACGGCCAGGCGGTGCACCGCGACCGCGTCCACGCGGCGCTTGTCCCCCGCGGCCAGCGAAGTTGGCTGAGGCGCCAATATTAAGTCGCGTCTCGGTCTGGTTCTGGATCTGACGAGCCTCGAATGCCAGGAGGTGGGAGTAGACGTCGTCGAGGGAGAGAGCTTCGGTCTTGGTCGTAATAGATGTGACGAACGGATCGTAATCCGATCCGAGACCGGCCAGGAGATATGCAACAACTTCATCATTGCGGAGAGGGGCATCAGCAGCAGCAAGTTCACTGGCGAACCCCTTAATCTTGCGGAAGTAGTCAGCAGCAGACAAATCCCTCTTCTTCGTGGTGGCGAGGTCGATGCGAACTTGGACAGTTCGGGCTCGCACGGCAGAGGAGAACATGCGCTGCAACGTGTCCCAGGCTTCTTTGGCGGTGGAGGCAGACACCACATCAAGAAGTAGCTCCTCGGTCATGGAGGAGAGAAGTCCACTAAGGAGTTGCTGGTCCTGATCATACCACCTGCTGTGAGCCGGATTTGGAACAAGCTCGGCACTTTCGGCAGTGGAAGACGGGACGAGTTTAGGGGGCTCAACAATGGACCCATCGATGAATCCGATCAGTTTGGTACTTCTCAGATATGGGAGGAGTTGCGCGCGCCACAGAATGTAGTTAGTTTTGTTGAGGCGAATGGTAACGGCATGGTGGATAGGGACAAAGGTAGATGACATGGTGCTGTTCATGGCGTCAGAGGTGGTGGCGGGGAAGGAGGAGGAAGAATTGGTGGTGGTCATTGGAAAGAAGAATTATGGCTCTGTTACCATGTTGAAATGAATGGCGCTGCCTGCCCTCAAAGGAGCAGATCCTCTCATATTTATAGAAGAAGCAATACATGGCAGGTTACATGCGTGGCTTGTAGCACACGACCAGACAAGGAGACACAGCTCCAAATATAGATGATGCTCTTCTAAGAATAGTTATGCACTTCTATGAATAAATATTCACTTCTATATTTAACACAGACAAGGAGACACAACTCCAAATATAGATGATGCTCTTCTAAGAATAGTTATGCACTTCTATGAATAAATATTCACTTCTATATTTAACAAAACAATCCATCACGTGCTTAGCTAACCATGGTCTTTTGGCGGAGACGGCGGCGCATAATCTAATGGCGGGGCTCCCCGACAAGGAAACGGCGCGGAAGAAACCCGGGGAGTGTCCGGACTCCGGAGCTGATCATTGCGCTGCGCTCTGCGGGAGTGACCGCGAGCACGGTGCTGGATCGCGACTCGCTGAACTGAGGAACCACCGAACCGGGCAGCTTCGCGCCATTTTCTGGACTGAGGCGTTTTTTCTGGATTCGCTGCGATCGTATCGAGATCACGAATCTTATGAGGCACGAAATGCAGCTTAAAAATGCCATTTAGATTCGCGGTTGGATGCGTACAGACCATTAAGAATTCGGACGTGCTCCAACGTGCCTCCAGAAACGAGGACATACGCCCGTCTGTGCTCGTTTAATTATGTTCCAAGATTTGGACGAACAGCATGTGAGCTGCTCTACGCCGTAAATCACCCAAACAACTGGGTAAATGATCATCTTTTCTTGGATTCAATAATTGTTCCTTCTTTTCAACCAATGCAGACCCCAGAATGAAACGAAAAGAGTAAAAAAACCTTGCCTGCTAGGGATCAGGGACGTTTTTACTTTCTGGTTCCTGAAAACCAGTGGTTAACCCGTGATCAAAACAGCACTCACACATAATGCCTCCTATAGAAGAATGTAGGATCCTTACAATGTTGGGATACAAAAAACACAGGATTAGACTTGCACATCTTCTTGAATAGTACTATGGAATGAAAAATCGTAGAAATTGCCCTGAAGAGGGGTTTAGATGCTTCACAGGAAAAACAGAGAAATTTTAAAGTCGGATGCTTATTAGGGAGAGGGATTAAGGAGAGAGAAAGAGAGACTGCCTTGTAACTTTTAATAGAATTGGAAACAGGAGAATAGATCTTATGCTAGAATTCCTATAAAAATATCGAGAAAAACTTCCTATCCTCCGAAATTCCTATGAAACAATCCTACATTTGTGCTGTGGGAGTACACTGATCCAAAGGAACGAATGGGAAGAGGAAAAGGAAATCATATGGGTTGGATTGCTCGTGTGTCCACGGGACAAATCCCATTTGAAATGAATAACCCCTCCTCTATCACTCGTCTAAGGGCTGAAGGTGTCCCTACCTTTCTAGAGCAAAGGCTTTTCTAGGCTAGGAAAAGAGCTCCCTCGTTCCTGCCTTCTTCCCTTATCTAATCTCTTAGGTATGATAAGATTCCCTTCACCCATTGTCCACTGACAAGTGACACATATGACCTGTGCTCCACAAGTCATGGCCTTTCACATCGTCACATCTCCACAGTACCGCGTTGCTTCCTGATCCTGCGCTGGCTGAACTGCAAACCTGCTGCGATCGCAAGAGATCCAGCTCCGACGCCGCCCACATCACTCCGCTGCGTGCCACGTACAGCCAGCTTAGCTGGACCTGGACAGGTCCATGCGCTACATGCTCATGCTCGCGCCCTCGTCCTCGCCCCATGCTTTCGTCTTCGTGGACGCCACACAGTGACTCTAACTCAGGGACGGATCGAGACATGGATCGATCGATCGATCGGTCGGCGTTCTGAACAACATTGAAGATACGCGTATTAGATAAGGGTCAGTTATGGATGAACACTGCCCCGCCCATTCGGACGCCATACGCGCTGATCATTGGACTGTGCATGCAATGCAATGGGCATATGTAGGACTTTTTGTTGCGTCCGTGCGCGGGTCGATTCATTGATGCCGTCGTCTCCGTCTCCCCTCCCCCTCGTCATAAAATCAACACTCCAATCATCCGCCGGGGCGATGCATCTCGACGCAGGCCGGCCGTGCCCCCGGCCTAGGTCCTACCTCTCGGCGCATGGTTGAAGAGAACATCTATTATTCAATTCCGCACAGTGCCGATTTCGTTTCTCGATCGACCGGTCGATCTCGGCGGTGCCGGCGCTCAGCTCGGGAAACCAATTCGTTCAGTACCCTATCCTATCCACAGTTCACTCACTGATCAACCCCGGTTGAAAGCCTCAAAGCCGTATCGTTTTCACCGTGCTTCCTGGCATGCAGGAAAGCAGCTGGACTGAAGGATGGATCGAACTACTGGCCAGGAACATGGGAACCATATTATGGAGTTTAAAATGTGGCGGCAGATAGACTGCTAATACTGCATTTCGCGTCGTCCCCGATTCCTGACGCCTTTGATAATTCAACCACTTAGAGGGGGAGACTCACGTACACGAGCCCCATTTCTCCATCGAAATAATCAAACCCTGCTTACTAGCTCGGTGCTCCGCACCAATTAAACACACCACCCAACATCTTCCAGGCCGTGCCAGGCTTGTGGTCAAGCGACCGGGTTATATATTATGCGCCTGATTACACAACGTGCTGCATCTTGTCGGCTTGAACTATATGCTTAATACTGACCGTTCGAGGAAAGGTTCCCGTTGTCTGGTAACGCGCGCCCCGTCGCGCGTACAGGCAGAATCCACTGCCAGCGCAACGCGTCGCTGCTGTAGCGCGGCCCGACATTAGACGGACAAGCGAGGTCTCTCTCTCTCTCTCCCACGCGCCGTGCGATCAGGATAACCAGACTGCCTTGGTGGAGAGAATCGGAACGGCATTCCTTGTTGATAAAACCCGTCGCCCTCTGTCGTCAGATCAGAGCTCCGGGATAAGGCCGTCTTTTACAGCGCGGCCTGCTGGTTACGTGACCATCGAACGACGGAATCATCTGGGACCGAGTCCAAAATGCAAGGCTACGGCCTACGGCAACGATCCCGCCCAACCTCAACACAAGTCAGGCCATGCATGTACAGTATCCCATGGTGTACCGTGCTGATCGGTACGTGCCATCGTTGGCACGTCCCGCGCAGCGTCTTGACGCTGGCCGTGCTTTCGTGCGGTTCGAGCTCGAGTCCTGTCCAGCGGAGCAAATGTAATGTGCGTGCCCGTCGTGTCCGTGGAACAAGGGGGCCTGTGAAGTTCCATATGCCCGTATAGATTCATGTTTTGACACGCCTCGTAGATTCTCTCCCATCTGTTCCCAATATAAATCTATAACGGTACTTTTTGGAAGGGAAGTTTCAACTGGGAGTGACCTGGAGGATCAGTATATGGTTCCCTCTCAGATTTCACAACACAAGTCTTGATGAGAAGCACGTACAGTACTAGTAGTGTACAATTTCGAAGATTATCGGTTTTAGTGAAAGCAACATACGAGTTCGTCTCGACCAGTCATGCAACATCGAGTGCTGGCTCATCAACTCGCCGTCACACCTGTGTTCTTCTCCCACCCCACCCCCCAACACCACACCAGGAAAATTCCATGTCGGGGGCAGCGACCAATCAGCAGATGGAGAGCCTCGCCCCAACCCAAGTCGAACCGCCGGCACATGATCCGAACGGGTCGAGTCGTTCGCGGAGGGCGCACGGCAGCTGGCATGGCGAGGCGATGCACGCTGGCGCTGGCTGTGGCCTGGCCCGGCCGCTGCAAAATGCATTGCACACTGGCGCTGCCCTTCTGTATAGATCCTTTCCGATCCGTTCCCTGTCCCTTCGCGAAATACAGAATGCATCTGATCTGCTCTCCCACTTCCTCCTGTCCCCCATCCGGTTTCCCAAAACGGGTTTGGTTTGGTTTGGTCAACCGCATCATTGTGAGTTTGTCTGTTGGATCGAAAGATCAAACCGTGGTCGCAGCCACTGGCCTGCGACTCGATGAGGGAGATCCTGATGGGATCCACTTGCGCAGTGCACTGAACATTACGCCACGATCGAATCGGTCTCGGTATGGTTGGATGCACGGGTAGCTCTGCCCGACGACACTGGGTGCACGTATGGGCATCGTTTTGTTTTACCTTGGATTTCAATTTTATTTTTGAGGGAATTGGATTTCAGTTTCGTTGGTAACGCGTTTTGTCACTATTTCGGCGCGCTGTTAATCTGGATCACAAAATGTTCGCACACGGATGAGAAATTGGAAACTACATTCACTGACGAGTCACTGTGACATTCGGCCGGGCGCTTCATTTCCAAGGAGGCCGAAGCCCGACCTACGAGCTAGAGCTTCCCGGGCTCACGGACTATTAGGCCCACGTTCCAGCTCGGCCTAGTCCATCCTGCATTCCTGCTAGTCTAACACTAGAAACTATCGGAACGCTGAACCTGAATTGATATGATACATCTCAGGGACTGCAACTCTGAGCGACTGAATGTTCTGAACCCCTCCCTTGTTGTACAAGCCTTCGTGCTGCGCTGTTTCTGTGCATGCTTAGCTGCAATTTGTTGGTAGCTCTTGCGTCGTCACATGATGAAGGCATGTTCACGCAAAAGTTTCCTTGGATCGCTGCTCACGTGGCTGTGAGCCTTGACAGCAGGAAGACGCCAGCGGAGGAAGCGAACACCGCTCCAGCAAAGCAGGCCATGTCGAGCCCACTGGCCAGTGGCACGCTCTTGAACTTCTCGAGAACTCCTGCCTGCAGCAGCAGGACTATGGCATGGCCGATCCTCGTCTTCGCCTGCGTGATGGATCTGAGCCTGGCCCCTTCTTTCAGCTTCTGCTATGGATTTATAGTTTTTTTGTTAGGACTAACCCATGGGTACTCGAACTGTGCGTTATAAAGGTATTGACTGGGTTCAATTACCTTTAGGTTGAATGTGCCTGCTGAGTGTGATGAGCTGATATGTTGTCCCGGCTTCTGAATGCTCTGGGAACAATAGAACATAGTGTACAGACCCATGGCAAACTTGAGAAGGGCAGTGCCAACCAGAAACATATCTGAAGGAGGGATAAATCCGCCCAAGTCAGTCGGTGGAGCATTGCACACGAAATTTGAAAAGCAGGGCACTTCAGAGATAACAAGGATATACCTAACGCATCGATGAGCAGCTTCATGATTTCACCTTGATCTACAGTATGGGACATGGCTTGGAAACGCATGAAGAATGAGTTCAACACAAGAACACAACCCTGCAACGACATGAAAGCTTCAGCCTTGAAAATCTCTAGTCGTGTCATCGTTTGTGTGGGGCAGAGGAACTGGGTGGACGATGCATACCTTAACAAAGCATGGGACTGAACCAAGAAGGGTTCCTGCGACACCAATCAGCGTGAATGACTGGCAACTGACAACGGCCTGAGTTTTTTTCGCAGGAATGATTTCAATCAGTAAACATGAACGACTGACTTCTATGGACCGTGAAGATGGAAGAAGCGTGCCTTTCAGAGAATTCTTACCCGGTGGATCATGGTCTCGGTGATCCTAGGCCAACACGTCCTGTTCAGTGCCAGCCATGTCACTCCAAACTGCCTCAGGATCAGCCTTCGTGTGACCTCGTATGCCAGAGGTAGCAAGAGATCGATGCCCTTCGCTTCCTCGGACAGGAAGACTCCCAGCTTCTTCTCGGGCGTGATGCCGCCGGCAGCTCCCAGGGCGATCAAGGCGGCCCGTTGCTCCGCGGCGCGGCTGATCCTGCGCGCCTTGTTCGCCTCCCGCGGGAACGGGGAGTTGAGAGACGGGATGCGACGACATGGGTTGGAGTTACCGGACGTCGAAGATGACTGGTGACGGCCGTCCGTTTTGAAGGCCTTGTTGGCCACCCTAAGCAACCTGCTGCTGCTGCCGCCGCTTGTTCCTGCCATTGCTGTACTCGGTGCAAGTGCAACACAGTAGAACCTCTCTTCCGTTCTTTTTTTTTTCTGAGACTTCAGTATTTTCTGAAAGAAAAAGGACTCTCTTTGACTTTGCTGAAGCTGTTGCTTCTGTAGCGAGTTACGCCTGAACTTTCGCAGGAAAAGTAAGGTGCTCATCCGCGAGCGTATAAATACGCGTATGCGCGCGTGAGGGGGTGGAGGGGTTATGGGGAACATGCGTGTCCGTAGCAAGCGGGGAAGGTTCCAAGAACAAACAGGCAGAGGAGGCAGCGAAGGGCGTGTTGAGCAGCAGGAGCTTCTGAAAAACATCACCTGTGGCTGTGGCTGGGGTGGATTTGTCACGGAGCTGTAGTGTTCCAGCAGTATCTACGAATCTACGTTGTTTCACCGACGTTTCTGTTACACTTTAGTACTTTTCGCGTATCTGTTTGTCACATAGGACTGAGTAGTATCAAACTGATTTTTTCTCGCTGCATGATTTTGGTGTAAGATGCGGCGGCGGGCGTCGTGCTCGGTCGTCGGCGTGCGAGGATTTCAGGAGGTGGCCGGTGGAGCGTGGGGCAGACGTACGCGTGTGCGGCGGCGACGACGGGGTCTCCTGGCCCGCTCGGGGGCACGTGGGACGCGAACGCCGGCCGCCCGTCGCGTCGGTGCCGTCGCCTTGTCTTTCATACGAGGAACGGGCCGTGCGTTGCGTGGATGGAAGGTGGCGCCCTGTCGTCGTCCGCGTCTCCGCGCGCGTTTCCGTCCTTCAGCTCCCGCACATCTGTCACCCTCCCGTGCGGCGGGCACCAGCCGCCGATCATATAGCACCGGCACCAACCACCAAAACTTGATCTCGTCTCGCTCGCAGTGCTGCTGCAGTCGCAGCATGCGACGACGACGTGATCCGACAGCTCCCGATCAATAATGCAGCAACTAGTCTTCCTGGCAACAGCCAACTGGCGCAGCACATGCTGCGTCCGGTCCAACATGATGGTTGGCAGGTCCGGGTCGTCAGCCTCGACACCGTGACGCCTTCGCGGTGGTTGTCGTCTTGGCGAGGGCTGGCCGTGGTCGACGACCTCCGACGTCCAGTCACCATGATTGAGGCCCGTATGGATTATTACCCAATCTAGGGCCATCGGCATGGCGTAATTACGGGCCCTAGGGGAGTAAAGCCCATTCTCAGCGCAATAAGCTTTAGACTGGCCCAACAGTCAGTGCCTCGGCTGGACTGCTTCGGACGAACATCATGCACGGAGTTTCTGGGCCCCTCCAGAACGCCTGGATCAACTGCTCCAGCGACTCTTCGCTGCTGCAGATGGTAAACGAACTTATTGACATTTTTAGATTACAGGAACTTTGTAGGCAATAATACCCTGTAGAAGCCTCGAAATACATCGATTGCGGAGAAGCATCAATGAGCTGCATGCATGGAGAACGCAAAACCACTATACGGAGTTGCACTAGCGAACCACAGTGTTTTCCGGCGCTTGAGATGCAAAGAGCAGTGGTAAAGCAGCGAATCGCTGACATACACTTGGGTTCGTGGTTGTCAGACTGCGTTAGAAAACGGACAGCAGCGCAAATCTGGGCGCATACTTTGTTCATCGTTTCAGGCCTTTTGCCCTGCCATGCACAACCACGACGCGACGCTTCAAAGGAGCATTGCTCTGTGACGAGGTCGTGAGGCAGCTTCCTTAAATAAAAAGGAGGCCGAGCATTTATCTTTTACTGCCTTTGTAGATCGTGGGTCCGTGTACGGCAGCTGCACCTACTATGTCAGACAGAACCTTGATTAGATGCATTGTTTTCCGATACACGCACCAAAGTCAGAAGCCTGCCGTTTAAACTACTGTATAAACCAGATTAAGTAAATACGACACGAGCGTCACGCCTCATGATCCCTGACTCGCTTAAGTAATGATACTTATATGTGATGCAGGCTGCAGGGTCGTCTGGCAGCCCTGATAAGCTCAAAGGGCCGGCGGGGCCAGGTGTTTTCGGCCGGCCGGATGAGCTGTTGCTGTTCTGATCGTTGGGCGACTCCACGGGACAGACAGCCACCGTACCTCTGGCGCCACGAGTGATGCGGCGCCCAGGAATGTTGTTACTCCGCCGCCATCGCTGACCTTCCATCGTCTCTTCTTGCATTGCTCTCCTTCCATTGCCGATAGAGTACTCCCTCTGTTCTCAATTACTTGACGTTAAGATAGATTATTTAGTTCAAAATTAAATTAAAAATTTTGTCCTAACGTCAAATAAAAGAGAACGGAGTGAGTACGTAATATCTTAATCCAACGCTAGCTCCAGCAACTCAGTGTCCCAAAACCGACTCAGTGACAGCGTAATTAAACTAATACTCACGACCGTACCAACCGTACTTATCGGCATCCCCAAAAGCCAAATGCCAGATCTAGATATTGATTATGCCAAAGCTGAGAGACGTCTGATATGTTATAGACGACCGGAACATTATCACTGATTGATAGCCACGAATGCCCCAAAATGTCAACGCTGCCTGATTGATGCTATAAATAACGGACCGCCCTCGATGCGTTCTTCTCGTCAATCCAGCCCAATCTAGAACCCTAACTAACTGAGCCGAGCAGCTTCACTTCAGTTGAGAGCTAGCCTGCAGGTAGCTCGTCGGTGAACGGCATGGCGGGCCGCGAGCCCACGTTCGCCTTCTCCACGGAGGCCGGGTCGACTACTGCCCATGATGAGCCGGCGGCGACCAAAAAGTTCGACCTCCCCGTCGACTCGGAGCACAAGGCCAAGTCCTTCAAGCTCTTCTCCTTCGCTAACCCGCACATGCGCACATTCCACCTCTCGTGGATCTCCTTCTTCACCTGCTTCGTCTCCACCTTCGCCGCCGCGCCCCTCGTCCCCATCATCCGCGACAACCTCGGCCTCACCAAGGCCGACATCGGCAACGCCGGCGTCGCCTCCGTCTCCGGCTCCATCTTCTCCCGTCTCGCCATGGGTGCGATCTGCGACCTCCTCGGTCCCCGCTACGGCTGCGCCTTCCTCATCATGCTCGCCGCGCCCACCGTCTTCTGCATGTCGCTCATCGACGACGCGGCAGGCTACATAGCCGTCAGGTTCCTGATCGGCTTCTCCCTGGCGACGTTCGTGTCGTGCCAGTACTGGATGAGCACCATGTTCAACAGCAAGATCATCGGCACCGTCAACGGGCTGGCGGCCGGCTGGGGCAACATGGGCGGCGGCGCCACGCAGCTCATCATGCCGCTCGTCTATGACGTCATCCGCAAGTGCGGCGCGACGCCGTTCACGGCGTGGCGTGCCGCCTACTTCGTGCCGGGGCTAATGCACGTGGCGATGGGCGTCCTGGTGCTCACCATGGGCCAGGACCTCCCCGACGGCAACCTCCGCAGCCTCCAGAAGAAGGGAGACGCCAACAGGGACAAGCTCTCCAAGGTGCTCTGGTACGCGGTCACCAACTACAGGACCTGGGTCTTCGTGCTGCTCTACGGCTACTGCATGGGCGTGGAGCTCACCACCGACAACGTCATCGCCGAGTACTACTACGACCACTTCGAGCTGGACCTCCGCGTCGCCGGCATCATCGCCGCCTGCTTCGGCATGGCCAACATCGTGGCGCGGCCGTTGGGCGGCATCCTCTCCGACGTAGGCGCTCGCTACTGGGGCATGCGCGCGCGCCTCTGGAACATCTGGATCCTCCAGACCGCCGGCGGCGCCTTCTGCCTCTGGCTCGGCCGCGCCAGCACGCTCCCGGCCTCCATTACAGCCATGGTGCTCTTCTCCTTCTGTGCGCAGGCGGCGTGCGGCGCCATCTTCGGCGTCACCCCGTTCGTATCCCGCCGCTCCCTCGGCATCATCTCCGGCATGACGGGCGCAGGAGGAAACTTCGGCGCAGGGCTCACGCAGCTGCTCTTCTTTACGTCGTCAGAGTACTCTACGGGCACGGGGCTGCAGTACATGGGCATCATGATCATGGCGTGCACGTTGCCGGTGGTGTTGGTGCACTTCCCGCAGTGGGGATCCATGCTTCTTCCTCCCAGCGCCAGCGCCGGCGCTGACGAGGAGAGCTACTACGCTTCCGAGTGGAGCGAGGAGGAGAAGAGCAAGGGCCTCCATAGCGCCAGCCTCAAGTTCGCCGAGAACAGCCGGTCCGAGCGTGGCAGCAGGCGCAACGCTGTCCTGGCCACCACCCAGGCCACGCCGCCAAACAACACGCCGCAGCACGTCTAGTTTTTTTAAGCACTTTGTGTAACGACTTCTCTGCACACTTACTACTGCATACGCCCATCGAAGAACGAAGATACGTACATATGTATAAGTATAAGCTGGCTCGGTGCTTGCAAATATATAGTCTTCTGAAATAAATGACGTTTAAAACAAGCAATTTATTTTAATTTAAACGAAATTAACTGTCCAAAATATTATTTATTTCAGAACAGAGGGAGTATGTAATAAAAATAAATTGATCTTTAAGATTTATTTAGAGTACAATAAATATATGTATATAGGAGTGGAATAGGGTGAAAAATAAACTAATTTTTACTTCAATCTCATAAAAAAAATTCGAATAAAGAGTATACACTCTATCTGATGGTGGTGGTGCCACCACGCTGCTGCTCTGACCTCTGAGAAGGGTCACGAGGACGCGAGGAGCCTAGGGCAGTGACGGTTCCACGGAAACATAGCTGCTAGATCTATTGCTCTGTAGGAAAAACGCGAGGCTCATCTGACTCGAGGTCGCTAGGCGCGCACCGCCTACGGGCTCATCCCCCTGGACGCGACCGCGTTGCGCGCGCGCGAGTCGCGCACCTGCCTGCTCCACCCTGTCCCGCTCCTCCGCCGTCACCCGCGGGTGCGCCTGCACGCCAGTCACCACTCACCACCACCAAGAAAGGGAACATTTTTTACATCACGGACACATAGTACAAACGAAACAGAGACTGCACAGAGGATGGGGCCATCTTTTCCTGCCCTTTAATAACAAGGACGACGTGCTAGTGCGGCATAGCGAGTTGTCAGCGTACTACCTTGGGGTAGATGTCGACGGCGCGGTACACGCCGTCATCGTAGATGCGAGCGCGGTCGGGCAACGCCAGCGCGAACTCGCAGAACTTGGCGGGCTTCAGGTTGGCTCAGGGATGCATGCCATGGAGGCGAGTGCAGGCTCGAGCGCTGTCGTGTCGATCGCTTCGTCCCCATGCATGCAGTTCAAGAGGACCTTTCCCTCACTCTGCTTGGTCGATGATGGTTTGCTGCCCTCAGCTCACCTCACTTCCGCCACACAACAATGCATGGCCGTGGTTCTGTGGCGCTGACTCCTTGCTGCCTGCCTCCTCCTGCCCTGCATGTATGCATGCATTGCCGAAAACTGTGGAGGACTGGCTAGGTTTTGAGGGCTAGCATCAAGGGACGAGACAGGCTGAGAATTTTTAGGTTGCATGCTGCATCTTTAGAAAACATCGATCATTCACACTCATTGTCTTCTGCAGGTCTTAAGTATGGAGGTGAGGTCAAGCATAAGAATAAACCATCAACAAAGAAGTTCACGTCAGCAGCAACAAAAAGATCTTCAACTCCAACACCTATGCGTCCCAATTGCAACAGGAAGCATCCCAATTCCAGTGTAAGTATAAATAGCCATTATTCCATCAATTCTTCCTTGTTATTGTTGTTTATACGTTATTATTATTCTGTTCTCATATCAACTTTCGTACTAAAATGTGCTTCCCAAGCCATTGTTTAGGATCATCACAAAAAAGTAAAAGACGAAAACTTAAATCAGAAATATGGACTAATTTTGATCCTATATATGATGGCCAGACTCTTGCAGAAGCCCAATGCAAACATTGCAATAAAATATTCAAAGTATCTCGAGTTGATGGCAAGAGTGTTTGTCTTAGCCATTTATCTAGTTGTGATGGTAAAGCTAAGTTAAATCAAGTGATTGATCAGATGAATTCTGCTAACTCAAGTGATGTTTCTTTGAAAGATTGGAAATTTGATCCTGATGTAGCTCGGAGGGAATTAGTTAAGTTGATTGTGCTACATGGATTACCTTTTAGCTTGGTTGAGTACCCGAAATTCAGGAGCTTTGTTGCTAGCTTGAATCCTTGGTTCCCATCAATTTCTAGAATTACCATAAGGTTGAACTGCATTTGTTCATATGAGAAAGCAAATGCATCACTAGGAGATATGCTAAGCAATACGAAATATAGAGTTTCTCTAACTGCTGATTTGTGGACTTCAATCCAAAATTTAAGCTATCTATGTATGACATGTCACTATATTGATACCGAATAGAAGCTCTATAAGAGGATCATAAAATTTGCTTTGGTTGAAACTCCTCATAATGGTAAAGCAATGTTCAACGCAATGCTACAAGCACTTTGTGATTGGAACATTAAAGACAAGATTTTTTCAGTTACACTAGACAATGCAAGTGTCAATGATTCGTTTGTGAAAGCATTGCGAGAAAATCTTGTCTCTAAGGGGCTGCTGTTTCAAAAAGGTAAACTATTTCATTGTAGATGTGCTGCACATGTTCTTAATCTAATAGTGCAAGAATGTTTTAGTGCCATTAGTTTTGCTGTGAGTAACATTAGAGAGAGCGTCAAATATATAAAGAGTTCAAAATCTTGGAAGGAGATGTTCGAGAAAATGATTAATAAGTTGACATACCTTTTATGAAACGCCCCTCTCTTGATGTTGCCACTCGTTGGAATTCAACGTATCACATGCTTGAGTCATCTTACTTATATAAGAGGGCGTTTGAATCATTAACTATGGAGGACTCCCAGTATATTCATGAGCCTTTAGATGATGAATAGAAATTAGCAAATAAGATTTGTGACATTCTAAAGACTTTTTGTGTTGCAACAAACATGGTCTCGTGATCAAAATATCCCACCTCATGTTGTTACTTCTATCAAATTTGGGAGGTAAAGAAGCTATTAGAAATGGAGTCCTCAAATTCAGATTGTATGATCATATTGATGATTGCCAAGATGAAGGAAAAGCTACAAAAGTATTGGGATTTATCATACTTGCAAATCTGCATTCCTATAATTTTATATCCTAGACTTAAATTGGGTTTCATCAAGTTTTGATTGCACCAAGGTTTTAAAGATAGATTATTATGTATTTTTCCAACATTGAGCAAACATTTCGGGAACTATTTGATGAATACTTATTGCGATTTGGTGACTTAACTCCTGAGAATGCACATAGAGTCAGCGATGAGTTGCATTTCGATGACCCTTGGGCAGATTAGGGGATGCACCAAAATGCACAGCAAAAAAGCAGAGTGTGTGACCTTGACCGGTATTTGGAAGAGGAGTTGGTTCCTGTAGGAGTTGACCTTGATATACTGTAGTATTGGAAGACGTATTCACCTAAGTACCCCATTCTTGCACTTTTGGCACGTGATTAGGGATGGCAATTGTACCCGTGGGTTCGTGTACCCGGCGGGTATTGCACCCGACGGGTACAGGTACAGATTTTTACCTGGGGGTACAACCCGTACCCGACCCGTCATTTTGCGGGTACAGGTACAAGTTTTGTTTTTTTTACTTGCGGGTACCCGTCGGGTTACCCGAATTCTTAAATTTGGGCCAAAACACAAACATGAACTACAGCCTATGTGGAACCCTAATCACTAATCACTCCAAGGTCCCCGACTCCCACAGTCCCACTGCCACTCTCGACTCTCCCAGATTCCCCACACAGCGCCGCCGCAGGGCCCAGCCGGTGCCCGGGTCACCGTTGCGCCACCCCACCCTAAAGGCTCTAGCGCTTCTGGCCGCCACCCCCTCCCGCCGTGGTAGCACCGCCCTCCCGCCTCAGATCCGGCCACAGTACCAGGGCACCACCCCGGCAGTTGGCCGTCGGCTGCAGCGCCACCCCACCTCCCAAAAACCTAGCCGGTCGCTGCCGTCGACGCCTGATATTCTTTTCATTCTTTGTTTATGATCATTTTTATTCACTTGAGTAGTTGAGTAACAGCAAGTCAGCAACCATGTCGTGTGATTTGTTCACTTGAGCAACCATCTAACTTGATATGTAATGTATGCTGAGTTTATTGCAAAATATAGTCCTGTTAGATACAAATTGAATTTGAGTCCCCTCATTCTTTTTTTTTCCGAGAAATTGGATCTACAACATGTCCAATACTTGCTGAATTCTAATTTTGTTCTATTTTTATTTTCATTCAATCATTCTTTTCTAATGCTTGAAGGTCTGGACTGTGGAGGATAACTAAATAAGAAGGTCTGTACAAGACCAATTTTTGAAAACTGGTTCTGTAATTGAAAACTGTAATGTGGTTGTGGTCTTATATAATGTACTTCTAATACCTCTCTATTGAGTTATTCTGTCTTCTGAAACTGTTGTGTGTAATATATTAAACTTGTTCATCAAATATCTCTCCATTCAGCTGTTCAAAAATTACATATCGATTGATTTTACTCTCATACCTGGTGGGTACCCGAAACCCGCCGGGTTCGGATTCGGGTACCAGTTTTTACCCATGAGTTCAGATGAGAAATTTTACCCCGCATTTTTCCTGTCGGGTCGGGTTTTCACACTACCCGACCCGAACCTGATCCGTTGCCATCCCTACACGTGATGTGCTAGCTGTTCCTGCATTTACCGTTCTACCATAATTTGCCTTTTCAAGTGCTAAGAAGACATAAGTGACTACAGAAGTAGACTGGCTAGTGACACAGTGAGAGCTCTAATATGTATACAAGATTGGTTAAGAGGAAGTGGTAAAATTTATTTTTCTCCATATAGAAATCTAAGTTTATGTGATTAATAATAATTTTGTGTCTAAGTAAATTGTTGCATCTGTTTCTTATTATATATTCTAGACACCACTCTTGATGACATCGCTGGAAATATTATTGGAGAAGATGATGATGAAACAATTGAAAACCTGAGGTAATACTACTTTAAATAAAAGAGAAATGGTTGAAGTATTCAGATTCATCTACAATTTCTCTTTTTTCTATAATATTCCTTTTTGTATTTTGTTTTCTATTCTTGCAGCAGCATGTGATCAAAACTCTTTGCGTGACCTTAGCTTGTTTCTACATAAACTGAAGAAGCTGAAATTTCTTTCTCTATAGAAATGCCATGTGAAGAGCAAGGACATCAGAGAGTTCCATTGGTAGCACTTTTATTTTATTCAAAACTTTCAAATTTTGAACTGAAAATATGTTCACGACTGATACGAAGTGTGTTTGTAGTAGTTTGACTTTTATATGTTTTTCTCCAGTTCAGTGGTGTTAAATGCACAAATATTGTTTTGCTCCAGCTGATTGGTGTTGAAGCATATTTAACTTTATCTATTCGCACCTGATAACATTCGTCAATTTTGTTTGTGTGGTGAGCAGGATAATGTTACACAAAGTATACAGTTTCTGAACAGTTATTATAGTTGGACCCTTGAGAGGATTAGACTCAAGATTTGCTATGTTAACAAATAGAAATATTTAATACTATCTCTAAAATTTGATTTTTTTTTCATCCGATGGTGAGCTGAACATCAATGATCACATATTGAAACCAGTTTATTGAAGTGATCCATTCTGAACCAGCTGTATCAAGACACCAAGTATAGATTTAGAACAAATAATGTCTTCCTTTGTTTTTTTTGTGATTTTTCAGATTTTTTAGAATTTTTGAAACCTTTGATATGTGATTTTTTAGAGTTTTTTCCCTTCTGAACCGAGAATATGCCATGCAAGTACGCAACCTAGTTGAACTCATGAAGGCGTGAAACTTTCACAAACTAGCGGCGCAGAGTGGCGAGCAAGGCAGCAACCAGCATGTCACAAACTAGCACAGCGCAACACTAAAATGGACTCGTTGGCGACGCAATCTGCCGCAGATAGTGGTAGCTGATGGCGGATTTTTTATTTTTAGCACTGTACATAAAGTATTTAATATTAATAACATCTATTTTTTTGCAGAAATAAACAACCAGTCATCCACGGCGTGAACGAATTCTCTACGTGGACATCCTGTCGTCCACGCCGTAGACGACAGGCCGGTGTTGTCCGCGCCGTGGACGACACCGGCCCACGTGGCAGCCACGTCGACCCCAAGGTCACTGGACCGTTGGACCGACATGTCCTGTCGTCTACGACGTGGACGACACACTGTTCTATATAACACAGCCGCCCTAGGGGCTTCTCCCCACACCCAATCCAACCAAAAAAAGAAGAAGAGAGGAGAGGAGAAAAGAGGAGAAGAGGAAGAGGAAGAGGAAGAGAAGAGGAAGAAAACAAAAGAGAAGAAAAGAGAAGAAAAAAACAAAAGAAGAAAAAAAAGGAAAAAGAAAAGAAAAAGGTATAATCTTTAAATATGATTATGAATTTGAAATTACTTAAATTAATTTTGCATTGTAGATAATTTAGATTTAAATATTGGTTTGAACATAGTTTAGTTTGTATTTTATGTTTTAGTGTTTAATTTATTTTTTATTTAGTATTAGGATTTAGTTAGTTTGAAATTAAGATTTTAGATTAGTTTAAATATTAGTTTATATTAGTTTTTAAGATCTAGTTTCGGACTTTTAGTTTTATTCTATTTAGTTTCTATTTAGGATTTTAGGTTAGTTTGAATTTATGTTTAGGTTAGTTTAACTTTTTTAAACTTTATCTTATTTTGATTAGGTTTAGTTTCGGACGTTTAGGTTAAGTTTAGTTATAATTTTAGATTTTAAGTTAGTTTTGATCTTCTATGTTAAAATTTAGTTTGAAAATTTTGAATTTTAGGTTTGGATTTTAGGTTAAGTTTAGTTATAATTTTGGATTTTAGGTTTAGTTTGATTTGAATTTAAGAATTTTGGATAATTTAAATTTATGTTTAGTCTATTTTAAATATAGTTTTATGTTATTTTTTAAACATCAGTTTTAAGTTTCTGTATTTATATTTCTATAATAGTACATATCAGTTTTTAACACAATTTATTTTACATTATGCACATTTCAATTTTTTATTATTTTTGCAATTATTAAATTGCATATATATACATATGTTAGGTATGTTAAATAAAGTATAATTTTAGATATTTTATAGAGATGGACAAATTAACTATAATTCAAATGGAGTAGATCTATTAGGACTCATAAATCGGGGAATACCTAGTCAACGAAATAGACATTTATGAATATATATAGATGATTGCTGAAAGTTTTTAAACTGAGTGAGGATGAATATGAGTTGAAGATAAACGGAGTTATCAGCCGTTCAAGTGAGGACCATTTCTGGAAACTATTGCCGTTAAAGGGAACACTCGTGTGGCGTGCTTATGTTATAAGGGCTCTGCAATATTGGTGGTCTCTAATACTTCTGATTCAGGTTGAAGCCAAAGAAGTAGTCGACAAGACGCCAGACGAAAATGATGACGTGAAATATAATGATGGTGGTGATGCCGAAGAGGATAATAATAATGAATTGACACATACTTTTGTTACTAAGACAGTTGGTCAATCAGATGAAGGAGAGCACATAAAACATATAGTTCAGTAAATGGTTGTTGAGAATAGGGACTATAGTAATGTTTTTGAATGCGATTCGTGTGACAAGTAAGGTCAACCTCCTGTCCCTGCCGATTGGAGTTATCCAAATTTTGAAAACCTTTGAGTTACTGAAGGGTATCATTTTCCGTTGGATTACCACTGCAATACGATAACAACAGAGTCTCTTTTCAAAAATAAAGAAGCATTGCAAGATGATGTTAAATACCGGTCACTTTCAGTGAAAAGATAATTTAAGATTTCTCGATCCACTAATAAATATTATGATGTCGGATGCTTATCAACCAGTTGTTTGTTTCGTGTTCGCGGATATGCAGAGAAATAGAGTGGTCTTTGGAAGTGTTCTATTGTGATTGATCATGTATGAGTTGCAACATCTTGAGAAATATAATACTGCTCTTACATCGCAGTTTGTTGCAAATCACATGTATGCTCGTGTGGTTGATAATATTTCTTTTGAGACTAAATCTATTATCAACATAATTGAGCATGATTTTAAGTATACAATAAGCTACTCCAAAACTTGTAAGGCGAAACAGAAGGTTATTTAGGCAAGATTTGGTACTTATGAAGCATTTTATGATAATCTTATAAAGTTACTTCATACTATCAGAAGTCGGAATGTTGACACAACTGTTGATATCGTGGATGTTCCAAACCCCCGGCATTCTGGGAAACTTATTCTTCACCATGCATACTTTTCACTAGATCAATGCATAAACGCATTTCAATATTGTAGGCTCATTCTGTGTATGGATGCTACGTTACTAACCGGAAAGTACAAAAGGCAAATTCTAACAACTTTAGAATTGATGGCGATAATCAAATTTTACTCGTGGCCTTTGTATTTGTGGAGAGTGAAAATGCTGACAGTTGGTACTGGTTTCTAAAACGGGTTAGAGTTGATGTAGTGCAAGGCCGAGAAAATTTATGTGTCATACACGACCGTCACGCTGGTTTATTAAAAGCAATAATGGATATTAAATACGACTGCGCAGAGAGCTCTCTTCCACTGGTTTGGCCGGATATAGAATCAAGGTAATGTATGAGTCACTTGGGTGCAAATTTTTACAGTCACTTCAAGAACAAACAAATCATGAACATGTTTAAGCGTGTCCGTAGTCAGAATTAAGAGAGAAAGTTCAATGCTTTGTGGCATCGTCTTGATGAGTTTATAAATAAACAAACCAATGAGGTACTTAGATGGGATAGTAATGAAGACGTCTCTGAACTACTCTCCACCGTTCTTCAACCGAGCATACTATATCTCGTAGGTCTGGATCATCTATCAGATATTTCTCGTATTGGATTCATAATGATCCGAAAGAGAAATGGTCGTTGTTATATGACACACACAGTGCTAGGTACGAAATTCTGACAACAAATTTAGCCGAGGTATGTAATTATTTGTTATACTTTTACTTATTCTTAATATTAGTAGTACTACAAATTAATGCAAGTTTCGTATAGGTCTACAACTTTATCCTACATGGGTCAGGAGTTTTACCACTGGTTGGTATTGTTGAACAAATCTTGAATAGAACGATGAAGTACTTTCGAGAGTATTTTGCAAAAGATTCTCTATTGTTGGCTAATTCTAATTTAGTCTTCTCAAAATTTGTTTGTGACTACATGGACGAGAAGATTAAAAAGCCCACTTGCATAGTGTCAAATAAACTGAAACTTTACAGAACAGGTTTGAAATCACATGCATAGACAAAGGCAGAGGTTGTGCCACGAGTGAACGGACTGTGCATGAGTGCGTTCTTCGTGAGAACTCTGCCATATGTACATGTATGTAGCCAAAGCTCCTCCATAAACCTTGTTCTCATGTCATTGTTGCATGCAGTCGGAGTCAATTATCTCCAACTATATATGTGTCGTACATTTTCAAAGAGACTTTGCACACAACCTGACACGCAGAGATATCCAGTTACCGAATTTTTTGTGCATTCACCAACGACCCTAGACGAGAATTCAAAAGAAGCCCTGATTATTTGAGGTTGAAGCAAACTTGTGGCCAGCGTAAAACTCGACGTATAAGAAATGATATGGACGAGTGCTCATTGTCGCAACAAGTGAGATGTAAGAACTGTAATAAAGTTAGCAATAGTTACATGAATTGCATTTGGTGTAATGTTCCGAGAGCAGTAGAAGCGGGACCTTCAGGAAATCCGTATGACGGGAGGCGTCCTCGTGGTCGTCGCTCACGGCGAGATGATCAATGATTTGGTTTGTAATCTTTTCGATGTAAACTCATCATGTATTACGGATTTTGTTGTTTAAGAACAATATCGTTAGTTAAGAATTTACATAAGTTCATAATGATTAATAATTTAATATATATTTACATAAGTTCATAATGACTAACAATTTAATATATTTTAAACCTGCAGCCATGGCTGCAAGTGATAGTGGCCCTTATGAGCTCTTGCACGCTCAGTTCGACACTCGACACCGCTCGTACTTGAGCGGTGTTCGAGGAGTTGAACTTACCACGTTGCGGTCGAGGGTGCTGAAGACGCTGTTACACCTGGACGATAGGTGGATTGAGAGGTACGAATGTTTATAATTAAATAGTTCAATATTGTTCGATTGTTTAGTAGTAATTTGATATCGTGTATTGCAGGTTGAGTGCAACGAGGCTCCTACCACTATGTAGGATGTTGGAGCCCCAGGTAATGAAACCGTCTAAAGAAAAGTCCACGCGACTAATCTACGACCTTTCCCTACTTACTGCATTGGTCGAACGATGGAGACCGGAGACACACTTTCCACATGCCTTGTGGGGAGATGAGAGTCACGCTCTAGGACGTGTCGTACCTGTTAGGGCTTCCGCTCATAGGGCAGGCCGTTTGTAGGGCAGACTTCTCGGACGGATGGCGCGATGACCTACATACCCTTTTCTCTAGCGTCGTACTACACTCGAGGTACACTCAGAGGCACGGTCCGGTGAGACCGATCACAGACAGACAAGATCACGGTCCGCCGAAGACTTGGTTGCAGCAGTACGAGGTAAGTTAGTTGTATTTTATTTATAATATGTCTTCATTAGTAGTAATTGTAACAATACATAATTGTTTGTTCCTTTCATCCCGAGAACATCCACCCGGACGCGCATGAGTACACTATTTCCAGACACTTGGAGGCGTACCTTTTGTGGCTTTTCGGATGGATCCTATTCACAGACTCACACGGGGACACGATCGACAAGCTCCTTATCTACTTCACCATAGAGATAGCGGACAACCCCCTCACGCTGTTCCGTAGTACAGTTGGGGTTCAACTGTACTAGCGGCTACGTATCGAGGTCTTTGTACGACATGTACAAAGGTAAGTTATTATAAACATATTATTTAAAATTTTCTTAAATTGCCACGTCTTAATCAAGTGCCATTTAATATTTCTATTGTTCATAGCTGGCGGCGGATGGCATACTGTCTGGGTGTCCGTTGTTGCTGATCCTCTAGACGTACGAGCCGTTCTCGATAGGTCGGTCTAGGGTGGACGTCACCCCCTACGGCGATGCCTTGTACGGGAACAACGAGGAGGACAGACCAACGATGGCACATTGTGGACTCGCCGCAAGGTATGTTAACTTGTAATACATGTATGTTCATTTATTTTGTTATAATATTTTTGTTTTGCACAGTACTTAGGGTGACGACACGGTGCATAGGGGCTAACTGGAGTATACGATGTCGTTTGACCGCATACAGGCAGACAACGACGTCGTATGGACTCTGTTTTCGTACGAGGCTGTGGAGCGTCGCGCACCCGCTGGGTTGTCGTCGTTGTGCACGAGAGATGCTGACGTGTGGTGGACACGGAAGGCTCTCGTGTACAACATCTGCGTGGAGGAGTACTCCCCTCACAGAGTTATGCGGCAATTCTGGCGACAACAGGTCTTCTTAGTTCCTAGGGGCCTCCAAGTAACGTTATATTTTGCTCGCACGCACACACGGAAGGGTTTCTCTACGCCCGTTTTCTGACCTCGCATGGAGGCTTGGGTACAACAGTGGGCAGAGGCACCTCAGGACGTAATCGCGGATGCGTTTCCATTCACCGCGGAGTCCTACGAGGAATACCTACGTTGGTACATCTCTCGTACACGTACGCGAGTATCATATGTCCCAGCAGAGCCAGAGGCACACGTCGCGTCGGCTATCGAGACTTACCCTCGACACAGAGATTGTAACACTTTAGTTGCAGTAAGTTTCGTATTACTATTTTTAGAGTTGCGTAAGTTTTCTTATAATTTGTATTACTTACATTTTTTTTGTTTGTAGTTTCAGATGCTTAGTAGTGCCGAGATCGATGCGAGGGCGATGGTCGAAAGGGCGGAGCTGAGCTTGCACATCCCGACACAAGAGAACGCAACGACCTGGAAGAAAATGCATAAGTACATCGTCGACGCCATGAAGAATATGTCTTTGTCGTGCATGGAATCTTGTCGTCAAGACTCCTCTGTACGACAGCCGTTCTTCGCATCAGCGACGACTATTCCACTGCCAGCTTCCATTCAGACACCAGGTACGACATAGAAAGACTTCTCATTTATACTAATATGTTGAACGAAGTAATTAAGACTATTTTCTATGTAGTGCGTTCAACGTCCTATGTTCGTCCTACGTGTCCCGATGACATTGTTGGGACATCCAACTGGTGCAGTGGTACGTGTCAGTTTAATTCATATTATTAATATTAATAGTTATTGATAAATCTGACAAATAATGTTTTGAGTAGGTTTTGAGGACCCGTCTTACGGTTCCGATGCGACACATCAGAATTTGGGAGTCTCCTTGGACTGAGAAGCGTATGTTGCCGATTATGGCGAACACGCTTCCTCAGATGCAACGAGCTCCGGAGTCGACGCAGTCGGTGCAGGACGCGACCACGACAGGAGCTCCTAGGCCTAGGAACCCGCCTGATCCGCTAACGTACGATGCATACCATGTACGAGCGGCGCGTAGGGCTGCTAAGGGTGGACGTGGGAAGCGTGCTAGGCGTTGATGTACCGTGTCATTTTTTTTTGTTTCTGTTTCACTCTATGTATCATATCTTTTAAGATAATTAATTTATATCTCTAGTTTTTGCACGTTAGTTTATGTGCTAAATATTATATCTTTTAAAACGAAAAGACCAAACTACAAATAAGCAAAGTGTTCCTGATGACGGATTCAAAATCGCCCACGACGTGGATGACTCGTCCATATAGTAAACGAGTCGTCCACGGGGTGGACGACATTACCCCTATAAAAGTCGTAGCGCCTTGAAGAGTCACCATTACGGGGTCGGCGGCGGTGAGCGAGACACCCAGGATGAGGAGGAGGTGGGGGCTCGGAGGAAGGAGGTGGGGGGGGGGGTCTGGCGGACCGCGGGCGATGAGAGGAGGGCAGAAGGAGGCGGTGGGCGCCGACGCCGGGAGGCTGGGGGAGAGAGCGGCGCGCAACGAGCAGAAGGGGCGTGGGGGTTTGGAGGGAGGAGGGAGCGGCGGCGGAGTCCATGGGGGTTGTGGCCTCGGGAGGAGGCGGAGACTCCGGTGGCGATGGGGAGAATAGTGGCGTCCGAGCGATGCTGAGGAGGGAGGCGGGGGAAGGTGCTCGCCGACCAGGGGGCTCGGGCGCAGGGGCGGCGGAGAGGGCGGCGCACCGGCTGGAGGTGCGAGGCACAACGACTGTGGTTGGTGGGGGGGCGGGAGAACAAATGGGCCGCGGCGCGAGGTCGGCGGACCGGTTGGAGGAGCGGGCGCCGACGACAGGGCGCTCGGCCGCGGCGCGGCGACCACGGTTGCGAGGAGGTGAGGTGGTTGGAGATGGAGGTGGGCGACAACGCTTGGAGAACGGGAGCGGGCACCGGGACGGAGGTGGGAGGAGCGAGAGGCGCCAGAGAGCGATGCCATGGGCGATCGAGCGCGAGCGCGCCTCCCTCAGCCTCGGAGAAACAGTGGAGGAAGGGGATGGAACGCGGGCGGAGGCGAGGGTGGGTTCAGCGAGGGTGAGCGCGTCAAGGAGCAGGGGATCCGAGGAGGTTGTTGCACTTTTGACCGGAGGAGGAAAAGAGAATAGCCGGTGGGGGGAGAAAGAAAGGAGGAAGGAGAAAGTTGTGGCTGACAAGTGGGTCCCGCCTGTCATAGAGGAAGTGAGGTATCCAAGGGTGCGGTTGGGCCGGGCTTGCTTGGAAATCATTTGGGTTTCGACCCATGTTGCGCCTGGTTCAATCCTTGGGGTTTTTCATTTTTGTTTTCCTTTCATTTTCCTTTCAGTTTAATTTCTATCTCTCAAATTCAAAGTTGAACTTCAAATGAGTTTCTACCATGTTTTAGAGTTCATTTTTTTATTAGCACGTATAAAAGTTTATTTTTTATTAGCACGTATAAAATAGGGTGTTACACGCAGTTGAGGAGCCCCCTATTGAACACGCTCTTTAGCATAAAACCCAAGTAAGTTTCAACTAGTACAACACATAAGCATGTATCGAATTTTTCTTTGGGCGAATTCAAAAACCAAACTTGCCTGGCTAGCTATGACACTCACCATTCTTGTCAGAAACTTGCATCATATCTTGCAATTCCCGGTCATCAATATTATAGTATATGTGAGAACGTACGATAGCAATCGAGCAACTTTGTTCTGTCAAGCCATCCAAGATGCGTCGATCCGCCCAGTGACGAAACGGCGAGTGAAAATTTCTGTTGCAATTGCAAGTTGTGACAAGTCTTTTAGCGGAACGACCTTGTTGACGAGCTGCCGCCGGCCGCGAAAGAGTCGCCGGGATACCGGTCGAACATCTGCGGCGCATTGCCGGAGCCTGGGCCGTGAGGCGGCGCGTCGGGCGCCTCGTCGCACACGCGCCACACCTTGATGGACTTGTCGAGGCTGCCGCTGTACACGATCCACCGCGACGGCGAGGAGGACGACCCGCCCGCGTCGCTGCCTTCCGCGTTGTCCTCGACGGCCGCGATGCACCTGATGGGCTCGGTGTGGCCCGTGAGCACGGAGAGGCAGGAGTGCAGGCCGCCGTCGCGCCGCCACACAAAGATGGTGTTGTCGGCGGAGCCGCTGAACAGGAGGGCACCGGCGGCGGCGAGGCAGAACACGGCCTTCTTGTGCCCGCGCAGCACGCCACCGTGGACGAGGTGGCGGTCACCCTCCCAGAAGTTGACGAGCCCGTCGGAGGAGCCGCAGTAGAGCACCGGCGCGACGGCGCTGACCGCGAGCGCGTTCACCGCGTGCTCATGCTTCAGCAGCGTCTGCACGGCCACGTGTTTGGTCCCCTTCCCCTGCACCTCCCGGCGCCACACCTTCACCGTGCCGTCCGCCGACCCGGTGAACACCAGCCCGTCGAAGGCCGCCACGATGGCGTTCACGTTGTCGTCGTGCGCCACCACCGACTCGAGGCACTTGGAGTCGGTGATGCGCCACACCTTGAAGGTGCGGTCCCAGGAGCCCGAGTAGAGCAGGCCCTGCGCCTGGTCCGTCGGGCTCAGGCACGACACGGCGTCGCTGTGCCGGATCCACAGCGCCGTCCGGTTCTTGCGCACCTCCACGTAGTTGGACGGGTTCAGCGAGCCGCGCAGGAAGTCGCGCAGACGCGGCAGGCTGCCCACGCGCTTGTGCAGGCCGTTCTTGGGGGAGACCTTCCACACCCTGATCTTGCCGTCCTGGTGGCCCGTGAAGATGCGCTCGCCGGAGATGACGATGGCCTTCACGAGGCCGCTGGACGACTTGAACCCGCCGGAGTCCTTCTGCTTGCGCCAGACGCGGATGTTCTTGCTGTCGGAGCCGGTGTACAGCGTGTCGGCCTTGGCGGCGAGCGAGTAGATGTTGCCTTCCTCCCTCACCAGCGAGCCCATGAGGCTCGTGCCTGGAGCCATGGCGGGCGCGCCTCCGGCGCCAGCCATGGACGCCTCGCTGTGGTGCGACCAGGGGGACGCCATGGTCTGATTCCAGGGGGACATGTTGTACGGCGAGCACTCGCCGCTGAAGCTGGTCGGGTAGTCGGAGTAGAACCCGGGGCTCGCGCCGCCGGTAGAAGACGAGCTGCTGTTCCGGTTGGAGAAGTCATCGTCCGTCGTCCCTGAGAACTGGAGGTTGGGGTCGGACTGCGGATTCGGCAGCGGGAGGTTTGAGGGGTGCGACCGCGGGACGCCGCTCCCCTCGCCATCGCTATCTCTCATCGGTTTCTTGCCGGAGGCCGTGGTGGCTTGCCGATAGAGTGGATGGGGAGAAGTGCGTGAGGAGGATGGGGAAGGGCGGGGTTGTGTGTGCGCGTGGAGGAGCTGGGCAGCGAGAGGAGAAGAGAGGGTGGCGGGAAGGGAAGAAGTCGCTACGACCGTTACGAGGTTGAGGCCGGGAAGAAAGGGTGGGGCCAGCCCCCGTGATCTGCTCCCTGTCATCAGTTCAGGAAGCTAACTTGAGCTTTGTGGCATGGAGAGGCTATCTTTAGTACCGGACTAAGAGAACCACCCTATTTGTTAATAATATTATAAGGGCATGTCTTTAACGTGAAAACATGACTGGATCTTTTCAATTTCTTGGAAGTTGTGAAAAAAAGATCTGGTGCTATAATCTGCACCTTGTATATATAGACAAAGAGATGCAAAGTTATATAGTTAATAGCTATGGACGAAAAAACAAAGAGAAAAGACACCAACATCATTCCATCTGATGTATACACATAGAAACCTAAAATTTTAGGTACTTCCTCCATTTCGAATTATTTGACGTTGGTCAGTTTAAAATTAAACTAGCTAGCGTCAAATAATTCGAAACGGAGGGAGCATCTCTCGATGGACGAGACAGCGGATGATTGAAAAACCCATGGGCATCATTTTTGATGCTAATGATTATTTCATTATACATGATGGTCGTATGTGTAGGAAAAAAAAGAGAAGAACAATTGTTCAAAAACGCCTCATAAAGAGCATGGGTCAAACAAATGAACAATAGAAATATCAAGAAGATGCCATTTTTGTCGTTGATTGCCGCCTTAAATCTAGCACGGGCGCAAATGTAACCTAAGGAAACTGGAGGTGTGGGTTCTTATTCTTTTTCTTGATGTAACGATACACAAATCTCCTATGAGAAAAAATCATTAAAATGGGATGAGTCAACAGTGAATCAAAACAGTGGAGACAGGCATTGGATAAATATTTTTTTCTCAAACATGCAAGGAGATGCATGCCATTTCATTAAGAATAATAATAGTACAAGAGGGTATGGTAAATGGCTCCCCCCCCCCCCCCCCCCCCCACACACACACACACGAAAATTGTAGGCGTGCCACACATGATCGATGAGCGACCTAGGCGCATGCTAAACTGTCTAGCACTTGCGATCTGGACGGACCGGCTAATGATGGAGCATACCTTGCAACTCTCAAATCTTAGTTCTTGTACTTTATGGTCTCTTTCTCAAATCCAATTGTCGGGAACTGCTTTGCATATTCCTCCACATCATGGCGAAGCTTAGCGATCTCAGCTTGGATGCTGCTATCAGATTGCAAAGTGGCAACAAAGTCCTTTAACTTTGTTCCACCTAAAAATCGAGTTAAAATAACATAAATCAGGTTATCCAGTTGTGACATAAGGGCACCTCACTGCATGAAATGTATCTAGTACAGTAGCAGTGGATTTGTAAAATATACCTGTCGTTGCAGCCTTAATCTTCACAGCCAAGTTCACTGCCGCATCAAAGAAGTCAGCAACCTTAGCAAAATCTTCCTCAACAAATCCTCTTGAGGTAAGAGCTGGGGTTCCTGCATGATTGCGAGATGATGTCAAGATTTTGCAAACTTAATATAGATTAAAGAGAAAATCCGTTCTACTCAACAAACATATGGCAACATATTACCCATCCTGATGCCACCTGGTACCATAGCTGAAACATCACCAGGAACAGTGTTCTTGTTTGCTGCAATGTGAACGCATTCCAAAACCTTCTCCACCCTTGATCCGTCGATCCCCTGTACATAAATATTTGAAAGGGATAGTAATTGTTCAGGCATGCATATGAATTTGAAACAGCTACATTTCAAGCAATTAGCATATTTATATTATATTTGTAATGAAATAAGTAGGTCCCAGTTCATGTAGATATCAACAAACATCTTCCTCTAATAATGACTTGAGCCAAACAATCTTAGCTGTTTTTTGGGCCATGATTCACTAGAATTTGTTACAGGTATCTCCAAGAAAAGTAGGTTCCATGAAATATATTCTTCCTTTATTTTATCTTACCTTATTCTTGAGATTCACTAGGACTAAATGGTTGTCAGTCCCACCTGAGACAAGCTCGTACCCTTTTGCAACCAAGCTCTGGATAAAAATATTCCCATCAAATAAGAAAGTAATACAAGTGGTAAAGCAGAGAGTTGAAAATGCTGCAGAAGTAAACATTTGTGCTCCATAACATCTGAGGTGAATAAAAAATGAAACTTAGTCTTGCCGTGAATTTAGTATCTACTGTCTAACCCAGCAAAGTGCATGGAATTAGGGGATGAGCTTCGACCAATATGATCCGTAAATAGGTTGCTCATCGTATTAAGTGAGCATGCACCTTAACTCTGATATTCTAAGATATACTTACACAAAAGTGCTAATACAAATACCTGTGCAAATTTAGCAGAGTTACTGATAACTTTCTCTTGATATGCTCTGTACTCTGGAGTAGTTGCCTGAGAAATAGAACAGCTGAGAGCCTCAGACAAAAGAATATGACATGAATGACTGTGTGAGAGGTGCAGACCTGCTTAAGCGCAATAGCCAAGCCAGTAATTGTATGGTTGTGAGGCCCACCTTGTAGCCCTGGGAAAACGGCAGCATTGATCTTGTCCTCAAAATCGTACATAACCTATAGAATAATTTATCATTAGTCCATTTATTTCTAAGGTATTGTTGAATAAACACAATGGAACAAGTGACATCATCTTTTACTGCTTTCCTCCTGGCATACCTCTTTTCCTTGCTTGTTTATTTCTTTCACCCCCTTCCTGTAAAAGATCATGGCTCCACGTGGCCCACGGAGTGACTTGTGAGTAGTGGTAGTCACCACATCTGCATAATCGAAAGGAGATGGAATAACACCAGCTGCGACAAGACCACTGATATGTGCCATGTCTGCTAGAAGTATTGCCTTCTGCTTGTTGCAAATCTGTTAATCACATAGCATGATGGAATTGTTCGACTGATCATATAAGAAAACGGTTCAATTTCATTGCTGAGAAAGAAAACTTGCCTTTCGCATACGGTCATAATCATATAGGCGAGCATATGCACTTGCACCAGCAATGATTACCTTTGGCCTAAAAAGAACAGCGCTTTTCTCTAGCTGTACATTGGTAGGAAAGCATTGGAGCTAGTAAGGTGTTAGGATGACTCATCTTGAAACAATTTTACCATTGAAAGAGACAAGAACCAGTAAGAAACTATCCTAAATAAGAAAACTTTTCTTTTTGGCTAAAATGCAAGAAACATTGCTCAATATGTGCATCTAAAGAAAAGAGTGACCAAATTTCCCTCAAAAAAGAAAAAGAGTGACCAATATCTGGATGATTCAACAAAATAAACTAGGAGAGTTAAGGAGGAAAAAGACCTGATCATAATCAATCAAGCCAGTGCTTTCATCCAATCTGTACGGCATTGTTTCAAAGAATATAGAAGTTGCCGATATCTTCTTAGTGTCAGTCTGCAAACATGAAGTAGAGCCTTTGAGTCATGGGAGTTTCAACTTTCAAGAGCACCATATCCAGAAATTACTAATAATCATGGGGGACAATTACTAGTAAGCTTGCAAGTATGCACACATTAGATAATCAAGTGTGGAGGCAGCATTGCAATTTATAGCAAGTTCCAATTCAAAAAAATAGCAAGTGCCAATGCAAGAATAGAACAACTGTAAAGTTTGAGTCAACTGCAGCGCTAGCAAGGGGAAAAGGAAAAACAAGGACTGCTCATATGCCACCTTGGAAAACATGGTAACAAGGAGATAAAAATAAAATCCAGACTCATGTACCTGGTAACCATGAGAAAGATGTCCACCGTGAGGAAGATCCAAAGCCATGATCCTTTCATGTGGCTTCAATAGCGCAGTGTATACATGGAAGTTGGCAGGTGAACCCGATAGAGGTTGCACATTCACTGCATAAGTAAATGTTGGTCATTATTTAACACCGGTGGGTGAAAGGACATCTAAAATTATCAGAGAAACATTGTAAGAAGCAAAAGAGGACTGAAAACGTAGATAAACAATGTTGAAGATTAGCTTGCATTATATTTAGGTATTAAAACAACTTATGAAGGGTATTGGCAAGTGGTTTGGTTTGTGATAAGCAATGCCTGCATATACAACCTAGAACTTGTCCCATGTACTCTGAAATCCTTGCAACCTTGGAGCATTTGCAAATTGCCCCAAACCATTACACACCTTAATTACTGGTAAAGCATATTGTTTCCATCATCTCCATCTTGAACATATGGACAGATAATATAGCTGTACCTGTACCTGATAGAGAGGCTTAAAGAACCCAAACCCAGAAAGGAGAAAATAAATACATAGTAGGCCTGTATTCATGGACAAATGCTGCACTAAACTACCTGTTATAAAAGAGGAAAATATGATAAAGGGAACGTAACAGAGATTGCTAGTAGACTATACAGAGTTTTACCTCCCCAATTTTCAGGGTCCAAACGGAAAGCCTCCAAAGCACGTTTCTGACACAACCTCTCAGCCATATCAATGTACCTTCAGCCAAGAGAAAAACAGAACAAGCACCAATCCAAAGCGCTCAATCAAACATGCACCTTCTCGAGGAATTCAGAATGACAAGATGATAGAGCAGACTCGTACTCGTTTCCACCGTAGTATCTTGCACCAGGGTACCCCTCGCTGTATTTGTTGGTCATGACGGATCCCACGGCCTGCATCACTGACACCGACGTGAAGTTCTCCGACGGGATGAGCTCCAGCCCCTGAATCAAACAGGTCGAACCAATTCAATATACTTCTGACAAGCCATGAAATACATAGTCAAACGTTGCAGCGATAGCAGATTAAAAATGCGTCCAGAGAAAAAATGACTGAATAATAGATACCTTCCATTGGCGGGCCTTCTCGAGCTCGATGATGTCGGCAACCTCGGGATCGACCTCCTCCAGCGGCGCGTTCAACTGCTTCGTCCACTGCATCTGACGGCAAGACCACGAGATGAACCGAGAAAGGGACAGGGACGGAGCAACGGATACAACAACGATTCAGAAAAGAGTCATCGGAACGTACAGTGACTCCGGATCTCTCCTCCGTCGCCGGAAGGGACGCCTACGAAGTGAAAAACACCTATCAGAAAGACGGCGCGCGATGAACCTTTCTCCATTCCGGCGGGTGGGTAGAAGATGAAACCAAAAGAACAGGCGCGTCCATGCCATGGCTGAAGAATAATATATACAAAGAAAAACAGAGAGAAGCGCGCGGTGGCGCACCATGTAGTAGAGCGGCGTGATGCGGGAGAGCGGTTGGCCGCGGAGGGCCCTGGAGGAGAGCTTGCGGAGCGCCGTCGCCGTGGCCATGGTGGGCGGCTCCTCCCCCACTCTGCCGCGGCTGGATCCTCGATCGACTCGCGAGGTGGTGATCGAACGTGTGGCGTTTTCACGGGGCTGTTTTAGCCGGATACGCCCGTGCCCGTGGATAGCCGGTGCCGCGGGCCGTCAGCACAGCACCCACCGCGCCGCACCCAGACGCGACGGCGCCACCGACCCTCCTCCCTTCCTGATGACGGCAGCGCACGTGCAATGAAACTGAGTTTTCCTCTTCCAGTTTTTGTGACGCTTAGTACCAGTACAACGACACCTTGTTTTTGGCTACTACTACATTATGAGAAGTCCTGTTTCTGCCGTCATATAGTGGGGAATTTCGGGATTCTTAATGAATGATTCTGGAAATCCAGGTTAAAATGTTTACGATTTTATAGCGTATAAAAATTGCACCGCGTTAAGCCTACCACATTTTTTTTGCGATAAGACCCACCACATTATGATAGATTAATAGCCAGCCTCACCAGACAGAAAAAAAAAGAAAAATGAAGAGATACCCTTCCATTTCATTATTTAACTGGAGTGTTTATCACACTTCCACGATGGCCGCCAACCCAAGCAGGCAAGATTCTTCAATCGTGGATTACATCGCGTCAAAAAATATTCTGATGCTTAGCGGGATTACAAGAGACCTCGAGGATATAATTTGGTCCGATCGTACCAATCAGATAGTTGGGCAATGGAAACAAAGACTCGATCGCTGAACTCGCGATCAGTATCCACAAACTCTCTCTCATCCACCACCTAACACTCGGAAAGCGACATCACAAAGTGATTTCTTTTCCCCAAAAGGAAATGGCATCACCAATTTCTCATGTTTTCATGATTATTCAAAAATATTATTTACAGTTAATCCATATGATAGCATTATCTAACTGCACTATTTACAGTCAATCACCTAACTGCATTATCTGAACGTTTATGGAGAGCTGCGCCAGGGCGTTGCGGGCATGCCTGCGTGCATCCGGACCACCCGAGTCCTTTTCTCGTGGCCACAAGTGACCAACAGCACAACACCCCCACGAGTCCTGCAGATAAAGCGATAATCTCCTGCCTCAAATATAATAAAACGAATGCAAACCAGTGAATACAGATGGGCATCAGATATTTCTTTCCTGTATAACCGTGGAATCCATTTCCCTCCCGGACAAAAGACCAGAACAAATAAGAAGCTGTCGTTCCAACACATTGCTTGAAGATGACGAACCAGTATATACCAAATAGAAACAAGTGGTAGAATGCAAAACTGTGGGCACAGGAAAGGATACTCCCTTTTTGTTTTTTTACAATCGGTAAAAGTTTGCACCGGGTTCGTCTTCATGTCATGAGAAAGGAATTGGAGATAGTATCATTTGAGCAATAATAGTCAATATTCCCGATTACTGTATTCCGAATATCATCTTGGTTGAACTAAGTAAACCCTTTCAGAAAACTGAAACAATTACTCTTCACAACAGCACCCATAAACATTTCCTTTTAAATCATGGTGATGAGTTCATCTGAAACCAGGAACGGAGCCAGAGTTCCCGTTCCTAAGAATTGCACATCTAATTCCTATGTTTCAAGAACGCCACATGTTCATGAAAGGGACCTACCAAATTCTTATGGTTCAAGGAAATAGTATGACTATTTGACTTGAACCAGAAAACAAAAGTTAGAATCTGTTTTCAGGAAGAAAAAAGTTAGGCCAAAACGAACTTAGCCCGGCCTCTTCATGCTCTCCTGTTTGAGTCATACAGCTCTACATGGTATTAATCCAGAAAGAGCACATGCTGTGGTGTCCACCAGATTGCAAAGCCGCGTGTTCAGTATATGCCTTGCTACAGCAGGGCCTACAACAACAGTGCACTAGCTTTAGCATTCCACATTGTTGATGTATGGAACAAGAGGGAGTAGCTGCAAAGAGAATGATCATGACTATGCCACATTACTGCAGGTGAAGCTCCTTGCTCTGAGTCTGCTTGGAGCAGTCCATAGCAATTCTTTGGGCCATAAAGCTGCACTTGCGAGGCTGGACTAGATGCAAACACTCATATTAGTTGATACTTAAACAGTAACCTCGTCCTTGCTTTGGATAAGGAAAAAATAATGGGGAAACTCAAACATTTACCTGATGCAACTCATAATTATCCATTTAACTGACATGGTACGGTAATCTAACTTTTACAACTGACTGTTTTGTATTGTCTAAGCCCTGAAATTCTGATCAACAAATTTCAGGTGAATCGCATATATGTGAGCGATAAATCTAAATACTCCCTCCGTTTCGAAATATTTAACGCTGGTTAGTTTAATTTTGTACTAACCAGCGTCAAATAATTCGAAACCGAGGGAGTACTCTTTTATTCTAAAAAATGCAGGAGCTGTGCTTTGTTGTATTAAGAGGGGGAAAATGGTCCATGTACATGAATACCCTCCTTGCAGGACCAAGCAAAGGAGGGTTATTATGTTACAATTACTAATTTACATAATATTTCCCATTAAAATATTCTAAATAACCAGAAGATGACCTATGATAATAAATGGAAATTTCCCAGATGGACAGAGCAGTGAACACATGAAAAGATTGCTGATAACCTTATGAGGCGCAATACAAACATTTATGTGTTAGAAAAATAGTTAAATAAAGCAGATATGCTGCTCATAAGGAAGTACCCAAGTTCATTTCTGGTTTTCAATCTAAGTACACTTGTCCTGACTTTTTAAAAATAGCACCGTAAAAAGGTTTGCAGTAGTACAAAAGCTGGAGTCATGTCATAATTGGGGAAGAAAACTGCACCTAGAAATAGGGAATAACCGGTCTAGAGTCCTTAAAAACTTAACATGGACAAACCCCAGAATTTACAGATTCAGTTACATTGGTCCTTATTATTATTTTAGTGAATTCATCTAGTTATTTGTTATTATGTTTTGAATGAATGTTATTTATTATTTTATAGATGATAATTCCTAGAAGGTGGGTCTAACGTAGTGGTAGAGTCCCTTCACTTGTGTCCTAGAGGTCCTGGGTTTGAATCAGTCTTCTTACAAAATAAGCAAGGGGAAGACCCCATAGAAATTCCCTTCAGACCCCACCATGTTTGGGAGCTTTTAGAACTGGGTACACCCTTTATAGATGATAATTCCTGACAAGAATTCCTCGACTATCTTGCAGCAAATATATCAGCACACAGCAAAATGAATGAACAAGCCATTTTGAATTGCAACATTTTGAAAATTTTAGTGTGAATCACCCTGTGCCACTTTGACGTTGCATGTTGCCATTTCTTGAGGATAATATTAAAGGAAGCAACAATTTCTCCAATTTCATTTACTCTAATAGCTTACTTATTTCTAAGATTTGGATTTGACATAAGTTGGTTACTGGTACCTTTGAGAATAGATTGGTACGCATCCTGTATATAAGAATAGATCATTTCCTAAGATATCTCAAGGCTCCTTTTACTAGCAAAGTTCCTTCTCACTGCCGAGCACCCTCATTCAACTAGAGCCTTTTACTCAAGCCGTTACCATCCAACCTTCTTCCAACCTTGCTTACCCTGGATTTACCAGCACACATGACAGTTTTATCTTGAGAACATCATTAAGCAAGCAGGCTTGACAGAAAATACCTAGCAAGTTTAAAACCATAAAGCAAAACAGATAAAAAGGATTACCAGTGTAGGCTTGGGCATACTATTCAGTTAATACCTGGACCATGTACATTAAAGGAAGTCACATCCACAAATCATATCCAAGGCGTCCATCCCTCATACATATTGCATAAATTGTCTATGCTTGTCGCCTGCTTTATAAGATGGTCAACTTGCTCGGAAATGTTCAAGGACCTTAAAAGAATAACAAGGGATCAATAAAAACGACTATATATCAACAAAACTGACTGCAAGAATTCTTCCCGCTTAATTGCCCACCTGGTGCTATCTATATCCCATCCATGTATCTTATGCTCCACTTGCTTCAGGATGGATAGAGCAAAAGGATTTTTACCTGTGTCCATTAAAAAGAACAAGCAGAACATCAACTGTAAATTTGTATCAGCCAGGATCCTTAAGGACTAATTTTTTTACAAGAATTTAACATGTTTTGAGACACACGGGACTAAAAAAATAAAAGGTTATACGCTAATTTACTTTAGAGAAAGAGGTTTATGATGATTAACAAGGTTCAGTTTCACATAAAAAACGATTTTATTATATCCATTTTATTTGCAAAAATATAAGGTTTGATTGAAAAAGTTAAATGTCTTATAAATTTCTACCAGCTGATGCAATTGACAATGCTTCTAGAAGGAAAAATTATCTGCAGTGTTAACATGTTGCTGACCGCGCCTCTACAAACCCTTAATTATATGATAAATGCAAGTGAACCAAACACTTCTTAAAAAGAAATTCCAGGGCAACTAGTTTCCATCAGATGGAATAGGATTCAGAAAAAAACTAACAAAGCATCATCCGTCTACTTTTCTTTTGTCTTACCTCTGGTCACTCGAGTCACAGAATCTGAATAAGGCTTAGGATCACTGTTGTCACACTCTTGTCCTCTAACCTGTTTAAAGGCCACACTGTTATCCTCAAATTCAACTTTACCCTCCACCAAATGAGTTCCATCATCATGGTTAGTAGTATGGGTCGATGCAACACTATTTATTAGTGCCTGTGCCTCATTACTGCAACTGTCTCTTTTTTCCTGGCTATTGGCCCAAGGTCCTTCTATAACAGCCCCATCATTCATAAGGGCATCTATTTTCTCTAAGCTGTCGGGAAAACTAATCTGGGTTAACCCTGTGTTACATCCAGAACTGCTAGTATATGAGTGCTCAGGAGGGGAAATCCAACATTCATCATGCAAAGAAACATCAACGCTCATTAATAAATCCGGGGAGCCAATCTCCCTACTCCCAGAAGAGCTTCTATCCTTCTCAATTGATGAATCACTTTGCAAAAGATCTGGATGTGTTGAGGGTAAATCCTGGGATTTCACAGTTTCCATCTCTTCATGAACTTCTAGAGCCTGTGAACATGAGAAAAAACTAGTAAAATAATAGTATCTAGAGACAAGTGAAGAAAAGATATGTAAGCACGGTTTTGATGCATCTATATTCGTGGGAGCATAAACTAGCATTGAAGAATAAACATCAATGTGACATGCCTATTTTGCAAGTCAGAATCACATTGTTACCATTGACTACAAAGTTAAAATCAGGTCGATCTTCTGGTATATATTACTGCACTTAAGGCTAGCAAAACATAACTTCCTAAAAGTCCCAAACATTGGGTGCAAATGAATGAAATGATTACAGGCTTTCAGCATATATGCATAATTTACTAATTACCTTATGGAGATTCCCTGCATGAAGACTTGAAAGGCGCCCAAGCTTCGTGACCATGGAATGCAGTTCCTTCACATATTCAGTAAAAGGACCAACAAGAGGTTCCAAATGTTTGGAAGCTTCCCTAACTTTAATGCTATAAGATTGGTAAAGCACCTTTCCGTGAATAAGAGGCATACTGGCAATGTTCTTCTCTGTTTCCTTGGAAATTGCCTCAGACATAACAGTTACATCAGCAGATAGAGAGACTTCAAGTGGAAGTAAAATCGTATTTGCCTGTCAATCAAGTACAAAAAACAAAAGTCTTTCAGATATGAAAAATGATATCATACTCTACCAAGTATGATATTGATTATAATTATTTGTATGTTCTAGTCATGTTATTTACATATTATTCTAATAAAGTTTCTATGACCCACACAAATCAAACCATGTCAATATCAAATTTAGTCTCATAAATTGAAATCTGAAATGCACATGAAGAACAAGTTCAGCATATCCAGCGAATAGGCAAACCAAGCATTTATATAGTTATAGGGAAGGAAATGCAGTGGACGAAGAGAAGCAATAACAAGCCTTGGAAAGGTTGGTCATAAGTGAACTGTGCACTGCAGCAGCTCCTTTCCCCAGAATGTAGATGTCATGCAACCCATCTGCTATAGCCAGAACCTGCAAACAATTCATCATGAAATCAAGAACAAGAAATAACTTATTGGATCTCATTGCCAAGAACAACTAGAAAGGGGCATACCTATGTAAGATAGACAGCACAAGAGAAGAAATATCTAATTCATCAGACTTTATATAGTAGAAGGGTAGATATAATTCAACAGATTTTTAATAGTGGAAGAATATTTATCATCATTAAAGCACTGCATATATGACTTCAAATAATGCCAACTAGCAATCAAATAATTTTAATTCCACAGGGGCTGCATAGCCCAGTTGGCAAAGACACTCGCTGCATTCGCGCCCACCCACGTTTGAGCCCAGCTTGATACAGGTTGCAGGCGTTCAACTTCTTATTAATGATTTGGCAGTGCTCCTGCCCATGGCGTCCGGACCATGTCTTTCATTTATTTTATTTTTTTGCATAATGTTAATTCCTCAATTGAAGGGGGCCTTGGCACAGCGGTAAAGCTGTTGCCTTGTGACCATGAGGTCACGGGTTCGAGTCCTGGAAACAGCCTCTTGCAGAAATGTAGTTAAAGGCTGAGTACAAAAGACCCAAGTGGGTCAGACCCTTCCCTGGACCCTGCGCAAGCGGGAGCTACATGCACCAGGTTGCCCTTTCCTTTTTAATGTTAATTCCTCAATTAAAGGATAATAAAGCCTTACATCTGACTTCACTGACTCCTGTGCAGTCAAAACAGAAATTTTTCATCAAGATGAAATATAATCATGTACCTCCTCGAGCAAGGAGCCACATTCAGAAGTCAAGGCGGTGCGATCCTGTGATACATGTTTGAATCCGGATAACAATGTACTTACTTCACAAGCACTTTCATACATGGCTACAAGAGTATCCTGTAGATTTACTGAGAAAAGATACACAATATTATTCTATAGCACATATCCTTGCAAATTGTGACATTTGATGATAACAAAAGAAATGGAACAATTTTGTAAGTAGGAGGGAACATACCTAAAGCAGATTTTGTTTTTCCAGAGATTACAGAAACCAAGTTGTTTGCGGAAAACAAGCCTTTCTCAGCGGCTTCCAGGTTAAGCTGGCCAAGTTTCCACTCTTGTTCTGCACCTGCTCAGCACAGAACCAAACAGAACAATTACAACACAGGATAAACTCATATTGTAAATTTGTAAAACAGAAGGAAACGTGATGGTAGAAGCATGCAGAATTTTAAATTTCTGAATAGGCTCAGAGACCTCCACATATCTTGCCTCAGCATTTGTTTTGTACTTTTTTTGTGAGTGTGTTTTGAAGGAGCCTCAGCAGTTGTTGTGTGGCTCAATACCACATAACTAAAAGAAGTAAACCAAAGAAACACACGATCACACACACACAAGCAATTGTACAAGCAACTAAATCTGTGATGATGCACTATCACACCAGCAGTAATAAGGCACCCAGGTACTTGGATGTTCTACTTGGCCACGAGAATTCAGTTATTAAATAGCAAGAACTAGTTTGGTGTTCAACTTGATTAATTTGAGGAGCAGCATGCCAGCATGATAAAAACACCACTGGAAGTTTACCTATGTGCATGTCAGGAGAATCACAGAATAACAGGAACGTAAGTACGAAAGAGTGTAATAAACATACATGTGAAAGAATGATATGCTGCATCCAGACGTGTCAGGAGATTCAATAAAGTTTGCTGCCATGTCCTGCCTTTGTCAGTATACTGTTCGGAAGCTTTATCATCAGTGATGAAGTAAATTCCATCTCTAGATGCTTCAAACTCCAAAACAGATGTGCAAAACTTAACAAGATTAGATGCCTCTTCTTGAACCAACTTAAGTAATTTCTTCCTCGTTGATAGGTGATCATAAAATCCAGGGGGAATTCCAGAACCTTTTGCAGCTGAACCACCTGCTTCAGAAGTATTTGAATCACCACAGGCCCATCCCATGGCTCTCTCAAGTTGTCCTTCAGCAGAAATAGAAGTGCTTTCACAATCTTGCAGGCATTCAATTGACCTTGTTATTAGTGACACTGAAGATTGGATCTTATCCAACAAGCTGCTTCTGCTCAGATTTAGAATCGCAGAGATGAACTTGTCATCAGTAAGAATATTTTGTGACAAAACTTTCAACCTCTGTGCATGAGGTGAAGAAAGATCATGTATCCATTCAAACTGAACTAGTTCGAGAATGAATTTCCGTAGTGCATCTGTGAGCTCATTTAATTGCCCCTTCATTAGAGAAACTGCAGTCCTGGCAGCTCTAGTTGTCTCATGAGCATTACAGTACTCCTCGAGCAGTAATGCAACCTTTCCAACAGCTGAAGAACCTCTTTTAGGCTGATCAGATTCTTTTCTTTCTTGACTCAGATGCAACATATCATTAATTTCCTCATCTAAAGTTTGGATGAGTACCGGAGCAATCCTTTCTGCCATATACTGAAGAACTTGTTTTTCCACATGGATCACAAGCTTCTTTTTAAGATTATTGTAAAGCTGATTGGTAGTGAGACTGTGCTCAACAGAAGATGAAATTTCACACATGCATAAATCAAGAATTGAATCAAGAAAACCGATCTTCCAAACAAAAAAAGCATTGTCCTTCAATAAGCCAGCTGAAGGCCACACCACTTCAGATAATGGAGAACCCAACGACAAAAGTTCTTTCAGATTAGAAATGGGTCTATCCATGTGAGAAGGGAACGAGCCATGTGATGAAAACATATTATCAAGTGACTCCAGGTCAGCAAAGTTCTTTGCCAAGCTTGAAAGCAGAGCTGATCTCAAACAAAATTCACTTTCCTGATCAGCATCTAACAAAGTTGCGAGGTGCTGTTTAGAAGAACGTAGCGAGTTCATGACACTGGCTTCTACTTTCTTAAGTGATGAAATCCGCAAATCCTTCTGGCTCCATGTTTCCTGCAGTTGTTCCAATTGTGCCCTACAGACTTCCTCCTGTGAAGCTAGCTCCTCTGCTTCTTCCCAAGATAGGTGTTCTCTACCTCTTGCAGCAGCTTCTTCAAGAGCCATTTGTTGCTCAGTAATTCGGCCAACTTTCACAAAATAGCTCTGTTCCAATTCAGTAAGGGATGCTCTGTCAAGTTCTACTTCAACCAGCTTCTCTAGAGCTGTATCAACAGAACCACGTATCTGAGAAATTGAACCAATGGCTTCCATTACCTCTGAATTGCATGAAATAAATGATCTGATAAATTCCGGAACAAAATTTTCAGTCATTTGTTCAATCATGTTAATACTTGAGCGCAAAGCGGCCTGAAAAGTAGAAGCCCAATACCTAGGCTGGGCATTCCCTTTGTCTATTTTATTCCCAATCACTCCATGCATTTCATCCACTACTCCCGAAACTAATGCACATTTTTCTATCTGTTGATCAAACAATTGCAAGCTCATTCCAGCATCAGCTTGAAAATCAGCATCATCCATCCTAAATTTAGCCCTTCCAATACCTTTAGTTGAGAGGTCAGACAATTTTGCTCTAACATCACTATAGAGCTGGCCCACAGCAATCCAAAGAACAGAGAGAACCGTACCTTGTATAGAGCCACTGCCTTTGATGTCACCCGGTCCAACACTTCCTGAATGTATATTATCCTCATCCCTCATTTGTGATGGCAACTGAACGGAGTTCCTGATTAAAGAAAGTACTCGCTCCTTGGACTGCATTTCATTATCCGAACCAATAGAATTCATCAGTTCAGAACACTCCTTAGCAAGCCTTTGCACACATGCAACATAGTTTTCCATTTGATTAAGGAGATCATGGTATCTTTGCTGCACTAGATTAATATTTTCACCTCGAACCTTAGAAATGACTTCTGCAGCCTGCCGTTTGGCAAGGGTAAGCATATCTTGTGATGCACTGCTTACAGATAGCTGCAGAACTTGTGCCCAATTGGTAATTGGACTGGTTGCAATGTAGTTAAGTGGGAGAACTTGCTGCAAGACTAAAGCATATTCACCTAGTGACTCTAGAGCAGAGGAAAGTCCACTGCGCAACTCAGAGATTAATTGAGAAACCTCCATGTCTAACTCATAGCACTGTGCTCTTGTTGGCTCTGGAACAACTGTAAGTGGAACTCCTGATACAACGACAGCTGAAATAATGCTTAAGGTCTCGTCCTTGTAGTTCAACTGCATGCATGACTCAACACCTGTAATAGAATTGTTCCGAATGGCCTCAATTACCCGCCCATGTTTTTCCACCCATATTGCGAGTGTGTTAGCTTCATCAATTGCCACAGCTTTTAATTCTGCTAACTCGTGAGCATGCTGTTCAAATGAAGAGCGAGATTTCTCAGCAACTGAAGTCGCATCAGCTAATACTGACTTAGCTGATGTTTCATTCTGTAAAGCACTGGACCTCTCTTTCTCAACAGTATAAAACATAGCCGATGCAACCTCATACTGATCTAGAGAATACAAGAATTTCTGCAAACAGAAAGAAATAAAGGAATTATCAATATTTGTTTAGATTATTGAGCTTTATCTTGCAGTGTTGGAATGAATACCTTTAAAGAAGATAGTGTTGCTGGCAAGTTAGTTATGAAAAGATCTTGGTGCTCCTGTGCGAAGGAAACAGTTCAATCACATGGTGAGCAAATGAAAAAATAATAAGAATTGAAGTAGCTTAATTATGCACAAGAGTGTGTATGCTCTTTGCTGATGTGGTATTGATAGATGAAACTAGAGATGACGTCAATAAGAAATTAGAGCTATGGAGGCAGACATAAGAATCCAAGTATATGAGGTGTTACTTTAGTGGTGTTGGATGTGAAGAGTGAAATGTTAGTCTAGAAGTTCAAATAGTGCCTAACAGGGACTCCTTCCGGTACTTAGGATCAATGCTGCGAAGAAATGACGATATCGACAAGCATGCTTGCCACAGGAATGATGCATATTAAATATAGAAAAATTTCTGTCATGAGGTGTAGGTTCAATGCTAGTTTCCATTTAATACTGAATCCACTAATGCTAACTATATGAAAGACAGTATCTTTTGAACTTCAGTAGTCAACAAATACCTGCAAAGGAACACGGATTTCTTGAATTCTAGAAGAGAACAAGCTCAAACTAACTGCTAATTCCATTCCTTTTCTTTCTTCACCAGCTATTCCAGCTTCGTCTTGGATATTTCCGCGTGTCCACTCAATCAATGGATCCCAAACAAATACTTCCAACAACATCAAGATGATATCTTTGTTATTCAAGAGGACACCCATAACTGATTCACAAGCCACTCTGAAGACACCTTCTATACCGGTTAATCCTATAGCTGATTCAATAGTTTGAGTAAGACGGAATGGAACAATTTCTGGAATCTTTAGCCTTTTCCCTTTATCAAAACATATGTTGTAATCTATGTGAACTACATCGCCATTGCTGAAATCCATAAGAATGTTGTCTAAATGCCTATCTCCAAGGCCCAGCATGTGGCCAACCATGCTCATGGCTGCTACACTGCTTGAGAATCTGCAATAAAAGAATGATTAGTAAGTACTCAATGACAATTATAAATTTATGGGTAAAATCAATATTCCTCAAAAAGGGAGTAAAATAAACACATTTGAGAAAAAAATAAGGATGTAAAATTGAGAAAAACAAAACTTCAGTTATTAATCTTAATAGGACTATAGCACTAAAAAAAAGGGGGCGTACCCAGTGCCGAAGGCTCCCACACATTGTGGGGTCTGACGAAGGGTTATTTCTAGACAGCCTTACCCCTGTTTTTGCAGAGAGGCTGGTTCGAACCCAAGACCTCAGGACACAAGTGGAGACACACTACCACTGCATGAGGTCCGCCCTTCAATAGGACTATAGCACTCTTTTTTGTAAATGCTATACACATGTCTGTGGTGAACAAACATGCTATGGAAACATCTATGAGTCATAGTCAGAATTGTTCTCCTATCTTTACAGTGTCCTGGCTATCTATTCCATATCAGTGTAGTTACTGGTTAGCAAGTACTAGAGTTGTATCAGACTTGGTCAGCAGCATTAGAATCGGTATGAAAAGCTCATTTATCCATATGTTCAGACTTCAGACGCCATATGCCATATGCCAGTGGTAGTGTGTCTCCACTTGTGTCCTGAGATCTTAGGTTCGAACCAACCTCTCTACAAAAACAGGGGTAAGACTGTCTAGAAATAACCCTTTCCCAGACCCCACAATGTATGGGAGCCTTCAACACTGGGTACGCCTTTTTTTTCAGAGGCCTTATGCCATGAAGTCACCCAAGAGATATAGCCAGGGAAATCAAGAAGTAATCCAGTAAAAGGCTTTCCCCACAAAGTTGGTATCGATCAGAGCTTGTTGCATGAGAGAAACTTGGCTTGTTCCTGTCCCATTCAAGGGTAATCTGCCCTATCCTACTTAGCACATCCTGTCTACTGGTTGCTATATAGATGAGTCGCCACAAGTTTATTCATTAAGACGTTCTTCACTTTCTCTTTATTCAGTTACCATTTATGTATTGAGAAAATATATTGTGTGAAAGCATTACTTTGACAACCATTATTTATAAAGAAAGGCAGGAATCTTATCCAAAATGGTACCATAATATAGAGAAAGTGAAGAATAATGCACACATATCTAGCCCTCAACAAGAGACAAAATTATATCGAATGAGAAAGCATCATACACAAAGCAGGGAGCAGTGTTTTAAAAGGGCGCCTGGACGCCAAGGCGCCCGCCTAGGCGACCAGCCATGGTATCCAGGCGGGAGCACCTTGTTAGACTATGTAATTAGGGGGATAACCAGGGGGTAGTTTAGTCCTTTGGATGAGATTAGGGTTAGGGGCTTAATAGTCTTTTCTCCCCACCTAATCCCTCTATATATTGTACCCTTAACCCCTAAGATTAACACACACAATCATTTTCCCTCTAATATGGTCTCATTAGCTAGATAATTAGGATCCTAACCCTAATGGCCCCATCACAGCCGCCGCCTCCCTGGGCCAGCGCCGCCGCCGCTGCCTGTTAGACTGTACGTGTATTAGGGGTAGGGTTACTTGGCCCTTAAGTTTTGTGCCCCTATATATGTATCCTCCTTGACAGTCTGTTTAGTCAAACTAATCATTTTCCCTAATCTAATTTGGTATCAGAGCCTCTCTCCTCTCTCTCTCCCGCATGCAGCCGAGCGGGCCGAAGCCGCCGCCGCCGCCGCTGGCCCCCGGCCCCCTCCTCCTTCCTCCCCTCCTCCCGCGCGCTCCTCAATTCCGCGCGTCCTTTCCTTTGCCGCTCACAGATCTCCCCCCGCCGGCCGACCGACCGACCACCATGAACCGCTCCTCCTCCTCCCGTCCCACCGCTACCTCCTTTGACTCCTACCAGTTCGACTTCGGCGTCAACGCATCTCGCTCCTCCGGCGGCTCCCGCCCGCTCCGCGACCAGCGCCCGGGCGCGGCCACCGACGCCTCCTCCCAGAGGCCTGGTGCCGCCGCCGGCGCCGCATGGACGCACCAGCCGTCCCCCTCCAGCGCCAGACCGGCCTGGACTACGCGCGGGACGAGCCCCCGAGCGCGGAGCCGACCAGGTCGCTGAAGAGGCTGGGGTTAGCGACCTGCGGGATGCCGAGCCCGGAGGGTGGCGCCGCGCGTCTCGCGGCCCCCGCTCCTGCCCTGCCACTCGTCCACGCGCCGAGGCCGCCTTCGACGATGATGACCGCGGCTGCGAGGCGGCCCACTTCCGGAGGACAGATGTTGGTGTTCGTCCCGCTGCCGGCTCGGCAGCGCCACCCTGGGCCGTCGCCACCTCACCAGTGCCGCCCTGGGCCACCGCTGCCCCACCAGCCGCGCCGCCGCCGTCCGTCTGGGCCGCGTGGACTACGCCTCCACCGCCGTCTGGTGGTCAGATCCGGCCGCCGCGGAGCACCGCCTACATCACCCAGCCGCTGTCTTCAGCCGACGCCGCCTTACGCCGTGTACCTAGATCGGGTGTTGCCTACTCTGTTGGCACCACCGTCGAGGGTCCGAGCGTGTTGCCTTCCTTCCCGGCGCCGCCACCGCTGGGGCATGTCGCGACCCGTTCTACCCTGTCGGTCTACCTGCGGGGTCTCACGCCGTCTGGCCCTGACTGGGTGGTGGACTCCAGTGCCTCGTACCACACCACCCCTGACGTCGGTATCCTCTCCTCTACCCGCCCTTCCCGTCCCTCTGATCCTTCATCTATCGTTGTTGGGAATGGGACGGCTCTTCCAGTCACCTCAGTAGGTGACTCGGGTTCACCGGATTCGTTTCGGCTACGTGATGTTCTTGTTGCTCCTAACATCATTCAACACCTTCTTTCCGTTCGTCGTTTTACTACTGACAACCATGTTTCCCTTGAGTTTGATTCTTATGGTGTAACTGTGAAGGATCTTACTACTCGACGCATTCTCTTTCATTGTGATAGTACGGGTCCCCTGTACACGATGCGTCTTCCTGCTTCCGCTCCGCCTCTTGCCCTGACTACAACAGCTTCTTCGACCGTTTGGCATCGTCGGCTTGGCCACCCTGGTGTTGATGCTATGTCGAAGTTGTCTGGTAGTTCAATGATTCCGTGTACTCGGGGTACTCATGAGTCTCTTTGCCATGCTTGTCAGTTGGGTAGCCACGTTTGACTTCCTTTTCCGCATTCCGTCACTCGTGTCGAGCGCATCTTTGATGATTCACTGTGATTTTTGGACTTCACCTGTTCTCAGTGTATCTGGATATAAGTATTACTTGGTTGTTGTTAATGATTTTTTGCACTATTTGTGGACTTTTCCCTTGCGACAGAAGTCTGATACGTTCGGCACTCTTTCTCACTTCTTCGCTTGGGTGTCCACCCAGTTTGGGCGCATGATCCGTGCGGTCCAGTGCGATAATGGGCGCGAGTTTGACAACTCTGCGTTCTGTGACTTTCTGCTTTCTCGCGGTGTTCAGTTGCGCATGTCTTGCCCGTACACTTCCCCCCAGAACGACAAGGCTGAGCGCATGATTCGGACCACCAACGATGTCATGCGCTCCCTGATGTTTCAGGCTTCTACCCCTGCTCGTTACTAGGCGGAGGCGCTTCACACCGCCACCTACCTCATTAATCGCCTTCCTACTAAGTCGATTAGTGCTCCCACCCCTCACTTCGCTTTGTTTGACACCCCTCCTCTCTACGACCACCTTCGAGTCTTCGGGTGCGCGTGCTACCCTAATCTCTCTGCCACCACCCCTCATAAGCTCGCGCCTCGCTCGACTCGGTGTCTTCCTTGGGTACTCCCCTGACCATAAGGGGTACCGGTGTCTCGACCTTACCACTCGCCGTATCTTGGTCTCCCGACACGTTGTGTTCGACGAGTCCTCCTTCCCTTTCGTTGGGTCCTCCTCTGACTCGGTCTCTGAGTTGGATTCTCTTTTTTCCATTGATCCTGAGGACGCTCCTGTCCAGCGACCTTGTTTTTTTACCTTCTGCAGGTCTTCCTCTAGCTGCGCCGGACACGACCACGGTGTCCCAGACACCACCTGTCGTGCCTCCCACGGCTCCGGCATTCTTGCCGCCACTGGTCGTTCCTCCTACGGCCCCGACGTCGTCCGCTGCGCCACGCGCGGCCCCGGCGTCCTTGACGTCGCCCGCCGTGCCACGCGCGGCCCCGGCTTCCCCGACGTCAGCCGCACCGTGCGCGGCCCCGGCGTCCCCGACGTCGTCAGCCGCACCACGCGCGGCCCCGGCGTCCCCGACGTCACCCGCCGTGCCACGTGCGACCCCGTTGTCCCTGACGGAGTCCCCGACGTCGTCCGTCGCGCCTCGCGCGGCCCCGACGGCGTCCCCGACATCGTCAGCCGCACCACCCGCGGCCCCTGGATCGCAATACACCGACCCCGTTCTCGTCTATCAGCGACGAGCGCGGGTTGGTGATCCGTCCTCTTCCCGTCCCGAGGATCTGGTGTACCACCCTCCGCTGCTCCACCGAGACCCTCATCACGTTCACCCGATGGTGACTCGACGGGCCGCTGGCGTCCTTCGACCTGTCGAGCGCTTCTCCGGGGTCGTTCTATCGTCCTCGACCTCCCCGTCGCCTGCCTCGTCACCCATCTCGCCTATCCCCTATTCTGTCCGTAGCGCCCTCGCCGACCCTCACTGGCGTCGGGCTATGGAAGAAGAGTATGTGGCCTTGCTAGCCAACCGGACCTGGGACCTGGTTCCCCGTCATGGTCGTGGCAATGTTGTCACGGGCAAGTGGGTGTTCACGCATAAGAGGAAGGCGGATGAGTCTCTTGAGAGGTACAAGGCACGGTGGGTGCTTCGCGGTTTCACGCAGCGCCCCGGCGTCGACTACGACAAGACTTTCAGTCCGGTGGTGAAGCCGGCGACGGTTCACACCGTTTTGTCGCTGGCTCTGTCGTGTTCTTGGCTTGCCCACCAGTTGGACGTCAAGAATGCCTTCCTCCACGGGACGTTGACGGTGTACTGCAGTCAGCCGACAGGGTTCGTTGATTCAGCTCGTCCAGACATGGTCTGCCGACTGAACAAGTCCCTGTACGGGCTGAAGCAGGTGCCTCGGCCTTGGTACAGTCGGTTCGCCTCCTTCCTGGCCTCGTTCGGCTTCGTCGAGGCCAAGTCGGACACTTCGCTCTTCGTCTACAGGCGTGAGGATGACACTGTCTACCTCCTCCTGTACGTGGACGATATTGTCCTCACGGCGTCTAGCCCGGCTCTCCTTCAGCGCACGATCTCCGCCCTGCAGCGCGAGTTCGCGATGAAGGATCTCGGCCAGCTCCACTTCCTGGGCGTTGCGGTTGAGCACCGCCCGGGTGCTCTGTTCTCCACCAGCGCCAGTACTGCCTGGATATCCTCGAGCGAGCGGGCATGACTGATTGCAAGCCGTGCTCCACTCCCGTGGACACCCAGGCGAAGATGTCTTCGGCCGACGGCGCCCCGGTCGTCGACCCCACCACTTACAGGAGTCTTGCAGGTGCCCTGTAGTACCTCACCTTCACCAGGCCGGACATCTCCTACGCGGTTCAGCAGATGTGTCTCCATATGCATGATCCACGGGAGCCGCATCTCACGGCGGTGAAGCGGATCCTTCGGTACCTGCGTGGCACTCACGACTACAGCCTTCTTCTGCGGCGCGACTCTGCCTCCGAGCTGGTCGTCTACACCGACGCTGACTGGGCGGGTTGCCCGAACACCCGCTGGTCCACCTCCGGCTACGCCGTCTTCCTGGGCGGCAACCTCGTCTCCTGGTCCTCGAAGCGGCAGCACGTGATGTCCCGCTCGAGTGCCGAGGCGGAATACCACGCCGTGGCCAACGGCGTGGCCGAGTCCTCCTGGCTTCAACAGCTGCTTCAGGAGCTCCACCCCCCCTCGCTCGGAGTACGTTGGTCTACTGCGACAACGTCAGCGTCGTCTACCTCTCCACCAACCCGGTGCAGCATCAGCGCACAAAGCACGTGGAGATCGATCTTCACTTCGTTCGTGAGCGGGTGGCTCTCGGGGAGGTGCGAGTCCTGCACGTTCCGACGTCGTCGCAGTTCGCCGACATCTTCACGAAGGGGCTTCCTTCGACGGTGTTCACTTAGTTTCGGTCCAGTCTCAACATCTGCCATGGCTAGATGTTGGGACTGCGGGGGGGGGGGGGGGGGGGGGGGGGGTAGATTGTACGTGTATTAGGGGTAGTTTAGTCTTTTGTATTAGGGTTACTTGGCCCTTAAGTTTTATGCCCCTATATATGTATCCTCCTTGACAGCCTGTTTAGTCAATCTAATCATTTTCCCTAATCTAATTCTGCCCACGCTGGCGTGCCGCCGCTGCACCCACCCGCCGCCCCATCACAACCGTCGCCGCCTCCCTGGGCTAGCGCCGCCGCCGCCGCCAGCCCCAGTGCCCACGTTGGCGCGCCGCCGCCGCCGCACCACACCGCCGCCAGCGCCCCACCCCGCCACCCGCCCCCTGCTGTCACGCCACCATCACCTGCGGACGCCGCGCTGCCACACCCCGCCGCCCGCCCCCTAGCCGCACCCTCTGCGCCCCCTCCTGTCGCGCCGCCACCCCTCCCTACCGTCGCATCCACGGGTGCCGTCGCCGCGCTCCGCCACCCACCGCACCACCTGGCCACCGTGCCGCCCCCTACTGCGGGTGCAGCCGACGCCGCCACAGTGCTGCCCTGGATCACCGCCGCCCCTGCTGCAAGGCCGCCGCCACCACCTGGTTTGGGGTGCCGCCGTCGCTGAGTCTCGACCGACCGACGCCATATACGGCCAGCCTGAAAGGCGCACTACGGGGGGTGGGGGGGGGCCACCGCTGGATCGACTGAGGCTTCACTTCCTTGGCCGGCCAAAACACCTGTTTTCATGGCAGGTACTATCTCCGGGGTTAACGACCCCGCCGCCACGTCCACCGACCTCGACGCCAACGGGAGCACCACGACCTCTGTCCCGCCGGTGATCCCGTTTCCAGCCGCTGGCGCCGCGGCTGATAGCGCGGCTACTGACACGACGGACACCTCCAGCACCGCCGCGGCCCTGGCTGCCTCTCGCGAGCGGGCACTCGCTCTCGCACTAGAGCAGGAGCGTGCCTCTGTGGCCGCTCTTTTGCATCAGCTCAAGGAGAGTACTCACCGGTCAATGAGTACTACCTACGAGCCCACCTCAGACGCCACGTCCACCGACCTCGACGCCAACGGGAGCACCACGACCTCTGTCCCGCCGGTGATCCCGTTTCCAGCCGCTGGCGCCGCGGCTGATAGCGCGGCTACTGACACGACGGACACCTCCGGCACCGCCGCGGCCCTGGCTGCCTCTCGCGAGCGGGCACTCGCTCTCGCACTAGAGCAGGAGCGTGCCTCTGTGGCCGCTCTTTCGCATCAGCTCAAGGAGAGTACTCACCGGTCAATGAGTACTACCTACGAGCCCACCTCAGACGCCAGTACGTACTCGGCTTCACTTGTGGCTGCTCTTCATGCACAGGCCGCCGGGATTCAGAAAATCCGTACACTTGTGCAGGTTGCTCTCAACTTCGAGTCTACCTCATACGCCCGGTGGCATGACTTGGTGCTTCTCACACTGAGGCGTTTCCGCCTCGACGACCACGTCCTCCAGGACGGCTCTTCGGTGGATGTCTCCTAGATCAGTATGGACAACCTGGTCCTGTCCTGGATCCTTGGCTCCCTCTCTGAGGAGCTACAACACATCATCGGGCAGCGCGGTGGTGGCACTGCTCGTCGGGCCTAGCTGGTCCTTGAGCAGCGTTTTCTGGGAGACCGCACAACTCGTGCCCTCCACATCAGTGCGCGGTTCCAGAACACAGTTCAGGGTGACCGTTCCGTCTCCGCCTACTGTCGAGAGGTGAAGGGCATGGCGGATGCTCTACGTGACCTTGGCGAGCCGATCACTGACAGCACTCTCGTCCTTCGGGTCCTTCAGGGCCTGAATGAGCATTACTGTCACCTACGGATGTGGGTTCTCTGTCTAGATCCACCCCCTACCTTCGAGAAGGCATGGTCTGATCTTGAGCTTGAGGAGATCATGCAGGAGGCTCTACAGCCTCCGGGTCTGCCAGAGCCTTTTACGGCTCTGGGCAGTCTTCTCGTCCACCCTCGCCAGCTACGGGTGGACCACCGTCACGACTACCTTCCACCCCAGGCACTCCTGCTAGCACTGGGGGTGGAAATCGTCGCCACCGAGGCAAACGTGGTGGCCGTGATGAAGGTAGCAGTGCAGGCGACACTTCTACTTCCAACACTCCGGCTACTGGTGGTAGTGGTGGTACCAGCCGGGGAGGTGCACCATGGCCAAAACCCTACAACCCGTGGATTGGCCAGATCTATATGTGGCATGGGCCGTCTCCGGGCTCTCAACCTCCACGGCCACCACGTCCCCAACCGGCGCTCGTAGCCCACCCTGGCTATAGTGGACTAGCCTACAGTGCTGGTGGGCCACCGAATCAGGTCTACGGTGGGCCTAGCTATCCTTCTGGCAGACAGACGGCCTTGACCTACAGAGGCACCGACTACCCTGTTGGGTACTCGGAGCCGTCGGCACCACACTAGGAGCCACCCACGACGTGGGATCGCCAGTCGCTGGTTTCCTCCTTCAGCACCATGCATCTTACTCCACCAGGTGCTGACTGGATAGCGGACTCCGGAGAGTCATATCATACCACTCCTAATGCTGGTATACTCTCTTCCACCCACTCCCCCAGTCCCTCTTTCCTTCATCTATCATTGTTGGGAATGGGTATGTTCTTCCGGTCACCTTAGTAGGTGATTCTGGATTCCCGGGTTCTTTCCAGCTGAAAAATATTCTTGTCGCTCCGGATATCATTCAGAATTTGCTTTCAGTCCGTCGTTTTACCACTGACAACAACATTTCCATTGAGTTTGATCCGTTTGGTTTGTCTGTGAAGGACCTCTCTACCCGGCGACTTCTTTCTCGATGTGATAGCTCGGGGCCCCTTTACACACTTCGACTTCCTACATCCGCTGCATCACCGCCTTTTGCTTTGACTACGACAGCTTCATCCACTATTTGGCATAGCCTGCTTGGCCACCCTGGTGCAGGTGCTATGTCGAAGTTATCGAGTAATTCTGTTATTTCGTGTTCTAGGGGCACACATGACTCTTTATATCATGCTTGTCAGCTTGGTCGCCATGTTCGGCTTTCTTTTCTCACTTCTGTTACCCATGTTGAACACGCATTTGATCTTATTCATTGTGATTTGTGGACATCACCTATTACCAGCGTATCGGGCTTTAATTATTACCTGGTGATCATTGATGATTTTTCTTATTTTTCGTGGACTTTTCCATTACGATTGAAGTCTGAGATTTTTGTTACTCTTTCTCACTTCTTCGTTTGGATATCCACTCAGTTTGGGCGCACCATCCGAGCTGTCGAGTGCGATAACAGACGCGAGTTCGATAACTCGGCGTTTCGTAACTTTCTCTCCGCACATGGGGTACAGCTACGCACGTCTTGTCCATATACCTCTCCTCAGAACGGCAAGGCGGAGCGCATGATTCGTACCACCAATGACGTCATGCGCTCTCTGATGTTCAAGGCGTCTGTTCCTGCCCGATACTGGGTGGAGGCTCTCCATACTGCCACACTTCTAATTAATCACCTTCCTACCAAGGCGATTCGTGCCTCCACCCCCTATTTTACTTTATATGGCACCGATCCTCTTTACGATCACCTTCGAGTTTTCGGGTGCGTCTGCTACCCTAATCTTTTCGCCACTGCCCCACATAAGCTTGCGCCCCGGTCGACACGGTGTGTTTTCCTCGGGTATTCACTTGATCATAAGGGTTACCGGTGCTTAGACTTCACCACTCACCGTCTTTTGATCTCTTGACACGTCGTCTTCGACGAGTCCTCCTCCACCTCTTCCGGTTCCACCACAGAGCTGGATTCTCTTTTTCCCACTGATCTCGAGACTACTCCCTAGCTGCCTTGGCCTCTTTCTTCTGCAGGTCCAGCACGCGCTACGCCTCAGATGCCCCAGCGTCACCTGCTGCACCTCGGTCCTCGGGTGGTCCCGACGTCACCAGTTGCGCCACGTGCGGTGTCGGTGTCTCCGGCATCACCGGCTGTACCTCAGATGCCCCCTACGACACCAGCTACGCCACCCGCGGCCTCGGCCTCCCCGACGTCACCTGCAACGAGTCCGACGACATCACCAACCGCACTAGGCGCGGCACCGACTATGTCCCCGACGTCTCGCTTCGCTGACCCCGCACTTGTCTACTAGCGACCAGCGCGGGATGGTGCCCTAGCTCCAGCTGCGCCACGCGCGGCACCGGAGCCCTCCACGCCAGTTGTCGCGCCACGCGCGGCCACGAGACTCACTCTCGTCAATCAACGATGGGAGCAGATTGGTGCACCGGCTCCCGCTCGCTCCGAGCGCTTGGTGTACAATCCTCCTCTGCTTCACAGGGATCCTGGTCACGTCCACCCGATGGTGACTCGACGTGCGTCCGAGAGTCTCCGGCCGGTTGAGCGCTTCTCCGGAGCTGTCTTCTTGTCGACGACGTCTCCACCGACTGACTCTTCTTCGATCTCGCCCATATCGACTTCTGTCCGTAGCGCCCTCGCCGACCCTCACTGGCGTCGCGCTATGGAGGAAGAGTATGAGGCCTTGCTTGCCAACCGGACCTAGGACCTGGTTCCCCGCCCCGGTCATGGCAATGTTGTCACGGGCAAGTGGGTATTCACACAGAAGAAGGCGGACGATACCTTGGAGAGGTACAAGGCTCGGTGGGTACTTTAGGGCTTCACTCATCGCCGTGGAGTCGACTACGACGAGACCTTCAACTCGGTGGTAAAGTCGGCGACGTTTCGTACCGTTCTGTCGCTGGCTCTCTCGCGTCTTGGCCCGTCCACCAATTGGACGTCAAGAATGCTTTCCTTCATGGTACACTGAACGAGACGATGTACTATAGTCAGCCGACAGGATTTGTTGACTCAGCTCATCCAAACACGGTCTGTAAGTTGAACAAATCCCTGTACGGTCTGAAGCAGGCACCGAGAGCATAATATAGCCGGTTCGCTTCCTTCTTGGTCTCATAGGGCTTCGTCGAAGCCAAGTCGGATACTTCGCTGTTTGTCTATCAACGTGGCAGTGACACTTCTTATCTTCTACTATACGTCGACGACATTGTACTGACAGCGTCCAATCCGGCTCTTCTACGACGTACTATCTCTGCTTTACAGCAGGAGTTCGCTATGAAGGACTTGGGCCGCCTCCACCACTTCCTGGGTATTGCGGTCGAGGACCGACCAGGTGGCTTGTTCCTTCACCGGCGACAATACTGTGTGGACATCCTCCAGCGAGCGGGCATGGTTGAGTGCAAGTCGTGCTCCACTCCAGTGGATACCCACGCGAAGCTTTCCGCTGCCGACAGGACACCCGTCACTGACCGTACTGCTCACAGGAGTCTTGTGGGTGCTCTTCAGTACCTCAACTTCACCAGGTCGGATATCTCCTATACGGTTCAGCAGGTGTGCCTCCACATGCATGACCCAAGGGAGCCGCACCTCACCGTTGTGAAGTGGATTCTTCGGTACCTGCGTGGCACCCTCGACTACGGCCTCCTTCTTCGCCGTGACGCGGCCTTCGAGCTAGTCCTGTACACCGACGCTGACTAGGCAGGCTGCCCGGACACTCGTTGATCCACCTCTGGCTACGGCGTCTTCCTGGGCGGTAATCTCGTCTCCTGGTCCTCGAAGCGACAGCACGCGGTGTCGCGTTCGAGTGCTGAGGCGAAGTATTGCGCTGTGGCTAACGGGCGTGGTTGAGGCTTCTTGGCTTCAGCAAATGCTTCAGAAGCTCCATACTCCCGTTGCCAGGAGCACTCTGATCTACTGCGACAACGTCAGCGCCGTGTACCTCTCCACCAACCTAGTTCAGCATCAGCGCACTACGCACGAAGCATGTGGAGATTGACCTCCACTTTGTTTGTGAGCGGGTTGCACGTGGCGAGGTTCGGGTACACCATGTCCCGACGACGACACAGTTCGCCGACATCTTCACGAAGGGCCTCCCGCCGTCGCTGTTCTCAGAGTTTCAGTCCAGTCTCAATATCTGCAGTGGCTAGATGTTGTGACTGCTGGGGGGGGGGGGGGGTTAGACTATGTAATTAGGGGGATAACCAGGGGTAGTTTAGTCTTTTGGATGGGATTAGGGTTAGGGGCTTAATAGTCTTTTCTCCCCACCTAATCCCTTTACATATTGTACCCTTAACCCCTCAGATTAATACACACAATCATTTTCCCTCTAATACACCTGAACGCCTAGGCGACGCCTTTTAAACAGTGGCAGGGAGGAATGCTGTCTTTGTTTCAGCCTCCAATAAAGGCCGAAATCCCACATCACTAAGGATTTACCACCATTTAGCTCAGTAAATGCTATGCTTTCTTCCTTCCTAGAAAGGCGTAACTGTATTTTTTTCAACTTTATTTAAGCAAGAAGTTCATTACTCACTAGGGTCTAGGAGTGCATGAGCTAACTGAAGCAGAACATTAAGTTATGAATATAAGATTATTATATATGTTATCTTCACCAAATGTGAGAAGAATTTATTGAACTTTCAGAACAGTTATAGTGGTTCATCAAGAAAGTGATAACTAGCAGAAATGTGACATGTAAGAGCAAGTGGCTAATAATGTAAGTACGGTATAACCATGAAGAGTAAGAACAACATCCAAAACAAAAGTGACATGCACCCCATACCTCTTTACTTTAGAGTTGAAGTTTCTGAACCCATCGCTTGCACACCACATTTCTTGCCACAGAATCTGCTTGGGGGTCTCCTTCATAAGATCCAAAAGAACTTTTCTTTTCACATCTAGTGGCCAATCTCTTCGCGAGACTGCCCTTTTGATCCCTTTTTCTTTCAGTGCGGGTATAATCTTTCCATAGAACATATCACTTGGACGGGGAACAGGTGGAACAGGGTTGTGAATGTTGCCGGTGCTAACTGAAGACAGCTGTGCCTCTTGCTGTGCCTGTGCCAACAGTGAGCGCTTTTGCCACGTCTTGTACACATTGTAGATGCTGCTTACATTTTCAACCCACTGAATGAGTCCTGCTCGCCCACTAACTGGTGTAACGGAATAGAAACGTAGTGTGATATTGCGACTTCTAGTGTCGGAAGATGAGTGTAACAAGCTATTTATTGCCTCCAACAGCTGCATGATCCGTGAATCAAGACGTAAATCCTCTCGGCCCTTGAGAAGATAAGTATACCTCTGGCCATCTGATCCTTGCAAGACAAGCTTTTTAGGTCTTGTCTTGGTTGAAAGAATCGTTACCTCTTTGCAGAAGGAAGATACTGTTACAGAGCCATGGTTTCCAGCCAAAGAAGATTCTAAGGAATGTATCTGCTTCTCAAAACCAGGCATCGGAATGTCAGAGGTTGACAAAAACGCCAGCTGAGGAGCAATTTCACTTAACGAAATGCATGACTTTCTTTGATGAGTGGCTAGTGAAGCAGCAATTGAATCAAAAGGTCGCCAAATTTCTCCTAATTCCGCTGGAGATCCAGGTGGTGTCTTAAGGGCTGTGATTGCAGATTTCAGTTGAGAATTGTATTCCTTACGGAACCACATTTCATGAGATGTTTTTGGTTCACGGGATGTAGATGCTAGACGGCGCTCCAAGGCTACAATGATTGGAGTCATCATAGCGGAATATTTAGCAGCGTTGATCTTGTGCTTTTCAGCTGAACTCAGGGTAGAATTTGCAGCAACTCTTGCAGCTTCCTCTTTAAGTACATTGATTCGCCTTAAAACATCTACATTGCAATATAAATGTGGTTGATCAGTAACTAATGAGCTGGCACATGTAGTTTACTTGATAAGCTCATAACCGAATAACTAAACATTTGTACAGTATGCTTCCGATTCTGGAAGTTTAGTTGGAATTCCACACAAACTTCCAGAATGATCAACTGCCAGTGAGAAGGAAATTCCCAATTCAGATGCAAGTTTAAGGACCACATAAGTCAAAAACACTCAAGGGGCACCATCACACCTTTATCCCCCTCAAAATATTTTCATAACTTTACAGTATTGGAACCTAATTACCTAGACAATTTTGGCAGTATGTAACTACAGAGGGAACATGTAACTCCATAAATCATAACATAATGAAGTTATTACTAACTGATCCTGAGGGTATGTTTGTTGTTGCAGCTACCTTTTATATCAGCTTGTGTTTACCACTTACACTACTTAATTGAAAACATCTTTTGAAAGACTTCCTAAACAAAATAGATTCTACAGTATTAGCAATGTCAAGCCGGATGGAGATTTGTATTTGGTAAAGTGCTCAACCATTTAGGTATCTATGTCTTCAGTCAAAATCTTCCTCCTGCGCAGTGAGAGGTAAGGCTTACCTGAATGGAGATCTTGTAAAGTGCTCAGCCATTGTTCCTCCCAAAGAACAGTAATCATCCCTAGCTCCTCGATCACAAGCTTAACATCTTTAACTAAATTGGGGTATAGCTTAACCTATGGGACAAAGAAAGGTTAGAAAACACTAAAAAGGGCAGCCCGGCGCATGTAGCTGCCGCTAAAAAGGTTAGAAAACACTAAATAACATAAATAAACCATTCACATCTAAAGTAGATATACAGTCTGATGTGTTAAGCTAAATACCAGAAAGTCCAAGATGTGTTGAAGTTCCTCAGAAGGTTCTCCTTCACAAGCATAGATATCAACCAATGCTGGATATACAATAGAATAAGGAGAGAGTTTTCCTAGCTTCAGTAATGTGCTCTCCAACAGTTTCCTTGCTATCTTCTCTGGGTGTGAACTCAAGCATGCAAAAAGTTGTGGTATAATGTCCTGCATATTTCCAAAGCATATAATTATGCACTAGTTTTTTACGATACACTCATAATTATATAGTATAGGTCAATATCACAGATCCACAGCGTACCTGCCATGGCAATAAAGGAACTGTTGAAAGCCCCCTTTCGAGTGTTTCATTCAGTTCCACCGCATAGTTCAATATTATGTGGAGAAGATATAGCGATGCCCGCAGAGTGTAGCTTCTTGTTTTCCGCTTCAAAGCATCACGGTGATATGCAGGTTGAAGCTCAGTTGATGAATAGGAAAGGTATTGGAAATAAGCATGTGCAGCATGCCCAAAGAGAGATACTCTCCTTTTCCTTAAAGACCACCAAATTTCAATAAGCTTATCAATCAACGGCATGGCAATGCACTTTGCAGAATCACATTTACAAAGAAGAACTGTTAGATCTGATTTTAGTACTGCAGAGGGGTCTTCACCTTCACGGGTCTCAGAGCCTGGTGCTCCAGCTGCAGTTTCTATTAGACGAACTGCCTGTTCAATAAGTGAAGTTATGGAGCAATCCTGTGCAGAACTATAGCATCCTGTTGTTGCTGGATAATCATGGCCTACATGATTTGCAGAATTTCCAGCACAGATACTTCTAATTATTTCCTCCACTTCAGACTTCTCATTGTCTGTCAAATGATATCTATCTGGGGAAAGTTCGGACTGAAGAACAGAGGATACTGAATTCAGCAAGTTTAAGTCAGTTCCAGATAGGGAGTAATTGGCATGATTGAAACACCAGGAAGCATAAGCAAGCCAAGCCTTACCCATACTAGGACAAAGTTCACAGGAAGTCTTTCTAGCAGTGCCTATGATCTCTTGGGCAAAGACGTAACAATTTGAAGTTGAAACCGAGGCACTATCACCAGACAAAAAATTCTCTGCATTTTGAAAGCCATCAAAACCACTCAAATCTTTTATTACCTTTGGAATGAAGGTATTCAGATTATGAGTTGAATTATTTTCCTCCATCCAGGTTGAGAGTTTCAAACAAGCCTTCGCAATAAGTGAAAGTGAAGTACCAATACCAATACCAGATGAACCACTAATTGTGGACAGGATGTTAGGACGAACCAAAGACCATAGATCAGATAAAGCCTCTTCCTTATTCCCTTCTTCATGTTTCAGCAAGGCACCTTCATACTTTATGTTCAGTTCAAGTATTTCTTTGTCCATATCATCAGACGAATTCAAAGGGTGATTTAGGAGGTACTGGTTTAAGCGGGAAGCCAACATGAAGTTACTCTGCTTCCTAGCAAGACTAGCAAGCTTCTGGCACAGAAGAAGAGTGGTAAAGGAAGATGGCTGTATATGACGGTACACTTTGAAGACTTTCAGCCACATGCTGCAGTCTTGATGAATCCCATCAATAGGATCATGCAATACTTTCAGTAAAGAACCCATTACCACATGTGATTTATTAGGTTCATTTCTGCAGGTCCACCCAGAAGCTTCTTCAAATGCAAAGATGCAATGAAGCTGACCAGCACAAGGAGCAGCTTCAGTCAATCCATTGAGTGGGACAACAGATAATGCTTCACCCAACATCAATTTAGCTTTATCTAACTCCTCTCGCACACTGTCTGACTTACTATCAGATTGAAGCATTGCACGCAGAAGCATAACTTCACTTCTCTCAAATGCAACCTTGGGATCAAGACTGAGCTCACTGCTGCTTTTCGGAGTCAAGTCAAGATAACCCCAGGCTGCATGGAAATCCCCCTCATCAAAGCATGCCATTGCATGAATAGCATTAAGTTCATTGCCTGCAGTAGTCAGAGCACCTGAATAAGGTTTACCAGTGTGTACGGCACGGAGCACTTGTAACTCTGCAAGCCAGCTCTCTAAGCATTTCCAATCAGATAAGGATGTGTAGCACTCAATAACACGCTCTATGATGTACTGGATGCCATCAGACTTCATAGATGTAAGGGCTTCCTCCGACTGCAGTAAATGGGAATAATGAGCAGCAGCCTTTTCATACTGTCCCTGAGATTGAAAGATCAATCCTGACATCCAGGAGAGGTGTTTGCTGCTATCAGATACAGACTGCATTAGCTGACTGCCTTGCTCAAACAAAGTATAGAACGTTGACACAGCCCACTTCTGAAGTCCAACTAAGGCATCTGTTTCCTGACACCTGCACAGTGCCAACGAAGCATGCCGGAGAACCTTTAGCACATCAGTTTCTAACCTCTCTCTATAGGCATGATGACTTTTAGTAGCCCCACCCATGTGACTGTTGCCTCTGAGGGATGATGCAGCCAGGTTTCTAAGATCTACAAGCCGCAGTGAACAATAGTGGATGACTGCATCAGTGCAATGCATAGCTTGTCCTGCATTCAGCATTGGATCACAAATTCGAGAAAACCACTCTTCACAAACCCGTTTATTTGCACGGAAAAACACGGAGCTTGCTTTTGGAGGGGGTGATAGAACAAATGAACCTTCATATGCATTATAAGCATATTTCTTCAATGCCTCAACGAATTCCAGTAGCAGGCGCATGGGCAATAATGATATGTCAGATGGCCCTATATGCCTGACTTCACCTTCCTTAGCTTCCGGTGTCAATACATTTGTCACATCCAAAAGCATGCGTTCTAGAGCTGCAAATGTCTGTGTAGGGCCACCAAGATGAGTTCGAAGCCGGAGGTTTATGCTGTGTCGGGCAGCTTCATGGATTCCCCACCAGACTGCAGCAAGATTATTCACTGAATATATCTTATCAATAGTAGTCATGTCCATGCTAGGACCTTTGGAGAGCTCATTCCCATCAGCATCTCCAGAGATATCAGTTTGACCAGAAAGTGTATCCTTCTTGCCACGGTAGCTAAAGACCAGTCTTTGTACCCAAGGCGAAAGAGGTAGCTTCAATCTGAGAGAAAGGTAACTCAAAATAGAAACAAGCTGCTGCCAATGGAGTTTCCTAGGTTGTTGCTTCACGGCGGGCACATGCCTCCAGCTCATGCAATGATTGTCCATGTTAACAATATCTGTGGAATTCTGATAGCTGTGTTTGTCCGCAAGCAAGCCAAATGCATATGTTGTGATGGGCAAGGCAATCGAAAACAACCTTAGAAAAGCATTCTTTACAGTACTGTCTGGATCACTAAGCTTGTCAAGAAGAACCTGAGTGACAACTGAGAAATTCATGGGATTGATGAGCCTACTAAGAAGCAGTAACTCTAACGATAATGCAACATGGCATCTCACTTCAGGCTCACCATCATATGCACAATCCAAGATAGAGAAAAGGATAACATTTGAAAGGGTAGCATCCCCAGAGACCTTGTAAGAGCAGCTGGCCTTATCAACATCCCTTTCTATTCCATGAACCGACTTTTCAAATGAATCTATCCAATCTAGGGCCTCTAGTTTCAGTGACATGGATGATGATGCGTTAAGGCCCTGAATTATGTGCTTGCCATATTTGCGCACAAACATCTTTTTACATTCACAAGAGAACTTGTTTTCTGTAACAATCAGCTGAGTTTTACTGCTATTAGATGTTGGGATATTACTTGAGAGTTCCACGTTGCTCAGTTTATGTAGTATAGAGAATATCTGAAACTGCATCTCAAGAAAATTACGAAAAGGGGTGCCAAAAGGATCAAGAGTCTCTGAGATGAATGATGTCAACCTAGTTGCTCTCTCATTTCTCTTTTTGGTATCAAGTGAAATTGTAGCCAGAAGAGTCTTCAAATCAAATTTCATTAAGGAAAGCAATTGATCCTCTGAATACCCTGTCCAAGAGTGTGCACCTGCGTTCAACTTGTTCTGTGACTCACTTTTACACTGTAAGGCAATACTTCGGGTATCAGGGTAACTTACTTGGCCTTCCTCAAGCAGAGATTTTATGAGCTCCAACTCTCTCATCAATGATGCAATAGCTTGATCAACCACATCTTCTGATCCATGTTGCAGGCAAAATAGGTAAGTGGCTGCTGCGTTTGCAACCACGGCTTGGTTCGGATGAAGACGCAGCCTAGATAAAAGTGAGCTGAAACCAAACAAAGCTCCCACAGAAGACGTTCGGAGCCCCAAATTTTGCAACGATAAAACTTGCAGGTTAGTCTTAAGTGCTGCCACCAACTGTGCTGATGAGGCATTTTCCAAGCTCTGGGCCAACACATCCACAAACATAACATAGAATTCAGCAAACTTTTCCTGCAAAACCTCCGCGAGCAAGACCAGGCATCGGAATGCTTCTTCCATCCTCTCAGACCAGCCAAGCTTAGAGGCTATCACTTCTGCACACCTTAAAAGTTGAGGAGCCAAGCCTTCCAATGGCCCTGCTACAAGTTCCCTAAGGTTATTTCGCTCAGCCACGCCAGATGCCATGATCTTCAGTACGGTAGAGAAGCAAGCAAACAGTGGACGAAGACGCCCACAATTATGGCTGGCTTCAAGGTTGGGGTCATGCACAAGCACCTCCATATCTGCCAAGAATTTGGGTAGCAATCCAAGAGCGAACTGCAGATTCCCAAGCCAATGCCAGTGGAATTTGGAGAAACTATCCATAATCATGCTGCGATCAGCGTCAGCAAGGTCTGGCACAAACGCCCACCCAAGGAGAAGGTCCATGATGTCAACAAACTGCGGCCGGAAGCAGTGGGGAAACTTGGTGGCAACCAGCATGAGTAGGCCGAGCAGGCACCGGAGCACAGGGAGAGACGTCCGCTCATCCTCAAGCACGTCACGACAGGCAGCAAGGAGGGGAGGCACAAACCTCTCGAGCGCGGGCACGTCCCCGGTGGCCAGGAGCTCCCGAAGCCCCTCGGCTACGAGCGGGGCGGAGGAGGGATCCCCAAGGAGCGGCAGCGCCCAGGCGACGAACCCATCGGGCAGGCCCCCGGGCGCCTCGTGCGAGCACAGCACCGCACAGAGCGCCCCGTAGGCCGATACCGCCGCGCGTCGCACGGCATAGGACCTGCACAGGAATTCATCAGCAACGAGTCGGGTTAAACGAGCAATTCGTGGCAGTCGCGGTGAGGGGAGAGAAACGACAACGAGGAGGAGGAGGGGGTGCGCTTACGCATCGTCGGCGAGTAGGACGGAGAGGGGCGGGGCGAGGAAGGGGGCGATGGAGGGGAGGAGCGGGCGGTTGGCCGGGTGGAGGAAGGCGAGGCGGAGGTTGGAGAGCGCGGTGGCGCGGGCGGCGTCCTCGGAGGGGTGCGGCGGCTCGCCGGCGGCGGCGGAGAGGAGGGAGGAGAAGTGCTGCTGCAGCTGGTGGTGCGCGTAGGAGGGGCGAGGGTTTTGCATTGTCGCGGCCGCCGCGCTCCGCTCGCCGCCCGGCACCGAGAGAAGCAGCGGGCGGCGGAGTCTCGAGCGCCGCCGTCTTCGTTGAGACAATTGGAACTCTCAAAGTTCGGCTTCGCTTCCCAACAATGACTCGCTAAAATACTATTATAATTTTAACCAGTTCGCTCGTTTACTATCAAGATATTATAACTTATCTTATAACCTCTTTTAACAGAAAAGAACATGAAAAAAGACCAAAATAGCCATAACTCTCTTACTCACATCACTCTGTTAAAAGTGGGATATGAGACAAGTTATAATGTCTCTTTGTTTTCAAGTGAGTAATGTGAGTAAGAGAGTTAAAGGCATTTTGGTCTTTTTCTATGTTTTTTTTTCTACTAAAAGGGAGTTGTGAGACAAGTTATAATGAACTGTTCAGAATTATAATGGTATTTTAGCGAGTTATCTGTTGGAAATGGTATTCTGGCGAAACTCAATGTTAAAGTGTTATAATTCCAATTATCTGGTCCAGATCAATAACATGTTCTACTCATTAACGCAACCGAGGCAGGAAGCTGGAACTCCCGCTCTCCGATAAACCTCAGTACTCAATACTCGAATTCAGATGAGTTATACCATTCGAAATTATATTAGGGGCTCCTAGTGCGTCGTTAGTAGAAAAGAGTACTGGAGCTCACAAAATTTGCAAGACTGTAGGCTATTCTTTTACAAATTTCCCCTTTAACAAATTTCCCCTTTAAAAAATGTGCCATCATGCGTTTCGTGAACATTATGAGCCAATCAATTGAATTGGATTACACATATATTCGAGTAATAAGCTCGAGTACTAGGACTGATAAAGGGACCAAACATAAATTAATAATATGAAAAACCAGATCGAATTATAATCAGACTAAATTTATATTTACTTTTGAACTAATAGCTAAAATAAATTATGAAAAAACCCATGTCCCGAATCCAATGATCACCCCTACGTACGATAGGTCACATTAGCGAAGGCATTCATATGCCAGATCTAAGGTGAAGAGAGAAGAACACCCAAAATCCAGACACACTATGCCCGTGCCACTGTATTGACTGGAACCGTAATAGTTGTACCATTCATAAGAGCAAATTCAAATTTCATATACCAGCAATATATAGACCTACAACACTGACATAACTCCTGGATCATAACATAGTGCGTCTCATGATACAAATGCGCTGTCCCAAATAAACCATAAATCATGTACTCCTTGGTGAATATGCTAGCCTACTTGAAATGTCACCCTGGTTCATGAGCGCTGCCTTAAGATCGCCCGCATCCAGGCCACGCCCAAATCCTCTGCAGTACCGCATGTCAGCAACTCCTACTACACAATCCGGGTCTAATTGCTGCACTGCTAAAGGGCAACGAACTTTGTGTATACAACCTCAGTCTGATACAATAACCGTTGTCTGCAATCAGGCTGCACCATCTAGGCTTCGGCATCTATATAATATCCAAACTCTTCACTTACCTCTCAATGCTCAGGGTTTTGCTGTCATTTCAAGCTTCTTGCGAGGAAGAAAACATCCAGACAGAGCAACAGTTCTCGTCACCTGAAATAGCTCAGAAAATTAAACTATGTTGCTTCTGCCATTTAAGCATCACACCTATGATTTGAAGGGCAATATCTAAACTCAATATAACACACACCTGCAAAGTTTAACTCTTCTTCAAACTCAATCTTCTGTGCCCAGATGATGTTACAGCAAAAGGAAGGTATGGATGAAAGGAGAATCCGTTTACAGTATCTATGATCAAGTAGATAATGTTATAAATGATATAATAAAGACAGTCTGGAAACTCTTCTCATTAGGAATTCAGGATGCACATACCAGCCGCTGATTGGAAGGCTGTTACCCATTGACCACCTTGAAGGTCATATATATGGACTATGCCATCCTATCAAAACATGTATTTGGTTTTAGAAAAATCCTGTTTCAGTGTTCGCTGGTTAAAATTATAACTCATATGGGAAAATGGAAAGCTCACCTGCCCACCAGTTGCTAGATGTTTACCACAGGGCTCAATATCAAAATATATTCTTTGATTCGTAGTATCAGCTGATCTATACAGCCTGATCATGGAGCACAGACACAAAGAACATAGAAAAGCTTGCATAAAAATCAGAATGAGCATTGAAAAATAGTATTCTACGTAACTGATGACATAGACACCAAAAGATTGCTAGAGCAGGATATGATCAACACGAACAAGCATTCTTCAAATATGGAGGCAAGGGAGTGCGTATATTTAACAACACTGGAAAATAAGCCTAGTACTACACCTAGGAAATTGAATAAACTCAACCATACAATAACATAATTCTTCCATGGAATGTAGACAAGCATTAAAAATGAAAAAAAATCTGGCACATAACACCCTGTAACAGAATAAATAGCAACAAGATCTACCCAAACGAAAGAAATAACTTTCTAAGGCCCTGCACTTAATCATCAATTCATACAAAAAAATTCTAGCATTTTTCCTTGTTAAAAGCAGGGAGAGAAGATTTTTCATAAAGTACTTACTTGTACACAATGTCCACAGTGTTGCGAATATCCCAACATAATATGTATGGGTCCTGACAACATATTTATAGACATTGATATCACAGAGCAATACTGATCTAGTATGCTTATGAAAGTGCATATGAACTCTGAATTGCCCGATGGTGTGCCTAATTGATCAATTGTTAGGAAAATAGTTACCTTGCGCCCTCCAGTATACAGATAGTTGCCATCTTTTGAAAAAAGCACCTGGAATTTTCATCAATGTGATATGCTATTCATACAGTAAGATCTAAGTGTACATGACTGTTCCTAACCTGTGTGACACCACCAAGCTGGCCATGTAATGTAAGACATACAAAGGTTCCATATTACTCTCTGCATACACAGAAGTTGTCTGGCTGTATGAGCCAACAGCAAGCATCCCATTCTGCTGAGAGAAGGAAATTGATGATATAATACCTGTCATGAAAACAAAGCGCTCAGAAGCACTTATGAGTATTTTTTTCACTTCAAAAGTCAGACTGAAGGAAGTCTTTTCATCAATAACACTAGCCAGAAGAGAGCTGAAACGAACCACTCAAGATCTCTATGTGTGCTCAATGTGTGAAGTTGAATAGCCAATTTTGTTTAAGTTTATGCATGTGACATGAAGGGCGGACCTGGCGCAGTGGTAATGTGTCTCACTTATGTCCTGAGGTCTTGGGTTCGAACCAGCCTCTCTGCAAAAACAGGGGTAAGACTGTCTAGAAATAACACTTCCCTAGACCCCACAATGTGTGGGAGCCTTCGGCACTGGGTACCCCCCCCCCCCCCCCCTTTATGTGACATGATTTCAACACTATGCATACTACAACTTTCCAGCCTTATTTCTGATAGTACCCTAAACAATAGTCACGCAGAGCCAAACAAGAAGTACAACTACAAGCTGCACAAATTTAATTTTGATGACTTTGTTTTGACATGCATTTCAAGAACCTATTTGAAAAAGCATACTCCAACAAAGCTTCTAGGGTGCTTGAAAGCATCTCGGTGACACCAAAATAAAAACTGGAAGCTTTCACTTACCGGTAGGTCCTTCACTTCCCTTATGGAAAGAATATTGCTCGAAATCTCTACCAGGTCGATGGACATGAAATATTCTTATTGTTTTGTTGTATCCAGCAAAGAGCCCAGAACAACATGGCACCAATGAATAAAATAGTCATGAAGATTTTACATCAGTTTTCTTGTTTGGTATGCAACTCATATGGCTAGCCTACCCTCAAAGGAAGTATACACTACAGGATAAGGTTTTGTTTGCCATTGCAGTGGCTTTTCAAAAGCACTACCATTTTCCGATTTTTTATGTAACAGAGTGGGCAGATCTTTGATTAAGCTGTAACAGCGAAGTCTTACTAGCATCTATAAATATTCCTCTAACTATCTAGATTTCTAAATACACCATAGAAAATCACAACAAGTTCAAGGAAAAAGGTTTGAATCAGCCTCCTTGCAAATCAAGCAAGGGGAAGGCTTCCTAGAAATTCCCTTCCCCGGACTCCACATTCTGTGGGAGCTTTCGGCTCTGGTACACCCTTTTAGTTAATTTGAAATTGAAATAAATCCCCAGTATGCTATCCTAAGATTACAGAGCAAAACACTGATATGAGTATACTCAAAGGGAAAAAAAGAAAATAGAAACCAACAATTTCTTGTACTAAGGAACAAGATCTTGTGGCTCCACACAATATATTTCAGCAAATTTCCTAATGAAACATGAATGCAAACTAGATTTGAATGAACAGCACATACTTAGATCCAGTAGAGTTGAAAGACACTGAAAGCGCAGCTGTTATTTCATCCATGGCATCATATGCTCTGTAAGTGCACCGGAGCTGCAATTCCCAAAATAAATTGTCAAAATTAGACTTACCAATTAGCCATACATCAGGAGCAACCATTCTTACCTCACCAGTAGTGGCATCCTAGAGGTGTATTGGATGATCACGACTGGTGCTTGCAAATACACAGGTGGCTGGGTCTGAGAAACAACAAAACACCTCACATTCAGCAATTGACCAGACGAAAAAAGATCATCAACATATCACAGGAAGCAATTCAACACGAACCAGACAAGGACATGCACGGGTACCAGCAGAAATCGTACACAGGTTCACCCTCATTCACCTGAAGGAATGCCCCGTAAGAATCTGCAGGGGCAAAAGATAAAATCAAAACCGCGGATTAGAAGCACACAACCATTCTGAAATTAGAACAACAGAGATATGCAAGAATAAGCAAGGCACTACAATAATTAACTTGACAGTCTTGTACGTAATCGTAACAAAGAACAGCTAATTAGCAATTCATGTGCCGGAATCTTAGTTTATTCGTGTTTTGTTAGTCTCATATCTCTTTCTTTCTTTTAATTCCTTATTTTTTTAAAAAATTGTTGGGTGCGTGCTTGAGAGATGTGCTATGTTGTTGTTGTAACGAAAAACAGCTAAATAAATTCAGAGGCGCACCTTCACTTCCGACAGCGGCCTCAGAAATGTGCTCCCCCGCGCCGTACGCGTCCTCCGGCCTGCACAACAAAACGAACTAAGGCTGTAACTTCAGCAACCTGCTCGCGCGCGCGAGGGGGAGCGATATCATAAGGTAAGAGAAAGCCGCGAGCGGGCGTACAGGTAAAACAAGCGGAGGGAGTTGTCCCCGGAGCTGGTGAGGAAGGAGGAGCCGTCCGGCGACCACTTGACTCCCTTGAGGAAGTTCTCGCCGCTGCCGCCTCCAGCGGTTGAGCGAAACTGGCGGGCGAAGTGGTAGAGCCGGCGAGGCGGATGGTCGAAGCGGAGCTGGGGCCACGAGTACCCCGCCACCGCCTCCTCTTTCTCCTCCAGCGCCACCTCAGCCAAATCCTCGCCCCCCGCAGCGTCCAGCGGCGCGGCAGCTTCCTCCGCCGCCGCTGCCATCGCGCTCGGTGCTCCTCCGGCAAAGCGAAGCAACCGGCGGCCTGGGGTTAGGAGGGGTTTGGCTCTCGTGCCATTTGGGCCCTGTCACGGCCTCACGGGTTTGGCCCAAACGAAGTCACAGGCCTCAAAAGGTACGTGGGTCGTGGCGTGGCAGGCCCAAACCCACGTGCACGGACGCTCCTCCTCTCCAGGTAGTTGGCGTCGCCAGCCCACCGGTGGTGGCAGACTTGCAGTGCTAGATCCGTCCGCCTCTCTGCACTCTGGAGTGACCCCCACGCCACGCGCCATGTCCGACGAGTCGCCGGCGCCAGCCGCCGTGGGCGGTGAGAAGAGCCAACCCGCCGAGCAGGCGGCCGGCGGATGGGGAGGGTGGGGCCTCTCCATCTTCTCTGACATCTCCCGCGGCGTGAGTGGCGCTCCGACCCGGCTTCGCACGCCGTCCGTGGGTTTTTCTTTGTTCTCGGTTGGAAGGTCAGTTAGGGTTCTGATGTGGTGTCGTGTGCTGCAGGCGGTTGAGGTTGCGAAGAGCGCCATAGCTGACATTCAGCAGCCACCGGAGCAGGAGGCTGGACCTGGCGATGGAGAGGAGGAGAAGGGACCGGAGGGGGAGGACGAGGAGCACCGCAAGGCTGCGCTGGAGAATCTGGAGCAGGCGAGCGAGGACTCGATCCTTGGCCAGGCGAGTTTCGTCCTTGCCGCTCACCCTCTCCCCGTCTCTCGTTCAGTCGTTGGCAGCCGATGTTTTTGGAAATGCTGGTTATAGCGGCTGGTAAAGGGCTGACTGTACCGTGTGTACATGCATTTCTGCAGGGACTGAAGGTGTTTGATAGTTCGGTGGAGAGCATCACGAGTGGGACGTGGCAAGCTCTTGGGAGCGCATGGAAAACAAGCTCAATGTTTGTTCAAAAGTATTGCCTATGCCTCCTATCTCAAGTTCTTGATTTCAACACCGATTGTTATGACCCTTTTGCGGATGAAGAGAAAAAAGTCCAGCTCAGTGAATGGCATACACATAACATATTACCTCACCTACATTATACGAAACAGTTGAAGAACACTTTATGTTCAAGATGGTTAAAAATCTCCACCCAGTTTGTATGTTGATCAATCTCTGGACTATCTGCATCTATTCATTTGAATCATACATGTGCACACGTGGGATCAAAATATGCTGATCATTTGTGTGCTATGGATTCTAGGTTTTATGTGAAATAGCAGTGGCAAACAATCTCATTTCTTTCCAATTGCTGGTTGACAAATGAGTATATGTGTATCTTTCCCTACTTCAATTTGAGGTTAAGCATTTCATTCGTCTGTCTGCACACGAATGGTATTGCATTAACTGGCTGTATTTATATAATCGCTATTGATGGGATTCTCGAAGCAATCATTCCATCATAACCTTTCTGTGTTTTGTTATCCAGTAACTTTATCTTTTTTAAGATCTTTTCTCTGTATCAAATGTTACCTATCAGATACTTTTTTTAAATCAGTTACTAATGTATTCAGTTGGACAGTAGCAAGAAACATGCAATTCAGCTTTCTTAGGTAATCAGTGTATTTATGTCTGGCTATAACATGGTTACTTTCTTAGGTTGGAGAATTCAGCTTCAAGCCTGGCTGAATCAATTCAGCAAGGAGAACTACCTGCCAAAGCATCTGCAATAGCACCAACCATTTTAGAGGTGACTAGGACTTAATGATAGTATTTCTTTTACATAGCTTTGAAGTGAAATGTCATTTTAATATTTGAAACTGATAATCACAGACAGGGAGGTCATTTACAGCAAAAGGAATGGAGGTGCTTGAACGTGTTGGAAAAGAGACAATGGAGTTTATTGTGGAAGAAACTGGAATGGAAGTTGATAAAGGCGATACTGCTGAAGGCGACCAGCAGACAGAAGAGGAGCCGTTTGAAGAAGTCTCATTCGACAGATGCTTCTATATTTATGGAGGACCTGATCAGTTGGAGGTGATGCTTTGTTTCTACAATGTTATTGTGTGTTTGTTTATCAATCTCTTCCACGTTTTTCTTAGTCACTCGTGGTCTTCTTTTTTACTTGTTCCAGGAGCTGGAAGCACTATCAAGCCACTATATGTTAGTGTTTAATAGGAAAAAGGGAAAACTCAGTGCTGAGCAGAAAACGTATTATGACAAAAAGCTCAAAGAAATACAGCATATTTTTAGTCTTAATACCAATGCTGAGGAATATGGAGCAGACTCTGACAAAGGGAAGATCGAGTCAGCTGATACTGACGCTGATGCTGAGATGAAGAAGTTATGTGAATCAAGTGTAAGCAAGGCTGCCAAGATGGCTGCAGGGTAAGGGTATGCATAACTCCTTCATTCTGTGTCTATTCGGAACTACTTTATAGATTTTGCGAATGATTCAAGTAATGAAGAAATTAATGGAACCATGTTCATTTATAGAAAGCTGTTTTAGCATGTCACGTAATAGAAAGATAGCAAACATCTTAATGAAATTCATATGCAAAGATAAAGTAAACTATCATGTTTTAACATCTTATAAAATGTTATACCACGTTTTTCATCATTGAGCTCAGTTTTGTAAAACGTCTACTCATCCATACTTTGTTGTTCAGCATGCCTTACACTAAAAGTTTTGTGACTGGTACCATGGTTGCATTTATCATATTTGCAGGTTCACCAGTGCCTTGGGTGGGCTTTCTCCAAATGAGATCATCAAACGAACTACTAATAGGCTAGAGACCATTCACTCGGAAGGCGTTCATGTATTAAAATACTATATAGTGTCTATTCTGCTTCTTTTTAAAACTTTCAATATTGATTTGAAAAAGTATTCTTCTTGCAGAAATTGTCAGAGATGTGCTGCTTTGCAGTTTCTCAGCTTCTGGTACTTGGGAAGTCGGTAATATCTGCTGCCAATAAATCAAAGACTGAATATGATGAAAACAACATCAGAATTGATTGGCCTGAGGATCCTATTTCAAAAGCTAAGATAATCAGATGCAAGGCGCAATTGATCTCTGTGGATATGGAAAAGGTGTCTAGCAGTTTTGCTACAGGTACTGGTTCTTGTGGTTACTTTATGTAATGTGGGACATGTAAACTTAAGATTTTTAATACCAACACGTTTATCTGTAGGCATCTCGGATGTTGCTGAAGCTTATGTGGCAGTCATGCAAAATGCTCTTGCTAACAAGCAAGATGATCACACAAATCGGAAGTCGGTACAGGAGAAGGCAAAATCCATATCCAGCCATCTGAACTCCGATCAGACTAGTGCTGTAAGCAAGCTACAAGACGCCCTGCAGTACCTGTCCTATGTCGTCATTTGCACTTCCATGCCAAGTGCGTAATTATGGAACGCCTTCTCTCCGAACATTGTTGCTATTATTAACCCTTATTGTACATCTGCGTGTGCATGCCCTTTCAGGGTTGCAAGTATTAGGGCCTCTAGCTATTAAAACCCACCAGGCGGAGTGTTCAATTTGTTGGTTTTCTTATTTGTACTTCGGCATGTAAAAAGTTGTTGCTCTCTCTATTTTATCTGAGAACAATGAATCGCTGATGTTATATACAAGCAAAACTGTTGTTCACTCGATGGGTGGATGTTTAGTGCACTTTTTATTGTTTATTCATGTTGGCCGTACGTATGGGCATTTCAAGTCAATAGGTAAGAGGGATTTCATTGAAAGGACAATTACCAAAATCTAAGCGTCCACTCCAAGTTTGGTCTCTCCTGATGGGAGACGTGCTCAGAGTGGATATGGATGTGGTTAGAACAGGAGTGGCGGAGATAGGGTGACCAACTAGATGGCGATACATTAATCTTAGTGAGCGAATGTACTAAAATCAATCGAGTACAAACCTATCTTCAGGTAGCAAGTTAGTTTTTTATGAAAGCATTCCTTGTGAGGGTGAAAGTACGATGATATATAAATAATTACAAGGACCTGAAGGGTAAAATCTTTTTAGGTAAAACTGATAATTTTTTTTACCAAAGCTTGATCATATCTCAATTTTTACAAGAAAGTCAAATTCAAAACTCTAACCACTCTCACATGGAACAATGTAATTTCTATACAAATTCCATGAAATCTTGTCCAAAACAGGACCAACAGCATGAACCATAACAGGACCGATTGCAAAATTTTCATTCCAAATTATGAAGTTACGAAACAAATAGTTACACATCAAGATATCGTTGACAAATAACATATGTTTTGCAGGGAAAAACTGTATCACAGGAAACTAGTTTAAAATCATATGATACAACTGTATCCCAACAAGCAAATTTCAGTACATAATCAAGATAACTATATCCTTGGTTTCTAAAAAAGATACTCTTTAAACTTGGTGCCCTGAATGCACGGTTATAGTAGTCACTCTGCCAAATTGCCAATAAGGCGGAAGAATGAAGTCAGTACGCTTTCCCTGAGATACCAATGACACCATTTAACATAAGTTATCATGGAAAGTTGATTTGATAAAACGCTTACCTCTTAATGTTTAAATGTGTAGCGTCCTCAGAATACAGTATTTACCTTTCGGTCAACAGGTTCACAATACCTGTATGATTAAATCCAGAACACAAATTCTCCTGACCCCAGCTGAACTCAAGACAATGTGCAGCAGTTTGATGGTCTTTAAAAAAAAAAGAGGGTGCTGAGATCTCAACCATCTCAATTAGGTATCAGTAGCACACATTTTGGCGAAAGTTGATTGACTCCAAGAGTGGCCCCAGATTTACATACAGTGACATGCTATATGCCCACAACTAAAAAATTGCACACATGACTAAATAGAGTATATTCACTTGAATTGAACTGAATGCCAATGATGCAAATATGCATAGCTACTACATATTTGGATTCTGCTCTTTAATTTTTGCAAGTTTCGCGTTTATGAGCTTATCCAATATGGGGGGCTCAAGAGGAATTGGGTCCAGGCATCTCTCATGGGCAGCATTGTTCACCTGCAGAGGAGAAGAAACGTATAATCAACTTTCAAATACTATTTGATGACATGCTTACAATAGGAAAATTTAAAAACCGACACAATTGCTTTTACACAAAAGAGCGCTGCTGTAAAGACCAGTATAAGAACAAGCAGGCACAATAAGGAACAAACAGAACAGCAAGACTAGTATTGACTCGTTTCTGGCAGAATCAGTATGCTGAATGCTTGGTGGTAGGCATCAACCTCTTTAAGTAAAAAGCTAACAGCAGCTTCATCATCAATAAACTCCTTAAGGGAATTCTTCAGAAATTCCATATCCAGCTGAATCTGCTGAAATCCACTTCTGTTGAACGTCTGAAGACGAACAAATTCTTGCAAGCTTTTCAAGCAGAGCTTGAGGACAGTAGAAATAACAGATTCCTGAAATTCACCAAGAATACAAGGAAGTACTGTCAAATGGTATGCAGTTGAAAGAAAATTATACTTGATCACCAAGCAAATCAACTGAAGGGGAACCTTGGCACAGCGGTAACCCTTGTGACCATGAGGTCACAGGTTCAAGTCCTGAAAACAGCCTCTTGCAAGAAATGCAGTGAAAGTCTGCGTACAAAAGACCCAAGTGGTCGGACCCTTCCCCAGACCCTGCGCAAGCGGAAGCTACATGCACTGGGCTGCCCTTTCCTTTCTTTCTTTTTACCAAGAAAATCAACCCGTTATCATCTGTGCTGCATTTAGCACCGCAGAAGCCTTTAAGAGAAACTATATGGAGGGTTCAGGTAGCATAACAAGCATTAACAGTCACCTAAAACTGGAGGGCGTTGATTCTGTTGGGATGTTTTAATTTCTTTTGAACTTTGAATTTGGATGCTTCCTTATTTTTTATGCAAATCTGAAGCATGGTACAAGAGTTAGATGCTAATTCAGGCCTATTGTACAACCCCGATTAAAGTTTAAATAAAACATAAAAAAATTATCAAGTGATAAGCAGAAAGGCACATAAAATGAGTACTACACAAGTACACAATGTACAAGTGATCAGGTTATATAATGCACAACATCCCCTGTGAATGGGTGATCCTTTTATCAGTTCTCCTGGATAACATTATGGTTCAACATTCCCTCAAAAAAAAACATTATGGTTCAGCTATAAATTGTTTATATAATTTGTCACAAGGACACAACGAAATAAAACATTCCTGCCACTGTTGGGCCATTTGTTTTAACCCAACTGATTAATTTATTTCTCTATGTAAGTATGCATACACTTGAAAAACATTCAGGCAAATGTGAAAATATCATCCCAGTAAGGATGGCTATTTAAAACGAACAAAAAATGACCCTTGTGATGCCTCATGCACTATAATGCCCCAAGTCTGAAGAATTAATAAATTAAAGGCAAATGAAACCAAAAAACATTTTTATAGCTTCTAAAAGGACATGTATAATAAGTAATTCTAGAAGACCACCTGTGTGTATTCAACTTTGGTGAATATTTCCATTTTCTGCTCGAATAACTTTGCTAGATGGTTTTCTAAAAACTGACTTCTAGCGCGGTGTGTGTTTGATCGATTCAACATGTCTTCTCGCATCGGATTGCTTCTAGAGGAAGTAGTGCTGCCAGTGCTATCAGAATGCCGATGTCGCCGAATTAAACCACAAGGTAGGATCTGCTTGACTTCGGATACCACACCGTTGAACTACAGGAAAAGAAGAATTTCTTAGTTAAAGAAAACTTGAGGACAAAAAAATCAACATGGGCTCATGTTCTGGAATACGAAGTAGTGAGGATGCAATATGAACATCAGAAGACTCCAACTGCTAAAGTGACATGGTAATGCTCTATTATCAAGTAGTATGAATTAAAAACAAAATGCAACAAGGAGAAAAAAATCACCTCTAGGAGAAGGAGATCAACAAACATATTCACTTCCCTTGGTTCCTTGTGCTATTTTGGTCCAACACATACATAAAAAAGAAATACAAAACTGAGTAAACAAATCAAGAAATGGCAAAAATCACTGAGTATGATATTTTATGTTTAACTGGAAAGCTAACCTTTGTCCAGACCGGTGTTGTAAATCGCTTATTAAGAAGTTTGGAGATCTTCTGAGTCTTCATATTTATGTACTGCTCCAAGGAACATGATATTCAGTTACTGGTACTGCTTGGTTCAACAAAAAATTACAAACAGTATATATTCCCAGTTTTGCTCCAATGGCATGGGATATTGTTCCCTCACATAAAACTGAAATTCATTCTGCTTTTGAAAACAAGGTTCTTGAACAAGTGATTATATTGTAGGTGTTATGTTTTGTTACACGAGACATTATACATGCAGTTACATTGTGTTCAGAATTGAATGTATCTACAATACAGTAGGTTCACGGCTCACATAATTTGAAATAGACTAAATAGTGAGCACCTATAACTGTTTCTCGTTTAGAGCAATGCACATGACATTTAATAAAAGGAATATCCAAGAGAATAAATAAAACAGTCGGGCTCTGGCCTTCTTTGTTTTCTATATGTAGTTATTTACCTCCATAGGATAGTTGATGAGAATCGAAAAAAAATAAAACCATATAGCAAAGGGAGATAAAACGTCCACACAAAATACATAGTAATTAACAAAAAATAGAAGGAAAGGGATCAGAAGATAAAGAAGAATGTTTCCTACATGGTGTAACAGCTTCTCCCCAGATGAATGGTACAATCGACATATTTCTCCAGGCACAAAAGGCGGTCCATATTCGTAGCTACGGGCACCACCTCCAGAAAAAGAAGAAGCCAGCTCCTACAAAAGGCAACACAAAGCACAATCATTTAATCACAAATTCACTCTTATCTGAGAGGATTCATTCGACAGCCACCAAGTGAATTTAGCAATGTACCTCTGTAACTTTAGGAATTGTTGTTTGCTCAATGTAAACACATAGTTGTGCAAGTATAAGCACCAACACTGCTGGGACCTTGTCAATTTGCACAGGGTCCAGAGTACTTGGTTCTTGTGAGAAACTCTTGCTTCTCCCAGAGAGCAAATGAAAATGTCTGTCAAGTTTCTGAAAAAAATCTTGAAAACCTTCTTGTACCCAATCAATAATCAAATCTCTCAGCTTTACAAGCAACTCTGTATTGCCATCTATGAGATGATGAAATTCCTGGAAGCAACAACATCAAAATGAACATAAAAAGAGCAAAGAAAAAGTTATGCAATCATGAGCTAATTAGTAGATTGTCCATGACATTATGTTGTTTGGCAACTTATCAAAACAGATGGATATTGAAACGGTTTTCTGAAGCTTCAAAATATTTACCTGCAAGAGTTCTATGCATCCTTGGGAAACTTTGGCTTTACTTGTTTCCATGGTAGTTTGAAGGTGTGAGTCTTCTAACTTCTCATTACATGTTGAATATGTTCTGATCAGTGCATCTGCTCACCCATTTACAACAGATGTTAGTCTTATAGCATTATTGTTTTCCTACTTGTACCATGACAAGATAAACCAAACAACTTATTCACAAATCAAATCTGAACTTACAGGATGAATTAGGTTCTGAATAAAATTGAAATCTATGGTTGAGGATAGAGGAGATGGGACCTGATATTTCACTTTGAAGATGACGAAAGGAAGTTGCTATGTGTTGCCGAATAATGTCTCGAGTGGTCTGACAGCAAAAACATTGATGCATACAAAATTAGTATTATGAAATAATTAAATATACAAAAATGAGCATGGAGAATAAGAAAAATAGCAATGATTCCAGATCAGGAAGAATCAACACCCCAGCTAGAGTACTTTATGCAAATTTAGCTAGATGGTATCTACTTGATTTTAGTCAGAATATACAGCTAAGTGAAGAGAGAAAGGCATAACAGTAAATCTGATAGTTTAAGGATATTCCAAACGCATTGAAAAACATAAAATTCTTGTCATTGAATAGGACTTTTATAAAACATAGGTCAAACCTCCAAAGAAAAAGCTGGTAGAGCTGCATCTGATATAACTTCGTCAATGGTAGTTGCATCCTCCCACAAGGATCCTTTGATCATCCGAGAATAGCAGTATTAATTGAAAGTTTGAAACAACATAATTATCTAACAAAAAGTAGTCCGTTGGGTAAAAATAAAAGGGCAGCCCGGTGCATGTAGCTCCCGTTTGCGCAGGGTCCAGAGAAGGGTCCAACCCACTTGAGTCTTTTGTACGCAGCCTTACCTTGTATTTTTGCAAGAGACTGTTTCCAGGACTCGAACCCGTGACCTCATGGTCACAAGGCAACAGCTTTACAGCTGTGTCAGGGCTCCCCTTCAAAAAGTAGTCCGTTGGGTAGCTTATCAAATTATTTTTCCCTACTTTTGACTATATAAGTTCTTAGTTGCAAGAATATACTTGAGTCACAAAAGTAAAATCCTAGTAAATCCTGTAAGATACAAATCTCAATGCAATACAGCCCAGCAAAGCAGTTGTAAACTGGCCTTAATGGTAAATACATCACAGACGCTCTCATATACTATTGGTCCATTCATGTCCAGGTTTGCACTATTGGTCCATTCATGTCCAGGTTTGCACTATTGGTCCAAATATACTATCTAAATAAATCTGCGATGGTGGTACAACATAGAAAACACAAAACAGATAAGAGTCCTTACGTAGCATTGCCAGGAGATCCATCGATGTAACTCTTTTTTTGAGATTCTCTCTGACTGTTTCATATCGGCTTTCATGCAAAATAAAATGAAAACGATAAGTGTATATGTGATGAATTTCATAGCTCAAAAGTTAGATAAAACAAACAGCACTGCCATATGGGGAGTCTAAAAATGCTGGTTTAGGATTTAGCTGGGTTGAGGGTGTGGGCGAATGCCTGAACCACCCAAGTTCTGAGTCCTCTTCGACACAAATTTGGTACCTATTTCTTCTTAGTATAAAACCACCTAATTACTCCTACGATGATTGATTTTTTAAAAACAAAAATAAAATGCTTGTTTCCATCAGTGTAGTAGAACCTCTGCAAGTTATATGTAACAGATCAGATAATGGCAGAAAGCAGAAAACCAAGACAGAAGGAAATAAACAAGTTTGCGCTCATAGCACTAGAATGAACCACTTTGCTCTTGTACCATTATTTTTTCTCAATTTCAAAAAATAGCACCAGAATCTGACCGGTTCTTCCTGCGCCTAGCATTCCGTCCATTCCCTTACCACCATCTTTGCTCACCTTTCTTCCTCCTTTTCCAGTGAAGCGAACTGGCTCACATGTGCTGCTGGCACCCTTCTATTTGAGGTCAAACCCCGCCTCCTTGGCTCCTCACATTGTTTTCAAGTCGTCCGACTAATCGCGATTAGTCGTGATTAGTCGTCCTTATCGCTCACTAAGGCACGATCAGGGTGTTCGACTCGATCAGGACGATCAGAACTGAACTTAATTGCTAATGTTTGTCTCTTTTATTTAGCTTTTGTTGTTTTTTATTGTCTGAATTGAACTTAATTACTGAACTAAACTTAATTGTTGCAGTTTGTCTGTTTTATTTAGTCATTGCTATTTTTTAATTGTCTGAACTGAACTTAATTGCTGATGTTTGTCTCTATTTACCTATTGTTGTTTTTATTGACTGAACTGTTGCCGATCTAAACTGTTTCCAAAAAAATTTACCGTCTTTGTTTCTAATGTTGTTGAACCTGAAGTTCTAATCTAATGTTATTGAACTTGAAGTTCTAATGTTGCTAGACTAAAGTTCTAATTCTATATTGTGAGTATATTTGCATGTATGTGTTGATATATATAGACTAGAAACTTATCAGGACAACTTGTCGACTAGGGTCGACTAATCGCCCTAGTCGACGACTAATCGATCTAGTCGTCCTAGTCGCCCCTTAGGCGACTAGGGTCGATTAGGCGACTTAAAAACATTGCCTCATACACATGCACAGTGATGAGATTGGACAACATCAATAGAGGGATTGGCAACAAGGAAGACCCTACAGGTCGCAGCAGATATGGATGTGGCTCTTGCTGCAAAAGCAAGCTAAACCGACACACAGCAGCAGTGGTAGTCATCTCTGTCCCCCAAGCAAGGCTGAACGGAGAGTAGCAATGGCTAGGAAGAGGGGCCGAGCAAATGGATTCACCAATCCGCTACTTGGGGGCAGATTCATAAGGTTTGGCTTTTGATCCAGGGAGATGAGGTGGTATAATTAGAGCACAGGAGAGGCTGCACTCACTTGAAGGTGCCACAGCATTGGGGATGGTGGCATGAGTAACTGAGAAGGGATGGTGAGTTAAGGCTCGTAAGGGTAAATGTAATTTGAGCTATTCATATGAAATCTGGTGGTGCAATGCTAGATGGAGAGTAGATGAAGCTACTCAAGTGCTGAGAGAAATTGCAGAAAAAATAATGATAGATGAGTAAAACAGTTTGAATTTTGAGTGATATGAGGGCAATTTTGCCAAAGAAGTAATACATCCCCCATCAGGCTCGTGAATTGGCGCCTGGACGCCTAGGCGCCCGCCAGGCGCCTGGATGCCTATTGCCTAGGCGTCTAGGTGGGCGCCTGGACGTCCACAAGGCGCCCAGTCCATTGCTTTTCACTGTCCCCCATTGATTTTCACTCCCGTTTCTCTATGCATCATACTTGGTCATGTAATACATGCACCAGGTTGTCCATAAACTTATGGCTCCTTTGCCATTCTGGCAACAGATCCAGAAGACAGCTGCCTCATAAGCCTCCACCTATCCCAATATTATCATAAAGGTGCAAATTGAGTCTGTACTATAATTCTAGATCACAATACAGAAAATTAATATTTATACTGGCCAAAGCTGCTTCTGAACTTCTCAAGAAATTTGGAACTATAAAACCTTTAACAAAATGAGAAAAAGGAATCACCTCAAGCTATATCTATAAAATTTTATGGATGTATTTCATTTTTGAGGCTTATCTTTCAGGATTAATATTTTCACATCATTAGTGAGGGAGGGCACCTAATGTATTTTCACACCTGTAACCTCCATGGTTCATATTATGGGAGCTAAAACAGCAAAAATTTGGATAGGATGTAATTACTCATGATTCAAAGGCAGCTAAGAGTCTGCTGTCACAATTGCATAGATAAGAACTCATCTTACTTTGAGAATAACGCTTGAGCAAGTTCAATGAGACGCCTTTCTGAATCAGGAAATATTATTAAATAAGCACGGAATGTCTTTGAAATGTCACCAATTGAAGCCTGGGAAAAATAAACAGATGATTAATAAATATTTTAGAGGGAAAAACAAAATCATAAAACAAGTGTTACAAACATCTACATTTTGCACTATGAACATCACTTCATGCACAGACTGGGAGCTGTGCCAGACTGCCAGTTAAAGTTTGTGGAACTTCCACCAGAAATTGGATGGAAATTATTCAAATCTTTCTACTCTGTTTGAATTCTGATATACACCTTTTTTCCAACTCGAATTCTGATATATACCTGTGTAGGCTCGTTCTGGAAATTCAAAAGGCAGTCTTCTAACTTCTCGAGTAGATTTGATTTTAGGTTGTCAACCTGTTGAAATGTAGGGGGGGATACTAAGATGAGAACATACAGAACAAAGGGCAACACTTGCAAGTAATAGTTTGGTACAAAAAAGAAGCTCTAATACATCTTCTCAAGTCACCTTATAACATTGTAATCATTATTAGTGGTAAAATGCATACCGGATAGTTCAGTTGTTTAAGAAGTACTACAGCTTCTGCTCGTGCTTCAATAGGTTCAGAATCTGAGTATAACTTTTCCTGCAAATTATGTGAGTATTAAAAAATAAATACACAATCAGAAGAATGTGATTATGTAATGAGCCATAAGTAATAGATGTCATTTGAGCAACTAACTATAAGTTTTTTATTAAAAACTGAGTCTAAAATGAACACATTTACCTGAAGGTGCTGAATAACTAAATTAATTGCCTCCTCAGATGCCTTTTTACATTCTTGAAAGGACGTATCACCATAGGCCTATAATAGAGAAGTAAATGAACTAGCATGCTAAATAAGCGTTAAAGAGATATCCAAACATGAGGAAATAAGCTAAATTTACCTCAAAAATGGGTTTTGCCCCAGTAAAAAATCTGACAGCATCTGCATATGCTTCCATCTTGATGCATTTGTTAAGCCGGGTTGGCAGGTCATATATGAACTGCAAAAGAGATTGATGGGAACTAACATTATCAAAGTTTTTCATGTTTGTTTTGCATCTTTACATAGCTATAAAATTCACATGAAGCACAATCTAAAGAGTTGACAAAACTGTCTAGAGCAAACAATTACTGCAGAAGTGTACATCAGTCAGTGTCATTTTCTGCTTCATCTGTGTTTAATGTGATGTTTTATAATGACCTAGTGGTCCAAACAAAATAGGCGACTCCCAAATCTCAAGTGGGATAGACTTCTCAGAGAAAAGACCTTAAAGTTGCTACACTTGATTACCTTGGATTTATGTAACTGCAATCCATATTCAACTTTAGTTAGTTTGAGATTAAACTACAAACGTTAGCCATTTGGGCCTACCACAAGTCCACAACACGGGTCGAGGTATCAGTGCAACTAGCACGCCACTTAGGTTCAACTAAATTCTTATTAGTCAAATCTGCATTTCATAATTTAACTGCTTGAAATTACAAATTGTTGGTTACTGGCGACAATAACACATAAAGCAGCATGAATCTATAAGAATAACAATGCAAGCAGGAAAGTAATTACTTGAACTTTCCGGAGGAGATTGCGTGTGCGGTGTAATTTCTCTATATTTTCCCTTTTGTTGAAAAGTGATGTATTCACTGTGTCACTTTTTGATTGCACTGATGTTATCTGGCAAAAAGCAAATACAAATTGGTTCAACCGTGTAAAATGAGTCAAGAATACACAAACAATGAGAATAGATATACCTTTGCAAGGAGCTGCTCCATATTTGTCTCCATCCCGACAATATTAGTCTTCATTCTGCACCAAAACCATAAATATGTAAAAAAATACACATTAATATAAGGGGAAGTGTAAGCTATCACCTACCAATCAAGAGAATGCATTACCTTTTTATGGTGTCAGTTGCACTTATAAACTTGTTATAATTCTCATACACTAGCATCTGCAAGTCTGTGTCTAGGTTCTTGATCTCAGCAGCCATCTTCACATGCCTCTGTAGAAGACTTTCAAGATTCGATTGTTGCACCTAAAAACATAGGGAAAGTTACCGTTGTCATCTTAAATATCAAAAATAGAGCAACTATGATTTCATGTGACACATGGCTGTATTTTCTAAACAAAGATTAGCTTTGGAGCACAGAGTGTGGTTTGAGCCCCCACTAACCTTGCCAATATCCAGTGATGTCATAAGAAATCGACACATTTAAAAGGAGAAAATTTAGCATCCCACAGCCCTTTGGTCACATTTTTGCTTGCCAAATCTTGGTCAATTAACCAGTAACTGAAAGCTTGCCAAAAATGTCTGGCTGCCAGTACCAATTAATTAACAAGGTTAATTGAGGCACAAACCAATGATGCCTAAGTCCACAAAAATAGTCAACAGCATTCCAGGTTCTTATAAAGCCACTTGCAGTAATCTAACACCAGGCTTTGAAACCGGCACCCGGACGCCTAGGCGCTTGTCGGGCGCCTGGACAATCTAGGCACTTGCAGGGCGCCTGGACGCCTAGGCGCCTGGCCAGGCGGTCGGCGGTGGCGCTGCGAGGAGTGTCGACGGCGGCAGCAGGGCGAGGAGGAGGAGCAGAGGCTGCGGGTCGGGGAGGGGGGAGGCGGCGTCGGGTTAAGGCGGGGCGTCGGGGCCGCGTCGGGGCTGAGTAGGGGAGGAAGACGGCGTTAGGGATGGGCTGGGCTGGGCCTTGAGAGTCAGTTCGGTTGATGTGGACCGTTGGATGAGATCCAACGGTCCTCCTTTGATATGGAATATATAAAAACTCTTCCTCGTTTATCCTAACCCTACTTTTCCTCTCCTCATTCCCCCCCTTCCCCTCTCCAACCGGCAGCGGCGGCGGCGACCCGGCGACGGCGGCCCAGCGGCAGTGGCGACCCGGTGGCAGCGGCGACCCGGTGAAGGCAGCGACCCGGCGACGGCGTCCCGGTGGCAGCGATGACCTGCCAGCTCGACGCCGTGAGGGGCGGGCGGCAGCGGCGACACAGCGAGGGGGCGCGCGGCGGTGACTTGGCGGAGACCAGACGAGTCGACCGACCATGGCGTCCAGGCCGGAGCACCTGGACGCCTAGGCGGTGACTAGGCGACGCCTTTTAAACGCTGTCCAACACTAAAAAGAATCATGCGAATAACTCAAGACGCTCAAGTGACATGGCTATGCAACAATTATATGCAAACAGCGCATTGTTCCATAATGAAATACAGATGATTGATCGTACATAAAGGGCGTACCTAGTGCCAAAGACTCCCACACATTGTGGGGTCTGGGAAGGGTTATTTCTAGACAGCCTTACCCCTGATTTTGCAGAGAAGCATTCTGAATTTTATAGCGTATGTATGATCAATTATCTCATGAACACCATCCATGTGCAAGATTCCAAACTCTGAATAAAAGCTTCCAGATGATTTCCAATGATATATTTCCGTAAATACAGACAGTATATTTGTACACAACATTCAACAGAACAATTATACCATAAGCAAGTAAGAACATAATGTGAGTATTCCGATGCAAAATGTCAGTTTCATATGTTAGCTAAAACTTCTGTAATTAATGTTATATATGTGACTCTCCATCTCAAATATCAGACCTTCAGGTGATAACAACTAAAAGGGTGTGTCTAATTTTTAATCGACTGAAATCACCTCTTCCTTCTGTCGATGAGGAAAGCCGTCCGATTTGGATCGGACTGTCACCTAACATTCTTCTACCTCGCGACAAGGCAGCCAGCAGTCCCCTTCCCTGCCTCCCACCCCTTCAGAACCTGGCGCCCCCGCCTACCCCTAGCCAGCCCCCTTCCGTGGCAGCGTCACTGCTGCCGCGCCAATTCGTCAGAGCCGCCGCCTCCACCTCCCGGCCTCCACCGGTTTGGCCGCCTCTCCCAAACCCGTTTCTAAGCACACACACCCCAAAAAAAAACTCCTTTGTAAGCACAGAGCTCGCTGGAGGACCTGAAAATCCCCGAACCGTCCAGCTGAGCTCGCCGTCAACTGAAAACTTCCTCGTTTTTAGTCGATTGAGAATTAGTATTTACGCAACTAGAAACCGCAAATATCAATAAAAACTTAACTAAATGCCCCGTCCATGTTTCAGAAAATTTAGAAGTACACACAATAAAATCCATGTACGTTGAAAACCCTACATATGTTAACAACATCAGTCACAGCGGCCGCCATTTAGGGTCAGCTGATCTCCTCCAGACAAAAATGCAATGTTCATTGATCATGTTATTCCAGCAAGAGATTAATAATTCGGAGGGTCAATACAGGTCACGAGGTTCATCACATTTCTAAAAATCTACCCAGCATGTCCCCAACCATACGATCCGGCCCAAGAGTAGAGAGCTGGATCTGAGATATCAGTGAGAGGGAAAGTGAGGATCAGACGCGAGCGCGAACCAGGACGTTCATGTAGATCTCGGGATCGAAGGAGGTGGAGTTAATAGAGTCGAGGGGCGACGCGGCCGTGGCGGTGGGCGAGAGCCGCGCCAGGGACGCGGGGGCCGCGGGGGCGGCCGCGGGCGCCGATGAATCGGTGTTGTAGAAGCTGGCGAGGAGGTCCCGCGTGCGCCGGGCCTTTTCGTCCATTACCGGCGGCGCCGCGCCACCGGTGGTCGCCATGTCGGTGAGGCTTCACGGCGGGGCTCGGACGCCGGGGAGGCCGGAGGTTGTAGCAGTGGATCGGTATCGTCCGAGCGGGCAATGACGAGGGTTGTTTTTGGGAATTCTCTTTTGACGAGTACGGTACAAACGAGAAAAATGTCGAATCAAGACTCGTCGTTTACGTAAGCAAAATTTATTCGGTATCATATAATCATCAATTGAAGAAAAATACCCAATATAAATCTAAATTGGACCCATTTTATTTAGGGGGTCACTTCCTTACTAGACCATGACCATCACAACTGTTCGCGTTTGTTTTTTTCTTTTACCTTCATAGTTCTTTGGTTAAAACTTTAAAGTTTTAAGCCCCATGTTGGTTTCCAACGCTTATCTCACTTGTGGTTGGTGGCACACCAGCAATACAAAGTCATAACTTTGACGATTAGCTTTACATGTTTCTATTCTATTTATCATCTTTGTGTAAGGATTTCTGAAAATCTGAATTAAATAAAACTAACACATCAACTGGTAAGAGGTGGGCTTGTAAGCAAACAACATTTTTTTATTCTGAGTGAACAACATGTCAATGTGTAAATAATGTAACGATCAAACTCTAGTTTTAATAAATAAATCCCATTCGCTAGCGTTTCAGAAGTGATAAATGTTCTGATAAGCTAGATCTCTAACTTTAGTAAACAAATCTCTCTGTCTTAATTTTTAGGACTTTTTTCAATTTCAAATGGAGTACACATTGGAATGTCTTTGCTTTTGAAAAAAAAATCGCCGCCTTGTGATAATGAACTAGTACCGTGTGGCAAGGCTACCGGTACCAGGATGTGCAGACCTCCGGTGAAGGAAGATATAACCGCAACACTGGTGGTGTGGGCGTGTGTGGCAGCCGGCGAACCAAACGGGTGAGCAGATCCTGACAGAGAAGCAGCTCACTGCGGGCACGCCCACCGACCCCGGACGCGATTCCAAACCCCAACGCACCGGGCCGGCGTTGGTGGCCGCCGCCCCAGCTCACACGTGCGCCGCCACCACGTGTCCCGCCGCACCTCCCCCTCTTGTCACCTCCCGGCATCCGCCTCGCCCCCGCGCTTTTATTCCCCACGTCTCCGCCGCACCTCCCCCGAAGATGCCGTCGCGCGGCTCCTCTCTCCCCTCACCACTCCGCCAAGGCCCCCGCGACCACCACCGCCACGGGCCCCTCTCCCTCCCGCGCCCTGGCGCCGCTCGCGTCGGAGCCCGGCTGCGGGAAGGAGGAGGAGGAGGAGCGGATGAAGGGGGCGCCGGGCGGCGCGCTTGAGGGCCTCGTGGCGGGGAGCTACTGCCACGACGTGCTGCTCCGGGGCGGGCGCGTGGTCGGGGAAACGCTCGGCGGGGCCGCGGCCTTCGTCTCCAACGTGCTCGACGCCGCGTCGCCCGGGGAGACGGAGGCCGACTTCGTCGTGGTGTCCAAGGTAGGTCCCGACTTCGCCTACGCCTCCGCGCCGGCGCCCACGCGGCACCCGCCGCTGCTTTGCGCCGCGCCTACCACCTCCTTCCACGCCCAGTTCTCCGATGCCGCCGCCTCGGCGCACGCGCCCGACCGGGAGCTCCGGCGCGTGCGCGCCTGCGACCCGATCTACCCCGCCGACCTTCCGGATCGCCGCTTCGCCTACGGACTCGCCGTCGGCGTCGCCGGGGAGGTGCTGCCGGAGACGCTCGAGCGGATGATCCGGCTCTGCCGCGCGGTGCTCGTGGACGCGCAGGCGCTGATCCGGGTCTTCGACGGCGAGGGCGCCGTCCGGCACGTGGCGCTCGAGGGGACACCGTACGCACGCCTCCTCCCGCGGGTGGCGTTCCTCAAGGCATCGTCGGAGGAGGCGCCGTACGTGGGGGTGGAGAGTGCGAGGCGGTTGTGCTGCGTGATCGTGACAGAGGGGAGGGACGGGTGCCGGCTGTACTGGGACGGTGGGGAGGCACGCGTCGCGGCGTTCCCTGCCGTGCAGATCGATCCAACCGGCGCTGGGGACAGTTTTCTTGCGGGTTTCGCGGCCGGACTGCTGTGGGGGCTGTCAGCTACAGACGCCGCGCTGCTGGGAAACTTCTTTGGCGCTGCGGCTGTCTCGCATGTTGGCGTTCCCACCTTCCATCCCAAGATGTTGCAGGTTTGCACCATCTGCACTTCTTAAGATACTTGAATGCTTGAGCTAGAAAGAATCATTCTCTTAAGAGTTGATTATTGAAGTCCATGGTCAATTTTTTCAATATCACAATCAAAAGCAAAATTATAACAAGCTTCAGGGGCCTGCAACTTGGAAGGGACACAGAAGTCTCCATCATGGCATCGTTGATTTTGATTTAGAGCGGTAACCGGTTGTCAGGCAGTATCTGTGTGTTTTGATCATTATGAACATGATCCTGGGAGATTTGTTTGAAATGTTCAAAGGTAGAAATCTAATAGTATAAAGGGCTGAATCATCCACAACCTTTTAGTGTAGCTTTCAGGCTGGAGGTTAGAACTGATCCCGACCTAAGATCACAGCAGCCATCAAATGGCGGGGCAATTAAAGGGTGTGTTCAGCAGAACTCTAGATAGTTAGCAGTCAGCCAGTCACTAGCAAGAGAACAACGTGTATGTCAAATGTGAAGATTTCCTTGCTGGGTGTGATCTTTCTGTTCACAGTATGTCTGCTGATATGGCAGTTGCTGATTAACTCGACAATCAAACCTGAACCCGCCCTCTCAAGAGGCTGAGTTCCTAGATTATATTTTGCTAACTCTAGAGTACACAATTACCCTCTTTATATAGAGGGGGCTCATCTAGAAACCTAACCCTAGCAGCCGCTGCTACAGTAGCGAGTACCATGCCAGCCCACAAAAGGCAGAGCACAGCTACTGCCCATAGCATCTGTAGACTATTTGCTTGCAAGCATTCACACAGATCTTGACTTATCACTTTGCATCGATTCTTGTGGATGGTGATTTAGGTTCTTTGTGACATAATTGGCTAAAGGAACATATTCTTACAGCCATTCATATCTCCTTTTGGTTGAGGACCACTGAATCTCGTTGTTGGTTGTGACCTTCCTACGTCCTATGTTCCTCCTTGAGTTCATTTCATTCATATACCCTTATAGTAGCCTAATATGTTTTCAGTTTTCAGGTATAAGTATCTTGATTTTTGGACTAGCAGTATGAGTCACTACTATCTATGTAGTTAGTTAGCCTTGTTGCTCCACAGCTGAAAATCCTTGTAATCCAAATATAGGTTTTTAGTAATGATATAATACCATTTGTGTTGTGTTAATAATTGTCGTACTCAGTGTTTTAACTGAATATTTATGATATTTCCTTTGTCTCAATTGGATGCAGGCTGTAAGATCAGTACTTGAAGAGACGGTGATGAAATGTTCTAGGCCATGTATAAACGGCACTACTTTCACCTTCGAAAGGTCAAATATGCACGATGAGCTGCACACATCTCTTCAAGAGGCGGCGGTGTTCATGTCTGGGCATCAGGAAATTGATCCTGCCAAGAGCAATGGTGATATTTGTTAGACAAAAGAACTGATTCGCATTGAAGCATTCGTCGCCAAACTGAAGTTTATGGCAAAATAATGCTGAATCGCAGTCAGTATTTCACGTTGAGGTCTGTAACACGTGAATGGTGAGAATTTGTGCATACTCTTGCGTCCAACACGACGGGGGACGCTAGCGGGGGTTTACTGCACAAGCTTGTATTACTAGGATGTCCATGATAGGTTTTATACGGTGGTAACAGCTGATGAGAAAATGATAAGTGATCGGCTGAGTTACGCCGCTTGTCATGTGCTGTCAGATCATTTTGCTCTTTTGAGCTTTTACGCATGCGCGTAGTTAGCCGTTGGCCCTGTTTCAATCAACTGGTCCCAGTGGATTGGAACAGGGCCTAACTTGACATACATTTGCTCTGCAGGAAGAAAAGGATATTTGTCGACTGAACTTTTGACCATTGCCAACAAAGACGTGTGAAGTTAGTGGTCACCAGCGTGCAAACTGAATTATATTTTAACCATCTGCTCATTGAAAGCAGAACAAGCCCAAGAGACAGAAGTCTGTGGTGCCATCGTAATCAATTCACATGATCAAATTCACGACTTGTCATTTTATGTTTACACGGATTATCTTGGGTTACATCACACAACTCGACTCCAGACCCTAACGATTGTACAATCGGAAAGAAGAAACTCAAGCAATTAATTCGGTATCTTGGTAACACCACATCAGACACGTACAATTTCCAGTTTCCGATGCATTGAAATGGGCATCCAGTGTCACCTCTTGGTTGTTTTCTCGCCACAATTCTTTCCTCGCGGAAAGCAATAAGTTACAAAGATACACTACCCAGTGCGCAAAAGGAGGCAAAGCAATAATGGTGTCTCGCCTCAAACAAAATTGCTTCTACCCTCAGGTATAACTTTTTGTAGCGCGGAAAGAAGCCCAGCATAGTGCTGCTTCGTTGGATGGAGCAATCAGAATCCAAATTGGGTCCTTGGGAGAGCCTGGATAAAATGAAGCTATTTCGCATGTTAACTTCATAGCATACAAAGTAAACAAAGTAGATAGAAAAATAAGTCCTTACCACGCCATTGTTACAACTGATTCTTACACAAAACCACTGTCGAACCATACGTTTTCTAGCTGTTGCTGTAGAGGAGGCGGTCAGAAGCAAGACCTAAATAGAACATGGTCAAGCATGAGTTGGCTGTACAAAGGTGCTTACAGTTGGGCATCATTAGCTGTTCTTTTTGATTTGTGCTTTGACTTCTTCTCTTTCTTCTTATGACTGTAGAGATAAAATAACAATGGATGAGCATAATGGGTAATAATATCCAAAGAAGACATGCTGGCTTGTAGGAATGAGAAAGCCTACTCATCATGTGAGCTTGGATCCAAACAATGTTTCAGCTTGCGGTCAATGTGCCTCATGTCCTTAACAGTAGGTATTTTAAGCTGCTCAACCTGCAACGATACACAAAGAATACAGAAGGAATGACGAATGTCTAATAGCTATAAAATTTATACACGACAGTTTTTAATCCTAGCACCAACCATGTGTACATGGTTACAAAATAAAGAGCAGAAGTGGCATGTCAGGTGAATTATAATCTTAATCATTCTAGATAGGCACTTTTTTTGCAAAATTAATCATTCTAGACTTGAACTCATATACGGCTATACTTTAAACCCTAAGGTTGCCAAAAATTTATGTTTCCAACATAGTTACTCTGTGGACCCTCCAAGTTTTACACAATTATTCAGTGGGGTTTGGAAACAGACTTTCCCTGGTGTCCTTTATGTAGCCGTCTACTTAGGAGTTAGCACTCACTTCTCACTATTTTTTCCAACAAGAATTTCTGTTACCGTTGTGAATTCTCTTTTATAAAGTGGACATGTGAAAGTTCTAAGTCTTCAATAGAGGTGAAAGGTGCTACAACTCTACTGGTTAGGGATAAGCACAGATCATCGTGGGCCAGTTTTATCGGTGGAACTCCAAATTTGATGGAGTTCAAGAGATCACACTTCATCTGGTCAACAGATCATCGACAATTTCCTGAGCACTTACACATGTTCAATTATTTATTATTTCTAATAATACTAGATATACAAAGTGTAACACAGTCGATTGAAGCATGATGCGAGTAGTCGAGTACTGTCGATGGTTATAGTTTATAGGATTACACTAAATTGTATTGCCCCGGGAGAGGCAAAAAAATCCTTACCAAGTAATTAATTGCATTCATTGACTTGATAAACTGTCCTACGGGACAAGCAGAATGTTGCTTTGAAAAGACCCTCTCCAGGTATCTGTGAGTAATCAGTGATGTTTGGTAAAGACAAGTAAATAAATAGAAAAAGCACAATGCCCTGGCATATTTTAGTCATAATAATCCAGGTCATGACCTGTCGAAATTATTGATGACCTTGTGAACACCATTAGACTTGTGCAAAGCAGCCAATGCCAACTGCAAAAATAGAAACAGAGATCAGTTGCAACATGACGTTTGAGTAACAAATATGCAAGCTGGACATTTATATTCAAATAATAAGAGTCAGTTCAAGGTTACCTGTCCAGGAGTATAGAGAAGAGGTGCGTCAGTCAACATCATTTTGTCAACCTGGGTTATCATGGTATGATGCAACTCCTACAAGCAAATATTGAGTAAGCACAGACACTGTACGAAACTCTGTTTAAAAAAGCGGTCACCTAGGCCGCTAGCGCCGCCTAGGCGCTGAGCGGTACCAGACCGCTTCGCTTTTCCCTAGGCGGCGGCATTAAGCGGTTGGACCGCTTTTTTCTACTTCGGTCCGCTTTTTTCTGCTTTCTTCCGCTTAATTCCGCTTTCCATCGCTTTGTGTGTCCATATAAAAAGAACAACTAACTCTAATTTTTTTCACCCCTATCAGTGGCGGTTGCTGTTAGCAAGGTGGTATTGCCCTGTCCTAGTGTCTGGCTATCTACACAAGATAGTGCCACACTCTATCTCATGTCATTTTATTGATTGATTAAATATTTTAAAATTTAAAAATATACATATATATAATACTGTCGGTACCCTACCCTCAATACCGGGTACCCCCGCGCACAGGGTGAAACCGCCTAAGGACCTCGCCCCTCCGCAAGGGTGAGCTCCGAAGGCGCCACGTGTCCAGTAGGGCCGGAGCTCCCCTCTCCTCAAAGGACAGCTCCGGGCCTGCCACTTGGCCCAAAAGGTCGGACCTCGCCCCCTCCGCAGGGGCGAGCTCCGAAGGCGCCACGTGTCCAGTAGGGTCGGAGCTCCCCTCTCCTCAGCGGACAGCTCCGGGCCTGCCACGTGGCCCAAAAGGCCGGACCTCGCCCTCTCCGCAGGGGCGAGCTCCGAAGGCGCCACGTGTCCAGTAGGGCCGAAGCTCCCCTCTCCACAGAGGACGGCTCCGGGCCTGCCACGTGGCCACGTGCAGCGCTGCCCGCCCTGGCGCGGTAGGCAACATGAGTAAAGGCGCGTCATGCCTTTACCGTACGAGGCATTTAAGACCCGCACCTTCCCAAGACGCGGAGGCGCGGCGCACGCCTGTCGGGAGACACTATGACCAGTCACGGTCAGGACAGGCGCACAGTGTCAGAAGCTGAAGACAGCGACAAGACATGCCCTGTCATCCCTGCCATCATCAACCGCTACGCCTAGCCTGCGGCGTGGGCAGGGCGGCAGGACGACGACCTCGAAGCCAGCGCCAAGACATAGTAGCTGGTAGGAAATCACCCCGGGGCCACCTGTCCCGGGGCCCACCTTTGTAAGCCGCCCGAGCCTTGGATTATAAAAGGCTCGGGAAGGCAACGTTACAAAGGGTTCGAACTCCCGTGAGTTCAGCTCCCTCTAGGGCAAGGGTTCGGCAGTTCGCCACCCGACCAAAAACTCAAGGAAACCAGTGCTGCAAGCACCCTCGTGGACGTAGGGTTTTACGCTCCGGCGGCCCGAACCACGTAAAAATCCCCGTGTCAATCATCTCATTCCTTCGTCCAACACGCGCGACCCTCGCGAGAGGACTAGCCCCTCCGAAAAAGAACCTCCGCGGGCTACTCCGAGCAGGCCCGGGGGAAGTGTTGACCGCAGACGCTTCGACATTTGGCGCGCCAGGTAGGGGGCTTTTCGCTCTCGCGACGAGTCTACGCTGACGAAGATGTCCAAGCTTCCTTCAGAGGCAAGCTCTTCGCGCCGTCGTTCCCGGCGAACTTCATCAACCTCAAGATCTGCAGCGGCGCAGAGTGCCACTCAAGCAAGTGCACTAGCCGCCGCAGAAGTGCTCCTGGACAATCCACCTGCTGCAGACGCTCCCCAGGGGGGCGCACAGTAGTGGATCCGCGATGTCAACTACCTCGTTGCTACTGCCGTCAACCCTCCGCTGCGGCGGGGACGACGCCCAGGTCAACCAGCTGTGTCGCTGTCGCGCACACCAACGGTTGACGGGCAGACGGCAGACTCCCACTCTACCAGGCTCCCAACGGCGGACCTGAGGATAGAGCTGGAGCGACGCCGCTCGGGAGAAGAAGCTCGCGTCACCATCGAGCGACAGCGGCAACGGCGTCGCATCCAAGAAGCCGGCTACAGCACGCCGACTGCCTCAACTCAACCTGGGCCGCAGACGTTCGCCACGCAACATCTGCCCCAGGCATACGCCATGCAGCACATGCAACAACCATATGTCCTGCAGTCGGCGCCCCCGATATATGGTCCACCAATGCCCATGCCAGGGTACACCGTGCAGCAGCCGTCCAAGGGTTCGCGGCACCAGGATCTGCAGCAACGGGGACGGGGAGTGTGGCCCTGGCGCCCCACCTTCGCTTCGCAGTGTGGCCACGCAAGTTCCGGCCGCACCTGCCGGAGAAGTACGACGGAAGCGTCAACCCGGCAAAGTTCCTGCAGGTCTACTCTACTGCCATCCTAGCGGCAGAAGGGGATGAAGCCGTCATGGCCAACTACTTCCCCGTCGCCTTGACCGGCCCGGCGAGGTCGTGGTTCATGAACCTGCCCCCGGGTTCCATAACTTCCTGGGCGGAGCTGTGCCGACAGTTCACGGCGAACTTCAGCAGCTCCTACACGCGTCTCGGCACGGAGCTGGACCTCCACGCCATACGACAACAACCAGGAGAATCACTGCGCTCCTTCATCCAGCGGTTCTCCCAAGTATGGAACACCATCCCCCACATCTCGAATGCATCAGTGGTGGTCGCATTCCGACGGGGTGTGAGGGACAAGAAGATGCTCGAGAAGTTGGCCACCAAAGAGGTGCGAGACGTCTCGGAGCTCTTCAGCCTGGCAGACAAGTGCGCCAGAGCAGCAGAAGGGCGTAGCTGGCATTCACGGCCAGCCTCCGAATCAGGAGAACAACCCGAAGATGGCGGAGTTCAAGCTGAACCCCCAAACACGTCAAACAGTCAAGAGCCAAGCACCGACTGACTTCGTGGTCAGGTGGACGCCACCACCAAGCATCCCAGGGGGCCCCGAAGGTGGAGAACCGGAGCCCCGAGCACCGGCCTTCACCCAGCCTTACTGGACGTTCTACTCCGACAGCGTGCTGCTCCTCATGCCAACTGGGGAGCGGTTCGGGTACCTTGGACCTGTGCCATGTACTGTGCGCCGACGAAATCATCGCCAACAACCTGTCAACGAAGGCCTCCACTGGAGCCCCGAAGCCCCAAGGAGCCTTGGAAGGGACGTTGCTGCGACTCACAGCCCGGCCTGCCGAATCGGGCGAAGGGGGCGAGACCAACACCTCGAAGCTGGCGGTCCCGGCGGCCCTACAGCCATGGTGCCCGCCAAAGGATCGTATGCGCCACTGGGGACTCCGTGCTACCCAGCGCCTAAGATCCAGAAGCTCAAGTAGCCTCGATGCATGGACCACGGAGGTCCGGGACTTCTTGAAAGACATCCTTCCTGATGAACGTGCACTCGCTGAACGGATTGTGCGGGTGGCTAAGTGCTACGCGCTGGTATCTTTACTGGCGTGGCGCCACGGCATCCTATTGCGGTGCATAACCCAGGAGGAAGGCTGCGACCAGCTCGCAGCAATCTATGGAGGCGAGTGCTGGGAACGCTCATTATCTCACACGCTGGTCAGTAGAACCATGCGTCATGGCTTCTACAGACCGACAGCCTCCTGGACGTCGTCAAGCCGGATAGGAGATGCAAGGCGTGCCAGGTCCATGCCGAGCAGACCCACACAACCAGTGCAGACGCTGCACCCAGAACCGTCGGGGGATACCGGCTCCTCTATGTCGGGGGCCAGCCGGACATCCCAGGGCCGGGTCACGGGAATCACCCTTCTACATGGTATGCGGGGTCGAAGCCATGCTTCCCTCGAAGATCACCATGAGGGTCCCCCCGTGTCCGAGCGTACGACGAAGCCACACAGGACCAGCTCCTGCGTGAGGTCATCTACCTCGTCGACGAGGCAAGATGGCAAACAACGCTCCGAATCGCACGGTCGCGGTGGGAGCTCCAGCGCTACCACCGCGGGTCCGTACATGGGAGCACAAGGCAGGCAGGCGCTCCGGCCCTACCTCTGTAAGTCCTACCACACTTACTTAGGTGTTCATTTAAATTACGCGTTAATTTATATGATCACCTACCCGCGCTCTAGACAGTGTACGCCCGTCGTACACTCGGCCCTCCTTTCTCACTCTCAACTAGTCAGCATTTGCTATCCTGCCGAGTGCGGTCGTGCTTGAGGTACCTGCCAAAGGCCCGGGGGCCTCTATGACCTCCCCCAGTTAGGGCACTGTGACGCCAGTTGGTCTCCTCCAGGAAAAGACCTACGCCAGAGCGGGAGGCCCAGGAGCCTTGCTTTGCCCGGTCCTACACCCAAAGCATGCGCACTCTGCCTCCCCAGCGCTACGGTCTGAGTACTAGGGGCCGGACAGTTACACCTTGGCTACGGCGGGAGCCGGACCTCCGGACCAAGTGCACTGGATTGCCCAAGCCCCATATACCAGCCCAGGACTGTAAGCCAAATAAGACTAAGAGGCAGGGAAAGGAGGACCTCTGAGCAGTACCGGACCTCACCCCCTCAGCAGGGGTGAGCTCCGAAGCCGGACCTCGTCTCCCTCTCCTCAGAGGCGAGCTTCGATGCCGAACCTCACGCACCCCTTAGGCCTGAGCTCCGATGCTGGCCCTCGCCCTCTCCTCAGAAGCGAGCCCCGATGCCGGACCTCACCCTCTCCTCAGAGGCTGAGCTCCGATGACTGCCGGACCTCACGCGCCCCTTAGGCCTGAGCTCCGATGCCGGCCCTCGCCCTCTCCTAAGAGGCGAGCTCCGATGACCTCCGGACCTCACGCCCTCCGCTGGCCTGAGCTCCGATGACCTCCGGACCTCACGCCCTCCGCTGGACTGAGCTCCGATGACCTTCGGACCCCACCCTCTCCTCAGAGGTTGAGCTCCGATGACTGCCGGACCTCACGCGCCCCTTAGGCCTGAGCTCCGATGCCAGCCCTTGCCCTCTCCTCAGAGGCGAGCTCCGATGACCTCCGGACCTCACGCCCTCCGCTGGCCTGAGCTCCGATGACCTCCGGACCTCACGCCCTCCGCTGGCCTCAGCTCCGATGACCTCCGTACCTCACGCCCTCCGCTGGCCTGAGCTCCGATGACCTCCGGACCTCACGCCCTCCGCTGTCCTGAGCTCCGATGACCTCCAGACCTCACGCCCTCCGCTGGCCTGAGCTCCGATGACCTCTGGACCTCACCCCCTCAGCAGGGGTGACCTCTGATGCCGGCCCTCGCCCTCTCCTCAGAGGCGAGCTCCGATGACCTCCGGACCTCACGCTCTCCGCTGGCCTAAGCTCTGATGACCTCCGGACCTCACGCCCTCCGCTGGCCTGAGCTCCGATGACCTCCGGACCTCACCCTCTCCTCAGAAGCTGAGCTCTGATGACTGTCGGACCTCACGCGCCCCTTAGGCCTGAGCTCCGATGTCGGCCCTCGCCCTCTCCTCAGAGGCGAGCTCCGATGACCTCCGGAACTCACGCCCTCCGCTAGCCTAAGCTCCGATGACCTCCGGACCTCACGCCTTCCGCTGGCCTGAGCTCCGATGACCTCCGGACCTCACGCCCTCCGCTGTCCTGAGCTCCGATGACCTCCGGACCTCACGCCCTCCGCTGGCCTGAGCTCCGATGACCTCCGGACCTCACGCCCTCCGCTGGCCTGAGCTCCGATGACCTCCGGACCTCACGCCCTCCGCTGGCCTGAGCTCCAATGACCTCCGGACCTCACGCCCTCCGCTGGCCTGAGCTCCGATGACCTCCGTACCTCACGCCCTCCGCTGGCCTGAGCTCCGATGCCAAACCTCACCCCCTCAGCAGGGGTTATCTCTGATGCCGGCCCTCGCCCTCTCCTCAGAGACGAGCCCCGATGCATTCCGGACCTCCCCCTTTCACAGGGCAGAGCTCCGATGCCAGACCTCACCCCCTCAGCAGGGGTGACCTCTGATGCCGGTCTTCACCCCCTCCACAGGGGTGCACACCAAAGCCAGACCTCTACCTATCCTCAGAGGCGAGCTCCGAAGCCGGACCTCCCCCTTTCACAGGGTTGAGCTCCAATGTCAGACCTCACCCTCTCCTCAGAGGCTGAGCTCTGAAGCCGTCGAGACCCTACCAGCACAGAGAATACTCAAGACAAGAAAGTGCGCGGGAAGGAAAAGGCCCCACCCCGAGATCGTTACCTCCCCCGAGGTGGGCCCGGGGGCCACTGTCGGTACCCTCAATACCGGGTACCCCCGCGCACAGGGTGAAACCGCCTAAGGACCTCGCCCCTCCGCAGGGGTGAGCTCCGAAGGCGCCACGTGTCCAGTAGGGCCGGAGCTCCCCTCTCCTCAAAGGACAGCTCCGGGCCTGCCACGTGGCCTAGAAGGCCACGGACCTCGCCCCCTCCGCAGGGGCGAGCTCCGAAGGCGCCACGTGTTCAGTAGGGTCGGAGCTCCCCTCTCTTCAAAGGATAGCTCCGGGCCTGCCACGTGGCCCAGAAGGCCGGACCTCGCCACCTCCGCAGGGGCGAGCTCCGAAGGCGCCACGTGTCCAGTAGGGCCGGAGCTCCCCTCTCCATAGAGGACAGCTCCGGGCCTGCCACGTGGCCACGTGCAGCGCTGCCCGCCTGGCGCGATAGGCAGCAGGAGTAAAGGTGCGCCATGCCTTTACCGTACGAGGCATTTAAGACCCGCACCCTCCCAAGACGCGGAGGCGCGGCGCACGCCTGTCGGGAGGCACCGTGACCAGTCACAGTCAAGACATACGCACAGTGTCAGAAGCTGAAGACAGCGACGAGACATGCCCTGCCGCCCCTGCCATCATCAACCGCTACGCCTAGCCTGCGGCGTGGGCAGGGCGGCAGAACGACGACCTCGAAGCCAGCGCCAAGACATAGTAGCTGGTAGGAAATCACCCCGGGGCCACCTTTCGGGCCCCGGGGCCCACCTTGTAAGCCGCCCCAGCCTTGGATTATAAAAGGCTCGGGTAGACAACGTTACAGAGGGTTCGAACACCCGTGAGTTCAGCTCCCTCTAGGCCAAGGGTTCGGCAGTTCGCCACCCGACCAAAAACTCAAGGAAACCAGTGCTCCAAGCACTACCGTGGACGTAGGGTTTTACGCTCCGGCGGCCCGAACCACGTAAAAATCCCCGTGTCAATCATCTCCTTCCTTCGTCCAACACGTGCGACCCTCGCGAGAGGACTAGCCCCTCCGAAAAAGAACCTCCGCGGGCTGCTCCGAGCAGGCCCAGGGGAAGTGTCGACCGCAGACGCTTCGACAAATACATTATATGGATTTAACTCCGCTTTTTGCGAAACGCCTAGAAACTCCTAGGCGCCTCCTAGGCAGCCTAGGCGCTAGGCGGAGCTCCTCCGCTCGCTTTTTTCTACCGCTTTTTTAAACACTGGTACGAAATAAGCACTTCATAATGCCATAGTTACTTTGTTCTTTCCATCTACGTACTAAACTAAGAGCGCATTTATGGTACATAATCCAAGTTCAGAATTCACACTATTCCCCATCTAAATATCTTGTAGATGGTTTCACTATCATTTAAAAAAGTGTAAAAGGTGCATAGGTACTGAAAGGAATAATAGCCTTTTGACTCATGTCCCAATATTCAAATGTTATACTTTACTGAAAAGAAGCGATATAAGTTAAATATAAACAGCCTGCGGATTTTGTATTTTCTGCCGTGAGTACATTTTGGCATCCAACTCAGTTTTCACTTTTACATGTAGTTCATCCCTGGCACCCATTATTCCAACAATGTTTCGGTGGCCACAGTTTTCACTTTTACATGTAGTTCATCCCTGGCACCCATTATTCCAACAATGTTTCGGTGGCCACGGATGAAAAAGGAACATTGTGACCAAGATTATGCTGCTTCACATACTAGTATTTTAATATTTTAACTAGGTTCTAAATGTGAGAATCAATGCTACATAGTATTAGTAAGACCCCTAATACAGTCTAGATTGATTTATTCACATTTCTAAGATATTGAAATGATGCAAGTAGCTGGTAGGAAGCATTATCCAGAATAAATATGCTAGTGTCAGTTGAGAGCAAATACAGCAAACATTACCTTCAAATGTTGGAATGCACCATTACCTGCCCTGCAAAAAACCTTCATAAGAAACAAATATTAGATAAACGAGTACCGTGCTAGAACAAGCTGAATTATCATGAAAGATATGACACTGGAACCCATGAGACTCCTAAACAGAGCAACTGAAAACTTATAGTTATTAACTTACTGTACTAAACAAATACGACAAACTTACCTCTAGGTCATGAATAAATCCTTCAATAGATCGATACGGTGCATAAACAATGAGATCAAAGTCTAGAGACTGGGAAGCCAACAACAAAGACAATGTCAAATTCTGGTTCCTTGCAGTCATGAAAAAAATGTGGAAATCACATACCTTAAGAAGAATCATCTCATTATTTAGAATGATCTGGTGATCCTGCTGAATTCCTTTACCCAGTTCCTCAGCAGAAACATGGTTTTCTTCCACTTTGCAAGAAGTATATACACATGTTAACCTGTCAAACGAAAATTAGGTTGACTTAAAATTTACTGATGTAACACTAGGAATAATTTTCTACATGCTATTGCAAACAGCCAAACATCCCTGATCCAACACTAAATGAGGCAGGAAAGACCTTGACTGCATGAGATGAGACAAAAGACACATCCATACCATTTCAAGACACATGCATCACTCTCACATAATATGGTAAAGAGAAAATATATCTTAGCTAAGTATGAGTAAACTAGAAATCAATCTGTATGCTCTTAACTAGTATATCTTAGCAGTATGCGTACACTAGAAATCAATCTTGTGTTTTCAGCCATAGAACCACATTTCTATTGTTGCTGCTTACATAATGTGCTTTGGGTGATGCTCCATTACAGACCACTGTAGATAGAATCTCTTGAAATATATTATAGCTGTAGCCTGCAAAGCAATAAGCAACTATTAACACAGAACTGTATAAACTAAAAAGGAACTATCTTGAAGGAGGAATCCTTTACCTGGATTTTATGAGGGAACTTAAATGCTGCACACACTTCCTGAATCTTCTGCTCATAAAATGTCCGTGTCAATTGTTCCTCCTCATAAGACAGAGGCTTAACATCCGTGCTCCCCCCAGCTGATTGTTTTTTAAGAAATCAACAACCAACATTAACATGATAGAATGCAAGTTGTCAAACAACAAAAGCACAAGACTTTGGTGTGGACCAAACACAAGTACACAAATTTGGAGTTCCAGCATTGCCTGATACAAGTTTGAGACCAACAAACAACACGTACCATGATCAGGCACAGGCTCCGGGTAGGAAAGCGAGCCATCGACAGGGTCCACCTTCAACCGCGTCATTCCATACTTCACAAACAACACGAGAGGAACAATGAACACCCCAACCATCCACCCATTAATCTAAACTGCTTAACAATTAAACTCAGCACCGGTGACCGTGGAACCCAGCCCTACCTGCGAGAGGGTCTCCGCCGCCCGCTGGTTAGCCGCCGCCCACCTCTCCCCCTGCAAAAAGCACACCCAAGGGCGCGCGGCGGCCAGAAATCAGAAAAAGCTAGCGGCCGTGCCGAAGCGAAGCGGAGCAACCTGAACGCCAGGGGCGTGAGGGGCGGATCGGGAGGGTCACCAGATCGCGCTCCTGGAATATCCACCTCTCCCGGTGCGAGGAGGTCGGGAAATCCGACATCTTTGCGCTCCTCCTCCTCCCTCACAGTATAGCGCGGGAAGCCAGCCACCTGGAGCGGGCTCTTGTAGACGGTACGGAATACGATAACAGCTCGCTCCTGTTTGGGCGCGAAGAGCAGCGGCAGCGGCGGCGGTAGCGAAGAGCACGGCGGCGAGCACCGGGGAGCGCAGGCAACTGGGTGGCTTTTCGGGCAGTGGGGGAAGTTAGGGACGAAGCCACCGTGTTGCAGTAGTCTGCGCGGTGCGATCCAGCCTAGCCCAGCCCAACCTAATACGGTTGGTGGCCCAGGCCGTCAAGGAAAACTCTCGTAGGATCCAGTCCATCAACGCGTTTGGTCTCGGTCTTCCTCTCTCTCTCTATCCTCGTTACCGAACCGTGTCGGACCGAGCCACCGGGCGGCGCCGTTTCCCGGAGCCGTGCACTACCGCCGGCGAGTGGCCGCCGCCGCAGGAAGTAGAGGATCGCGGAGATGGGAGACGAGCGGGTGAAGGCGGAGGCGCTGCAGATCCTGGGCCTCTTCCAGGTGCTCCCGCGCCTCGTCGTCTTCGACCTCGACTACACACTCTGGCCCTTCTACTGGTCCCCGATCCCTCTCTCCTCTCGTCCCCGATCCATTTCTCCGATCATGCTGGTTCTACGATGATGGTAACCCTCTACTTGTTCCCGATCTCGACAGCGAGTGCCGGTCCAAGAGGGATTCGCCGAGCCTGTTCAAGCACGCCAGGGGCATCATGTACGCGCTCAAGGAAAAGGGGGTCGACATGGCGATTGCGTCCCGCTCGCCTACCCCCGACATAGCCAAGGTGTTCATCGACAAGTTGGAGCTCCAATCCATGTTCGTCGCCCAGGTAGCTAGAAACTCCGTCCATTTGGGCTATCCTTTCCCGTTTGTGCTTTGTCATAATTTGTTGGCGCACCATAATTCAAGCAGCTTGTTCCTAGCACAAAGTCGATAGTTACATGTCTTTGTACGTGAAATGGCTAGACACAAAGCGGTGTGTGGAGGGCTGATGTGAATTATGCAGGTTCAGGGTCTTCTTTCATCAGTCATGGCATTCTAGGTAGATTTTTCTTTTCTTCAATTTGAACACATAAAAGAAGGAACTCACAGCACCCTCCCAATAAATCCCAAGAATGTGTAGATAAAAGAGTTTTGGTGTGCAAACTTTCTTTGTGCCCATGTTTAGTTATTAGTCTGCTCAAAGAATGGATACTGTACTATTTGGTTATATATTGGCTCGCATAATCAATTATTTATTAATTTATTGGGATATGGAATGAAATCTCTTTCCGATAAACAAAAAATGCCTTCAATTACCATGTGCTCTATGCATGCCTTTGTTTTACTCACAATTCCTTCAGCGTTTTTTTTGGTTCTTGCTTCAAGAACAGAATACTAAATGACTTACTCTTGATAACTGTATGAAGGAAATATTCTCCAGCTGGACTCATAAGACCGAGCATTTTCAAAAGATCCATAGGAAGACTGGGATTCCCTACAAGTCCATGCTTTTCTTTGATGATGAGGACAGGAATATTAAAACGGTAACTTAACAATTCTTAGTTTCTTTAGTCTCCTCGTCACCACAGTGACTTCCCATTAAGCGGTCTGTAGTGAATATTTACCCGTGCAATTTCCATCCTCATGTATCATGCGAAGACTAGGAAATGAAATGTGAATTTAGTCTAAGTCCTATGCCTACATTTGCTGCTGGCTATGGATTTTGAAGTTTTGACATGCTAATGATATGTTGCTCAAGCAATCGTGATTATAAGGTCCCCCGAGCTCCTTGCAAAGGCCAACAGTAAATAGCTACATGAATTATAGCATAATGGCTCTGCTTGTTCATATCCTGATAATGTGATGTTGGCCTGGGCATTTGGTTTTTCACTTATTTGGTGCAGTTTAACCGGTTCAAAATATTCCAGTTTCTCAAAATTGGCAACTGATTGTCTAGAAAAAAATAGAAACCAAAAATTTGGTTGGTTTATCCTGTTCGTCTTTTTGTTTTAATTGAAATTCATGTTGTAACAAAAACAGTCCGCCAAACAACTTCAGGATTGCACTTGTACAGAAAAAAAAATGATGTACCATTGACATTTCACATGGCTCTGGCCATTCTCTTTCTGGATCTCTTCAAATCAAATGAATAACTGAAACAAGTCACTCTAAAAATGAAAAATCAAGCAAACATAGTAAAGATGAACAGGCAATCATGTCTCTTGTGCACTACTGTCCAGCTACTTCATGCCTGTGCTGAACCTAACCCCTTGCACAGTCTTGCTGCTGCTTACTGCCTGTGCTCTGCTGGCTGCATGCTGCTGCTTCTGTTTAGCGCATCACCCTACCTCCAACTGAGCCGCACTACGACACTGGGGTTTAGGCATGTGGTAGCTGGCTACTGGCTTGGTGGATTAGGCTGTTAGGGGCTTAGGTTAGGCACTTGGGCTGTTTATTACTTGGCTGGGCTTCGTGGCTGTTGGACAAGGGGCACAGACGCACAGGGAGGTGAGATGGGCCAGATGACAGGGCAAAGAAGAACTGACAGCATGCTTTTGTTCGGTGCTTTGGTTAGATTTTTCGTTTCTTCGGTTTCCATGGTTGTTTGCTCAATCCTAATGATTGAAACGCTCTTTTGATACTATGTACAATGAACGATATATCCCAGCTAATCATTGTAGAAGCACAAGAAAAAAAGCTGCATTTGTGCTTAATAATTTCATTCAAGCCCCATGTGATGTTCTTGACATTACCATACACTGGATGGTAATGAACACTATGCTCCTCAGGTTCCCAAAAATATGCCAATTGCATACTGCTGGATAACCTTTTATGGGACTAAGATTATATGCTCAGATGGTTTGTTCATACTTTCAGGATTATTCTATGCCTCCTGTTTGTATTAGTGAGAGGAAAAAATATCAATAAGGAAAACGATAAATAGATCACTAGGTCATAGCCTTTACAGACGGTGCATATGGATTTAATTAGCTGCTCCACTCTCCAGAACCAAAAAAGGTTTACTGGCTGCCAAACATCTTCTTTGGTTCCTGCAAACACAGCACTCTACCATAGGGCGTATGGGGTACCCTTGTTGGAGCAACTATATTTTTGGTTATTAGTTAGTAATAACACTCTTATAGGTATCCACCTAGGTTGCATCTATGTGCACATACAAGTGATTTTTATGGAATTTATGGTTTCAAGAGAAATTAACTGATACATTTATCGCTTGTTTCAGGTGTCAAAAATGGGTGTGACAAGTGTACTAGTAGAGAACGGAGTGAATCTTGACATGTTTAAGTTGGGCCTCAGCAACTTTGCTACTAACCATGCTGCCTCTAGCAGAAAGCAGGACAACTAAGTAATTAACCTCGAGGGAAAGCTATACAATATGAATACATTTGAAACATTAAATTTGGATTTCATTGCCCCTATTTATGAACATTATCTGAGGAACGATCATCTCAGGAAGTAGCTATGGAATAATGTGGCACCTGTCTAGTGATTGTTTCATTCAAAAGTGCCGGGACCTTTAACAGTACATCAATGCATCTGTGCATTAGTGATTGATGGCATGTTGTTCGAGCATTTTCATGTGCCTGATAATGCTGCAGCATATTCTGTAGGTTCTGACGGTAAATGTTGTTTTTTTTTCTGTGAACTGCACGCGTTCAACATAGCCCCTGTTATTATCCAGCTAGTCGAATGATGCTATGTCCACAATTTTCACCCAGAGTGAACATTGCGCTCGTTATATGTTTTTATTTTATTTTTGAACACCAAAATAATAGTGTCTCGAGATAATTTTGTGGACCCGCAATACGGAACATTTGTGAACTGGACATCTAAATTTCAGTAGCATGGCACCTGCAGCAAGGTTTCAAACCATTGAACTGAAGTGCGGGCGATACTTTCGGCTCGACGTACACCTGGGAATCCAAAATTACTCTTAACGGCTTCCGCGAGTGCATCTCCGCTCATCAAAAAAGCATCTCGCGGATTTGTTAACAGAGCATCCAGGCAAACTCAACCAAGCTCTTAAGTTGATGACATCCAGTCGCTTAAGTTTGCCATGGCCTTGTTCTGTGGCATACTCCTCAGATCCGACAAACTCCGTGCTTCTTGTCTTGGTTGTACGTTCAAGATGAGTCTCCAGTGAAAGTGTAGAGAAAGGACACACATGAAAAATAATCATAGGCCAGTCCAACAGCAATGTTCAATAACCTGAGGTGGTGAAACCCGCTAGGCACCATTGCCGTATTAACCACGTATGGTTAGAGTTTCGAGATTTGGCATTCTCGATGAAATCTCCGTGCAAGCATGAGAGACGGTAACACAACATAACCAATCTGTTCTCCTGATTTTCTCCGAAGAGAGAGTTGTCCATGGGGAAACTCGAAAGATTCGGAGCTCTGTCTCTATCACTTACAAACTGATACAAATTAACACTTCAAGATAGCGGAGTCACGACACAAGATATCTTTAAGCAAATAATCCAACCGTTATACTTCTTCCGTTTCTAAATTAAATAACACTGATTAATTTAATTTTAACTAGCAAGGATCATTTATTTTAAAATAGGGAGACTACTTGATCCAAAGCGAAAGAATTAGAAAGAAGATTGTCGAAGTGTGTCGTCGACGCCTGCGTCAGGAGCAACCCGCGGAGGTTCTTTTTCGGAGGGGCTAGTTCTCTCGGAAGGTCGCGTTGGTTGTGAGAGGATTGACACAAGTATTTTTACGTGGTTCGGGCCGCCGGAGCGTAATACCCCCTCTGCAGGCGTGAACTCCGATGTCGGACCTCACCCCCTCCGCAGGGTTGAGGTCCGGCATCGGACCTCAACCCTGCGGAGGGGGTGAGGTCCGACATCGGAGTTCACCGCTGCGGGGGGCACTGCTGGCCACGTGGCAGGCCCGGGGCTTGCCTCAAAAGAGAGGGGAGGTCCGGCCCAGCTGGACACGTGGCGCCTTCGGAGCTCACCCCTGCGGAGGGGGTGAGATCCAGCTTCGGAGTTCACCTTGCGGAGGGGGTGAGGTCCGGCACCGGAGTTCACCCGTGCTGACGGGGTGAGGTCCGGGAGGCCTCTCAGGAGGTCCTGCACACAAGTAGGGAAACGATAATTCTGCTTAGAGGTCCTCCCTTCCCTGTCTCTTAGTCTTATTTGGCTTACAGTCCTGGGCCGGTATACGGGGCTTGGGTAATTCAGTGCACTCGGTACCGGAGGATTGGCTCCCTCCTTGGTCACAGTGTAACCGTCCGGCCCCTAGTACTAGAGCGTAGCGCTGTGGAGGCAGAGTGTGCACGCTTTGGGTGCAGGACCAGGCAAAGCAGACTGCACACCCTGGACCTCCCGGGGGCAGAGTGCGCACGCTTTGGGTGCAGACCAGGCAAAGGCTGCACACCCTGGACCTCCCGCTCTGGCGTAGGTCTTTCCTGGAGGAGACCAACTGGTGTCACAGTACCCTAACAGGGGGAGGTCCGAGAGGCCCCCGGGCCTTTGGCAGGTACCTTAAGCACAACCGCCTTCGGCAGGATGGCAAATGCTGACTAGGCATGAGAGTGGGAAAGAAGAGCCGAGTATACGATGAGCGTACACTGTCTTGAGCATGGGAAGGTGATCATAAAAATTAATGCGTAATTTAAATAAACACATAAGTAAGTGTGGTAGGACAGGGTTCTTTCCATTCATATAAGTCCATAGGAGGAAAACAGGTTGTACATGGAGGCAACGACCCGCCCCATTGTAAAGGGGGGCAGGGCCTACGCGCTTAGGGTACAGGACTAGGCTAAGTCGGACGTAGTCCTGAACCACCCCCAGGGGCTTAGCTGCTCCGAGCGCTGCTCCTGGGCTCTATGGGATCTGTTATAGAAAAAAGAGTAAACCTGTCCTACCACTGCTATAAGGGTAGAACTTACGTAGGTAGCGCCGGAGCGTCTGCCTTGAGCTCCCATGCACGGACCTCTGGTGGTAGCGCCGGGGCGTCTAGCGGTATCGTGTATTTTGGAGCGTTGCTTGCCATCTTGCCTCATCGATGAGGCCGATGTCCTCACGCAGGAGTTGGTCCTGCGTGGCTTCGTCGTACGCTCGGACATGGGGGGTCCCCATGGTGATCTCCGGAGGAAGCACGGCTTCGGCCCCACATACCATGAAGAAGGGTGTTTCCCGTGGCTCGGCTCTAGGATGTTTGGCTGGCCCCCGACGTAGAGGAACCAAAATCCCCCGATGGCTTTGGGAAGGACCCAGGATGTGCAGCATCTGCACCGGTGTGTGGATCTGCTTGGCATGGAACTGGCACGCCTTGCATCTTTTAACCGGCTTGACAACGTCTAGGAGGCTGTCGGCCAGTAGAAGCCATGTCAGAAGGCCTTACCGACCAGCGTGCGGGAAGATGCGCGTTTCCCGCACTCGTCTCCTTGGATTACTGCGAGCAGGTCGCAGACTTCCTCCTGGGTTATGCACCGCAATAGGATGTCGTTGGCGCCACGCCGGTAGAGATACCAGCGTGTATCTCTTAGCCATCCGCATAATCCGTTCAACAGATGCATGTTCATCAGGAAGGATGTTGTCTTTCAAGTAGTTCCGAACCTCCGTGATCCATGCATCGAGGCTACTTGAGCTTCTGGATCTTGGGCGCTGGGTAGTACGGAGTCCCCAGTGGCGCATACGATCCTTGGCGGGCACCATGGCTGCAGGGCCGTCGGGACCGCCAGCTTCGAGGTGCTGGTCTCGCCCCCTTCGCCCGGTTCGGTAGTCCGGGCTGTGGGTCGTGACAACGTCCTTTCGAAGGCTCCTTCGGGCACCGAGGCTCCGGTGGAGGCCTTCGTTGACAGGTCATTGGCGACGGTATTGTTGGTGCGTGGTACATGGCACAGGTCTAAGGCCATGTTGTTGGTTGCCTTGAAGTTGAGACGCACCATGTACTTGAACTGCTCCCCTGTCGGTGTGAGGAGCAGTATGTCGGCTCCGGCCCCCTGCTTCCGTAAGGAGCCGTCGAAGTAGAGCGTCCAGTGAGGCTCGATGAAGGTCGGTGCCCCGGGCTCCGGTTCTCCACCTTCAAGGCCCCCTAGGTAGCTTGGTGTCGTCCATTCGGCTACGAAGTCAGCCAGCGCTTGGCTCTTGACTGCATGACGTGGTAGGAAGTCCAACTTGAACTCCACCAACTCCGGGCTGCTCTCCTGCTTCGGAGGCTAGTTGTGAGTGCCAGTTACGCACTTCTGCTGCTCTGGCGCACTTGTCCGCCAGACTAAAGAGCTCTGAGACGTCTCGCACCTCCCTGGTGGCCAACCTCTCGAGCGTCTTCTTGTCCCTCACACCCTGTAGAAATGCGACCACAACTGATGCATTCTGGATGTGAGGGATGGTGTTCTGTACCTGGGAGAATCGCTGGATGAAGGAGCGCAGTGATTCCTCCGGTTGTTGTCGCACGGCGTGGAGGTCCAACTCCAGCAGGGACGCGTGTAGGAGCTGCTGAAGTTCGTCGTGAAGTGTCGGCATAGCTCCCCCCAGTAAGTTATGGAACCCTGGGGCAGATTCATGAGTCATGACCGTGCTGGGCCAGTCAAAGCGACGGGGAAGTAGTTGGCCATGATGGCCTCATCCCCTCCTGCCGCGAGGACGGCAGTAGAGTATATCTGCAGGAACTCTGCGGGGTTGACGCCTCCATCGTACTTCTCCGGCAGGTGTGGCCGGAACTTGCGTGGCCACACTGCAAAGCGGAGGTGCGGCCCCAGGGCCACACACCCCGTCCTTGCTGCTGGGACGGTGTACCCCGGCATGGGCAATGGTGCACCATATACCGGGGCCGCCGACTGCAAGGCATATGGCTGCTGCATATGCTGCGTGGCGTACGCCTAGGGCAGAGGTCGCATGGCGAACGTGTGAGGCCCAGGCTGAGTCGAGGCAGTCGACATGCTGTAGTCGGTCTCGTGGTTGCGACGCCTTTCCCGTTGTCGCTCGATGGTCACACGACCATCTCCCCCAAGCGACATCACTCCAGCTCTGTCCTCAGGTCCGCCGTTAAGGGCCTGGTAGAACGGGAGTCTGCCATCTGCATGTCAACTGTTGGTGTGCGCGATAGCGACACATCTGGTTGACCGGGGCTTCGTCTTCGTCGTAGTGGAGGGTTGAAAGCAGCGGCGACGAGGTGGTCGACGTCACGGATCCACTGCTGGGCGGCCCTTTGGGGATGTGCAGGAGCGCTCGTGCGGCAGCTAGAGCACTTGCTTGAGTAGCACTCCGCGCGCGCAACAGATCTTGAGGTTGTAGGAGTTTGCGTTGTTGGAGTCCGACGCGGGCTCCCAACCTGTCCCGACACACTCCTCCCTGAGCGTGTTGAGACATGACTCTCACTGGTCATCGTTCGCCGGGAATGAGGGCGCGAAGAGCGAGCCGATGAAGGAAGCTTGGTCATCTTCGTTGGCGCAGACCCGTCTCGAGAGAAAAAACCCTCTTCGTGGCGCGCCAAATGTCGAAGTGTGTCGTCGACACTTCCCCCGGGCCTGCTTTAGGAGCAACCCGCGGAGGTTCTTTTTCGGAGGGGCTAGTTCTCTCGGAAGGTCGTGTTGGTTGTGAGAGGATTGACACAAGGATTTTTACGTGGTTCAGGCCACCGGAGCGTAATACCCTACGTCCACGGGAGCTGTATTGCTCGGAGCTTAGAACCGGAGTTCTAAGCTTGGGGATCTGGATGAGCTCAGTTGCCCTAGGCGCTAGAGGGAGCCAACCCACGGTTGTTCGAACCCCTTGCAACGTTGCCAACCCGAGTCTCTTATACTTCAAGGCTCGGGCGGCTTACAAGGTGGGCCCCGGGGCCCGACATGTGGCCCCGCGGAGATTTCCTGCCATCTATCATATCTTGCAGTGAATGCTGGTAGTTGTCTCTGGCAATGGCTTCTTGGTCGTCGACCTGCCGTCTTACCCGTGCTACAAACTAGGCGTAGTGGTTTATGATGGCAGGGACGGCAGGAAGTGTCTTGTCGCTGTATTTATTGGTCAACAGTTTCTAACATGGTGTGCTTGTCTTCACTGTGACGCGACTGGTCACTGTGCCATCTGACAGGGGCGTGCGCCGCGTCTCCGCGTCTTGGGAAGGCGCGAGTCTTGAATGTCTTGATGGGACAAGGCATGACGCGCCTTTACTCCTGTTGCCTACCGAGCCGGGGTGGGCAGCACGACACGTGGCACCTTCCGAGCTCACCCCTGCGGAGGGCGTGAGGTCCGGCACTGCTGGCCACGTGGCAGCCCCGGGGCTCGCCTGTGAGGAGAGGGGAGGCCCGACCCCGCTGGACATGTGGCGCCTTCGGAGCTCGCCCCTATGAAGGTGGCGAGGCCCGGCTCTGCTGGTCACATGGCAGGCCTGGGCTCGCCTCTGGGGAGAGGGGAGGCCCGACCCACGCTGGACACGTGGCGCCTTCGGAGCTCGCCCCTGCGAAGGCGGCGAGACCCGATTCTGTTGGCCACGTGGCAGGCCCGGGGCTCTCCTCTGAGGAGAGGGGATACCCGGCCCCGCTGGACACGTGACGCCTTCAGAGCTCACCCCTACGAAGGGCGTGAGGTACTTAGGCGTTTTTTCTCCTGTGCGCGGGATACCTGATACTGTGAGACCCTCAAGCTCGGCCCTCTGTAATACACACTATATACAGCTGTAGACCTGTCAGGTCTCAAGCAACCAAGACCAGCCGTGGTGTGAAAGTTACAAGAGGCAAGGTGAAGACATCGAATCATCGATTTGCTGCGGTGGTTATCGGTCCAACCTCTCGTAGTATGCTTAAGTGCATTATGATGAGTACATTTGCGTGCGCGTGGTTTTTTCGTCTATATTTTTCTACCTAACGAAAACGGTGTTACCTTTTTCCTAAACTACCCCTCCTCACCGAGCCAGCTCATAGCGCCTCGCACCGTTTGAGATTTCCGCGGAGCGCCTACTCCGACACTGCAGTAGGGTTTCTCTCTCCCCGCGCCGACCTCGTCCCCGCCGCCGGCCTTCCTCCGGCAGCACTCTCCTCCCACCCCCCCGGAGCTGCGCTTTTCCATCCCCGCTTCGGGCCTCCCCACGTCGCCCCAAAACTGCGGAACTCGCACTAGCCTGATTCAGAGCCCCCGTCAATAAACACCGCCCGCACCGCTCCGAGTTTCCACTGGACTCAGCCGCTGCGAACCACCGGAGAAGAAGAAGAAGAAGCGCGGCGGCCAAACTTCGCTGATTCCACCGAGGAACAGCTCGCGCCCAGTCTCGCCTCCCCCGCGGACTCGTCGATTGGATTGGAGTGGCTGTTTTATCTCAATGGTAAAGAAACCTAGCTTGCTTGGATGTTTTTTCTTCTTCTTGAGACAGGTCTCGCTCTTACCTTTATCAAATCCGTTTGCAAAAGGGAAGAAGGTGTTCTTCTGAACACCCATGCCCAACGCTAAGCCCACCCCTGTTGCGTGGTACATGCTCCACCCATTTTTCGCACATGGCTGTAGCATTTCGTTTTTCCCTTTTGTATTTCGTGATGGCCATCGACGAATGTAGTTTGCATAGAGGCTGTTAGTCAAGGAGCTAGAAGAAAGACCAAATTCAGTTATATTTTTGTACCTACATGTTTTAAAGTGAGCTCTATGTTGCTTTATAAATCAAAGTGCCCCCGTATGGACCAAAATCGTGTGCTCGCTGCTGAGAGTTTTTTCTTCTCTGTTGGTAGAATGCTTTGGAGCAACTGGCATCCATTGATCTCATTGAGCTATGCAAGGAGGCCAGGATCGAGCACTGTCGAGCAACTAGAGACTTGAGTAGCTGTGGCCGCTATGTGCATCACGTGCTTAACTCATGTGGCCATGCCTCGTTATGTGCTGAATGCAGCCAGAGATGTGATGTCTGCCCAATTTGCAGAACTCCAATACCGGACAATGGAAATAGGGTCCGTCTACGCCTTTACTACAAGTGCCTGGAAGCAGGCCTTATATCTAAGCAACATGATGAAAGGTTTCAAGAAAAGGAAGACCATGGGGATTCTGTTAACATGGATGTTCAGCGGTTGCATTCCCTGTTTGATGTTGCCCTTCAGAACAATCTATCGTCCTTGATTTGCCAATGTATCCTCTTGAGAAATATGCTTTTCCTTTTCTATATAGCACGACTTCTTTTCTGTTGTTTCCTTGACATTTATATCAGATATTACTGACGTTTGTTTGGATGAGAATGCTGTGTCAAGTGATCCTGTTCTGGCATTTCTTCTAGATGAGGTGGTCATCAAGGACTGGTGCAAGAAGGCTGTTAATGCACTCATTTCTGATATTAGCATGATTTGTATCCAACAATGTTTGATCAATCTTATATCCAGTTGCATGCTTTATTTTTTTATTAGTGTCTCACCTTCATGCATGCATGATCATGCATATTGAGGTTGAAGTACTGCTTATCTGACAAGTAAAACCTTAACAATATCCTAGATAGATCTGGATTAGAAATGATGACGTCTAAGTTACCCCAACTGCAAAAGTTTGCAGTGCATCTGGCAGGAATTTCCAATGTGATTGAAGTTATTATCTCTTCTTTTACCGAAGCAGTCTCTGCTCATGTTAATGACCTGCATCAACTCTTTGAGAACACATTGAAGGCAAAGCAGGTCTTGTTTCTTTACCCACACTGCACTTTATAGTGAACTAGTCTAGGTACATGAACATCCATGCATACTGAGGTCGCTACAAATGCATCCACCAGGGGACAAGTATTTTGGATTACTTTATTTCAAAATGCATGGAATACTTAAAGTTTATGCAAATATGGTATGCACAGAGCCACACACACATTAGAGCAATGGCCTCATCTTCCTTTTGCCTTTCATTCTCACCTTGATTTTATAGAAGTACCAACTTGGCTGGTCTAGATATATTGGTCAAGTTCATGTTAGTAATTAATATGTTCTAGTCCTCTAGAGCATTTTTCTTGTTATGAAGCCATGTGTTTTCTTACACTCTTGATTCTTGTGAACAAAATCACGTTATTGTTGGAATTCCAGCGGTCTTCTCGCTGAAACTTGTGCTGTTCTTGCCGCCGAGCCTGATCTGCAACAGCAGATCAAGTCATCCTGCGCACTGTGTACGTCCTTGTGGAAGCAGAACCTGGTGCTGGTTCCTGTACACATGCGCTTGGGCAGAACGGGGAGGAGCAGAAGATTTGTATGCGGGAACACAGAAATGATCTGCAATACAGATCGACCTGGGATCGCTGCTAGCGTGCATGCACAGGAACAGAAGAGATTTCTGGCGCAGGGAAAAAGTTGAGGGTTAATCTGGGAAGGGATGATTTTATTTCCTGGACCCCCTTCCCGGTATTATATAGCTGGTTTACAACCCAAACCGTGTCCAACTAGGGGACTTCAGACCTTCCAAATCTACAACAACAACAACAACAACAACAACAACAACAACAACAAAGCCTTTATCCCAAGCACGTTGGGGTAGGCTAAGACATTCCAAATCTGCAGCATCTAATTCTATCTTTAGGACTTTTATTTCCATATACCTAGAGACCTACTCTCACACGGCAAGGGTGCGTGCCCTCTGGCAGCAGCACCGTGATGGACTAGGGTTCTTTAGTATTTCCTAAACTAGGTGTCCTAACCTGAGACAACTCCCAGGCAGTGTTATCCTAAATGGTAAACAGTCGGTGGAGGTCTGTTTACCGTTTAGGCTGTGTAGACGGTGTTTAAACGGATTAAACGGTTTTGTACTGTAGCAGTAAGTAAAATCCTTGTTACTGATCTTTTGAAAACTACTTTTGACTTATTTGATGTCCTTAGCCTACATCATTAGGATTTCTCTTAAGGGGAGGTTTCTTGCTCACAGTGGCAGAGGATGGATTCGATGCAGCGGATGACATTCTACACAGTATAATATGAGAGAAAATTATAATCAAACAAAACAAGATTCACATAATACAAGATAATAACTATATGTATGTTTATACCTTGCTGCAAAAACAAATATCCGATGCACTGACAAGGCAACAATGCTGCAGCCTGCAAATCCCAAATCAATTAACCAACAAAGGTACAGCCTGCAAACCAATTAGCCAACAGGGCAACAACTGAGTGATTAACACGTTGTGAAAACATAGAAATGCTGAAATACAGTTGGGGGGGTGCCACGTGCGCTCTGGCAGGCGGCCGACACCGGGTGCAACGCGGACAGCGGGGGGGGGGGGGGGTTGTGCTGGCCGTGCACGCGCTCTGGCAGTGGCGGACAGCAGGCACATGCCCTCAGGGGCGGGGCCAGGCCGCCGGTGGGGGTGGGGGGGGGGCAACGGTGCTCTGGCAGGCGGCCGACACCGGGTGCAACGCGGACAGCGGGGGGGGGGGGGGCGCTCTGGCAGCGGCGGACACTGGGTGCAATGGCGCTGGCAGGCGGGCGGACAGCAGGCGCACGCCCTCGGCGGCGGGGCCAGGGTGGCGGTGGGGGTGGGCATACCTGAGACGCTCAGATCCAGAAACTCGGCGGCGGCAGGACTTCTGAGCGCAGCTCAGCTTGGACAAGTGTAATAACCTACTGTCTTCACTTCGGGTTCGGGTAAACGGGTCGAAACAGGTTTGAACCCAAATAAAATCCATTCCGTTTAACCTGTTTCGCCCGTTTAAACGTCCGTTGACCCATTTAAACGGCTCAACTGTTTAGAGGACCGTTTATCCCCTAAACTACACAGTGCCTGTCTGTTCACCGTTTAAACCCGTTTAAACAGCCGTTTAGGATAACACTGCTCCCAGGCGCGCCTCTGGCCTGTAGACCATGTGCCTGGCCCAAGCCACAAAGCCCAGGATCACCAACAGTTATGTCATAAGGCAGTAAAACAGTACTGTACCAAGTGATACTGTTAGATATAATCCCGTTTTTCTAGAATAATTGGTGTTAGAGATAGAGTCCTAGTCCAATAAGAGTAGGAGTCTAGGTAGTATTAGATTAGGACTCTGTAATTTGGGGCTATATATACAGCCCCCCCCCCCCCCCCCCCCCGTTTGAGAATAAGAAAAGAGAAGATTAGAGGAAATTAATCCCCGGATTTCCAACAATTGGTATCAGAGCTTTAGGTTGAGAAAACAGAGGGGGGGGGGCGGGATCTCACCGCGCAGGGGTCCTTGGCTGCGTAGGTGGCCGGGCGACAGGGGGCTAAACCGCCGGCGGGAGGAGGCCAAGAACACGCACGCGCTGGTTCGTCAGGCCCCCCCCCCCCCCCCCCCCCCGAAACCCTAGGCCACGTGCGGCAGCCAAATCCGGCGAGATTGGCAGCTGTGCGCGAGTCATCCCCGTGACATGCTCGGCGCACGGCTTCCACGACGTAGGCGGCGTCTGGTGGCAGGAGCTGTGCACAGAGCGCCGCACGTGGAGAATCGGGGCGCTGCGGAGGCGAACGGGCGGCGCGACTTCCAGATCTCGAGCTCGGCGGCGTGCTGCGCAGAGCGCCCGAGGCGGCGGCTGCTAGCGCTCGGTTGGAGGCGCGCAAGGGCAGAGGAGGCGGCGCTGAAGGAGCGGCGGCGGGCTCCGCGGGAGGAAGGGGCCTGGTGCGGACGGGTTCCGGCTGGTGCGCGGCCGCGGGCTGAGGGTGCTTGCCGAGGACGGACTCCGGCGGGCACTGCGACTTGTTGCATCAGAGTGGCGCAAGGCGGGCGGCGCTCGCGGGCTGCCATCGAGGCGCGTGGGGGAGCAGAGAGAAGGTGGCGGCTGCTGGTGAGACTGAGGCAGCGGTGTATTAGGGTTGCACAGGGACAAAGGCAGTGGGCTGGGCCAGAAAGGCAGTGGGCTGGGCCAGATCTGCTGGCCTGAGTTAGATCAACTTGGTGAGGTACCCACGTGGGCAGGTTAAGGAATTGTTCTTTGCTAAAGCCACACCTGTAGTGTACCAAAGATTGATATTGGTTTACTAAACGTACACAAGAGGTGTACACAATATGGAGGGTAAATCAATGACACTGCATTATCCCTTATTAACGAAGACCAACTATACAACATGGGCTATAAAGATGAAGGTTTTCTTGAAGGCGCAAGGGGTATGAGAAGCTATTGAGGAGAAGAAAAGCAACGTTGATCCAAAGCAAGATCAGCTGGCTCTTGCGGCCATCTATCATGCTATTGATGAAGACACTCTCATGCGAATTTCTGAGAAGGAGACAGCTAGAGAAGCATGGGAGTTGATCAAGATCAAGTTCTTGGGTGAAGAACACGTGATGGAAGCAAGAATCCAGACTCTTCAAAATGAGTTTGACCTAATGCGCATGAACGAAGGAGACTCCATCGACGACTTCGCCACAAGAGTAATGATCATTGTCACAAAGATCCGTGGTCTTGGAGGAAGAGTTGAAGAAAGCTACATCGTGAAGAAATTATTGCGAGCTCTACCTTCGAAATTCTTTCACATTGCATCCACCATTGAGCAATTTGTGGACTTAAAGGCAATGACTGTGGAAGAACTCGTCGATAGGCTCAAAGCACATGAGGAGCGTGTACTTGGCTTCAACAACCAAGATCATGAAGAAAGACTCCTTTTAACAAGAGAGGAGTGGAGAGCAAGAGAAGCAAAGGGTGGAGAGAAGCTTCTTTTGACAAGAAAAGAGTGGAAGGCTCAGGAGGGTGGTCAAAAGAAGAACAAGAAATTTGACAAATCGAAGATTCGATGCTTCAATTGTCAAAAACTTGGTCACTTTGCCAAAGAATGCTCCAAGAACGAAAAGAAAGATGAGATGGCGCTTCTTGCGTCAGAAGATACTTTATTTTGATCTCACAAGCAAGGTGTGCTCGAGATGAAGATGTGACCATCTTGAGTGTGTGGGTGTGTGATCGGATTGAAGATGCGACCATTCCGAAATCAAGTGCAGGATGAAGATGAGTCCATCCTGGGGTTGAAGATGTGACCAACCTAAATGCGTGTGCAGGATGAAGATGAGTCCATCCTGGGGATGAAGACGTGCCCATCCCAAAATTGAGTTGTGCAGGGTGTAGATGTGACCATCCTGGGGGTGCAGTTGTGTCCATCCCGAAAGTGTGTTTGGGGTGGAAGTGTGTCTCCATCCTAATTAGTGTGAGTGTGATCTAGAAAAATGAGATTAGGGGGTGATTGTTAGATATAATCCCGTTTTTCTAGAATAATTGGTGTTAGAGATAGAGTCCTAGTCCAATAAGAGTAGGAGTCTAGGTAGTATTAGATTAGGACTCTGTAATTTGGGGCTATATATACAGCCCCCCCCCCCCCCCCCCCCGGTTGAGAATAAGAAAAGAGAAGATTAGAGGAAATTAATCCCCGGATTTCCAACAGATACAAGATAGCTTCTAAATAATTGTCAATGGCAGCTCTATCAACAGTTCTTCTAGTTAAATTTTTGGGTTTATTTTACTCTATAATATGTAACCTTCAACTTAAATGTTCCTTTACGTAAGTCTTGACCTATGTTTGTTCATTCCTCTTTCCACATAACATATTGCTGCACATGGGTGTGCACAAATTTTCAAGGAAATCCAATCCTAAAATAGCTTGTGTCTGTTTGCATGTATATATCTCATAGTTTGTTACTCCCTGAAATGCAACAAGTACATTGTTTTTAACAATCATTATTCTTGGCTAAATACTCATTGGATCTATTCTCTACAGCATTTGGAGGCCATGATTTGGTGCATCAGACATAGATTTCTTGAGGACATTTGCTCACGGTATACTGACTTTGCATCGTGGAGCTCTTACGCGATTGAAAGAAAGGAATCTGCAAACAAAAGACACTGGCCTGAAATTGCTGAAGCAGGAGGTTATAATGAAGCCAATCAATGTATACTATTCATTGAGCAGGCACTACAAAACCTTGGGATTGAACAAAGTTATAGGGATGATGAGGAAGAGGCAATTATATGCTTGCAGAATGAACAATCAACCTATCAGTTTAGTGTTAATAGATATCCGTTTAGAAACTTGCGTGAGGCAGTTGACATGCTCTTTCTACATGGCGCATCTGATATGGTGTTTGCAAAGCAAGCAATTGTATCCTTCAGCTTTGTTATCTAATTATTGTCTAAATTATCCATTGTTCTTCACAATAATGTTGTTACCTATCATCTTCCTTGACATTGTTTCAGTTACTGTATTATCTATTTGATCGACATTGGACCAGGCCGGATTCAGAATGGCGGTATCTGGTAGATGATTTTGCTGATACCTTCAGCATTCCTAGTAGAACGATGTTTGAATGCCTTGTATTTTGTCTTTTGGATGACCATTCTTCACAAGCTTTGGAGGTAGTCCCAACTGGCCTGTTTTATGCTGAACCCGTTTGATATGGACATACATATCGTTTAAAGCTATAGTTGCACCCAACTTTCTTTTTGCATTACTTAGCACTTTATGAATCAACTGCCTTAATTGTTTTTTTGGTACAAAGTGTTCAAATTATAGTTTCCTGTGCACCACATCTTTTCCACCTCTCATTAATTCTCGTGCCCAAAGGTAAAACGACAAGTAAATTGGGACAGAGGGAGTACCCATCTAGCCATCCAGGTGTCTGCCATTGACTTATGTGTCATTTGGGATGTTTTCTTCCTTTTACGGTGTTGCACCCACTTTTGAACTCTGATACTTTGATCAACATAGCTGACTTCCATGATCAGACATCATATTAGATGGAATACTATGTACACATACTTGCAAATCGCAATTGCTACATAATTCAAAATTATGACATGCTTAGATCATGAATTAATTTAACAGTTTTACTACAATATATTTTTCATAATGATTAGCTAGTGTATTGTGTAACTTAATATGCAACCTTTCTTTCAACCACTGCCTGCACTTACCTGAACGCATTTGTAGTATTTGTTGTTTGTGTTATGCATAGCTGTAGAAAAACGTTTTGTTTCCTAAACCTATTGGAGTCACTTTCCCCCCTACATTCATGATCCCGTTGACTTCAGAGCTCAAGTCTTACTTTATTAAGTTTTCCTTGCTCTTGTCTTGGTTATAATACATTTATTTATGGTGCACCAAAACTTTCTATACAGGAGGCATGTTCTCTCCTTCCCAAGATTTCTAGCAAGGAAACTCATCCAAAGATAGCACAAGTTCTTCTGGAACGTCGCAGACCCGATATGGCACTGGTTGTGCTAAAGTGCACATGGCGTGATCACCTCTCTGCTGGAACTGTTGAAAAAGATGGCATGACATCTCTTAGTGAGGCAGTGACTGCAGTCCGCGTAAGAATTGAATATGGCCATCTAACAGAAGCATTTATGTATCATAGGGGCTACTGCTCTAGAGTAAAAGAGCAAAAGTTAGCAGCTATGTCACATGTTGAGGATGCAGTCAGAAGCTCTTGGATTTATCATGTTGAGGTGATGATGACTGAGTTTTGTAATATCTGTATTGAGAGGAATTATGTTGATAAAATGATCGAACTGCCTTGGGACTCTGAGGAAGAGAAGCATCTTCACAAGTCGCTCTTAGATTGTGCTCGTGATATGCCCATGGAGCCATGTGGTAGTCTGCTTGTCGTTTACTACCTTCGGGTAAATATTATATATTGTTACGCTTTTCTGTTCATGAACACTAGATTAACTGTTGTTAATAATACTCCTATATGATTAATGTATAATAAATCTCAGGCAAACAATGACTCTTACTATTTTGCATATATGGAAACACCATGCATATTGAAAATAGTAGAGGGAGTAAAAACTTCACTTATTATGTATTATTGCGCCGTTAGAAAATGTACTAAAGAGGAATTCCTTCCTCGCTATATCCCTGTGTGCACAACACTTGCATCATACATGTTTTCATAATTTGTTATCTGTTTTAAAAGAGCGCCTAATTTTGTAATATCTGTAAAAACTTCACTTATTGTGTCTTATTGTGGTGGCCTTGGAGGCGGCGAGCACAGCCTGGAAGGCAGCGGCCAGACAAATCGATCGGCCATGGTGTCCAGGCCGGAGTGCTTGGACGCCTAGGCGGTGACTAGGCGTCACCTTTGTTGTCATGCTTATGATGTTGATCTTTCCATTACGTACTTAACACACATTTTTAGAGCTGCAAAGAAAATGTTCATTTTAATCTTTTCCTCTATGAGCAGCCTTCCTTTTCATCAAGGAAACATGATGGAACACTAACAGCTTAGAATTTTTTATTTTGTTTACCTGTTTTCTTAGCGCTATCGGTATTTGGAGGCATATGAAGTTGATCGTAGTCTTCAGAAATTTGAGCAAAGGAAATTTGAAACTGCTGCTGAAGAGATTGCATCAAAAATCAGAACAATTGCTAAATGGAGGGAACACTTGATTGTAAGTTCTATTATTTCATATTGCTGCTTCATTATGCACCTCTAGTTATGTTTTGGTTTTGTCAGCGCATTGACTTTTGCTTCTCGTCGTAACTCATCAGAATAGGTTGACATTAGAGAGCACTCAAAAACATGTTCTCATTTTTTTGGAAAAAACTTTGGTTGTGAAACAAACAGGAGTTATTAGTTATACAATTTTGCTGTTGAGATGTTAATTAAATGGACTTTATTGTAAATATAATCATTCATATGCTTTCAAAAATACATCACAGCATTTGTGACCAGTTCCAAATGTAACCACGTGAGTAGTTACCAACTTACCATATTATAATTACTTTAGGTCGTGGGCTCATGACCTGAGAGAGTAGACGGGTAGCAAAGGCTGTTCAATAAGTGTGGAAACTAAGGGCAAAGTGCTATATCTAATCCGCAAGGGCTATCTGAGCTGTTTACGCTGCATCTGACGGCTGACATGCTCTGAAGACAGGCACACCATCGCCGCCAACTGGTTCTCTGAAGACAGGGACACCATCGTCGCCAACTGGTTCTTTTATAGAAGTAGATAGAGGCTATATTACAATAGCCTTAACTTCTGCTAGTAGACTGGAATACCTATCCCAGTTACCTGCTTCTTCTCAGCTGCATAATTGAACTAGCTTAGTGGAAAGAGAGGCCTGCGTTTGCCGGCACAGTGCACAACAATATATCTGAGTAAACTAGGATAACACTATTTGAGGATTTTAAGCTTATGACACCATTTAAAGTTCTAATCTCCCTGTTAGGGTTAATCATTTCTTGTCCTATGAATGTTCAAGCTAGTAGTTACTAGTTAGGTTTTTATAGATTCACCGTCTCTCTTTGGAATAGTGTGCCCATTAACCATTTTTATTTGAGGTTCTTCCAACGTTTCTTTTGATTTTTTTATTACAGCCTTTATGGATTAAAATCATTAAATACAGTTATAGATTTGTCGTCTCTCTTTGGAATAGTGTGCCCATTAACCATTCTTTTATTTGAGGTTACTTTAATGTTTTTCTACCCCAACGTGCTTGGGACAGGCTTTGTTGTTGTTGTTGTTCATCCAGCGTTTCTTTTGATTTCCCTGTTCCGGCCTTTATAGATTAATTAAATACAGTTATGGCTTATAAGCAGTATTCGTTCTCTAGGGACTATGGGTACAATCCTGTTTTCTTCAACACAATAATCTGCTCTATGATATTGTTCGTTTGATCCGTGCAATGCTCTAAATTCTTGAATTTTTTGTCATACAGGCTAAATGCCTAGATATGCTTCCGGAGGTTCAGAGAGAGATTGTGAAAGCCATCAACAGTGGAGAACAAAGTCAATTTGCTCAGACTTCACAACTGTCTAGTACTGTGGTTAAATCACAACATCCTGCCATCGAGTTGAGCTCATCTTTCACCCCTGTTCTTCAAAACAAGACAACCCTCCATCCGAAAAATATCAATGTATTGGCTGATTCTGGTGGCCTGATTAGAAGCAGTCACTTGGATTTTGGTCGAAAGGTTCCATCTATTCTACAATCTAGGGCAGTTTCCCAGGGGACACCTGCATCCAATACAAGATCGACTGTAGGGGGCATATTTCCATCTGTGGGCCAGAATGGTGAGAGTCCGTTTTTAAGGGGAACTAAAGAAATCAGTTCTGCAATAGGAGAGTCAGGTTTTAAAAAAGGGATTAAACCTGATCATCATTCACTTCCTATGTATTTCAATTTGAGTTCTGGTGACACTCCTATGAAAGATTACCAAACAAGTTTGATGAAGACTGAGGTTAGCAGAACCACTCCTTTTCAAGGAAAAAAATCTGTTGGAAAAGGAGAGTTTCACTTTGGTTCACGTGCTGAGAAGCCTTTCATCTTAAGTGGAAACGGTGTTAGTCAAAGTGGCGTTTCTAAGGTATCTGGAAATGCCGGTTTTCAAGATCATATCCATGAAGCTAAAGTACCAACTGTGGGGAACATCTTCAGGTAAATCATTATTCTGTACTGTGGTCTCTGGCAGATATATTCTATTATGGTTCTTGATGGTACTTAAATAAAACTTAGCGACCTGAGGTGGCAGTATATAGGTCCAAGCCTCCAACGCATGCTCAAGGCATGCATTATGTGTAACTGATAAGGTCTGGGGTGTGTATGCATAAATTCCGAACCTGACATGTGGTAACTGGCTAATGTTACCCATTTTTTTTGGTTTCACTACGTCACTGATATGACTGCAATGGTAGGGTTCCCTCTGCGTTTTTACCCAAATGCAAAGAAGCTGGATACGTTTGTGAGAACACTATGTTTACAGTGAAAACATTATGGAACTTGTCCTAAATTGATGTACTTCATCCATTTTTGGCATCAGTATGTTGGAAATCCAGGGTTAATTTTCTCTAAATTTCTCTTTTGATTTATTCTCAATGGGGGGCTGTATATATAGCCCAAAATTACAGTCCTAATCTAATACTACCTAGACTCCTACTCTTATTTGACTTGGACTCTATCTCTAACTCTAGTTTAATCTAGAAAACGGGATTCTTTCTAACAATCATCCCCTAATCTCGTTTTTCTAGATCACACTCACACTTTTTAGGATGGAAACACACTTCCACCCTACACACACATTTAGGATGGACACTACACCCCAGGATGGTCACATCTACACCCTGCACAACTCAATTTTGGGATGGACGCCACTACACCCTCAGGATGGTCACATCTTCACCCTGCACACGTATTCGGGTTGGTCATATCTTTAACCCCAGAATGGGCTCATCTTCATCCTGCACTTAGATCTCGGAATGGACACATCTTCAATCCGATCATACACACACTCGAGATGGTCACATCTTTATCTCGAGCACACCTTGCTTGTGAGATCAAAACAAAGTACCTTCTGACGCAAGAAGCACCATCTCATCTTCCTTTTTGTTCTTGGAGCATTCTTTAGCAAAGTAGCCAGGTTTTTGACAATCGAATCTTTGATTTGTCAAATTTCTTGTTCTTCTTCTTTTGATCACCCTCTTGAGCCTTCCATTGTATTCTTGTCAAAAGAAGCTTCTCTCCACCCTTTGCTTCTCTTGCTCTCCACTCCTCTCTTGTTGTTAAAAGGAGTCTTTCTTCATGATATTGGTTGTTAAATCCATGTACACGTTCCTCATGTGCCTTGAGCCTATCGACGAGTTCTTTCACGGTCATTGCCTTTAAGTCCACAAATTGCTCAATGGTGGATGCAATGTGAAGAAATTTCAAAGGTAGAGCTCGCAATAATTTCTTCACGATTTAGCTTTCTTCAACTCTTCCTCCAAGATCGCAAATCTTCGTGACAATGATCATCACTCTTGTGGCAAAGTCGTTGATGGAGTCTGCTTTGTTCATGTGCATCAAATCAAACTCGTTCCGAAGAGTTTGGATTCTTGCTTTCATCACATGTTCTTCACCTAAGAACTTGATTTTGATCAACTCCCACGCTTCTCTCGCTGTCTCCTTCTCAGAAATTCGCATGAGTGTCTTCGTTAATAGCATGATAGATGGTCGCAAGAGCCAACTGATCTTGCTTTAGATCAACATCGATCTTTGTTTCCGCAACAGCTTCCCATACCCCTTGCGCCTTCAAGAAAACCTTCATCTTTATAGCTCATGCTGTATAGTTGGTCTTCGTTAACAAGGGATAGTGCAGTGCCATTGATTTACCTTACATATTGTGTACACTTCTTATGTACGTTTAGTAAATCAATAACAACCTCTGGTACACTTCGGGTGGCTTTAGCAAATAACACCAGCAGCTGGGCCCATTTCAATTCAGCCAAGTGATCTGAAGGGCCTAAGCAGCCAGCCAGCCCGTCACAAAGCAAACCCTAATCAGCAACCTCTTCTCTCTTCTTTGATCAGCCTGAGCCTTCACCACCGCAACCCTAGCGCCAGCCGCCTCGTGTGCTACCTTCAGCCTCCTCCTATCTGTCTAGCCGCCACCTGCTCCTTCAGCGTTAGCAGCCGCCACATCAGCTTTTCCTACCGCCGCCTCCTGACTAAGCTCGACCGCCGCCCGTTGCCGCACGGGCCCAATCCTGGCTGCGCTCGCGCCACCCTTGCCGCCGCGCCCGCTCGCTTGCGCCCGACCGTTGGCCGTCGAGCACGCCGCCACACCGTCGGGAACTGACGATTCCCACCGATTCACGCCTGTTCTTCGTCGGATTCAACCCGATCTGCTCTCGAGCTGCTTCCGCAGCCGCCGGATTCACCTCGAGAGCCCCCCCTTCCACCTTGCGCAGGAGCTGGCCTCGACCCCTCTGTCCCCGAGCTCGCTCGCCCGTGAACCACTCCGGGCCAGTTTGGCTGCGCCGCCCCCGAGAGTTTGTCTTCTCGGGGGCAACACGAGGTTAGATCTTGAACCTTGGCTCTGATGCCAAATGTTGGAAATCCGGGGTTAATTTCCTCTAAATTTATCTTTTGATTTATTCTCAAAGGGGGGCTGTATATATAGCCCCAAATTATAGAGTCCTAATCTAATACTACCTAGACTCTTACTCTTATTTGACTTGGACTCTATCTCTAGCTTTAGTTTAATCTAGAAAATGGGATTATTTCTAGCATATTATTGGATCTTGCTCGATGGCATCTTGTACTTTGCTGCTGGTTTTTGTTAAACTGGATTAAGTGAGCAGGTTGCAATTGTTACAATATGGTGATTGAATGAGATTGTTAGAAAGAGTTTAACCTTAATTACTATTCTCTGCAGCTTTGGCGTAAAATCTTCAGCTAATGAAGCAGTAACTGGCAAAGGCGGGTCAAGGTGGAGATCAGACGAATCTAGTGAAGATGAAGACGAGAAAAGAACATATTTGGAGAGTGGAGCTTCTCTTGGTACTAGAAGACGACCAAGACTTTCTAGAAGATGATATACCCTCATCCTTTGGGGGTTTAATTGTTCACAGGACCCCATTCTAATTCGTTTCAAGGAAAAATGCATCGCCCCTTTTGTTTCTTGGTAGTGACTGTTGTTGAAAAGTTTTGCACTGCCATGGCCGCTTGTAACAAAAGGTGCTAAAAGTTGAAAAGGCATACGCATGTTGCATTCACAGATGGTTTAGCGATCGGGTTGTATAATTCTCTCTTGTTTCTACTAAGAAAATACGAGACTAATATTTTTAGCACCCTCTGCAATAATTATATGCTCGTTTCATGGTTCATAGTCTTGTCGTTGCGTTCATAATCTACAGGAACAATGTGTAATACAGGGTATTTTTAGTATGTGCTCCGAATTTTAATTGATCATGATGGTAAGATATTTTTTATTTTAAAGATTTCATGTAATAATTATATGCTCGTTTCATGGTTCATAGTCTTGTCGTTGCGTTCATAATCTACAGGAACAATGTGTAATACAGGGTATTTTTAGTATGTGCTCCGAATTTTAATTGATCATGATGGCAAGATATTTTTTATTTTAAAGATTTCATGTAATAATTATATTCTCGTTTCATGGTTCATAGTCTTGTCGTTGCGTTCAAAATCTACAGGAACAATGTGTAATGCAGGGTACTTTTTAGTATGTGCTCCGAATTTTAATTGATCATGATGGTAAGATATTTTTTATTTTAAAGATTTCATGCAACGTCATCAACTAGAAAACAGGAGTCTGTAGGTAGTAACTTGACCTGACGACTGTGGCTACAAATTTCTCTCTTTGGATCGTCAGGCACGTTGAGACAAAACTAAAGTTTGCAGGTGATATCTGGTAAATGAATATGGTAACGCGACGGAATCGACTGAATCCGTTCTAGCCACTGAAATGGACACGGTTAGCAGTCCAGGTCCTACGTGTCTAGGAATCGTACATACTGGACAAAATGTTGTGTTATCATTCGATGCGCTGATTACGCGCACCTGACGTCCTTCCTGTGTGCTCGGTTTGCTGTCTTTACTTCTGTTCTGTGGGCTGCTGCCTCATCATGCTGACAAAGCACCTTGATTTTTGCGCCTTCTCTCTTTTAGTCTGATCTTGTACAACTAAAAGCTAGGTGTTGGAGTAGTTGAATGGTACCTGATACTGCTACTTTAGTCTGATCCTGTACGACTGCAAATCATTTCAGACCGAGAAACTTGCTGCGTACGCCAGTGATAGCGGGGGCACTCCAGCATCAATTACGATCAAATGCCATGTGCAGTTTGCTGCGAGCTCAGGTAGCAGCAATAACAAGGCTGACGTCTTTGTGGGGCGGCGCCACCGCAGTCGGCGACCGTCCGCGGCCCGGAACCGTGAGCCGGGCGCCCACCGTTTTCCGCCCGGCGGCGGGTCGCCGTCCGCCGGACCGCGCTTCCGCCGTGCGTGCTGGCTAGCCCTGCGTCCACCGCGCGGCCTCTGCTGGCCCCGGGACCGCGACGTCGGCGTCTTCTGTTTACGTGCGTTTCGCCCCGTGACCGCAACGGCGACCCGCCCGGTCGAGCCATCCGTTTCGAGATGAAAGCTCCGCGCGCATGAGCCTCGCACGCGAACTCGGTGAAAAGGAAAAGGCCACGCCTGTTTCCCAACAAACCGAGAGCGACTAGGCATCCGATCCAACAGCCGTTTTCTCCCGTCCCCTCGCCGCGCCAGGGTCCAGCGACCACCGCCCGAAACCGGCGAACAGCGAGTGGAGCGCCTCTACCTATTCTGAAGAGATTCTGAACTAATCAACCTAAAGAAAAGAAATAATAAACGAGAGAGAAGGAGCAGACAGGGCCCGTGCGGATAAGACTCCACCCCACCTGCGGAGGCGTCGCTTTCCTCTTATAACTAGCACTCCTCCGGGCACCGCCTCGCCCGCCTCGCAACGTTACAGGTGTCCCCCCGTCTTCCTCCCAACCCGGCACCCCTCCACTCTCCACTCCGCAACTCGTCCGTCCGTCCTCCCTGCTCTCGCTCTCGCGTCTCAGGTAAAGCAAAGCTGCCCCGCCTCCTCCTTTCCTTCTCCCCGGTCGCGTGGACGACCGGTAGTGCTAGTCCACCCTTGCGCCGTGAACCTGGCTGTCTGCTCTGTCTCGAGATGTGACCGTTGCTTTGCGTTCGTTCTCGGATCGAGCGACGGGGGAGCCGGGTAAATCTTCCTGCACGGCCGCGCCGTTCCTGCCTCTTGATTTACGCACGATCTGTTCCGTTTCGGTTTGTACCGGAAGGAGCCTATTAGTCTGCAGCTGCTCCGCTCGCTTGCTAGGTTTAGGCTGCTGGAGGAGGGAGAGGGGGTTTTAGGCGAGGGGAAGGAGAGAGTCAGACCCGTTTCGTAAAACTAGATTAAGTCGAAGTGTGCGCTCCGCTCCATTCCTCTCGCTGTGTCCAGTGCTCGATCCGTTCCTTCTCGTTTCACTTTCCTTTGTTTGTTTGTTTGTTTGGGTCCTATACGTACGAGGCCGCGTACGGAATCCTTTACGTTTGGTTCCCTTACCGACGCGCGTGATGCACCGACTGATTTCCTTCCGTTCTTGCTCTCGTGTTTGTTTTTTCTTACAGTCCTCGTCTCCACTGAGCGGCTCCTTTTTTCAGTTATCGAAGTTACAAAGAAAAAGTTCTTGGTCTCCAAAATTTTGCCGGCACAGGCTTGCCGCACCTAGTTTATGATTGGTCTGCACCTTTAGTCTCGGATCCCGGGTGATATGATAAAACTGAATCGGATGTCAGTATGTCACGGGCAGCCTAGTGAATGGACGGAGTATAAGTGTCCCTAGTGGAGAAGCCATTCTCTTGGTGTTGGCTGTTCCTTGTTGGTTTGATTGAGACATAGGACATAAATAAATGCGCTTGTTCTGCTCGATCAGCACCAAGTCCTCTGTTCGTTGGCTCAACTCTAACAACCAATACGGGACTGCCAAGAGTGTCTGAAAATGTTACTGTTGCAATTTCGCATCGAGTAGGCTGAATGTACTGGTAGTGGATAAAAGAATTACGTCAACGTCGATGTTGATTTATTGGTAGAATATACAGCATCTTGCCAGTTCTTTAGGAAGCTGGATCATTTGGCTATCTATTCCGCTACTGACTAAACGAATTTGATTTCTACTTTCATCATCTTATACTGGTCAGAGTATAAATGAATAGTTGGACATCCTTTTCATTGCCGCCACAACTTTGAAAACTAGCTCCCATTTGGTGCCGTGTCCCCAGTAGGATTGAGGTAGGATTTGTCTGTTTATGCAGAACGAATAGCACAATGACTATATTATTGCTGCGATGCATACACTTATCTGATCATTTGTGTTGCTTCCTTTCCAATTTTCTTTTCTATCCATCGCTTGGTCATGACCTGTCACTTTGCGTGGCGTGGCAGCATCCTCATCTCTGGCCAATCTCACCTCGTTGTTTCTTTTATATTTGACTGACCCAGAAGAAAATGCAACGGGCAATGCAAGCCGTCGGATCACATGGCAGTGTGCTTAAATCCGCTGTCCTGGGGCACATCAGTGCTCCAAAATCAGCTATGCTACCAGCTGCATTTTCACGCTTCATGTCAGTTTCACCTGCTAGCCTAGAGGAGCGTGGATTTGAAACTGCCACCGTTGCAGATATTCTGAAGACGAAGGGGAAGGGTGCTGATGGTTCTTGGCTCTTTTGCACCACTGAGGACACTGTCTACGATGCCGTCAAATCTGTATGTTTTCTCCGGTGATCATATTAGTTTCTTTCTTAACCGAATGGTCATTTAGTTCTATATTAGCAATGGTTATGTCTTGAATGATACACTCCTTTATCCAGATGACACAACACAACGTGGGAGCTCTAGTGGTCCTCAAACCTGGACAAGATAAATCAATTGCGGGCATTGTTACGGAGAGAGGTATTGGACTATTTTGCTTATTGACCTTTAAGCTGTCTAATTGAAAGCTATAGAGTCATATTCTATTATACTAATACCTTATTTAAAAAAAAATTGACACACTTGGCCGAATTGTTTTTCGAAAAAGGAAAAACCCACTTGGCCGAATTGTTAATCACTACTTGCATTATATTGCCAAAAGTAATGCTTCCCGGTGCCAATTATTTAAGAAGCAGAGGAAGTTACATTGGTTTCCCTAACAAAAAATCGATAAGCTAGTTGGTTTCATGTGCTTGTAGAGTTCAGGGTAATATACGCCGGACCTCTTGGTCGGGATTTTCGAAAAAAAAAGAGTTCAGGGTAAAACAAGCAAGCAAGATTCAGAAATGGGAGCATTAAAAATGACATGCAACAAGCAATATTACCCCAGACCAGCAGTTAACTGCATAGCAAGATTGTCCTTGTCCCAGAACAACAGTTTACTGCATGTGCCTAATACCTGATTCTTGACTTGTCAGATTATCTCAGGAAGATCATAGTGCAAGGACGGTCATCCAAGTCAACTAAAGTTGGTGACATCATGACTGAGGAGGTACTCTTCCTGCTCTTTATTGTTTTTGCACCATTCCTAGAATCATATTTTGGATGAGAAGCCTAGTTGATGAAGACTAACTTTGACAGAACAAGCTGATAACGGTGAAACCTAATACCCGAGTCCTCCAAGCAATGCAGCTAATGACAGGTAACCATCTCTGGCACCTTATGTTTGCAACGCTAGAATTCTCGAAAGAGCTGAAATCGACCATGACTGTGGTGCTGATCTGCGCGCAGAAAATCGTATCAGACACATCCCGGTTATCGAGGGCACAGGGATGCTGGGGATGGTCTCCATTGGAGACGTCGTCCGTGCAGTGGTCTCTGAGCACAGGGAGGAGCTGAACCGGCTCAACGCCTACATCCAGGGGAGCTACTAGGACACCTGCAGCGGCGCTCACAGCTAGGTGTCCCCTTCGAATCTCAATAACACCCGGGACAATGATGATGACGAAATAGGCTGTGGTTTCATGGACTCTTGTGATGGTGTTTTTTTTCTTCTTCTTCGACGTGTGCATATTGTCACGGTGCGCGTGACGTTGGGCTAGTTTGGTTGACGCCCTGGCAATCGTGCCTGTGGCAAGCATCGCTCCCAGGCGTCCGATTTCAGACGCCCGAGGCTGCGATCTGCGCCTCGTGGGCGACCTGCCTGTGAGGGGCAGCGACCATTGTGCCTGGCGCTGGGCGCAGAAACCTCTGATGCGGTGGAAACACCTGAAATAAAAGCGTGTCTTCGTGTGCTGTCTCTGAAACATTTTTGGTTCGGCCACTGCTCTTGTGAATTCGGTGGTAGTGGACGAGATCGTGTTAACGTGGTCATCAGGTATTTGCTGTTTAGAAACTGAAGAGTTCGAATTGACGTGCCCTCGAAAAAAAATGGGAATTGATATGGCCGTTGCTGTAGTTTTCTCGCCCGTGTAGATCGCTGGCAGGCTGCAGACCTGCAGTGTTTCCTCCGATGACCCTCAAGTTGAATAGTTCAGGCGTTTTTTGGTTACGTTCGTCGCGTTAGTAGTCCATAGTTGGTCGTGCTAATGTCAGTTTTCTCGCCTATGTGCATCGCGTTAGGGTTCTTGCTTTTGTGTTGCCCTGGTCTGTCGCCGGTCTCGGTCGTATCCGTGGTCGAACTGCTTTCCAAGTTTATTCGTCTGTTCGTGGTCTCAGCCGACACGTGAAGAAGCTCCAGAAAATTCAGCGCGTCCCAGACTTCGTCGAGCAGCCTTTCCCGATGTCTCCAGCGCACGAACAGGTCTTCGGCAACGACACCGTCAAATGCACGATGACGGACAAATGCGTCTCACTTCTCAATGCTCCTGTCGCGGCAGCACGTGAGCCTGCAAAGGCAGATTCGCCAATATACTTAATGCAGGCATTAATACAGCTACCACCAGAGAACTAACTACTATTGTGCTCCCCTAATCGTTTGGTTCGCTGTCCTAACTCGAAACAGAGTCGGATAAAAGAAGGACGGCGCATTGGATCGCACTTGCGTTGCATGGCCGAATCTGATGATGGACAACAACTTGCTGCAAACGCTGGAGCTCGAAAAGAATCTGACGCCCACGAGTACTATAACCCGTCGTGCCATTGATGGCGTATGTCGTTCGTCCCCAAATCATTGCCGCCGCAAAGCGATTTCATTTATTTTTCTAATGCTGAACATCACGCCTCTCACGAGTCCAAGAAAGAAGTAAAAGAATAGGAGCAATACGGCAAACACAGCTTCGCTCCTCCCATCAAATGGCAGGCACCGATTATCAAATGGCAGTCGCTTGCCGTGCAAGTGAAGCAGTAGATGTGAAAGATCATGAACTCAAGTAGGGTTGGGTTAGGAAAAAAATATCGTAATTACCAATGGGCAATGCGTTGCCTCCAACAATTGCTGCTTGATTGAATCGGCAGGGAAGAATTGCAATCATTAAACTGTACAGTTGGTTTTCAAATTCATAAGGAAACAGAATTGAACGAAGAGATTTGATCAGTCTGTTCGTCTCTCCTGCTTCCAAATTCCAATCTCCATTGCTTCCCTTCTCCTGTTGTTGCCAGTAAAACCGGAGGCGTCGCGCGTTGGGGCGTCATCATCGATGGCTAAACTATCGGTAGCATATCAGTAGCGGGGCCGGCGGCTATCGGCGGCCGGAGAGGCGGTTGAGCCAGGCGTCGCGGAGCTGGAGCTCGACAGGGTCGCCGAAGCACTGCGCCCGGGCGAGGCAGAAGTGCGTGCAGAGCCCCGCCGACGAGCGCACGCCGCAGGTGTCGAGCACGTAGCACGACGCGCAGTCCATCCCGCGCGCCTGCACCACCAGCCCCCACATCTGCCGCGCGGAGGCGCCCCCGTCCGCCAACTGCTCCACCAGGATGACCCCGTCCGGCCGCCGCTGCCCGCCTGTCCCCCACCTCCGCCGCACGTCCGGCCAGCTCTCCGCCTCCGCGGGCTCCCGCCGCACCGTGACGCGCTCCCCCTCGCCGTCGTCGTCGCTGAACAGGTGCACAAGGAACGGCGCCTCCCCGATGTTCCGCACGATCTCCGCGATCGACTCCCGCATCCACCCCTCCACCTTCTCCTCGCCGATCCTCCCCGCCACCTCGGTCTCCCCCTCTTCGGTCCCAGAAGCGCTCCCCAACAGCCCCGTCTCCCGCCGGTGGACCTGCGGCCCGCCGGGCGCGTCCGCGACCGCCGCGCGCAGGCGCACCGAAGACGCCCGCCGCGTGGCCACGGTCACGAAGGACGGCGGCATCCGTGCCCGCAGCCGCGGCGAGAGCGCCACGGACGACGACGACGCCGAGCCGTACCCTCGCACGGGAGGCGCCGCCATGGGTGATCTGAGGCGCCGAAGTGACGGTGAGTTCGGCAGTGATCAGCAGCAGCAAGACGAGAAGCCCGAACGAGTCGCCGTTGCGTTTACGCCGGCGAGGAACGGGCGGTCCGCGTTGAAATAGGTTGGGGACGGCGTGGAATTGAGGAAGCCGGCAAGCTAAGAGGTTTCCGACGCGGAACCGCCTGTTCCTTCTCGTAACAGACTCTCCTGCTCGCGTGGCGTCCTACGTGGACATAAGTTTAGGATCCCGTACGGTCAGGAAGCGTCTATGGTCCTTTCTGTGGCGGATCGGGCGGTTGCTATTGGCTCGTATTCGTGCGCGGTGTAACGTGGGGGAAAGGAACGTGCGGCGCGCGGGCTCGCGCGCCACGGCACGCTCCGGCACGCAGCGGGCGGGAGGCGGGAAGGGGATTCGCACGCGCCACGACGGACTGGACCGACACGTCAGCGCGCCGCGACGCGGCCACGTCGGATTGGCCGGGGGCGGCTTTTCGGTATTTCCGGTCGCGCGCCGACCAGCCTCGCGCCGTGTTTCTGATTCGGCGGTGGTTGCGTGTGGGTCTCGTTTTGCTCGTGACGCTGGCGCGACACGGGCACTCTCACGTGCGGGCGGCTGCCTCGATCAGCGGGTCCTGGTTCCGGTGGACCTGCTTGCTAGGCGCTGGGGCTTATTTGGATAGGTAAAATGAGTGGAGTTGGATAGAATAAAGTGGAAAATAAATTAATTTTTAATCTTTTTCGATCCACTATGAATTAAGAAAATTCGTCCGCATCTAAACAAAATCTGGGGATTTTTTTTATTCCGCTGGCACTCCAAATCTTTTCTAAGGCCACTTCAATTCTGGAGTGGAGCCACATTATCCTGGACCTCTGTTGCCATATGACTTCCACCCGGAAATTCAGCTTAACGATGTCGCCTACCAATTCAATCTCTTCATGGTGATGGTCCAGTCCGAGCTGGGTCTGGCCGCAGCCCGATCAACTCATCATTCAGCTCCGACAGCTCCTTCCTCACGTGGCCAAACGATCGCCCCTCCCGGTCAGTAACCTAGGCGTCCAGAGACAACAGCAGGTTTCTCCCTGAGCGTGCATGCCTTGCACCGTTTCGCCACGTGTCTGCCAACGTAGGGACTAGGGACTGGACAGCTAGCAGCGGTATGGTGGTCCGTTCACTCGAACGTTCTCCAACAAACGGGCTCGATTGGGCCCAAAGAGAGAATCCCAACTTGGGCCGAACCAGATGCTGTGCCTAAGAGGGCCTCAAGATTCGCCGAATCTAAAGTCCAGCCCGATGCCGCACCAGTTAGGCCAGGGCCAGGTGACGTCCGTATCTTTCTCGGCCTTGCCGACCGTCCGTTTCTGTACAGCCTGGTCAGCGTCCTTTTTTCTTGCCCCTGAAGGAGCCTGCGTTGATGGCATCGATCGCCCGCACCGGTGAGCGATTCGGTGCGCCAGACGTACGCGGACCCGACGCGACGCCAGCCCCAGAAAATATTCCACTTGTCTCCATCCGCCCTCGTCAACCGCGCGGCGCACGCCTTCCTTCCGCTTTCCTCCCCCCTCCCTGATCCATCCCAACCCCAAGGTAGGAGGAGTACTGGAGTAAAGTAAGCGCACCCGAGAACCTTCGCTTTCTCGCCGTTGCAGTGGACGCCCCCGGATTCCTCGCGGCACAAAAGGAGGGCAACCATCTGTGGAAGTCGATCTGGTCGGTCGACAGAGCCCGAGCGCCCGACGCTTCGGTCCCGTCCCAGGCAGCAGCAGCTTCCGATGGCGGCGCCGTCGTGGGCCGCCCCGCCGCCGGGTAACCCTTACGGGCAGGGGCACGAGAGCCAGCATCAGGCCGGGCCGCGCCCGCAGGAAACGGCGGTGGCCGTGACCGCCGCCAGCAACGGCGTGGGCAACCCCTACGTGGTCGTCACCCCCGCGGCCGCGTCCCCGTCTCCATGCCAGAGTACGCGCATCTGCACCTCCTTCGAACCCGCTCGTCTTCTGCAACTTTCCGCGCGCCGCGCCTTAACGCGTTTGCTCGCTCGAATGAACGGTTGCGTCGCAGCCGTGATGAAGGCGCTGGGCCGGTACGGCAAGCTGCTGGAGGACGGCACCCGCAAGGCCGCCGACGCCACCGGCAACATCTGGCACCACCGTACGTTCTCTGCCCGCCCTCTGATCCTTCCGCCTCACCAGTTCTTCTCTCGCTGACATGACGCCGGTGCCTGCGCGACCACCTCTGCCTAGTCCGGACGGCGCCGAACATCGCGGACGCGGCGGTGGCGCGGCTGACGCAGGGGACCAAGGTGTACGCGGAGGGCGGGCACGACAGGGTGTTCCACCAGACGTTCGGCGCCACGCCCGGGGAGAAGCTGCGCAAGGCCTACGCCTGCTACCTCTCCACCTCGTCCGGCCCCGTCATCGGCACGCTCTACCTCTCCACGGCGCGCCTCGCCTTCTGCAGCGACAGCCCGCTCTACTACCAGGGCCCTGCCGGCCATCCGCCCGAGTGCATGTACTACAAGGCAAGTTCAGTAACCGGTTTTCCAGTGTTCGGTTCAACTCAACTTCAATTGATCAGTTCAGCCCGCAGCAGTTAATGATCACTCTATTATCAGCGAACAATCAGTGCACGTTGCTGCAACAATATGAGCCCTAGCTCCTAGATGCTACTCTCACCTGTTTTTCTCTGTGTGAAATTGACTTGCAGGTGGTGCTTCCCCTGAACCAGGTGAGGTCAGTCAACCCTTCGGCCAGTACGCGCAACAGGTCCGAGAGGTACATCCAGGTCACCACCATGGATAACCACGAGTTCTGGTTCATGGGGTTCGTGAATTACGACAAGGCGCTGAAGAATCTCTACGAGGCCCTGCAGCATCGCGATGTCCACGGCCACCACCACAGTTGATTCTGCTTCGATCTCATGCTATCACTGATCCGACCAGTGCAATGTACTTCTTTCGTGATGATCTGTGAGAGACTGGCCTTTTCACTATCTCAAATTGATGTTCTTGAATAAGAAAAACACTGAAATATCCTGATGTGTACTCGTGTTACTATCTAATCAAGTACAGAACGCATAGCATATAAATATAAGCTTTAAAGTTTTCACTTTCGAGTGCTCTTTTTCATGTCATATTAGACTGGATCTGCTCCTACGTTACAAAGTTGGAACCCTGAACGTCACATACGAAGTGCAACTTTACAACAGGCAACAACATATTACACTGTAGAAGCCGCCGTTTCTGCATCGATCATCGGATCATGTACAATAAGGGGTTGCAAATGCAAGCTTACATGCTCAGATGAGGCTAAGGAAATGGCTAGTGTCTCACGATTTACAACAACATTGCATAGGAAAACTGTCGTTGGCGATACCGCTTTAGCCTTTGTTCTATACCGGTTCATTCATCACGGGGTCGATATATGTCGTCGCAGCTGGGCGTGTTGTATAGCTCAGCTCAGCGATGCGGTGGTGGCGCGCGAAGAGAAGCGTGCGTGGACCGTGGATGGACGTATATGCTATTTACCCGTAAGCGTGGGCGGTCTGGTCGATGGAGTCGACGCGGTTCTTGATCGCTTCGAGCTTGGCCTTGACGCTGAGGTCGATGACGTGCGAGTCGTCGGTGCCGTAGCAGACGACGAACCCCGCGATCAGGGACGGGTCGACGACGTTCTCGATCTTGAGGCTCGTGAACCCGGTGATCCGGCGCATCTTGCGCGCGATGAGCTCGGTCTGGCGCGCGTCCAGCTCCACGGCGGAGGTCACGACCACCCGGAGCGCGAGCACGTGCGGCGGTGCCGGCGGCGCGGGGCCGTGCTCTGCCTCCGCGGCGCCGACGGAGATCGCGCCGCCGTTCCAGTCCGGCGTGAGCGACCGCAGGAAGTCGAGTGTGAGCGGCTTGAATGGCGGCGCCGGGGCCGGGGCCTCCTGCTCGACGGCGACGTAGCCCCCCGCCCGCCGCGGCGTCCGCGCCTGCCACCTCGGGGAGGCGTCGTGCGCGTGGCTCGGCCCGTCGAAGCGTACCGACGCCGGCGTGAGCGGGCTCTCCTTGGCCGCCGGGAACACCGGGTGGCCGCCGGGGTTGATGGGCTGGTTCAAGACGTTCATCGCTCTGCACAACCGCATCCCGGCGTCAGCCAATCGCATCGAGCTACATAAAGAGCTCCCGATGCATTGAAACCATGTTCGCCGACACGAACGCGCTAGCAAGGCCTAGTAGCAACCAAACGAATTCACCCACGCCAAAAACTCTCCCCTATTTTCAAAGCACACGCATGAACATGATGCTACCAAGAACAAGAGCAAGAGCTAGATCGACTACAGCAGTATAAGAACAAGAACCACCATCACCAGACAGCAAGACACGCGCGAACACTGATGCTAACCTGCGGAGCGGTAGAGCTCCTCTCGAGCAGCCGGTGACCGGAGGAGGAATCGAGGCGGGGAGAACTAAGCAATCAGGTTGAAGGGAGTTGCGGCGGCGGAGCAGGACAAGGGCGCGGTAGGTAACGCTAGCTGGCTACCGAGGTGAGGCGCAGATACGCCAGCCGGTGTGGTGGGGATAAGGTGGCTAGCAGCTGGTGCCGAGCGGACGCCGGGAGGAGGAGCGGGAGAATTCGGCGTGCGCACGACGCGGCCCCCGGCAGCCGCACACGCCCCATCCGTGGAGAAAGCTCCCGTGTGGTCACCGGTCATTCGAGCGCGAGCCCCCCCGCGCGCCACCGCCTCCTATCCGGCCAACGCACGCACCCAGCACGAGCGCGACGGGTCCTCACGTTTTTGCACGGCCGCTGTGTTTTTCACGGACGGGACGCGGAGGCATGGGCGCCCGTTCGCATGCGTGTGGGCGCGACATGCCGTGTGGTGCAGGAGCGCGCCGTATCGCGGCTGCGATTTTTTGGTCTCTCCTCGACGCCAAAACTTCTTTGGAGAGATTCAGATCGTTTCTAGGCCAAGGTTTTGTTCTCTGAATCCTGGTTTCTCGGGTGGCGAGGAAGCTGGCACGTACGCTGCTAGTTTTGCGGCTTTGTTCCAGTTCCAGTCTTCCAGATGCTAATAATGCCCGTCGTGGCTCTCCGCGTCTTGCGATCGGCACCCACAAAAGTCCATCTGGGTTTTACGTATAAGACAACCCAGCCCAACGCACGGGCCCTTGCCAGCCCGAGCATGACGCCAACCGGGCTGTATCGTGCTTGGGCCGGGCCAAACTGACCGGGGCCCGTGCGGGTCCATTTGACACCGCCCACATGCTCAGAAGCTTGGGCTGCAAAGATCCCAGCCAGCCAGCCAGCCAGTTTTTTATTTATTTTTGGCATTGTTGTTAAACAATTTAATATTAATAACATCCAAATATTTTTTTAAAAACTAGCTACCCTATCGTCCACGGCGTGGACGATTTGTCCACGTGGACATCCTGTCGTCCACGTCGTGGACGATTGGGTCACGTATGCAACCCTGTCCTCCACGGCGTGGACGACTAGGCCACGTATGGACGACAGGCCTGGGAGGCTTGATTGCTCTTTGCAGCAAATATTATAAGATTAGGTTTTTACCATCCATTTACAAATGCTTAGATACATTTTTACAAAATGTTTTTATAGAATTAATGTAGTATATTGTGTTATGATTTTATATAAATTGTTTAATTTGATTTTTGTTGAATGGATTCTATGTTACGAAATTTTGAATTATGTAACACGATCATAAAATTTATTATTTCTTATTATGGATGTAAATGTAACTAAATTTAGCAAAATAACAGCAACGATTCATTTAAATCAGGGCCTCTTTCGAATTGTGGTCCAGTATCATTGGTGAATACACCAAAAATCCAAGTAACCAAATATCTCTGCGTGCCAATTTATGTGCAAAGTCTCCTTAAAAAATACTGTGACACATATATACTTGGAGATAATTGACTCCGACTCCAGGCAGCAATGACATGAGAACAAGGTTTATGCAGTAGCTTTGGCTTCATACATGTACATATGGCAGAGTTCTCACGAAGAACACACTCATGCACAGTCCGTTCACTCGTGGCACAACGTCTGCCTCTGTCTCTGCATGTGATCTCAAACCTGTTCTGCACAGTTCCAGTTTGTTTAACACTGTGCAAATGAAACTTTTTAATCTTCTCGTCCATGTAGTCACAAACAAATCTTAAGAAAACTAAATTAGGATCAGCCATCAATAGGGAAGCTTTTGCAAAACGTTTACGAAAGTATTTCATCGTTTCATTCAATATTCCTTCAATGATACCAACTAGTGGTAAAACTCTTGACCCACGTAGTACAAAGTTGTAGACCTATATGAAAGTTGTATCATTTTGTAGTCTTACCATTGTTAAGATATATTTAAAGTATAACAAATAATTACATACCTCTGCTAAATTAATTGTCATAATTCCGTACCTAGCACCATGTGTCTCATATAACAATGACCATTTCTCTTTCGGCTCATTATGAATCCAATGTGAGAAACATCTGATAGATGATCCAGCCCTACGAGATAAAGTTTGTTCAATTGATAGATGATCCAGCCCATATTGCATAGCTCTTGAAGCATAAGCACGCCACACGGGTGTTCCGTTTAGCGGCAGTAGTTCCCAAAAATGAATGTCACTTGAACGGCTGATAACTCCGCTTATTTTCAACTCATATTCATCCTCACTCAGTTTAAAAACTTTCAACAACCATCTGTATATACTCATAAATATCCGTTCCGTTGGACTAGGTATTCTCTAATTTATAAAAGGGAGTCCAGATAGATCTACTCCACTCAAATTGTAGCTAATTTCGTCATCTCCATAAAAGATTTGAAATTCTACTTTATTTGACATACCTAGCATATGTATATACGCAATTTAATAATTGTCACAAAGAGTAACCATAATTGAATTAAAACAAATTGTATTAAAAATAATAATATATACTTAACTATAAAATAAGTTAACCTAATCAACGCGATAACATAACTAACCTATAAACTTAATTAAAAAAATTGTCTAAATCTAATAATGATGCTAAGATTAAAATTTAAAGTTTCAAATAAATTTACATAAATTAATTGTACCTAATCAACAGTAATAACTTAACTAAACGTAATAAACAAAATAAACTAAGCTAGAAACCTATAAAAGATAACATATAAACTAAAATTAACGACTAATATAAAATTTATATTGCAAACTAACTAATGAATAAAATTACAATCTAACTTAATTCTAAAAACAATCTAACTAAGTCCTAATATGAATCTAACTAAGAAAAAACTAGTATTTAAGTATAAACTATCTAAAATGCATAATTAAAATAAGTAATTTTATAGGTTCTTATTTATTTCTATAATTTTTTACTGTTTTCTTTTTTATTTTTTTTCTTTTCTTTCTTCTTTTCTTTTCTTCCTCTTCTCTTCCTCTTCCTCTTCTCCTTCCCCTTCCCTCCTCTTTGTGGTGTTCTTGTGTGGAGATGGTCCCCCCGGAGGGGCTGTATATATAGGACATCCCGTCGTCCACGGCGTGGACGACAGGACACGTTGGTCCAACGGTCCCGTGACCGTTGGACCGACGTAGAGTCTACGTGGGCTCCTGTCGTCCACGCTGTGGACGACACCTTCCTGTCGTCCACGGGTGGACGACAGGATGTCCACGTGGACAAATTTAGTTTTACAAAAAATATTTGGATTTTATTAATATTAAATTCTTTAACAACAGTGCTATAACAAGGGAAAATATGTAGTTGAAACCAACGATTAGATTAAAACATGGAGACCAATTTAAGAAAACCATGCATACAAGTTCAAAATTTTTCTAAAAAATTGCATGTATATAGTGAGATACAGTGATACATGCGAAATTTTAGATCCAAAGACATCATAATTTGAGAGATAGAAAAACGACGAAAATGTGATGCAACAAGATGTTTTTGTTTATACCACCAAGATTTTTTCGTTTTTGTATCTCTAAAAATAAGATGGTTTTGGACCTGGAATTTTGTATACGTGTATCACTCCATCTCATCTACAAATAGGCCATTTTCATATGTTTCTCAAGCTTGTTGAGTCGGTTTCTATATTTCCACCTGACTAGTGGTTCCGCACTACAGATTTCTCCTACAACAAATCAGAACACTTATGATTTTCCAAAAGACACCTCCACAACTCTTTTATTTTCTGTTCATAGCCACCTACCCACTAACCACAATTCATGTTGTGGGTTCCCTGATGGGCCATGAAAACGTTTTTGTTTTTAACAATGATGGGCTAGGGAGGAATACGGTATCAAACTGTTGCCCTGATGTTTGTAACTGCTGCCATCATATTAGAGTATAACTATTGCCTTGATGTTTGTAGCTGCTGCCATCATATTAGATTATAATTGATGCCTTGATGTTAGGATCTGTAACAGCCATCACCTTGTAACCTCGCCTATATAAACGGCCTCATGATCAATGGAAAGCAGTGGTTTGTGCATCACTTTCATGGTAATCAGAGCGCGACACGATCCAATTCTTTACACTCACTGCATCCCTCCCGATGTCGTCAAGTCCCTCAGATATGTCTAGTACTTCTTCTTCTACCTCTGCCAACACCATCTCCTCCCTATCCAGTGCCACTCAATCTGTGAATATCACCAGTTTAAACATAGTTCATCTCGACGTGTTCTCCACGGCGTACAGGCGCTGGAAACGACTGTTCCTCATCATTCTCGGGCGCTTCCATCTTTGCCACCATGTTGATGGGTCTGATCCCGACACGATTATCCCATCTGGATTCAGGAGGATTTGACGGTCCTCATGTGGATTCACGCCACTCTGGCTGATGATCTCTTAGACTTTGTCATGGAGGATGATAAAACCGCGTGCGGCGTCTGGTGGAAGATTGTTGAATATTTCTTTAGAAACAAGTCTAGCGGTGTTGTGCAGCTAGAGCGGGAACTTCACAATCTCAGTCAAAGTGACCTCTCTGCCTCTATGTACTGTCACAAACTGAAGACCCTCGCAGATTCTCTTGTCGACTGTGACCGACCGGTCACAGATTGTGCTCTTGTGCATCAGCTGATCCGTGGTTTAAATCCTAAGTATCATGTGTTGCGTCAACTTTTGCCTGCTTTACCTTCTTTTCCAACCTTTATGGAGGCTCGTGATCAACTTATTGTTTCTGAAAATTCACTTGCTTCGTCCACACTAACAACACAAAAAAAACGTTCACTGTCAATGACACTCCACCTGAAAACAATGCCCAAGGACGTGATGTTGAACGTGACGGTGACCGTGGCAATTCTCCAACTCCATCTCTTGGACGTGGCCGTAGTAGTTATCGTGGTCGTGGTGATCGAGGTCCTAACAATGGTCGTGGCTCTAGAGGCTACCCTCCATGGAGGTAAAATATTCCACCTTGGGTCACCTCGTAACTCACACATGGACAACCCTGGCGTCCACCATGGACAGGATCAACATGACCTAGTGTTCTAGGATCTCGTCCTCAAGGAGGACATGTGTTCAATACTTACCTCTCTTAGCCTTCCACACAACAGTCGCCTTCTGCAACTTCCTCCTACGACACGTCTCGTCTTCTTCACGTGTTACGCTCGGTTTTATAAAAAGCAAAAACCGGTCGCAAACTACATGTATGCCAGGATCGGTTTAATTATACATGTAGGACAAATAGTGATAAATAATTATATATCAAAAATAAATGTATTTATACCTTAATTGTGTCTCGAGTAGCAGCGAAAGGGGAGAAGCTTCTAGGGCCGTCCACAGGCGAATCGACTGGGAGCTACGTGACCTTTTTCACCCCGTCTTTATTTGATCTTATTTTCACTGAGCAACATTTATAATAAAGGAAAAAGAAAAACGCTTAAGTACATAGAGTACTCAGCAAGTGTGGGAAAGTTATGCATGATGTGAGGCAAAAATCAAGTAAGACTAAACACGACTCATGCACTACGCAATCCTATCCTTAGTCTTATTAAGCATCCTATTTACTAGGTGAACATCCCAACTATCCCAACCAAGTCTCCGAGTATCGCCAAAACCATCTGTATCCATCTCCCAAAGACCACCAACCACATTCCAAAACCAACCAATACAACTCATGCTAATCATGAGAGAGTTACTAGCCCGCTCTTGACCGTGAGCACGGCTGTCGAGACAGTTTTAACTCTGTAGAGTTTGTACTCTTTACCCACAAGTCGTGATTCCGTCCCCTATCACCAGGTGGACTAAAACCTCCCTTTTACCCATGGTAACTAGCCAAATTTCACACTTCCAAAGGTATGCTGTCAGGAGATCACGATGTGACCTTTACAAAGGGAATCCCGACGAGCATGAGCCCACTGAGGTTTCACCCCTGCGGCCTCCTGAAGTCTATTTTACCTCCGCCTGCAGTGGCCCCCTCTTGAGCCTTGCGGATCCTAGGGTAGTCCTGCTCGACTCCCATCCCCCGCACCTACCAAACACTCACACTACATCGGGAATACACCTAATTACTTAGTCACTCTGTCCTATACCAGTTCTTGTGTTGGCACGATATAAGCTAGTTCACGGAGTTCCACGAACCGGTCCTTAGAATCTACGCAGGCACTAACCACCAGCCCGAGTCTCGTGCATATGCACCAACGGCGTACCAACCAGCCTGCTAGATTCCTATCTCTACTCTTCACACACACGCACACACACGCACACACACACACACACAAACACACACACACACACACACACACACACACACACACACACACACACACACACACACACACACACACACACACACACACACATATATATATATATATATATATATATATATATATATATATATATATATATATATATATATATATATATATATATATACACACACACACACACACACAACAACAACAACAACATCTCAATGATCATGATAATAACAATTATGTAAATTACTCCCATCCTAACATCTAAGCAGGGCTAAGCATGTGAAACGACATATAGTAAAACCTAGCTAACCCAAGCCAAGGCTACAAGGAAGACATGGAAATTCTAGTAAACAAACCTAGCATGGGATTCATATTAATGGAATTCATATTAAGACCATGCATGTAATTTCTAGCTAAAAACCCTAAAAAGGAGCAAAGTGGTCAAGGGCACTTGCCTTTTTCTTATATCATTGCTCAGTGCACGGATCGAACTCTTGATATTCAAGGTATGGGGCTTGCAGGTCGAACGTCGGCTCGGGGTTGATTTGATCCATGCCATCGCGGATGAAAAGAAAATAGCGAGGAAACAAATAAGAAAACGGTATACAACACTGTAACATATTAATTATCAAGCCCACAAGAAATCCTAATTTTTTTATCACCATGTGTATGTTCATGTAAGGGTCTTGTGCAAACAACTATTACTAGAACCTAAGTAAAATTTTAACGTGTTTTATGGTGATTATGTCAAATCAGCAATTCTCTAGGATTTTAGGGGTATTTTCAGCAATAACGCAGGGTTAAAGTGCGAACCTTATGCTAACAGGGGTATTTTGAAATTTTCAGCAGCTGCACTAGGGTGTACTTGTCATATTCAGCAAGGAAACATGGGAAAAACTGTAATTCCAGCATTATTTAGGGGTTAATTTACATGTACAGCTCAAGCAGGGGCATTTTGGTAATTTGCATAACTAGCTAAGGTCCTATTTGCTAAATTACGACATGTTTTAGGGAAAGCTCATGTAATTTCAGCAACTAGCTAAAGATTGACTTGTAATTTCGGCATCTATAGGGGTATTATTTTCATTTCAGCAGCTACACAGAGTCCTAAAGTGTAAATACAGCATTACCTAGGGGTGTTTTAGTCAAGTTCAGCCGGTTGCAGGGGTACTTTGGGAATTACAGAACCATACAGGGGGTTTTCTACAAGATTACAGCAGGGTATACAGATTTAAAATGTAAATTCATCTTGTCCTTGTGTGTTGGGGTAAATCCAGCACTAAAATGGGGCTAATAATGGGAAATCAGCATGAACAGGGACTTATTTGCTTAGTGGCAACATGGTGCAGGGGTTAAAATATTAAAACAGACTATGGAAGGGGTAAATTTGCAAAAACAGAAAACGTAGGGGTGTTTTATATGATTTTTAGGAAGGGTCCAGGGGTTTTGTGCAAGTTTAGCATGGTCCAAGGGGGTTTTGGGCATTTCCAGAATTATCGGAGGTGTCCATTTTGTTAATTCAAATTTATTACAAGGGCTCCTATGCATAAATAGAGGGTTGAGCTGCTTTTTCTAAAGTTTCCAGGGCTAAATCCTAAATTACAGAGGCTTCTAGGGCATATAGATGAACTCAGAGGGTCCAGGGTTCATTAGAGAAGTTTTCCAAACTGAACCTGAAAAAAAATGCTAATACCGGTGGCTAGAGGGGTCTAAAACTTAGTTTTCCGCAAAACTCCAAATTATCCTATTGTCCGAGGTTGATTCTACACAAAATTCAGGGCATAATTGCAAGGACCCGAAAAGTCTAGGGGGTTAGGTGCAAGGTTGACTGTAGGAAAAAGGAAATTTGACCGGGGCCGTCGGATTGGAGATCGGCGGCTGGGATTTTAAATCGCGAAGGGGTATCTCTGGTTTAATTCTAGCAATCAGTGCTTCGATCGAACGGTGAGGGTTAAACCCGGGGACCTCCGGCTGCCGGCGGTGATCCACGGGCGGCGTGCCATGTGTGCGGCCAAACCTCGCCGAGGTGATGTCAACTTGCACCTACGGGCTTCCTAACCCTAGCTAATCGACGGGATCGAGGGATAGAAAGTCGAGGATCTCACCTGGGGGCCTTGCGTGGTCCGGGGAGGCATCAGCGAGGACTTCCGATGACGAGGGGCGGCGACACCTTCAGGTCCTCGTAGAGGTGAGTCTTGGGGTGCTGTCCCCTCGTGGTTTTCGGTTCGACATCGCGTTCTGAGGCGAGGGAGAGGTGTGGACAAGGTCGGGGTTCCGAGAAACCGAAAGGAAACGGAGAAACAACGTGGTAGACGAGGGTTCTCACCGGAGAGTCGATCTCGACATTGACGTCCACCTGCACGAGGGAAGGTGACACGAATAAACGCCTACACAAGCGGAACAACCAGCGCTGGATCCAAGAGATAGTGAGGGTTTCAGGTAAGGTATGTTTGCCACACATATATCAAAGTATGGAAGATCACATTTCATGGACATCACCTTGCATAACCTTAAGGCGTGATGGCACAGGTGCCCTATAACCTTTCGGTTGAGGTCCAGCACCATGCGCGGGTCGAGCTCGACGGCGACGGCAACCTCGCAGCACCCGCGCACGCGGCATCAGGGCAGCCGCACCAGTACGTGACCCCATCGGCGCCTAAGACTGGGTCTGGGCGGAAGCACCACACCGGACACGACGGGCGCCACTATCGGTCCTCGGCAAGGGGCTGGGTGGTGTTGGGTCACGATGGCTTCTGGGGGCGATGGCGGAGAGGAGCCGCAATAGGGAGACGAACACATAGGGCGGTGGCGCTGAGGCAGTAGAAGCGGGGGCGCCGGCCGAGGACTGGAAGACGAACGCGATGTTCGGGAGAAACGCACCGGCCGGGGCTTGGGCGCCTTGGACGCGGCGGCGGAGTCCATGGGGACTGTGGCCTCGGGAGGAGGCGGAGACCCCGGTGGCGACGGGCAGAAGAGCGAAGCGGGGGTGGGGGCCGCGCGGCTAGGGTCTGCCGGGGCCACGAGGGCGAGGGCGCGCCGGTGCGCGCGAGCAGTGGGGAAGGCGACAACTGGCGGGCGGTGGGGCTCGAGGGATGGTGCGGCAGTGGGGGAGAGCGGGGGTCGGCGGTGCAGCGAGGTGCGGGAGGAAGCCGCCTGCTTCGAGGGGCGCGAGGCGGAGGAGAGGAGCGTGAGGGCGGAGGAGAAGGCGGGTGGGGATTCCGGTGGGGGAGACGGGAGGCGGCATTGTGGGAAGGAGGTGAGGGCCCGGAGGAAGGGCGCGACAACGCGGGGGGGGGGGGGGTCAGGAGGAGGAGGTGTCGTGGGGGAGGAGAGGGCGATGGTTCACGCTGCGCAGGCGGGGCGCTCGAGCAGGGGAGGAAGATCCGAAAGGCAGCGACCCTGAGGAGCGGGGGCCGGCGCAGGGTATCCGAGGCAAAAAGCAGTAGGGGAGTGCTTTCGGTTTGCCCTTGTTAGCGACTGAGCTCGGAAAGAAAGAGAGGAGGAGTGGACCACGAGGAGAAGACAACGGGTGGAAGAAAAAGATGGCACCGACATGTGGGACCCACTGATCAGTGAGGGTAAAATGAATCCAAGGTGGCGGGTTGGGCTAGGCTGAGGAGGTTAGTTTGCGTGTTTTGGCCCGTGTGGTCGTGAGTATTGAATTTGGGTACTTTTTCTTGTTTTATTTTAAATCTGGTTTCCTTTTTGATGTATGCAAATTTGTTTTTTCATTTCAAATTTCAATTTCTCTTCAATCCAGACTTGATTTTGAATGCGTTTCTAGCTTGTTTTAGAGTTTAAAATTTTCATTTACAAAATCTGAAATTCAGGGTGTTACAATACTACCCCCTTAAATGGAATCTCGTCCTGAGATTCCTGTGAGCTAGGCTTCGGGTGTCTCGTTAACGGGAGATGTCCTTCCTTGCGATTGACAGCACAGAGAGACACGATTTATCGGGGCGAGGTCTTATTGGAGTTATACTCATATATGAAAATGGGCAAGTCAAACGATGATGTAGATAGGATCAAGGGGTTTTGGTTCTTGTAAACTAGAATGCACCTACACAAGGTCGTTGGCTTCATTAAAATCTTTAAAGCTTGTTGTTTCGTTGGTCGAGCATCCTCTTGTTAATTCTTTCTTCTTCTCCAACTTTGTCAACCTGGTGTTTATCGAATCCAATCGTAACAGAGGTGTTTTAATGTGACGTGCTACCCTCCTTAAATAGCAAAGTGTTATTATTATTTGGTTTTTTCTTGTTTTCAAACAACGTGTTTCTATTTCGTTATTAGCAAACGCATGGTCTTCACTTGCGGAATAATTCTGGAACCTAAACGAGTGTCATATACTAATCATCAAGAAATCTTCTTCTCGCTCTGAGTTATCTTCGCACGTTGATCTTTAAGCTCCTGTCGGTTGAGTTGATTCTTCATCTTCATAAGTAAGGTCAAAAGGCAATCTTACGAGTCCATTCTAACTAAGGTTACATGCTTAGAGTCGATATATAGCTCTGATACCACTCTTTCACGCCTATTTTTACAAAAAGCAAAAACCGGCCGCAAACTACATGTATGTCAGGATCAGTTTAATCATACATGTAGGACCAATAGTGATAAATAGTTATATATAAAAAATAAACGCATTTATACCTTAATTGAGTCTCGAGTAGCAGCGGAAGAGGAGAAGCTTCTAGGGCCGTCCATATGCGAATCGACTGACAGCTACATGACCTTCTTCACTCCGTCTTTATTTGATCTTCTTTTCACTAAGCACCATTTGTAATAAAGGAAAAATAAAAACATCTGAGTAAATAGAGTACTCAGCAAGCGTGGGAAAGTTATGCGTGATGTGAAGCAAAAATCAAGGAAGGCTAAACACGGCTCATGCACTACGCAATCTTATCTTTAGTCTTATTAAGCATACTATTTACTAGGTGAACATCACAACCATCCCAATCAAGTCTCCGAGTATCGCCAAAACCATCTGTATCCATCTCCCAAAGACCACCAACCACGTCCCAAAACCAACCAATCCAATCCAACCCAATCCAACCCATGTTAATCATGAGAGAGTTACTATCCCGCTCTTGACCGTGAGCACGACTGTCTAGACAGTTTGGACTTTGAAGAGTTTGTACCCTTTACCCACAAGTTAAGATTTCGTCCCCTGTCGCCAGGTGGACTAAAACCTCCTTTTTGCCCGTGGTAGCTAGCCACATTTCACACCTAAGGTGTGCGGCTAGGAGATCACGATGTGACATTTACAAAGAGAATCCCGACGAGCATGAGCCCACTGAGGTTTCACCCCTGCGGCCTCCTGGAGTCCATTTTACCTCCGCCTGCAGTGGCCCCTTCTTGAGCCTTGCAGATCCCAGAGTAGTCCTGCCTGACTCCCATTCCCCGCACCTACCAAACACTCACACTACATCAGGAATACACCTAATTACTTGGTCACTCATACCAGTTCTTGTGGTGGCACGGTATAAGCTAGTTCACGGAGTCCCACGAACCGGTCCTTAGAATCTACGCAGGCACTAACCACCAGTCTGAGTCTCGTGCATACGCACCAACCGCGTATCAACTAGCCTGCTATATTCTTATCCCTACTCTCCATATATATATATATATATATATATATATATATATATATATATATATATATATATATATATATATATATATATATATATATATATATATATATATATATATATCCACAACAACATCTCAATGAACATGATAATAACAATTATGTAAATTACTCTCATCCCAACATATAAGCAGGGCTAAGCATGTGAAAACGACATATAGTAAAACCTAGCTAACCCAAGCCCAGGCTACAAGGAAGACATGGAAATTCTAGTAAACAAACCTAGCATGGGATTCATATTAAGACAATGCATGCAATTTCTAGCTAAAAACACTAAAAAGGAGCAAAGTGGTCAAGGGCACTTGCCTTTTTCTTATATCGTTGCTCAGTGCACGGATCGAACTCTTGATATTCAAGGTATGGGGCTTGCAGGTCGAACATTGGCTCGGGGTTGATTTGATCCATGCCATCGCGGATGAAAAGAAAATAGCGAGGAAACAAATAAGAAAAAGATATCCAACACTGTAACATATTAATTATCAAGCCCAAAAGAAACCCTAATTTTTGTATCACCATGTGTATGTTCATGCAAGGGTCTTGTGCAAACAACTATTACTAGAACCTAAGTAAAATTTTAACGTGTTTTAGGGTGATTATGTCAAATCAGCAATTCTCTAGGATTTTAGGGGTATTTTTAGCAATAACGCAGGGCTAAAGTGCGAACCTAATGCTAACAGGGGTATTTTGAAATTTTCAGCAGCTGCACTAGGGTGTACTTGTCATATTCAGCAAGGAAACATGGGAAAAACTGTAATTCTAGCATTATTTAGGGGTTAATTTACATGTACAGCTCAAGCAGGGGCATTTTGATAATTTACACAACTAGCTAAGGTCCTATTTGCTAAATTACGACATGTTTAGGGAAAGCTCATATAATTTCAGCAACTAGCTAAAGATTGACTTGTAATTTCAGCATCTATAGGGGTATTATTTTCATTTCAGCAGCTACACAGGGTCTTAAAGTGTAAATACAACAATATCTAGGGGTGTTTTAGTCAAGTTCAGCCGGTTGCAGGGGTACTTTGGGAATTACAGAACCATACAGAGGGGTTTTCTACAAGATTACAGCAGGGTATACAGATTTAAAATGTAAATTCAGCTTGTCCTTGTGTGTTGGGGGTAAATCCAGCACTAAAATGGGGCTAATAATGGGAAATCAGCATGAATAGGGGCTTATTTGCTTAATGGCAACAAGGTGCAGGGGTTAAAATATTAATACAGACTATGGCTGGGGTAAATTTGTAAAAACAGAAAATGTAGGGGTGTTTTATATGATTTTCAGCAAGGGTCCAGGGGTTTTGTCCAAGTTCAGCATGGTCTAAGGGGGTTTTGCGCATTTTCAGAATTATCCTAGGTGTCCATTTTATTAATTCAGATTTATTAAAGGGCTCCAATGCATAAACAGAGGATTGAGCTGCTTTTTCCAAAGTTTCCAGGGCTAAATCCTAAATTACAGAGGCTTCTAGGGCATATAGGTGAACTCAGAGGGTCCAGGGTTCATTAGAGAAGTTTTCCAAACCGACCAAGAAAAAAATGCTAATACTGGTGGCCAGAGGAGTCTAAAACTCAGTTTTCCGCAAAAACCCAAATTATCCTACTGTCCAAGGCTGATTCTACACAAAATTCAGGGCATAATTGCAAGGACTCGAAAAGTCTAGGTTGTTAGGTGCAAGGTTGACTGTAGGAAAAAGGAAATTTGACCGGGGCCGTCGGATTGGAGATCGGCGGCTGGGATTTTAAATCGCGAAGGGGTATCTCTGGTTTAATTCTAGCCATCAGTGCTTCGATCGAATGGTGGGGGTTAAACCCGGGGACCTTCGGCTTCCGGCGGTGATCCATGAGCGGCGTGCCATGTGCGCGGCCAAACCTCGCCGGGTGATGTTAAATTTGCACCTACGGGCTTTCTAACGCTAGCTAATCGACGGGATCGAGGGATAGAAAGTCGGGGATCTCACGTGGGGGCCTTGCGTGGTCCGGGGAGGCATCAGCGAGGACTTCCGACGACGAGGGGCGGCGGCACCTTCGGGTCCTCGTAGAGGTGAGTCTTGGGGTGTTGTCCCCTCGTGGTTTTCGATTCGACATCGCGTTCTGAGGCGAGGGAGAGGTGTGGACAAGGTAAGGGTTCGGAAAAACCGAAAGGAAACGGAGAAACAGCGGGGTAGACGAGGGTTCTCACCGGAGAGTCGGTCTCGACATTGACGTCCGTCTGCACGAGGGAAGGCAACACAGATAAACACCTGCACGAGCGGAACAACCAGCGCTGGATCTAGGAGACAGTGAGGGTTTCAGGTAAGGTATGTTCGCCACACATATATCAAAGTATGGAATATCACATTTCATAGACATCACCTTGCATAACCTTGAGGCGTGATGGCACGAGTGCCCTATAACCTTTCGGTTGAGGTCCAACACCATGCGTGGGTCGAGCTCGACAGCGACGACGACCTCGCAGCACCCGCGCACGCGGCATCGGGACAGCCGCACCAGTACGTGACCCCATCGGCGTTGAAGACTGGGTCTGGGCGGAAGCACCACGCCGGACACGACGGGGCGCCGCTATCGGTCCTTGGCGAGGGGCTGGGTGGTGTCGGGTCATGGCGGCTTCTGGGGGTGATGGCGGAGTGGAGCCGCAACAGGGAGACGAACACGTAGGGCGACGGCGCCGAGGTAGTGGAAGTGGGGGCGCCAGCCGGGGACTGGAAGACGAACTTGACGTTCGGGAGAAACGCATCGGCCGAGGCTTGGGCGCCTTGGACGCGTCGGCGGAGTCCATGGGGACTGTGGCCTCGGGAGGAGGCGGAGACCCCGGTGGCGATGGGGAGAAGAGCGAGGTGGAGGTGGGGGCGGCGCAGCTAGGATCTGCCGGGGGCGCGCCGGTGCGCACGAGCAGTGGGGAAGGGTGCGGCTGGCGGACGGTGGGGCTCGAGGGATGGTGCGGCAGTGGGGGAGAGCAGGGGTCGGCGGTGCAGCGAGGTGCGGGAGGAAGCCGCGTGCCTCGAGGGGCGCGAGGCGAAGGAGAGGAGCGCGAGGGCGGAGGAGAAGACGGGCAGGGATTCCGGTGGGGAAGAGGGGAGGTGACGTCGTGGGAAGGAGGTGAAGGCCCGGAGGAAGGGCGCGGCAGCGCGTGGGGGGGTCAGGAGGAGGAGGCGCCATGGGGGAGGAGAGAGCGGTGGTTCGCACTACGCAGGCGGGGCGCTCGAGTAGGGGAGGAAGAGCCGAAAGGCAGTGACCCTGAGGAGCGGGGGCCGGCGTAGTGGATCCGAGGCAAAAAGCGGTAGGGGAGTGCTTTCGGTTTGCCCTTGTCGGCGACCGAGCTTGGAAAGAAAGAGAGGAAGAGGGGACCGCGAGGAAGAAGACAACGGCTGGAAGAAAAAGGTGGCGCCGACATGTGGGACCCACCGATCAGTGAGGGAAAAACGAATCCAAGGTGGCGGGTTGGTCTAGGCTAAGGAGGTGAGTTTGTGGGTTTTGGCCCGTCTGGTCGTGAGTATTGAATTTGGGCACTTTTTCTTGTTTGATTTTAAATTTGGTTTCCTTTTTGATGTATGCAAATTTGTTTTTCATTTCAAATTTCAATTTCTCTTCATTTCAAACTTGAATTTGAATGCGTTTCTAGCTTGTTTTAGAGTTTGAAATTTTCATTTACACAATCTGAAATTCAGGGTGTTACATCAGGCCTGCAGGTTGCATCTATAATTAATGGTACTCTACAAGACTGGTTCATGGACACTGGTGCTAGTGGCAACATGTCTTCCGACTCAGGTACAATGACCAATTACCGTCCATCATCTTTGCATAATTCCTCTGATGTTGTGGTTGGTAATAGATCTCACATCCTAGTTATTGGCAATGGTTTTATAACCTTTCCCACCTTTTTTGGCAAGTTTCATCTACACCGTGTCTTGCACACACCAAACTTGATTCATAATTTGATCTCACTTCGTAAATTTACAAATGACAATTGTTGTTCTGTGGAGTTTGATCTATTTGATTTTTGCATAAAGGATCTTTTCAGCAAGGACGTGATCATGAAATCCAATAGATGGGTTGCTCTCTACCCGTTCAGCTCCACATAGTTTTCTTCTGCTGCTACACCCTCATCGTCCACGGCTCTCACAACCCCCGCTACTACACTATGGCACCGATGCCTAGGTCATCCAGGGAAGCATGGCCTAACCACCATTCTATCTCAGTTTTCCAGAATATGAGCTATGAAACCATGGGCCTTGACATTAGGTATCAGACCATCTGGGCAGAACAGATGATGAAACCATCAGTGCAGATGAGGAAGATAAAATTGACCTTTAGTCAGGTACAGGTTATTGTCCAATCTATACAAGTTACAACTTGAAATGCCAAAATGGGTTAGTTCTCATTGCAAAGGACTCGGGCACTAAGGTAAGCTACCGTAAACTATGAGAGATCATAACTTTTGTTTTGGAGATTTTCCTAGGTCTACCAAAGCTCAAAGCTTCAGATGAAAGGGGCAAAACAATGTGAGGGGAGGACCTTGACAACAGGACATCAGTACCGCAACAACAATTCTTCTTTGTTCAGAAGTGACTTGCACAAAGTACCACTCAAACGCTTTAGTTGCTGCTTGATGAGTTGATGCAATTGCCACCTCCTCGAGAACGATTTGCAAAGTTTCCCTGATCAGTGGGGTTGAACCGGGTAACCTCCTTGTACACAGGAACACAAGCTCAACACATGGTTTTCAGTTGTCCATAGTTCAGACAAACACTTTTGGGACCAATCTATCCTTATCATCATCACACAAGTCGTACAATCCTAATATTTGATCCGCCAGAGTTTCACCGGTCCGCCAAATCTCATATCATGCATAGGGTCATTGGAATGAATATGAACTGCAATTAACTGTATTTTCATCAGGTGAACCCTGATCGATACAGAAAAATTCAGGCTGCAACTAAGGAATGCGAAATCAAACAACTTGAGACACAAACGCAGAGTGTCAGATCACTCAAACCCCAACCCACCATACCCAACGAATCAATTAAATTCTTACCCCTCATCACTACGATTCACAATTCTTCCTCACGACTTCTTAAAGCTGGTTGCGATGGGCACGATGACGAGCAGGACGAGGAGCAGCAGGACGATGATGCCGATGCAGAGGCACCTGCGGCTGCTACGCTGGTACTCCTTGGCCTTGCCCAGCTCTTTGTTGGCGCCCTGCACGTAGTGGGAGGCGTTGGCGACGTGGCTCTCGATGTCGTCAAGCTTCTCCCCCTGCGTCTCCACCATGACGGCCATGTCGAGGAACACCTGGTGGAGCTCGAGGAGGCTGCGCTCCACCTCGCGCGCTGCGTCGTGGCGGTCCTGGATCTCGTGGAGCGCGGCGAGCACGACGCCCTTGCCGTGCTCCGCGACAGCGGCGCTCATGAGCTCCTCGCCGCGCCCGTCGGAGATGATGCGCTCGATCACCTCCTCCTCGGGGACCTCCCCGGTGAGCGTGTAGTAGCGGCGCTCGACGGTCTCCTTGTACTCGGACATCATCCGCTGCCGCAGCGCCTGGAAGTCGAGCATGAGGTCCTTGAGCTTCTTCCGGAGCCCCGCGGTGACGGCGGTGCGGGTGCGGTCGAGCGGCGTGCCCTCGCGGCAGCCCGCGGAGAGCCTCCGCTGCGCGGCGTTGGCACGGTCCAAGGACTCGAGCCTGGCGCGGATGTCGCGGGCGCGGCGGAGCACGGCGACGATGTCGGCGTTGACGCGGCCGCGGTGCGCGCGCAGGGCGTCGGGCTGGTGCAGCGACTTGCCCTCCTCGTTGGCGGCGTGGAGGCGGTCCAGCGCGTCGCGGATCGCCTCCATCTCTGCCTTCACCGCCTCCGCCTCCTGGAAGAAGCCCCGAAGGCGCTCATCCGTGACGCCGCCCGCCTCAGAAAGCTCGATCCCGTCGCCCCCCGCCTCCAGGTCCTTCATCGCCGCCTTCTTCAGGTCGACGTAGCTCATGAAGGACTTGGTCATAAGATCGTTCATGGCGCCGACCTCTGGATCGCCTTGCCTCTTCCCTCTCTCTGTGGGTATGGCTTCGCGGCAGTGGAATTGGCGGAGACGAGGAGTGGGTTTGCGTTGGGCAAGAGAGGCGAGAGGAAACGGAGGGCTTTAAAGTCGCAGTGGTCAACGTGGAGCGGGGAGTGGAAAGAGCCGTTGGGAGGCGGTGGCCGGGGAGATAACGGATCCAGAGCAACGACTATGAGGAATTTTTCTTTTCCTTTTTTATATTATTGCTCTAAAAAGAAAAGCAAATATATGATGGCAAACGGTTACCGAAGGGTGACGTGGGCGGGATTGGAAGGTCTCGCTGACACAAGTGGCCCACTGTCGTTCAGTGCCTGCTGCAACTTTCTTCATCTAGGCCGTCATAGTTCAATCGGACGGTGTATGATAATCTCATTGGTGGATAGAGTAAACCCGCCTTTATCCCCTCGCCCGCCGAGAAGGAGCGGCCGCTTCCGAGCTCCCCCCTCGGCCCGGCGCCAATGGCGTTTCTAGCTGCCTCCCATTTCCTCGCGCCTCTCCCCGCTGCAAACCCTAATAAGCACGTGTCTTTCCGCATCCCTGTCCGCCAGCTCCCCGTGGCCGCCTCGGCGGCCCAGTCGGGTGCCGCGGCTGCGGCAGCGGCGAGGGAACGGCGGCGGATCCTGGAGCGGTACGGGCTCAACCCCGACGACTTCGAGGACGAAGCGGAAGATGATTCGAGGGTTTGTTTCGATTGATTTGGTGTCTGGTGGTGATGATTTTTCAGGAGCACTTGTGTGATTTGAATGGGGATTTGCAGGAGCGGAGGAGGGACAGGCGGAAGGGGCGGTCCCGGAGAGGGGAGGAGGCTTCAGATATTTCCCCGAAGAAGGCTACAGAGCCCCGGGAGACGCATAAGATGCTTCAGGTTTGCACAATTTGATAAAACCGCTAATCTACCATCCGTCATAATTTCTTTGAGAGTAATTCCTTTTGAGACAGTGAAATGCTGACTCAACTGTCTGGTTCAGTCCGGTACTGTGCATACCCCTGGATAGAGAATATTACTTCTGCACCTTACAAAAAAAAATTAAGGATCTGGTACCCTGAACTGATGAACCGTGCCTCTGTTCATGTGTCGAGGACCTTATTATCAGTCCCTGCAGGCTAAGAAATGCATGTAAAAGTACACTGTGGATCATGCTCCACGTACTTCAATTTAGCCTAACCTGAACTAGCCATGTATTAGGCTCAGCAGCCTGCACCGTCTTTCAACATTTCCCTGTTTCCACCACTGCTAATATGATTTTCTGTAAGCCATACATTCTGTTACCGGGAAGTAACTTGAGTCCAGCTGCATGGAGGAGTAAATTCCTGGACTAGAATACATCCAAGCACGCCTGCAGTTGTTTTCCATTTGCAATGTAACACGTTCTTATGTAAAAATATTTCAACTTCTGAAACGGCCGTTCCGTGTGTGTTATGTAAAGATTGCATATAAAATAGTCATTTATAAATTTATCCACAATTCAATTTATATAGTACAGCTCTTTTATTGGCTTAATCAAGCTTATATACTGGAACTGTTTGAGTTGTTATGGACTTCTGCACAAACATGTCACTATTTCGATGTTGAGGTGTTTTAAAGTACCTATGTTCCTCTCAGGTACTAGGTGGGAAAGTTCGTCGAAGAAAATTACTTTCACCAAAAGATAGGAATGTTCGTCCAATGATGGAAGTTGTTCGGGGAGCAGCCTTTGATATTTTACAAGTATCCACTTGTTAATTCTGTTGATGTCACTTGTGTAATTTCACCTTAATGATGTAGTAATAGACCTTTTTGTGTTCCTGGCCATAATTTGCAGTCAGCTGGTGGTTCTCCAGCTTCACTCAGGCCTGGTCGGTGGTTAGATTTGTATAGTGGTACTGGATCAGTTGGAATTGAAGCTATGAGCCGAGGATGTTCAGAGGTGCTTGCAAACTCAAGCTCTTAGTACATGCTAACTCAAAGTCTCAAGTTTCCCAAATGCAGGTTTCCAAAACCAATTGCTAGTGTTCCTTTGTGAATCAGTGAACAATATCTTTGCCAAAATAGTTCCTCAAAGCACTCATTAGTTTAATTATTTGTATTTGTATTTAGATGCAATCACAATCGAAATAGTTCCATTAAATATGTGAATAGAAACAGTTCCACTAAAGGGGAGTCTTTGCAAACATATAGTTATTCTGTCATGGTACAGAAATATGTCTTCAGCTACCTCATTTTTTGCTATCTTTATGTGCCCTTACAGTTTTGTCACTGCATATGTAGCACATAAAGTTTAATTATTGTTAACAATTAAGCGTGCAACATGTCCCAACTATGTAAACCCCATGTTTTTTTAAGATGGATCACTATAAAGCCATATTTGAACTCCTCCAGATTGGAGATACCTCTGCTCTTGAAGTCATGGCAACTATAAGTATCAAGTGTTTCCAGTAGACTAGTACACTAGTTATATGCTGTTCGCATATATCTCTGTGTGATGCTATTGTTTATATTCTTAAACGTTCAACTATACATAGGAGAACATATAATCCAGTGCCGTTATTGAAATTTTATACTGAATGTTCATGACTAAACAATTTCTTTGCTTCACTAGTCTATTATGAGATGACTTCCAAATTATTCTGCTAAAGGTGCTTAAAACCTTCTTGGGGAAGAAAATATTACTTCTACAACTGGATTTGGTAAATGATGTGAATTTCAAGTATTCTGATCCATTTATTCACCTGTTTGTCTTCTCTATCTAGGCACACTTTGTTGAGATGGATCCGTGGGTTATCTCTGATGTCCTTAAACCGAATCTTGAGTGTACTGGATTTATTGGTGTTTCACACATACATATGTACCGTGTCGAAAACTTCTTGTCCATTGCCGAAAAATCTAAAGGTAGGATTCCTCGCAAGATGGAGACGTTGCTGTAGTCAGACATGAAGGACACGGTAGTCAGTGGACAAAAAACAAATAGCACTCTTTGATGCCATGCTGTAAGAAAACTTCACTCTCAGTGTGATCCGTTGGTTAACATAGTCGAGGGTAATTGATTACTGGAATCAGGCGCTAGGCTGCTAGTCTATTTAGCAAAAATTGATGCAAGTGGTTGTATTGAATCATTGTTCTTAGATGGAACCGAACAATTCATTTAAAGATTACTATTAATCTTAGATGGAATTCAGTAATTTATTTGAAACCTCATTGTGTTTAAGCTTTGCCTTTACTTAAAGAACAGTAATATATGACACACAATGCAAATGACATGTTGGATAATTTTCTGTATATTGGAATCTTAATAGTTTCATTTCCATGAGAATGGCTAAGTGTTGTTGTTTTTGTTGTTGTTGGAATCTTAATAGTTAGTCTGTCTGTACTGCAAGGTATAGAAATATTTACCAGGTTTCCCATGAGATAAAGTTTGTACTATAAATGAACAAGGTGATTTAGATTCTTGTAACAGCAGTACTTTTTCTCTCCTGACTCTATTTTTGTCTCTCCTCAGATAAATATCCTTCTTTTGATTATATTAGTGTAACACCTCCATATCTGGAGGTCAATTATAATACACTACTCGATCAACTTGCAAGGTCACCATTGGTTGGAAAAGATTGCTTCATTGTGAGTACCTCCTGCTATGCAAACTTAACTATTTTTCCTTTTGCACATTTTTGACTTAAGCTGTGTTTACTTAGCTTGTTGAGTATCCATTGAAAACTGACATGGCTGAATCCTGTGGAAACCTTGTAAAGGTAAGGTTTGTCTTCTTGTTGTACTCAATTTAAGTTCTAATGCCATGTAATGCTTACTTTTCTTTATTGCTACTGCGGTTGCCCACTTATATTCTTAAAAATTGCAGATAGCTGACAGGAGGTTTGGTAGGACCAACTTGCTAATATATGGGCCAACATGGTCACAAAAAAAGAGAAGATCTTGAGATGATTGGTGAAACATTTAAGTAAAGGTTTGGGCACAAGTTGTCTATATTTCTGCATATTTTGAGTCTTCTCTGCACTAATACGATGCAAGCTCTCTATGGTCAATTTAGATCTTCACCACACTAATCCGCCATGATGCATTCTTTGGTAACCATTTGGCAGATCTCTACCTGGTGAAAAGGCTCGTCTTATCTTCAGTTACCAGTTGTCATGGAGGCAAATCACAGTTGGAAGAGGTTAAGTTTGCTGAAGCTTTTGCACCATAGGTAGCTGACCAAGCGAGCGCATAGGAAGATGGCCATTCTGGTTCAGAGATTTTCTCTTTCATTCTGGTTCACAGACGCACATCTCTGAAGAAATAATGGCCTCTGTGTTCCAAACATCAGCGTCAAGCCACATTTCATCAACAGCAACAGCATAGGACAGAGGCCTTACTACGTAGTCCAGCTTCGTTAATTGATGCCCTACGCGAAGTTTTGCATCACTTCCTATGAATCTATCGTTAGCCATGTTTCCTGGGCAGTATGATGTGAGCCGTACAGAGATGTATTCAGTGTTCTGGTTTTAGCTAGTTGCATCTTCATGCTTTTGCGTGCTCTATATGTCTGATTTGTACCATAGCTGTGATCTGTGCTCAATGATTGTGCGTTGGTGCCAATAAACAAATCGCTCCTCCCTTTTGGTAGTTTACAACAGCCTTATGCTTTAACCTTCGTACTCGTTGTTGACAGGATAAGGACATGCGAACACGTGCGAGTGCGACCGTCTGAAGCAATCGCCAGCTGACACCCTTTCTTACGATGCACGGAAGGGTTCATGATACATATTTTAGTGGCGTTTGTCGTTGCCGCAAGTGTCCCCACACGTGCTATACACATCACATCATTGCTCAGCATGATACCAACATCGAACCTGTAAGATATTTTTTCTTTACACGATACTCTTACCGTATCGAATTATTTAACTCTGTTTTAAATTATTTAACTCTAATTAGTTTAAAATCGAACTAATTGGAGACAGCATGAAACTGTCTGCGTGTCTGATTCAGCTCAGTACTGGTTCGGTGTATTCACCCGTCTGTTTGGAGCGCCAGCATTCTCTGCCCCTGCTCCGCAATCCAAACAAAGAGTGGGGGGTGGAGAATGGTAAGCCGTGGACCCCATCCTCGACGCGAATCTGCTTGGGGTTCAGCGCTGGCGCGCAGCGCAAGACGAGACATTTCTTACCTTGAGCGGCAGCGGGTGAGGTGACGCTGCCGAGCAACGACCAGCACTGGCAGGGGCGCTGAGGCGAGACACCACTCGGGGCACGTCACGTGATCATCTGACGACACGAGTCCCTGCCCCTCGCCTCGGCAGGGTCCAATCCAAGGAGTCCGCCACCGACAGCTCGCCCAGATCTCGTGGAAGTAACCCACCATGTGAGATGTGACAGTGTGACCTCTCACCTGTTTAAGGTAATCCGCGCCAACTACCACCCGGCCACAGCAAGCAAGGCATCGCGTTTTTTTCTTTTCTTTCTAATCAATCCCACCGCCTCCGTGCTGCGACCCGGTTAAACTAACAAAAGCGGAACACAGCGACACGCGGGGTGGATCCGAGTACTGCTAATGATCAACTAGCCGCCATATATGAACGGTACGGCCAGAGATGTCTCGCGGCTCGCTTGTGAACGGCTGAACCCTTGCGCACAACGGTAACCGCGTTTTTTGCCAAGCAAGGCCATCGTGCACGGGTTATTGCCGTCGCTTTCGTGCGTCGTCGGCGCCATCTTCCCTTTGTCACGTACCCGACGGCCAGATGAGGTGCCGTGCAGGCGATCGAGGGACTGCGCCTGCGCGCGCCCAGATCTAGAGAAGTTACTAGTATTGACGGAGACGACCGGGCAGATATCCTGGAGTCGAGCCACCACAGTGGCGGACGGCCGCGTTCTCGTTCGTATGCATGCATGGAAGCTAAAATAGCCACGGAAAATTACCTGTATCGAACATGATGGAGACCTTATGAACTGAACTGGGGCGGGTCGTCTTGTCGGCACCCGAGGCGATTCGGTGAGACGGATGCTATACTTCGCCAGCAACACAACGAAACGGGCAAGGGCAACCCCCGACCGCCGGGCGAGGCGCCTCTCGGACTCGTACCGTCGTACGCCTCCCTCTTTTCGAACCCATAGGAGCAACCGGAGAATTTACGGCGAGTGGGGACGGCGCCAGCGCGGACGCGCCACAAGCCCCCACAGCCGAAGTGGAGTGGACACCGGCACCGCCAGCCACCTCGCGGCGCGCTCACCTCACCACCCACCCGCGCTGCGCGCCGGTTCGTCCGATCGCGGTGGCGGTAGCGCGGCGCGTCCGACCCGAAAAGACGGCGAGCGGACGGACGAGGGGCGACGCGGCAACAACCAGATCCCTCCGCCGCATCGCACGCCACCAATACACACAAGCAGCAGCGCCACACCACACCCACAGGCACCTCCTTTACTCATCACTCCCACGCACCACCAGCCCCCATCATCCCCTGCCCTGCTCCGTGCACTCCTGCCTCCTCCTCCAAAGAACTCGCATTGCCGGCCATCGCGGCGCCGCGACAGTAGGAAGAGGAGGAGCGGCGGCAGGATGTTCGGGCGGGACCCGTGGGGCGGGCCGCTGGAGATCTCCAACGCGGACTCGGCGACGGACGACGACCGGAGCCGGGACCTGGACCGGGCGGCGCTGATGCGGCAGCTGGACGAGACGCAGCAGAGCTGGCTCCTCGCCGGCCCGGGCGACCAGGCGGGCAAGAAGAAGAAGAGGTACGTCGACCTCGGCTGCCTCGTCGTCGACCGCAAGGTCTTCATGTGGACCGTCGGCACCGTCCTCGGCGTCGGCCTGTTCATCGGCTTCGTCATGATGATCGTCAAGCTCGTGCCGCACAAGAAGCCGCCGCCGCCGCCGCCCGACCAGTACACGCAGGCGCTGCACAAGGCGCTCATGTTCTTCAACGCGCAGCGATGTGAGTGCATCTTCTTTTTCATTTCTTTTCTTTTCTGCTGCACTCCACAGTTCCTTCCTCTTCTCTCCTCTCCTCTCCTCTCCCCTCCTCTCCTCTCCTCTCCTCTCCCTGAATTCAGATCCGGTTTTGCCTGCTGATAATTCTGGCAGTTAGAGATGTTTTTTCTTCTTTTATTTATAAACTAGTAGTCAGTTAGAGATATTTGTCATGCCATTTCTTGCTCTCTTTTCGTGGCACGTTCTTTCATTCTACGCTTCTACATTTAACATGCCTTGAAGCCACTTGAGGATAAAAGATATGACCCCTCCTACTATAAATATATATCCAACGTATTTAACCAGATCACAGTCCACGTGGGGGAGAGGGGGGAAAAACTCATCACTATCTCTTCCTCTGATCCAAAAAAAGGACGGCTAGAAACACCATGAATTTGGATAAGCACCTAGATTGGTCAAAAGGCCTCTCACTGACGGCGTCTCTTCTGGAATGCCAGCCGGTCCTCTGCCGAAGCACAACGGCGTCAGCTGGAGGGGCAACTCCTGCATGAAGGATGGCCTCACGGACAGCTCCGTCAGGAGGAGTTTGGTCGGAGGCTTCTACGACGCAGGGGACGCCATCAAGTTCAACTACCCCATGGCCTGGTCCATGACCATGCTCAGCTGGAGTGTGATCGAGTACAGAGCAAAGTATGAGGCCATCGGCGAGCTCGACCACATCAAGGAGCTGATCAAGTGGGGCACGGACTATCTCCTCAAGACCTTCAATTCATCTGCCGACACAATCGACCGGATTGTTGCCCAGGTTAGTAGACGTTCGTAACCTAGGTCTGCTGATGGTCTATTTTAAAAGAAATTATGCATATCAGATCCACCCGATCGTCTGTAACCTACCAATGTCCTTTGGGCAACGCATCAACAGACAGCAGACTGCAGCGACAGCATTCACTGATGCCATATGAGACTTCTCGTTGCAGGTGGGTATAGGTGACACCTCTAAAGGAGGCTCCTCGCCAAATGACCACTACTGCTGGATGAGACCAGAGGATATCGATTACAAAAGGCCTGTCACTGAGTGCCACTCTTGCTCAGATCTCGCCTCTGAAATGGCTGCCGCCCTGGCTGCAGCTTCCATAGTGTTCAAGGACAGCAAGACCTACTCTGACAAGCTTGTTCATGGCGCGAAGGCCCTGTACAAATTCGGCAGGACGCAGCGCGGGAGATACAGCCCCAATGGTTCTGACCAGGCGATTTTCTACAATTCCACCAGCTACTGGGATGAGTTCGTGTGGGGTGGTGCATGGATGTACTTTGCCACCGGAAACAATTCATACCTTACAATCGCCACAGCTCCAGGGATGGCCAAGCATGCTGGAGCTTACTGGTTTGGCAGTCCAAACTATGGAGTCTTTACCTGGGATGACAAACTTCCAGGAGCTCAGGTTAGCATATTTCGTATTTTGGAACTAAATGTGTTAAAAATACTCAGCGTAACCATAGTAGAAAGGAAAACATGCCCCTCTGTAATGAGTACATCAGAAGCACTTAGGATAACGAGGACATAATGAAATATTTGAGTATTCTCCGCGAGTGAAATAAGGAAAATGGAAAAGGCTAACCAATGTTCTAATGCAGCCTTGTAAAGGACATTGATCCAACATTAACATAGTTTCTACTTCGTTCCAGGTTCTTCTCAGTAGGTTGAGGCTCTTCCTAAGTCCAGGATACCCTTACGAAGAAATATTGAGGACGTTCCACAACCAAACTGATAATGTCATGTGCTCGTATTTGCCCTTGTTTAATTCATTCAACTTCACTAAAGGTTGGTGATGTCCCTATTTGTTTCTCACTTTTTTCTTGCTAGCCACAAAAGAAAGCTAAGAGTTGGAATATTTTTGCAGGAGGATTAATTCAACTCAACCATGGAGGACCTCAACCACTTCAGTATGCTGTGAATGCAGCTTTACTTGCTTCTTTATATGCTGATTATCTTGAATCTGCAGATACACCTGGCTGGTACTGTGGGCCTAATTTCTACACCACAGAAGTCCTTCGCAAATTTGCCAGATCACAGGTAAGGTTCTGTTATTAATGCTTGTACTGATGTTACATCAGCTCTCAAAGTAAACTAACACTTTGATCTCTTCAATTTGCAGCTTGATTACATCCTTGGCAAGAATCCACTAAAGATGAGCTATGTTGTGGGCTTTGGGAAGAAGTACCCGAAGCGGCCTCATCACAGAGGCGCATCGATACCTCATAATGGTGTCAAGTATGGATGCAAAGGAGGATTTAAATGGAGGGAGAGCAAAAAGGCAAACCCTAATATCCTTGTTGGAGCAATGGTTGCTGGCCCTGACAAGCATGATCGTTTCAAAGACATCCGTACAAACTACAATTACACAGAACCCACTCTCGCAGCAAATGCTGGTTTAGTTGCAGCACTGATTTCTCTCGCTGACATCGATACTGGAAGATATGCGATTGATAAGAACACCATCTTCTCTGCAATTCCTCCTATGTTCCCAACTCCCCCACCACCTCCGTCAGCATGGAAACCATGATGAGACCTATCTCTGAATATTGCCTAAGCATCAAATGGAGGAGCAGAGCAAACATGTGATCATTTGGTACATCAAAGGTTACAAACAGAAAAGCAGACGACCTGAGCTTCTCTTTTTTATCTAGTTTGACAGAAAAGTATAAAATCCTCTGCCAAACATAGATTGGAAGTTGTGTGTAATGCGTGAAACTAATTTTTGTGGTCCCTGAAGTTATCTTTTTGTAGAAATGGTGTCTACGAATCATTTTATAGGAAAGGCTAGCATAGTACTAAAGGATTTGTGTGATCTTTATACTGATTCCTTCATTTTTGTCGTGCTATTTTATATTTAAAATTTCCTACTTCAAGGGCATGCACACTAAGTTCCAGACATTATATGGCAATGACAAAAGCACAATTAGGAAAATGAGTTACGGCAGCTAATTCAGGCATACACTGAAGAAAGTCAGAAAATCTCTCAGAATGTCTACTGAAACTTCAGTGACCTCACGTAGCATTTTTCATCAAAATTTAAAGCTGTTATTGCAAAGATAACGCCAGAATTTCCCGGGTCACAGACCAGAAACTCTGGCAAATCAAACATAAGTACATCTAACAGGCACAACACATTCACATGATTCATGTAACAAGGTTTTACACAACTCAACAGAGGCAGGAAAACAGAATAGAGCTGACGAGGAAAAGAAAATTATATGTAAGATCACAATGCAAACAACATGGTCAAAGAGAAATATTTGAGTTTGATCAAGCTATAAGGGCAAGTGATTTGGAACAGAGAGAGTAACAATTATTCCTTACGCAATGCTCTATGGCAATCAATAATGACAAAATTTCTCACATAATTTACCTCCTTTACAGGTCAACTTCATTTAGCTTCATACACTCCATACTGACTTGTGATGAAAACAGTGTTTGTGCTTCATCCGCACCCCCATCCTGTGCTTCTTCCTGGTATCATCACCTACTGATTGCCAAGGCTCATTCACAAAGCCTCCTTACAAGAGTACTCCCGGTCTTTATCAGTTTAGACACATAGCGAGCAGTATGCTTCCTTTAACATCTGAACCTAGAGCCCCTTTGCATGCAGAATCAGCTTCACTCATGAGGCATGTGGCGCACAAGTAGGAACAAACTCAACTCTTCCCCTGGATCACCTTGCGACTGGCCGCATAATAGGTTTGATCCGCATCACCTGTCGACACCTCTCCTTAATGCCATCCTCAATGGACTCACATAGCTCTGCTGGCAAGGGCTCCTCATCTGCACCCTCGATTGCATCCTTCAACAACTTGTAAGTGTGCTCCCTAGGCAGATGCCCACTTTTCGCCATCTCAATCATGCAATTCCTCGCCTCGCCAACCCTACCGCTCTCACACAAGGAGTGTATAACCGGGGTGTACGTGCTCGATGAAGCAACCCCATGCCCCCTTGCAACCATTTGCCTCATCCACTCCACAGCCTTGCCCACCTCGTTAACGACACTGTAGTATCTCACAAACGAATTGTATGTCACCTGGTTTGGTGCACACCCCTTCACCAGCATTTCATCAAACAACTCATGGGCGCGCTCGACGCGGTACGTCTTGCACAGACCATTGATCAGGCAGTTGTAGGTCACGACGTCCGGCTGGAGCCCCTTCTCCCCCATCCTCCGGAACAGCCTCCCGGCCTCGTAGATCCTTCGCCTCGCCGCTTTCCGGCACCCTGTGCCAACCCCGATCCGGCAGTACCAGGAGATGAGGACCGTATACGTGTAAGAGTCGGGCGCGCAGCGCGCGCCGGGGCGCTCCATCTGGTCGAGCAGGAACCTGGCCTCCCTGAACCGCCCGTTCCGGCACAGCGCGGCGATCAAGGTGTTGTAGCACTGCACGTCGGGGGCGCAGCGGAGCTGGCGCATGCGGTGGAACGCGGCGAGCGCGTTGCGCGGGAGGCCTTCCTCCCCGAGCGCGCGGATGACGTCGGTGAGCGCGGCGGTGGAGACGAGCGGAGTGTGCGCGCGGAGGAGGCGGAAGAGCGCCGGGAGCGCGCGGGCGCGGACGAGCGCGAGTGCTGCGGCGCGGAGCGGGGCCTCGGAGAGCGGGACGTGCCGGGGGTGGGCGTGGGACCAGGAGAGGAAGGCGAGGGTGAGTGCCGCGGAGAGGCGGCGGTTGGCGGGGGAGGAGGAGCAAGGGAAAGGGCGCTGCGGGCAGAGGCGGCGCGGGGAGCGCGGGAGGAGGAGGCGCGGGATGGCGGCGAGCGTGGCGGCGATGGAGTGCGGGGAGAAGCCGCGGAAGGCCGGGGAGGGACGGAGCGTGGCGTCGAAGCGGCGGCGCTGGAGGAGCGCGACGAGCAGCTGCGGCACGAGGCGGGACGGGGAAGGAGAGGCGGACATTGGCTGGAGGGCTTGGGATCCGGCTGCGGTCTGAGCGGGAAGGTGGGAACTGACAAACGGCGGGCTGTATTTTCATTTTCTTCACAAGTATCACGCTCTGGTCAACGACGAGTGACGTGTCAGTTTTTTCCTGCGCCTTCTGGTTTCTCATCCCGACATGGGAACATAAATATGCGCCGGGCGTCGTACTTCCGTATTGCCCCAAATGCCCCTACGTACGTGGCTCGCTTTAGCCGGAGAAGAGGAAGACGACGCACACGCGTCTCCGAGCACGAAGTCCGGTGACACAGCGCCGAGGAAGAGGACGAGGGAGCTGGCCATGAGCACGACGAGCCAGACGGTGAGGAAGGGAGAAGGCGAGAATGCGGCCAGAGGTACGACGCACGGAGTCCGGCGAGCCACCGAGAAGAGGGGCGACACGGCGAGGAAGGCATACAGAGCAAAAGCAAAAAAACATGAAGGAGAGATGCACAACACAGCTCCCCCCTCCCCCTATGTGTGATCACTCTAGACACTCATAGGGGAAGACGAAGATAATTGTTACCTGGGTGATTAGCTAACAAGTAGTTGGACTGTTAGCTAGATTGTTTGAGCCATTAGAAATAATTCCAGTAGCTAATGCTTATCTTTATTTGGTCTAAATAGACCATATCTTTTTCGTTATATAAGATTTAAAATATGCCAAGGCGACTGGCGACTACCACATCAGTACTAGAAAAATCACCAAAATCATATACTTAACCATTACCGTCGATTGATCACAGTACAGCCAAACCAAGCTCCATTACAAACCACACGTCGCCTTCACCCAAGAGAACAAAAAGAAATCACTCCATGTAATTCTCAGAAACTTATGTTTCTTTTCTCCGACTCCGCTTTACTGGCGGGAATGCCGAAGCGGTTCGCTCACGTAAAACAACGCCGCGCCGGTGCTTCCTAGGAAATTCCTCCTTGGATCACTGTAAACTTTTACAAAATCCCATCAACGTGCTGTGCTTGTACTCCCTGTGAGTCCCTGTCCTCGGTTTCTTCTATACACGTCGCAACCAATTCTCTTGCCCTTCCCGTTTCGTGCTTCACTTAGGTCCTATATAAAGCAGCCACGGAAAACACACGGAGTTCGCATGCAAATCATCCAGGAAAGCGTGTAGAAGGTGTAGCCGTACAGTAGGTGCTTTTTGGTGCGGTGCCTAGCTAGCTGCTAGCTCCGAGGGATTTGGAATATGGGGGAGACGGTGATGGCGGCCTCGCCGTTCCCGGCGGTGGAGAAGTGCTCGTCCAACGATCGCGGCGGCGACACGGTCGTCGCGGACATGGACGGCACCCTGCTGTGCGGCCGGAGCTCGTTCCCGTACTTCGCGCACATGGCGTTCGAGACCGGCGGCGTCCTGAGGCTGCTGCTGCTCATCGCGCTGGCGCCGCTCGCGGGGCTGCTCTACTACCTCCTGTCCGAGGCGGCCGGCATCCAGGTGCTCATCTTCGCGTCCATGGCCGGCGCGCGGGTCGTCGACATCGAGGCCGTGGCGCGGGCCGTGCTGCCCAAGTTCTACTGCTCCGACCTGCACCCGGAGTCGTGGCGCGTGTTCTCGGCGTGCGGGCGCCGGTGCGTGCTCACCGCGAACCCGCGGATCATGGTCGAGGCGTTCCTCAAGGAGTACGTCGGCGCGGACGTCGTCGTCGGCACGGAGCTCGTGACCTGGCGCGGCCGGGCGACGGGGCTGGTGCGCTCCCCCGGGGTCCTCGTCGGCGAGAAGAAGGCGGGCGCGCTCCGGGAGGCGTTCGGGGACGTCGCGCCGGAGGTCGGCCTCGGCGACCGGAGGACGGACTACCCGTTCATGAGGCTGTGCAGGGAGGGCTACGTGGTGCTGCCCGCGACGCCGAAGCTGAGGCCCGTGCCGCGGGAGGACTTGCCGAAGCCGGTGGTCTTCCACGACGGCCGGCTCGTCCAGAAGCCGTCGCCGGCGCTCGCGCTGCTCACCGTGCTCTGGATCCCCATCGGGTTCGTCCTCGCGTGCCTCCGCATCGCTGCGGGCGCGCTCCTGCCGATGCACGTGGTGTACCACGCGTTCCGCGCCCTCGGCGTCCGCGTCACCATCAAGGGCAGCCCTCCCCCGCCGGCCAGCCGCGAGACCGGCCAGACCGGCGTGCTCTTTATCTGCTCCCACCGCACACTCCTCGACCCGATCTTCCTCTCCACCGCGCTCGGCCGCCCGATCACCGCCGTCACCTACTCGGTACGCGTCATGCAACTTTTTCAATGGTGCACGACATGCAAAACACTTCAACGAAACCCATCGGTCAATGATTGCTCTCCTCTGCTCACGGATACAACTTCGATCCACAGGTGTCACGGCTGTCGGAGATCCTGTCGCCGATCCGCACGGTGCGGCTGACCCGCGACCGCGCCGCCGACGCGGCCATGATCCGGCGCCTCCTGACGGAGGGCGACCTGGTCATCTGCCCCGAGGGCACCACCTGCCGCGAGCCCTTCCTGCTCCGCTTCTCGGCGCTGTTCGCGGAGCTGACGGACGAGATCGTGCCGGTGGCGATGGAGAACCAGATGAGCATGTTCCACGGCACGACGGCGCGCGGGTGGAAGGGGCTGGACCCCTTCTACTTCTTCATGAACCCGAGCCCCGGGTACGTGGTCACGTTCCTCAGCAAGCTGCCACGCGACCTCACCTGCAGCGGCGGCAGGAGCAGCCACGAGGTGGCCAACTACATCCAGCGGCTCATCGCATCCACGCTGTCCTACGAGTGCACCAGCTTCACCAGGAAGGACAAGTACAAGGCGCTCGCCGGGAACGACGGTACCGTCGCGTCCAAGCCGAAAACTGACAAGAAGAAGGTCATGGGCTGCTGACAAGGAACAGTCAAAATCGCGGCGGTCGACCGTTATAAGGCTGAGAGCGACTCTAGTCATTGAAGCAACAATAAAGAGAAAAGTATGCGCGCGCTCCCATGAGCTGTGATTTTGGGCGCGCATGTAACTGTTAGTTTCTTTGAATTTGTATGATACTTTTGAATTGATCATGTAACTAGTGCGTTTGCAAGTTTTAAATCAGTACATATACATAGGAACATTATCATCGCACGCTAATCAAAGACTCAGAAGCTCACTCAGTTTTAACCTTGTTATCATATAGCATGCATAGCTTCCCGTAAGTTCATCTAGCTTTTGCATTCCTGTCATGCATATTTTCTTGAGACATGATTTGTTAACTCTGTATATTGTCTCATCCCGTCCCTTCCACAGGACAGTTTTTTTTTCCTCCAGACGATGTAATAACAGGCTAAGAAAATAAATGAAAGATATGGCATCATGCTGACCCTGATGTACCAAGCTTGGTATATTACTTTCTCCCCCTTGACGCATGATACCAATGCTGAATTGCCAATCAAGCAATAATTGTATGATAGGAAAGCAGTCCAGCTTGCTGCAAGTATACCAATCGCATCGGCACCTTGTCATCGCTCCTGCTGTGCTGCAACGTTTTCATATCCAATTCACAACGACATCTCCTTGTTTTTTCCTTCTTCTTGGTGCACTGAGATTAGACAGATTAATAGCAGGGCACAGTTAGAGCAGAGCCTGGAGGTAGAAACGCACGCTGGCATGGAGAGCGAGAGACGCATGGATCCGGCGCTGTACAAGGCCGCGACGCAGGGGAAAGTGTCGGGCCTGAAGGAGCTGGTGGAGAAGGACCCCACGATCCTCAGCGCCACGACGCCGCAGCTCAACTCGGCGCTCCACCTGGCCGCCTTGCACGGCCACGCCGACTTCGCCGACGAGGTCCTCGAGAAGATCGAGGACCTGCTCGTCGCCCGGAACGACGAAGGTGACACCCCGCTGCATTTGGCCGCCAAGGCGGGCAAGCTGGAGGTGGCGAAGCTCCTCGTGAACCGCGCCCTGGCCTTGCCGCCGGACCAGAAGAGCCCTCTGATCATGACTAACAAGGCGGGCAACAGCCCGCTGCACGAGGCGGTGCGCCACCGCAGGGGCACCGTGGCGGTGGCGCTGCTGGACGCCGACCCCCAGCGCGGCCACGACCTCAACGAGCGGATGGAGTCGCCCCTGCACATGGCCGCCCGCGAGGGCCTAGTCAACGTCGTCCGCATGATCGTCGATCACGCCTGGGTCGACCAGAAATTCTTGCCCTCCGTCTCCCTCAGCGGCACGGCTCTGCACCAGGCCGTGCTCGGCGGCCACATCCGTAAGCTCCTCTCCCCCGGACATTTGTTTTCCTTATCGTTGCCAATAGTTTGCAGATCAAATAGCATGGCACCCATTTTGTTTTCTATGTCAGGGATCGTCGAGATCCTGCTGGACAAGCGGCCTGAGTTGATCGACCTGACCGACTCCGACGGCAACAACGCCCTGCACTACGCGGCGCAGAAGAACCACCCGCGCGCGGTGGAGATGCTGCTCGGCAAGCAGTCGGAGCTGGCCTACAAGCGCAACCTCAAGAGCCTGTCCCCGCTGCACGTCGCCGCGCACTACGGCTCCACGGACGCCATCAAAGCCTTGCTCCGGCACTGCCCCGACGTGGCCGAGATGGTGGACAGCTACGGCCGCAACGCCTTCCACGGCTCCGTTACCAGCGGCAAGCTGAACGCGCTCAAGTGCCTGCTCCGCCACATCCGCCCCGCGGAGCTGCTCAACCGCGTCGACGGCGGCGGCAACACGCCCCTGCACCTCGCGGCCAAGATGAGCCGCGTCACGTCCGCGCTGATGCTGCTCAAGGACCGCCGGGTCGACCCCTGCGTCCGCGACCACGACGGCCAGACCGCGCGCAGCCTCGTCGAGATGAAGCTGGTCACGGGCGAGATGGACGCCTACGAGATGTACCTCTGGAAGCAGCTCAAGCAGCAGGAGTCCAAGAGGTGCCGGAAGCACCAGCTGCCGCCACTCGCCACCTACCCCGGCCGCAGGGCCTCCGACGATAAGTACTTTGTGACACTCACCTCTCTCTCTCTCTCGAGGAAGCCGGCAGCGGTTGCTGCTCTCCCAAAACCGCCGAAGCCCTTCTCCCCCTCCTCTCTCCCCTTATATCACATGTGAACAAATTCAATCGGCAGCAACCGCCTCTCCACGTTTTCTCCCCAAACGGCGCCCCCATTTCGCCGCCTCTGCGTCCCCTATAAAACTCAACCGAGGCCCCCCCGTTCATTCACCGATCGCACGCAATTGCTCTCAACAAAAACCGCCACCCGTAGCCCTAATTCTAAAATTCGACACAACCGTCGCAATATCCTTCACCCTAACTCCTCCTACATCATCACAAGGCCGAGAGGAAGAATTCCCGAGGAGAAGCTACGAAGAAACGCGCTCGGAACACTCTACCGACGAAGATCACCGGAGTTTTCCGCCAACCGCCGTCGCCGACGTCCTTCCGGTCGTTCCAAGACCAAGGGGCACCCTAGGTGAGTTCCTGAGGACCTCCTCTCCGTTCTTGTCACACCCGGTTTTCCATAAGGAACACCCGAGCGTATCATCACATGTATGCCAGGATCAGTTGATTCATACATGTGCCGACAAGAGTGTAATATCATTATATTACAAGCCAAGTTCAACGTACGACATAATATTACATCATAGTACATGAAATAATAACTAAGGGTATCATTACACTATAACACAACAGCGGAAAACTACGGCGTGGATGCTCCAGTTCCACAGGCGTTGCCCGGGGGTTACGCCAATCTAGAACAACTCCTCGGGATCGAAGTATTCCTCGTCAAAGTCTACGTCTTCATTTGCACCTGAGCCAACATATGATAACCAACAAAAGCAAGTTTGAGTACCGAAGGTACTCAGCAAGTGTAGGAAATAATGTTATGAAGGTCAATAGCAAGGGAAGGCTAACATGGTTAAGCACTATGCATTAATCCTAAGGCTTAGCTTTGATTAGCAACCTATCTTACTAAGTGATAATCCCACCATCATCATAATTAAGTCATTAATGTTAGGTTACACCACCCAACAACCTCTTTTGACTCACATCCATGTTTCTCTAATCATGGACAAGTCCAAGCCGCTCTTGACCGTGAGCACGGCTGTCATGACAGTTTGGTTCTCTACAGAGATTGTACCACTTTACCCACAAGTAGTGATTTCATCCCCTGTTACCAGGTGGACTAAGAACCTCCCTGATATCCGTGGTTGCAAGCCACATTACACACTTCCTTTGGTGTGCGATCAGGAGATCACTACATGGCCTTTACAAAGGGTTTACCAGCAAGTACAAGCCCACTGAGGTTTCACCGCTGTAGTTCCTGGGAGTAACCCTCCCCTACAGAAGCCCCCTCTTGAGCCTTGCAGTTCCCAGGGCAGTCAAAAATGGACTCCCATTCCCAGCACCATCCAAACACTCATACTATACCGGCAAACTCCTAATTAATTGGCCAAGCTGCCCCATCTCAGTCTTGTGGTGGCACTGTAAAGCCGGGTTAACTGTTCCATGAACCGGTCCTTAGAATCTAAGACAGGCACTAACTCATTCCCGAGTCTCGTGCACGAAGCACCAACCAAAACAACCAGCCTGTCTAGATTCATAACCACATGACACACACTTGTGTCTTTCATATAATCCACAAGACTAGTATCAACTATATTTCATTCATTTCTAAAGTTCTAAGCATGGCTAAGCACATAAAATGATAACCATCAAGTCCTATATAATTCCCTCCATGGTTTTGCAAGGAAAGATAAAGCAATAAAACTATGGAAACATCCTACACTGGGTTTCATATTAAAGACATCATGCAAATAATCTAACTATTCATCCTAGAATAGGAACAAAGTGATCAAGGAACACTTGCCTTTTTATTGCTGCTCAGAAATGTCAAAATTTGCCGTTGAAAATCGACAGTTGGTTTTGGGGCTGGTTCTTAATTCAACGATTTCGAGAGGGCCGCATCATTCCGGCCGTGATCAACGGAGGCGCACGGTGTCACCGGCGGCGGCGACGACTTTCTAGCCGCATAAACACAAGTAAGCGGAATAACTCATTGATTCTCAACTTTTCTAACGAATCTGTAGGCGGAAAACACGAGGAACTCACCTAGTGCGGTTTCTTTGATCGAAACAGCCCGAAAATGCGTTGAACGGCGACGGCGATCATCGGACTTCATCGCAAGAGCGCTAGAACCAAGGATCTTCTATGTTTTTTTTGTTGGAGAGCATCCTAATGAGAATTTGTTTGTGTGTGGGAGAAAGAGAATTGGGGTCTCTTGTTTGTTTAAATAGGAGAGAAATAAAAGCACCGGTTGGGGGCTAACGAGCGCACGCGCTGGCATGCGGACGCGCGAGGGGCGCGAGCAGCGGGCGCGGCTGTGCGAGGCGTGAGCGGTTTTTTTTATTCACGTGGCTGTGACAAACTACCCCCCTTAAATGGAATCTCGCCCCGAGATTCAGAAGGTTTAAGATTTCGAAAGTTTGGTTGAGTAAATGGTTTCATTAAGATGTGCAAGAAAGATGTAATCAAAATTCATATGATTAGGACAATACGGTTAAGACCAAACTATTTGTGGCTACGATGATTGTTAAGTGCCAAAAAACGGTTTTGATATGGTGAAGGAGATATAAGCTTACTAACCTAGTATACACGCTATACACAAGTAAGCATATATCATCGTAGCTTTGTGGTGATCTTCAGAGCCTCCGAGCTTGCTTCCTGTTAGTGGATCTTCATCTTCATGTGTGAGAGCCTTCTATGTCAATTTTTTTTTCTTCTTACGTTGTCGTCATCGATGATGACCTATCGTATCGATTATCTAATCGTGCTTAAAAGTAAGTGCTAAAATGCGATAAGCTACCCCCCTTAAATAAAGAAAACGCACTAGATTACAATATATCAGACAATATTTTTTTAACTTGTTATGACCAATGATTTCATTCGCTAATCAAAATGGGATCTAAGCGAGTGGTGAATAAATTTCTTCAAAAGTCTTCTTCCCTTTTCAAATTGTCTTTATACGTTAATCTTCAAAAATTAAAATTATGTTGATCTGAAAAATAACAAAGTTAAAAAAAATTATGGAAAGCTAGATGAGGTTGGACTAAAAAAATATATATCAACTAGTAAACAACGACAATTTTTTTTAAAATAATTTTTTTAAAATAGTAAAATATTTATTACGTCCATTTCTCACTAGGCTTGCGTCCTACGGGCAACCTTGGCTCTGATACCACTTTGTCACACCCGGTTTTCCATAAGGAACACCCGAGCGTATCATCACATGTATGCCAGGATCAGTTGATTCATACATGTGCCGACAAGAGTGTAATATCATTATATTACAAGCCAAGTTCAACGTACGACATAATATTACATCATAGTACATGAAATAATAACTAAGGGTATCATTACACTATAACACAACAGCGGAAAACTACGGCGTGGATGCTCCAGTTCCACAGGCGTTGCCCGGGGGTTACGCCAACCTAGAACAACTCCTCGGGATCGAAGTATTCCTCGTCAAAGTCTACGTCTTCATTTGCACCTGAGCCAACATATGATAACCAACAAAAGCAAGTTTGAGTACCGAAGGTACTCAGCAAGTGTAGGAAATAATGTTATGAAGGCCAATAGCAAGGGAAGGCTAACATGGTTAAGCACTATGCATTAATCCTAAGCCTTAGCTTTGATTAGCAACCTATCTTACTAAGTGATAATCCCACCATCATCATAATTAAGTCATTAATGTTAGGTTACACCACCCAACAACCTCTTTTGACTCACATCCATGTTTCTCTAATCATGGACAAGTCCAAGCCGCTCTTGACCGTGAGCACGGCTGTCATGACAGTTTGGTTCTCTGCAGAGATTGTACCACTTTACCCACAAGTAGTGATTTCATCCCCTGTTACCAGGTGGACTAAGAACCTCCCTGATATCCGTGGTTGCAAGCCACATTACACACTTCCTTTGGTGTGCGATCAGGAGATCACTACATGGCCTTTACAAAGGGTTTACCAGCAAGTACAAGCCCACTGAGGTTTCACCGCTGTAGTTCCTGGGAGTAACCCTCCCCTACAGAAGCCCCCTCTTGAGCCTTGCAGTTCCCAGGGCAGTCAAAAATGGACTCCCATTCATCGCACCATCCAAACACTCATACTATACCGGCAAACTCCTAATTAATTGGCCAAGCTGCCCCATCTCAGTCTTGTGGTGGCACTGTAAAGCCGGGTTAACTGTTCCATGAACCGGTCCTTAGAATCTAAGACAGACACTAACTCATTCCCGAGTCTCGTGCATGAAGCACCAACCAAAACAACCAGCCTGTCTTGATTCATAACCACATGACACACACTTGTGTCTTTCATATAATCCACAAGACTAGTATCAACTATATTTCATTCATTTCTAAAGTTCTAAGCATGGCTAAGCACATAAAATGATAACCATCAAGTCGTATCTAATTCCCTCCATGGTTTTGCAAGGAAAGATAAAGCAATAAAACTATGGAAACATCCTACACTGGGTTTCATATTAAAGACATCATGCAAATAATCTAACTATTCATCCTAGAATAGGAACAAAGTGATCAAGGAACACTTGCCTTTTTATTGCTGCTCAGAAATGTCAAAATTTGCCGTTGAAAATCGACAGTTGGTTTTGGGGCTGGTTCTTAATTCAACGATTTCGAGAGGGCCGCATCATTCCGGCCGTGATCAACGGAGGCGCACGGTGTCACCGGCAGCGGCGACGACTTTCTAGCCGCATAAACACAAGTAAGCGGAATAACTCATTGATTCTCAACTTTTCTAACGAATCTGTAGGCGGAAAACACGAGGAACTCACCTAGTGCGGTTTCTTTGATCGAAACAGCCCGAAAATGCGTTGAACGGCGACGGCGATCATCGGACTTCATCGCAAGAGCGCTAGAACCAAGGATCTTCTATGTTTTTTTTGTTGGAGAGCATCCTAATGAGAATTTGTTTGTGTGTGGGAGAAAGAGAATTGGGGTCTCTTGTTTGTTTAAATAGGAGAGAAAGAAAAGCACCGGTTGGGGGCTAACGAGCGCACGCGCTGGCATGCGGACGCGCGAGGGGCGCGAGCGAGAGGCGCGAGCAGCGGGCGCGGCTGTGCGAGGCGTGAGCGGTTTTTTTTATTCACGTGGCTGTGACAGTTCTGGTATAGAAATGTCGAAGAATAGTAGAGAAATTAAAGAAACCGAAAATCTCCGGCGATGCCGCCGCCGCTCGCCGGCGAGCGCGCCACCACGCGCGAAGGAGAAGAGGTCGGGGCGACGTGGCCGCCTCTGGTACGCCGGATCTGAGCCAACGGCTCAGATTTAAAACCAGCGTACCGGTTCGGTTATTTTAAATCTGGGCCGTTGATCTCAGATCCGACGGCCCACATTTAATTTAGTTATAACCGTTGGAAATTTAACAGAGGGACCCCTGGGGATTTAAACAAATAGGAAATAGCCCCTGATTCTTACAGAATCAACCCTAAGTTCCTAGAAAATTGGAAATTTACTTTGGAATAGCCAAATAGCCTCTGTGCTTTTTAAAAATTGGTAAAACAGTTATGAAAATTCAATCTGAACCCTGAAAAGTTTGAAATTGTTACAAATTAGGCCAAAACAGTTTTAAAAGTTTATTTTAATTATGTAATTAATCAAATAAGGCTAAATGAATTCTGGAAAATGTTAGAAATTTATTTTTAGCACTGTTAAAACATTCTGAACAGAATAAAAATTCTGAAATTAAAAATAACAGTTTACAAATGCTGAAATTATTTATATAGTGACAATTAATTCTGAAAATCAAAGTAAAAATCACATATATTCCAGAAAATTGTAGAAATTTATTTAAAAGGTATAAAATTATTCTGTTATCATATTTTTGTACATGTATAATTTCTGTAATCCATAATAATTATTTAAATGATTGAAAATGTATTTTTAAATATTAAATAAATACTGAAAAATAGATAAAAACAGTATATACTAAAGAAAAATTTTGGAAACTGTTCTAAATGCTTAAATAGGTTCTGAATTGCAGAAAAATAGAAATATGATTTCTGAAAATTATTATATAATAATTTAAATGATTTCTAGGATTTAATTAATTATAAGAATTCACATATATATTTATAAAATTCTAAAATTTATTCAAATCATCTCACAAACTGAAAATGAGTGTTTGGATGTGGCAATAGTAAAATCAAAGGATATAGGTAGCCAATTGAAACATATTTTCCTTCTAACTCACATAAAATGACAAGAAATCAATAGTTGCATGTGTGTAACCAAACCTATGTGATTGAAATGCTTTGATATGATTCTTATGGCATGTTTGTCACTGTTTTGTGGGTACAAATGCATGGATAGAACCAACCCAAGAACTAATTCCCAATCTTCAAGATCAAGAGTTTGAAGTAAACCCCTCTTCATTTAAAGGCAAGTGTTCCTTGACCACTTTGTTCCTATTCTAGGATGAATAGTTAGATTAATTGCATTATGTCTTTAATGTGAAACCCAGTGTAGGATGTTTCCATAGTTCTATTGCTTTATCTTCCTTGCAAAACCATGGAGGGAATTAGATAGGACTTAATGGTTATCATTTTATGTGCTTAGCTATGCATACCTAGAACTTAGAGAATGAATGGAACATTGACGTTACTTGTCTTGTGGGATTACATGAAGGACACAAGTGTGTGTCATGTGGTTATGAATCTAGGCAGGCTGGTTGTTTGGTTGGTGCTTCGTGCACGAGACTCGGGAATGAGTTAGTGCCTGTCTTAGATTCTAAGGAGCGGTTCATGGAACAGTTAACCCGGCTTTACAGTGCCACCACAAGACTGAGATGGGGCAGCTTTGCCAATTAATTAGGAGTTTGCCGGTATAGTATGAGTGTTTGGATGGTGCGGGGAATGGGAGTCCATTTTTGACTGCCCTGGGAACTGCAAGGCTCAAGAGGGGGCTTCTGTAGGGGAGGGTTACTCCCAGGAACTACAGCGGTGAAACCTCAGTGGGCTTGTACTTGCCGGTAGACCCCTTTGTAAAGGCCATGTAGTGATCTCCTGATCGCACACCAAAGGAAGTGTGTAATGTGGCTTGCAACCACGGATATCAGGGAGGTTTCTTAGTCCACCTGGCAATAGGGGATGAAATCACTACTTGTGGGTAAAGTGGTACAATCTCTGCAGAGAATCAAACTGTCATGACAGCCGTGCTCACGGTCAAGAGCGGCTTGGACTTGTCCATGATTAGAGAAACATGGATGTGAGTCAAAAGAGGTTGTTGGGTGGTGTAACCTAACATAAATGACTTAATTATGATGATGGTGGGATTTTCACTTAGTAAGATAGGTTGCTAATCAAAGCTAAGGCTTAGGATTAATGCATAGTGCTTAACCATGTTAGCCTTCCCTTGCTATTGGCCTTCATAACATTCTTTCCTACACTTGCTGAGTACCTTCGGTACTCAAACTTGCTTTTGCTGGATATCATATGTTGGCTCAGGTGCAAATGAAGACGTAGACTTTGACGAGGAGTACTTCGATCCCGAGGAGTTATTCTAGGTTGGCGAAACCCCCGGGCAACGCCTGTGGAGATGGAGCACCCAAGATGTAGTCTTACGCTGTTGTGTTTAATGTATTGGTACTAATAGTTGATATTTTATGAACAACGATGTAATATTATGATGTACGTTAAACTTGGCTTGTAATATAATGATATTACACTCTTGCCGGCACATGTATGAATCAACTGATCCTGGCATACATGTGAGTATACGCTCGGTGTTCCTTATGGGAAACCGGGTGTGACATACTTCGAGCGCGTCGTCCAGACGTACATCCTCGTGGCCACCCTCATCGCCACGGTCACCTTCGCAGCCACCTTCACCATGCCCGGCGGCTACGACCAGACCAAGGGAATCGCCCTTCACGGGCACAGCACGGCATTCAAGATCTTCGTCATCTCCAACACGATCGCCATGTGCAACTCAATCGTCGTAGTGTTCTGCTTCATCTGGGCCTGGCAGGACCCGGTCAAGTTCAAGGTCGACCAGCTCCTGTGGGGCCACAGGCTCACCGTCATCGCCTGCCTCGCCATGCTCGTCTCCCTCATGACCGCCGTCTTTATCACCGTAGCGCCCACTTCACGGTGGCCCGCCTACGTGGTCATCACCATCGGTGCCAGCACTCCGGCCGTCGTCTTCCTCATGCTAGGCAGGGAGGTGATCTACGTCCCTCTATAACTATTTTAGTTCCATGAACATGAGCCACCTGCCCAGGCTGGTAATAATTGTACACAACATACTATTTTGGGAACAGCAATTTTCTATTTTTGTGAGGTTATATATTGATTATGAAAAAATTATCTATGTATTAGCTATAAAAACTACTTTGCTAGGAATGCTCATGCCAAATTTCACCCAAATCCAAAACCTGTTTGAGGTATTTTTGGGTATAATTAGAAAGAGACTAGTTTGAACTTAAATTTAAATTTAAACTCCTTTCACCCCATGAATTCAAAAGTGAGATTCATATTCACACTCAACACATTTTTTTAAGCTCACACATAAATTTTTACTCTATTTGGAGTTGACCATGACATGAGCTATTTTAGCCAAATTCAAATCAAATTTGAATTTCAGTTAACCTTTGCTGCAAATTTGATCAAATCAAATCACACTTTGAATTATTCAAACTCAACTGGCCATTTTGTGGTTTGATCAAATTGAAAAGGACATGAGGGTCACCAATATTTGGAGCATTGGAAAATTGAAATTTAGAAGTTAAAATTAGGGGATGGGGCCCTCCTGTCAGCCTCACATTCGAGCAAACCGACTGAAACTTCGGTGCTCTGTTTCTCGGGCTGCAGCAGCGAGCACCACCGAGGGCCATCAACCGCGCCACCTCCTGGTTGCGTGAGGCGATGCTGGCGGCCAACTCGTGAGTTACAAGAGCTCTCCCGGGCGATCTTTTTCCTCCCCACACGAGTTCATGAAGTTGTTCTCTCCCCGAGCAAAAACAAAGCCGCGCTCACCGTCGCTACCTCGGTTCTGATTGGGAAATCGCCAACTCTCGCGCACGATCTCTCCCCGAGCTGTAAAACCGCACCGGGTGCTCGTCCTACACTTTCACAGCACGCAAGAGCTCCATCTTCGAGCTTCCTGACCCTAGAACCGGCGCTACTCGCAGCACTCGAAAGTGACCGCCACGAGGTGTGTCGCACACGGTTTTCCATAAAGAACACCCGAGCGTATTCTCACATGTATGCCAGAATCAGTTGAGTCATACATGTGCTGACAAGAGTGAAATATCATTATATTACAAGCCAAGTTTATCGTGTAACATAATAATTATAGATATATGTCACAAAATACTATTACACTAAAAATATAATCAAGCGGAAGACATTAACGTGGGACTCCAATTCCATAGGCATTGCCCAGGGATTTTGCCAGCCTAGAACAACTCTTTGGGATCAAAGTGCTACGCATCGAAGTCTATATCTTCATTTACACCTGAGCAGCATATGATATCCAACAAAAGTAAGTTTGAGTACCAAAAGGTACTCAACAAGTGTAGGAAAGAATGTTATGAAGGTTAATAGCAAGGAAAGGCTAACATGTTTAAACACTATGTATTATTCTAGACCTTAGCTTTAATTAGCAACCTCTATTGCCAAGTGATAAATCCCACCATCTTCATAATTAAGTCATTAATGTCAGTTTACACCACCAACAACCTTTTTCAACCCATATTCCATGTTTCTCTAATCATGGACAAGTCCAAGCCGCTCTTGATCGTGAGCACGGCTGTCATGACAATTTAGTTCTCTGTAGAGATTGTACCACTTTACCCACAAGTAGTGATTTCATCTCCCGTTGTTTGGTGGACTAAAAACCTCCCTGATATCTGTGGTTGCAAGCCACATTACACACTTCCTTGGGTGTGCGATCAGGAGATCACTACATGACCTTTACGAAAGGGTATACCGACAAGTACAAGCCCACTAAGGTTTCACCGCTGCAGTTCCTGGGAGTAAACCCTCCCCTGCAAAATCCCCCTCTTGAGCCTTGCAATTCTCAGGGTAGTCAAAAATGGACTCCCATTCCCCGCACCATCCAAACACTCATACTATATCGGCAAACTCCTAATTAATTGACCAAGCTGCCCCATCACAACCTTGTGGTGGCACTATAAAGTCAGGTTAACTGTTCCATGAACCGGTCTTTAGAATCTAAGACAGACACTAACACTATCCCAAGTCTCATGCACGAAGCACCATCCAAAACAACCAGACTGTCTAGATTCCTATCACTGTGACACACTCTTATGTCTTTCATATAATCCACAAGACTAGCAACATCTATGTTTCATTCATTTTCTAAGTTCTAAGCATGGCTAAGCACATAAAATGACAACCAACCATTCCTAATTAAATCCCACCATGGCTTTGCAAGGAATGATAAAGAATAAAAACTAGTGAAACATCCTAAACTGGGTTTCATATTAAAGACGACATGCAATCATTCTAACTAATCATCCTAGAATAGGAGCAAAGTGGTCAAGCAACACTTGCCTTTGAATTGCTGCTCGAAAATTTGGAAATCTTGCTCTTGAAGATTAAGAAATGGTTCTTGTGACGGTTCTACCCATGTATATGCACACAAAACAATGTAAAACATGCAATAAGAAACTTAACAACACATTTCAATCATATATATACTTAATTATATACATATATTATTTACTTCTATTTGTTTTCTCCAACTACATATGGATTCATATTATTCTACATGTGTTTTGGAGTGAAAATAGATATCAACTTGACATAGATATCTTTTACTTTATTTTTGTTATGGCAAAACATTCATTTTCTAATTTTGTAGTGATTTTTAATAATTTTTTGAGTGTATATATGCATATATACTAATTTTATTATATTTTCAGACCTAAAAACTGTTCTAAAAGTTTTATTACAACTATTTCAAGAATATATACTTCTATTATTGTATTTTCAGAATTTATATATGCATTTTAGATAATTTCCATAAATTTTCTGTAGTATATATTATTTTTATTTGAATTTCAGTATTAATTTATTATTTAGAATGCATTTTAAGCCTATGGAAATAATTAATTTTAATTTCAGAACATATATATGTACTAAAAAATAGAAACAGAATATTTCATGCAACTTTTATGATTTTCCAGAATTTATTTACACTAATTTGGCTAATTACAGAATAAATAATGAATTTATATACTATTCTGGGCTAAATTATAACATTTACAATTTCTCCAGGGTTCAAATTGAAGTTCTATAGTCATTTTCCTAAATTACAGAGAAAGCAGGGGCTATTTGGCTAATTTATAGTGAATTTCCTAATTTCTATAAAGACTAGGGTTAAATCTGTAAAGCGCATGGTCTGTTTAATATTAATTTGAATCTTCAAGGACCTAACCGTGAATACTCCAATGGTAACCGTTTTAAACGTGGGCCGTTGGATCCTAGATGGAGGGTACTGATTTAAAATAACCGAACCGATATGGTTGTTCTAATCTCAACCGTTGATTCAAATCCGAGGCACCAGCAGCAGCCACGTTGTCACAACCCACGTGGGATAAAAAAACCGCTGCCTCACCCACACGCACCGTGTGCTAGATTAGCCCAGCGCGCTCGCGCCTGATCACGCCCACAACCGCTGCCTTTAGCCCTCCTACTTAAACACCCCAATGACACCCAATTTTCCCTCTTCACTCACACACTTTTCTCACCGGTAGGACTCATCGCTGATCTTCGTCGCCTTGTTATTTCCACCACTTTTTCTTCTCACAAATTAACCGTCTGGTGCCTCTCGATCACGGAGAAGATCGCTGACAAGAAATTGTTGAGGAATTTTGAACCTAGCACCGGAACGAAGAAAATTAATCACCATCACCACCATTCTCCATCGCCGATGCACTTCCGGGTTGTTTCGATCAAAGAGACCGCACTAGGTGAGTTCCCCGTGTTTTCCTCCTCCGGATTCGTCAGAAAAGTTGAGAATCAGTGAGTTATTCCGTGTACTTGTGTTTCTCCGACTAGAAAGTTGTCGCTGCTGGCGGCGACACCGTGCGCCTCCGTTGATCACGGCCGGAATGATGCGGCCCTCTCGAAATCGTTGAATTAAGAACCAGCCCCAAAACCAACTATTGATTTTCAACGACAAATTTTGACATTTCTGAGCAGCAATAAAAGGCAAGTGTTTCTTGACCACTTTGTTCCTATTCTAGGATGAATAGTTAGATTTTTTGTATGATGTTTTCAATATGAAACCCAGTGTAGGATGTTTCCATAGTTTCATTCCTTTATCATTCCTTGCAAAACCTTGAAGGGATTTAGATAGGATTTGATGGTTATCATTTTATGTACTTAGTCATGCTTAGAACTTTAGAAATGAATGGAACATAGTTGATACTAGTCTTGTGGACTATATGAAAGACACAAGTGTGTGTCATGTTGTTATGAATCTAGACAGGCTAATTATTTTGGTTGGTGCTTCGTGCACGAGACTCGGGAATGAGTTAGTGCCTGTCTTAGTTTCTAAGGACCGGTTCATGGAACAGTTAACCGGCTTTACAGTGCCACCACAAGACTGAGATGGGGCAGCTTGGACAATTAATTCGGAGTTTGCCGGTATAGTATGAGTGTTTGGATGATGCGGAAAATGGGAGTCCATTTTTGACTGCCCTGGGAACTGCAAGGCTCAAGAGGGGGCTTCTGCGGGAGGGTTTACTCCCAGGAACTACAGCGGTGAAACCTCAGTGAGCTTGTACTTACCGGTAGACCCTTTATAAAGGCCATGTGGTGATCTCCTGATCGCACACCAAAGGAAGTGTGTAATGTGGCTTGCAACCACAGATATTAGGGAGGTTCTTAGTCCAGCTGGCAACAGGGGATGAAATCACTACTTGTGGGTAAAGTGGTACAATCTCTGCAGAGAATCAAACTGTCATGACAGCCGTGCTCACGGTCAAGAGCGACTTGGACTTGTCCATGATTAGAGAAATATGGATGTGAGTTGAAAGAGGTTGTTGGGTGGTGTAACCTAATATTAATGACTTAATTATGAAGTTGGTGGGATTATCATGTAGTAAGATAGGTCGCTAATCAAAGATAAGGACTGGGATTAATGCATAGTGCTTAACCATGTTAACCTTTCCTTGCTATTAGCCTTCATAACATTCTTTCCTACACTTGCTGAGTACCTTTGGTACTCAAACTTGCTTTTGTTGGATATCATATGACGCTCAGGTGCAAATGAAGATATATAATTCGATGAGGAGGACTTTGACCCCGAAGAGTTGTTCTAGGTTGGCGAAACCTCCGGGCAACGCCTGTGAACTGGAGCATCCACGCTATAGTCTTCCGCTGCTATGTTATAGTGTAATAATACTCTTATTTGGTATTTTATATCTTATGTTATATTATTATGATATACGTTGTACTTGGCTTGTAATATAATGATATTTCACTCTTGTCGACACATGTATGAGTCAACTGATCCTGGCATACATGTGAGTATGCGCTCGGGCGTTCCTTATGGAAAACCGGGTGTGACACACGTCATAACCCTTCTCCTTCTTCCCCGCACGCGGCGATGCTCGCCGGAAACCGGCGGCGACCTCGCCGGAAGTCCCCGATTTTCGCCGATTCTTAACCATTTCTTGAATTTTCTACTCTAAATCGAAGAGGAGGAGATGAGGAACTCACCTAGCGAGTCTTCTTGGACTCAAACTGTCCGGAAGGGTGTCGGCGACGATGAGAGGCGGAGAACTCCGACGATCTCCGTCGGTGAAGCGCTCTGAGCATGGTTCCTCGAAGTTTCTGGTCGGGAAACTGTCCTTGTGGCCTTGTGATGATGTAGGAGGAGTTAGAAAGAAGCAGTTCACATTGGTTGCGGCGAATTCTAAAAAAACGGCGATGGTGGCGGTGGTTCTTACCGAGAGAAATTGTGTGCGGTCAGTGGAAAATGGCGGTGGTTTTGGTTGGGCTTTATAGAGGAGGGAGAGGCGGTGACATAGGGACGTCGGTTGAAGAAAGGGCGCGAAGGAACGGTTGCAACCGGAGAGAATTTGCCCACATGCGATAATAGCGTAGAGAGAGAGAGAGGGTTGTGGCTTGAGGAGGAAGAAAACTAACGTGTGGGACGCTTGGCAGTGAGGGAAATGAGGGAAGATTTCGGATGTTACAATTCTACCCTCCTTAAAAGAAATCTCGTCCTCAAGATTTGGATTCACAAAGAAAACAGATTAGGAAATTGTGTTTTAAGTTCGTCTTCTCTTTCCCATGTAGCTTCTGCCTCTGAATGATGTTTCCATTGAACTTTGCACATACGAACTCTTTTGTTTCTTGTAATCTTTTCCATCGTGTCAAGAATCTTGACTGGGTACTCTGTATATGAGAGATCATCTTGTACAATTAACTATTCCATTGACAATTGTTCTTCTAGGTTTCTTAAACACTTCTTAAGTCGGGACACATGAAACGCATCATGTACATCTGATAATCGAGACGACAATTCCAACTGATATGCTACTTCCCCTTTGCATTCCAGTATCTTGAATGGTCTGATATACCGAGGTGTTAACTTGCCTCTTACTTTAAATCGACGTAGTCTTCGCATGGGTGACACTTTGAGATACACATAGTCTCCCACTTCAAAGACTAATTCCCTTCGTCTTGTATCTGCATAACTCTTTTGCCTCGTTTGAGCTATCTTTAGATTATTACGGATTTCTCTTACTTTCTTTTCTGCATCTCCTAATATCTCTGGTCCAAACACTTTACATTATCTCATATAATGTCTCAAATGGAGATATTTTCATACTGGCCTGGTAACTATTATTATAAGAAAATTCCGCATAAGGCAAATTTTTATCCCAGCTTCTACTATTCTTGAGTGCACAAGCTCTAAGCATATCTTCAAGAATTTGGTTAGTTCTTTCTGTCTGGTCATCACTTTGCAGATGATATGCGGAACTAAAATTCAATGGAGTTCCCATAGACTCATGTAACTTCTGTCAGAACCTTGAAGTAAACCGTGTACCTCTATCCGACACTATCTTTTTTATTACACCATGTAAGCATACTATTCTAGACATATATAGTTCCGCTAACTCTGATCCGTCATAATTTTTCTTCACTGGTATAAAATGAGAAACTTTGGTCAATCTATCCACTATCACCCATATTGAATCATACCCTGATTGTGTCCTAGGCAAACCTACTATAAAGTCCATTCCTATTTCTTCCCACTTCCATTCAGGTATTTTTAGTGGTTGTAACAATCCTGCATGCCTTTGATGTTCTGACTTGACTAACTGACATGTTTCGCACAATGCCACATGCTCTGTAACATCTCTTTTCATTTCGTACCACCAATACCTAGTCTTAAGATCATGGTACATTTTCGTACTTCCAGGATGGATAGAATAATCAGAATCATGAGCCTCTTTTAAAATTATCCTTCTCATCTCCTTGATATCTGGTACACATATTCGTTTACCATGCCACACGATACCTTGATCATCTTCTCTAAATCCTGGAGCTTTATTTTCTTTGATTAATTTCTTGATTTCTTGTATCTTTTCGTCATTCTTTTGGCCATTTCGAATATCTTGTTCCAATGTGGAATCAACTTCCATTGCTATGGCCTCCGTGTGATTCACAAGACATAAATTGAGTCTTGCGAACTCTTCACAGAGTTGAGGTTGTAGATCTCTCATTATTAACATATTGACATGAGTCTTCCTGCTTAAAGCATCTGTAACCACATTAGATTTTCTGGGGTGATAATCGATTCCTACTAATCATTGATGAACTCCAGCCATCTTCGTTGTCGGAGATTGAGATCTGGTTGTGTGAAGATATATTTCAAACTCTTATGGTCTGTGTAGATCTCGGTTCTCTTACCCATTAAATAATGTCTCCAAAGCTTAAGTGCATGTACTACTGCTGCCAATTCTAAATCATGAGTAGGGAAGTATAGGCAATAACATACCCTTCTTGCATAAGAACACATTCCAATCCTTGCCCTGAAGCATCACAATAAACAGAAAATGCTTTTTTCCATATCTGGCATAACCAAGATCGGGGTTGTGGTTAACTTCTTTAACTCTTGGAAGCTTCACTCACAATCAGGAGTCCATACGAAAGCAGCTCCTTTCTCTAACACTCTTGTGAGTGGTTTTGCAATCTTGGAAAATCCTTCAATAAATCTTTGGTAATAAGTCCTAAGAAACTTCGGATCTCTCCGACATTCTCTGGTGTCTTATATTTTTAAACACCGGCTATCTTCTCTGGGTCCATAGATATTCCTCCTTCGGATATAATATGTCTCAGAAAAGCAAATTTCTTTAATCAAAATTCACATTTACTGAATTTGGCACAAAGTTGATTTTCTCTTAGCTTTTGTAACACTATTCTTAAGTGTTTTTCATGCTCCTCCTCATTCGTTGAGAATATTAGGATATCAACAATTAACACTACCACTGTCGAAGTGTTCGGTCGACACTTCCCCCGGGCCTGCACTGGGCAGCCCGCGGAGGTTCTTTTTTCGGTGGGGCTAGTCACTTGCGGAGAGCTTGAGCGTATGGACGAGTTAGTAAGAGCTTGACATGGCGAGTTTTACGTGGTTCAGTCCGCCGGAGCGTAAAACCCTACGTCCACGGCGAGCTATGGAGCTCGCTGTATTGCTTGTTGCTCAGAACCGGAGTCCTGAGCTTGGGGATGACTGAAGTCTAACGTATGAGTTGGGAGAGTGCGAATCCAGGGTGCGAATGGCTAGATTTCGAACCCTTGCTAACGTTGCCTACCCGAGCCTTTTATAGTCCAAGACTCGGGTGGCTTACAAGGGGGGCTCGGGACCCGACAGGTGGTCCCGGGGAGATTGACTATTATCTACCGTATCTGCAGTTATGCCGGTAGTTGTCTCTGGCGAAGGCTTCTGAGTCTTCGTCTTGCAGCCCTGCCCATGCCGCATGCTAGTCGTAGTGATCAATGACGGCGGGGGCGGCATGGGATGTCTTGTCGCTACGTTTATTGGCTGGCAGGCTCTGACACCGCGCGCCAGTCTGTGATGCGACTGGGCGCAACAGCACCTGACAGAGGCGTGCTCCGCGTCTCTGCGTCTTGGGAAGATGCGAGCCTTGAATACCTTGTACGGGCAAGGTATGGGGCATCTTTACGCCCACTGCCTACCGCTCGGGGGCAGGCAGCGTTCTTCTGCTAGACACGTGGCGGGCCCGGAGCCCTCATCAGAGGAGAGGGGGGTCCGGCCCCGCAGGACACGTGGAGCCTTCGGACCTCTCCCCGCGGAGGGGTAGGTCCGGCTTCTGTCGGCCACGTGGCGAGCCCGGAGCTCCTCTCTGAGGAGAGGAAGGTCCAGCCCCGCTGGACACGTGGCGCCTTCGGACCTCTCTCCCACGGAGGGGAGGTCCGGCTTTTGCAGGCCACGTGGGAGCCCAGAGCTCTCCTCTGAGGAGAGGGAGGTCCGGCCCCGCCAGACGCGTGGCGCCTTCAGAGCTCTCCCTGCGGAGAAGGGCGAGTTCCTTAGGCATTTTCCCCTGTGCGCGGGGGTACCCCATATCGCGGGTACCGACAGTGGCCCCCGGGCCCATCTCGGGGGAAATAGCGAGCCCGAGGTGGGACCTCCGTCTCTTATGATCCGCGCACTTTCTCTAAGTCCCGCATTGACCGCTGCCGGAGCACGAACGACCGCGGGATCATGGGAGCGTGCGCCCACTTGATGGATGCTTTTACTGCGGTGGTTCCCAAGACTGCCACTTCTGCACGTTGCGGCGCTTTCTTCGGGAACCGCCGGAGTGCCTTGCCGGCTTGTCTTCTTAGGAGACTGGCTCCTTGACCCACCGCTTCAGTTGGGCGGCTTGGGCCCACCTGTCATCGGCGCTCGGTCTTGGAGCCGAAGCGTTTGCCGATGCGGTGTATTCGAAGAGTTTCGGATTGCTTGGAATTGCACCTGGGAAGTTTTAAGAGGGGATCTTACCCACATTGCGGCTTCCCTTCGCACTTCACAGCGCATTTTCTTGGACTCTTGTGCCTTTGTCTTCTTGCCTTGTCATGGCCTCCAACCCGCCACTAGAGAAGAAGCGCGCTCGATCTCCTCCAGTGGAGGCGTCTGTGCCAAGTCGGGGATCTGTGGTGCCTGCATCTCCTGCTTCTGGAGATGGCACTCCTCCCGGTGGCGACTCAAAGAGGCCCCGGGCTGATGCGTTGGGGGGAGCTTCTGGAGCGTCCCCTGTTCCGCCAGTTCAAGCGACTGCGGAGCGGCCGTCAGTGACGGCGGCGGGCTCTGGGAGTCCTACCCCGGCTCAGAAGTCGGGGTTCAGAGCCCGCTGGAGCGTTCGCGCTTCCCGGCCATCCCCAACTGGCGGGGAGTCTGTGCCGTTGCGCTCGAAAACCGGGACAGCTGCCGCGGCCGCAAGTCAGCGCGATCTTCTCCTGTTCTGGTGTGCCCGGACTCCGCGGCGGCGTCATCTCTTCCTGCCGAGACGGACGCCGCGGCCCCCAGGCCAGCGCAGGTCGACCCTGCACCAGGCGGCCCGGCCTCTATTCCAGCGCCGCCTTCCCCGGCTCGTCCTTCTCCACAGGTCAAGAAGCCAGGAGCTAGAGAGAGCCCGGCAGGTCCGGCTGCTGGAGCCTCGGCGCCAGCTTCTCCTGACCGGCGTCTCGTCTCGGTCGCTGGTGCATCGGCTCCTCTTGAGGATGAGGTGATGGAGGAGGTCGGGGGAGCTGCCCCGGCCTCTGCTGCTCCATTGCCCCTGGCGGATGCTTTCGCGCTTGCTGAAACAAGCGTCCGGCAGGTCTTGGCCGCACTAGGTCGCGAGCGGGAGGAGCATACGGTTGAACGGGATCGCCTCCTCACCTGGGGGAACCTTTTGCGGGAGCGGACCGCGAAGGTCAAGAGCGAGCTCGACTCCAGGCAGGAGTTGCTTGACTTCAGGAAAGTGCTCCTCGACCGGTTGAAGCGGTCTGTCGACCGCATGGATGCCGAGTCGCGGCGGATCAACAGGGAGGCCCTGGAGGCACACGCCCGGGCCGAGGAGAGCCTATCTGCTACTGAGGAGATACGGCAGATGTTGGAGCGCCGTAAACTTGTCGTTGAGGAACGGGAGCGTTCCACGGCAGCCGAGGCGGAGAGGGTCGCTGCGCAGCTGGCGGCGGGCGAGGATGACCTTCGAGCTCGGATCAAGGAGCTAGAGATTCAGAAGGCAGACCTCAACATGAGGGAGGAACAGGTCTCCCGCGAACGTCGGGCGGTCCTGGATCGGGAGTTGGCTGCCGACTTCAAGGCTTCTGAGTTGGAGCGGCTCGCCAAGACTCTCCACCTTCGGGAAAGCTCCCTGGCGGCCAAGGAGAAGGAATTCTCCGAGAGAAACCATGAGGCCCTGCAGGCAGCCCGCCGCGAAGTGGAGGAGCTCTCGGCCTTGCGGTCCTCCGAGGCGCATGCGGTCTCAAGCTTCGTTAATCGAGCAGGGTCCGCCCTGGTCCCTCTTGGCTTCAGTCCGGTGAGGGCAGCAACTCCTGCGTTGAAGGTGGCGGAGGTGATCCCCACGCTGGAGTCGATCGGCGCCAAGCTGGACAGGATAGACTCGATGGTCGCCAGCGAGCTTGAGGCCGAGGGACGCGGTTTGGCCTTAGATGTCGCCTCACATGTGCTGGCATGCTTCAAGAGCCGCGACCCTTCTTCTCCCTGGAGCCACCGAGAGAGGGCCCAGCCGCGGAACGGGAGGAAGCTGCCAGGGCTGAAGTCAAGGACGTGGCCGCCCTTGTAGCCGCTAGGTTCCGGCGTGAGCCGGGAGGACCCTAGGATTTGTTTCTCCCTTTTTAACGAGTCTGTAGTCCAGCTCATGGAGCCTCGCATAAATAGACCCTCTTGAATGTTTGTGTCTGTGATGCCTTTTCTCTCCTTCTTGGCTTTGCCTCACTGAGTCCTTAGCTCCGCAAGATACTCAGAGGCCTTCACCAATCTCGGAGCTCTGCACAGACACCTTCCCCGGGTCCTAACTGTATTAGGGGCCCCCGGGGGTCTCCGGATCTCGCCCTATGGGGAGGTCCAGATCTGTCGGCCACGTGGCAGGTCCAGAGCCCCTCCTGAGGAGGCGGGGGCCCTGGCCCTGCTGGACACGTGGGGCTTTCGGAGCCCCCCCTCCGCCGAGGGGGAGGTCCGGTTTCCGCCTGCCACGTGGCGAGTTCGGAGCCCCCCTCAGGGGAGGCGGGAGCTCCGGGTCCGCTGGACACGTGGGGCCTTCGGGCCTCGCCCCTGCTGGAGGGGCGGGGCCCGGTTTTTCCAGTCCTATGCCGGAGTAGTTGGTAGCTCCTTCCCCCCCCCCCCCCCCCCCCCCGCTTCGTGCAGTCCCCGTTGCTGTAACCTGGAGGTCCTGCACACAAGCAGAGGAAACATAATTCTCCTCGGGGAATCCTCCCCTCCCGTCTCCTAGTCTTATTCGGCTTACAATCCTGATCCGTTATACGGGGCTTGGGCAATTCTGTGCGCGAGGCGCCGGAGCTCCGACTCCCTCCGAGGTCCGGGTACGGCCGTCTGATCCGTAGTACCGGGCCGTGCGCCGGGGAAGCAGAGTGCAGGTGCTTTGGGTTCATGACCAGGCAAAGCGGTTGTACTCCCCTGTACCTCCGGAGGGCAGGATGCGCACGCTTTGGGCTCGGAGCCAGCTAAGCGGGATACGCACCCTAGACCCCCCATGCACAACGCAGGCCTTTCCTGGAGGTGACCAACTGGCACCGCAACACCTGACTGGGGGAGGCCCGAGAGACTCACTTGGCCATCGGCAGGTGCCTCAAGCGCAACCGCCCTCGGTAAGATAGCGAATGCTGACTATGGATGAGCGCGGGAGAGAGGGAGCTAGATGTACGGTGAACATACGTAGATAGTGCGATCATAAAAATTAATACGTAATTTAAATGAGCACATGAGAGAGAGCTAAGTAGAACAAGTTTCTGTGTTAATGCCCATAGGTGGAAGTCTGGTTGTACATGGAGGCAATGACCCACCTCGTCTACAAGGGAAGCAAGACTCTACGCGCTTAGGGTCGGAACCAGGCTAAGCTGGACGTAATCCTGGACCGTCCCTTGAGACTTAGCTGCCCCAAGCGTTGTTCCTAAACTCTATGGGATTTATTACAGAAGGGAATGACCCTGTTCTACTAATGCTCGGGGGTTAGGACTTACAGTGTTGTTCCATGCCAGGGGTTTTGGGAACGGATCCCACACTCGGTTGAAAGGCATGTGTACCTGGGGCGGCAGCTTTCGTGATTCCGAAGGGACCTTCCCGGCTGGGGGATAGTTTATAGGTCCTTCTCGGGAAAGTGCGTGCCGCGACACCAGGTTACCTTTCTGCAGGTCCCTGACGCGTTTCGTTCTTTGGCGGTAGTGCTAGAGCAGCAGCCGAGACCGTGCGTTATGGGGTGTTACCTGCAGCCGAGCCTCGTCGATGAGGTTGTCATCTTCACGCTGGATCTGGTCCTGCGCGGCTTCTCCTGGGCGCCCCCGGGGAGTTCTCCCCTTCTGGCTAAGGCCTTCAAGGGGTAGGTGGTCCCGGGCTCGTCTTGGAAGACCCAAGGCGTCTTCCCCTTCTGGCAAGGCCTTCAAGTGGTTGACAGACTTTGGGCGGCCCCCGGGAGGTATGACCGAGGCACGGAGGCGTGCTCTCGGGTGGGGCTGGCCCGATCTTGCACCATTGGGATTGGTGCTTGGGCTGCTGCGACTGCTTGGAGCTTCTCCAAGGTTGACGCCGCTGCAGTGCAGCCTCCACTGACCTGGGACGGCAGCCACAGCCGGCTACCGCCCCGGCCCATCACCATCGGAGCTGGAGTCCTCACCGTTATGCACTGTCTTTATGACACGCTGAGGCTCCTGAAACCCCACCTGGTGGCCGGCGCTGACTGGAGCATCGACTTTCTGCTTGCCATCCCTCTGAGGGTGGAGCGGTGCTTCAGCTCTCTGCTGCCTTCCTTTGCGGAAGCGCTCTGCGAGCCTCTGGATATCCCAGCACTCGGCAGCAGTATGGTTGCCGGCGCCATGCACGGGGCATAGCCCGCCCTGGTCACTATCTGGGGCTGGTGACTGCCGCTGCCTTTTGTCGGGGCGTGGCCCCTGAGCTCCACTAGTTGTCGCTGCTGCGGCGACGGGAGCCGCGGATGATGACTTCATCTTGCCACTCCTCCGGTTCTTGGCCTTCTTGCCACCTCCATAGGAAGCAGCGCCGGACCCGGGCTGTCCTCCCGACTCGGAGGTCGGCAGAGAGTGCTAGTTCCGCCCTTCAGCTGCTCTGGCGCATTTGTCCGCCACGCCGAATAGCTCAGAGACGTCGCGGACCTCTCTGGTCGCGAGCTTCTCAAGCATTTTCTCGTCCCGAACACCCTGCCGGAACGCCACCACCACAGAAGCACTTTGAATATGCAGGATGGTGTTGCGTACCTGGGAGAACCGCTGGATGAAAGAACGCAGCGACTCCCCAGGTTGTTGCTTGATGGCGTGGAGGTCAAGCTCCGTGCTAGGACGGGTGTAGGAGCTGCCGAAGTTGGCGATGAACTGCCGGCAGAGCTCTCCCCAGGAAGTTATGGAACCCTGAGGGAGATTCATGAGCCAAGACCAGGCTAGGCCAGTCAAGGCGACGGGGAAGTAGTTGGCCATGACAGCCTCATCCCCTCCTGCTGCAAGTACGGTGGTGGAGTAGATCTGGAGGAACTCCGCCAGGTTAACGCTGCCGTCGTACTTTTTGGGCAGGTGCGGCTGAAACTTGCGCGGCCACCTTGCGAAGCGAAGGCGGGGTGCAAGGGCCGCACATCCTGCTCCTGTTGCCGTAGGTATTGGTGCCGCGAATGCTTGGTTCGCACCTGGCACATTGTACCCCGGTATGGGTAAGGCTGCTCCATAGACCGGGGACGCCGCTTGCAGGGCATATGGTTGTGGCATATGCTGCGTGGCGTACGCCTGGGGCAGAGCTCGCGTGGCGAAGATCTGCCCTTCAGGCTGGGTCGAGGCCAACGTCACGCTGTCGCCAGCCTCTTGGGTGCGACGCCTTTCTCGACGTCGCTCGAGAAACACTCGGGCATCTTGGCCCAAGCGGCATCGCTCCAGCTCTGCCCTCAGGTCCGTCGAGGGAAACCTGGTGGAGCTGGAGTCCGCCGTCTGCCCGTCAACCGTTGGCGTGCGCGTCAGCGACACAGCCGGTTGGTTGGGGCGTCGCCCTCACCGAAACCGAGGGTTTGCGGCGGCGACGACGAGGCGGTCCACCTCGCGGACCCACTGCTGGGTCGCTGAGTGGGGCGCATCCCCAGCAGGTGGGTTGCGCAGTAGCGCTCTTGCTGCAGCTAGCGCACCCCCATGGTGTACGCTCAGCGCTGCAGAAGATCTCATGCTGGTCGGAGCCTGCCTTGCCGGAGTCGGCGTTGCCGGAGTCGGCTGCTGGCTACCAGCTTGTGCCGACACACTCCGTCCTGAGTGCGTCGACATGTACTCCCCGCTGCTCACGGTTCGCCGTGAACGCGGGGGAGGAGAGTTTGCCGCTGAAGGAAGCTTGGTCATCTTCATCGGCAGAAACTCGTCGCGCAAGGGAAAAGCCCCCTTCCTGGCGCGCCAAATGTCGAAGTGTTCGGTCGACACTTCCCCCGGGCCTTCACTGGGCAGCCCGCGGAGGTTCTTTTTTCGGTGGGGCTAGTCACTTGCGGAGAGCTTGAGCGTATGGACGAGTTAGTAAGAGCTTGACACGGCGAGTTTTACGTGGTTCAGGCCGCCGGAGCGTAAAACCCTACGTCCACGGCGAGCTATGGAGCTCGCTGTATTGCTTGTTGCTCAGAACCGGAGTCCTGAGCTTGGGGATGACTGAAGTCTAGCGTATGAGTTGCGAGAGTGTGAACCCAGGGTGCGAATGGCTAGATTTCGAACCCTTGCTAACGTTGCCTACCCGAGCCTTTTATAGTCCAAGACTCGGGTGGCTTACAAGGGGGCCGGGGACCCGACAGGTGGTCCCGGGGAGATTGACTGTTATCTACCGTATCTGCAGTTATGCCAGTAGTTGTCTCTGGCGAAGGCTTCTGAGTCTTCGTCTTGCAGCCCTGCCCATGCCGCATGCTAGTCGTAGTGGTCGATGATGGCGGGGGCGGCATGGGATGTCTTGTCGCTGCGTTTATTGGCTGGCAGGCTCTGACACCGCGCGCCAGTCTATGATGCGACTGGGCGCAACGGCACCTGACAGAGGCGTGCTCCGCGTCTCCGCGTCTTGGGAAGACGCGGGCCTTGAATACCTTGTACGGGCAAGGTATGGGGCGTCTTTACGCCCACTGCCTACCGCTCGGGGGCAGGCAGCATTCTTCTTCTAGACACGTGGCGGGCCTGGAGCCCTCCTCAGAGGAGAGGGGGGTCCGGCCCTGCAGGACACGTGGAGCCTTCGGACCTCTCCCCACGGAGGGGGAGGTCCGGCTTCTGTCGGCCACGTGGCGAGCCCGGAGCTCCTCTATGAGGAGAGGGAGGTCCGGCCCCGCTGGACACGTGGCGCCTTCGGACCTCTCTCCCGCGGAGGGGGAGGTCCGGCTTCTGCAGGCCACGTGGCGAGCCCGGAGCTCTCCTCTGAGGAGAGGGAGGTCCGGCCCCGCCAGACGCGTGGCGCCTTCGGAGCTCTCCCTGCGGAGAAGGGCGAGTTCCTTAGGCATTTTCCCCTGTGTGCGGGGCTACCCCATATCGCGGGTACCGACAACCACAAATTTGTCCAACTATTTTGTGAATATCTTATTTATAAGAGACAAATGTTGTTTTTGGAATGTCTGACTCTCTTATCCTTAGTTGATGATATCCTGAACGGAGGTCAATCTTGGTCAAACAAATCCTCAATACGAGGTAAAGGCTACTTGTTTCTTATTGTCACTTCATTAAGTGCACGATAATCTACACACAAACTCTTAGTCCCATCCTTCTTCGGTACAAATATGACCGGAGCTCCCCATGGTGAGGAACTAGGATGAATATACCCTTTCTCCGATAACTCTCGGATATGATCCTTGAGTTCTGCTAACTGTTTGGTATCCATTCTATATGGTCTTTTGTATATTGGAGCAGTACCAGGTACTAATTAAATAATGAATTGTACTTCTCGATCCGGTGGCATACCTGGTAAGTCTTCGGGAAATATATCTGGAAATCGTTGACAATCTTTATGTCTTCAATGGATACCTCTGTCTTGTTGAGTTGAACATTCCCAGATGGTACTTGAATGGATGTAAACTCAATCTTTGTTCCATCCGTATGGGTTAACTCCACAGTTCTTGTTGAACAATGTATAAATCCCTTATACTTTGTCAACCAATCCATTTCCAAGATGATGTCTATCCCTTGTGATTCTATCACTATGAGATTTGCAAGGAATTCCACTCCATTCACTCCTAGGTTCACTTTAGGACATACTTGTTTTGTCTTTATTTCTCCTCTAGGAGAATTTACTACAAACACTCGATTCATAGATGTAGTTGGTAGTTTGTGTCTTGTTATGAATGTGTCGAAGCGTCTGCGGTCGACACTTCCCCTGGGCCTGCTCTGGGCAGCCCGCAGAGGTTCTTCTTCGGAGGGGCTAGTCCCCCTGCGTGGGTCTTGCTGTACTGGACGAAGGAAGGAGATGAACACAAGGGTTTTTTACGTGGTTCGGGCCGCCAGAGCGTAATACCCTACGTCCACGGTGAGCAGAGGTGCTCGTTGTATTGCTTGAGGCTTAGAACCGTAGTTCCAAGCTTGAGGATGAGCTGAGTGCTAGAAAGTCTACTGCAAGGTGGCGTATAGCCGAACCCTGAGTGTGAGTGTGCTAAGAGGTGACCCGAACCCTCTGCAACATTTCCTACCCGGGCCTTTTATAGTCCAAGGCTTGGGCAGCTTACAAAGGGGGGCCTCGGACCCGACAGGTGGTCCCGAGGAGATCTCTGCCATCTACCGTATATGCAATAACACCGGTAGTTGTTTCTGGCGGGGACTTGTGAGCCTCTGGCCTGCCGTCCTGCCCACGCCGCAAGCTAGGCGTAGTGTTTGATGATGGCAGGGGTGGCGGAGGATGTCTTGTCACTGTGTCTATTGATGTACAGCTTCTGACATTGTGTGCATGTCTTCACTGCGATGCGACTAGGCACAACGCCTCCTAGCAGGGGCGTGCTTCGCGTCTCTGCGTCTTAGAAATGCGTGGGTCTTCAATACCGCGCCTTGGGAAGGCGCGGGTCTTGAATACCTTGTACGAACAGGGCATGGTGCGGCTTCACTCCTGCTGCCTACTACGCTAGGTGGGCAGCGCTACTTTGGTGCCACGTGGCGGGCTCGGAGCTCTCCTCTGAGGAGAGGGAGGTCCAGCCCCGCTGGACACGTGGAGCCTTCGGAGCTCTCCCCGTAGAGGGGGAGGTCCGGCTCTGCTGGCCACGTGACGGGCCCGGAGCTCTCCTCTGAGGAGAGGGAGGTCCGGCCCCGCTGGACACGTGGAGCCTTCGGAGCTCTTCTCGCGGAGAGGGGAGGTCCAACTCGGGTGCCCTCGGAGTTCGCCCCTGCGAAGGGGGCGAAGTCCTTAGACGATTTTCCCCTGTGCGCGGGGGTACCCCATATTGAGGGTACCGATAGTGGCCCCCGGGCCCATCTCGGGGGAGATAACGAGCCCGAGGTGGGGCCTCCATCTCTTCTACCCCGCACACCTTCTCAGCGACTCCATTTGATCGTTGCTGGAGCACGAACGGTCGTGGAATCATGGGGGCATGAGCCCTGCTTGATGGCTGCTTTTACTGCGGCGGTTCCCAAGGCTGGCACTATTGCACGTCGCAGCGCATGTTGCAGCGCCTTGTCAGGAACCACCGGGTTCTCCGCCTAGGGGGCTGACTGCCCGGTCCACCACTTCTGCAGGTCGGCTTGGGCCCGCTTGTCATGGACTCTGGGGCTTGGTCCTGGGGCGTCTGCCCCTAGCGGCGTATACGAAGCGTTTCGAATCGCTGGCATGCTTTCGAAGCTGGGATCCCTCCCTCTCTCTGGAGCCTGTGAGGCAGGGCCCCGTCGTCGAGCGGGAGGAAGTTGCCAGGGCCGGAGTCAGGGATGTGGCCGCCCTCGTAGCGTCTAGGTTCTAGCGGGAGTCCGGGGACTCCTAGGTGCCCGCCCTTGTAGCCGAAGGGCTTGTATCTTTTGTTTTAGTTTTTTGAGTTTGTAGTCCAACTCTTGGAGCTTTGATGAATGAACAGACTTATGTATTTGTGTGTCTTGTGCTTTTAGCTTGTTCTTCTTGGCTTGGCCTTCCCGAGCCCTTAGCTCCGCAAGAACCTCGGGAGGTCTCCACCGATATCAGAGCTTGCATAGACACCTTCCTCGGGTCCTCGCTGACATAAGGTCCCAAGGGGTCTTCGGAGCTCGCCCCGTGAGGACGGGGGGAGGTCCGGCTCTGCTAGCCACGTGATGGACCCAGAGCTCTCCTCGAAGGAGAGGGGAGGCCCAGTCCCGCTGGACACGTGGAGCCTTCGGAGCTCGCCCCTGCGAAGGGGGCGAGGTCCGGCTCTGCCGGCCACGTGGCAGGCCCGGGGCTACCCTCTGAGGAGAGGGGAGCTCCGGCCTCGCCGGACACGTGGGGCTTCAAAGCCCGCCCCTGCGGAGGGGGTGGGGTCCGACTCCTCCGGTCTTGTGTTGGAGTAGTCGGGAGCTCCGATCCTTCCTAGTGCGGTCCCTGTAGTGGCCCCCTGGTAGGTGTGGCCAATTGTTTGGGCACACCTACCATATTCGTGCGGGGGAGCTAAGGCCAGGAGGTCCTGCACACAAGTAGGGGAACCGTAATTCTACTCGGGGGCTCTCCCTTCCCTGTCTCTTAGTCTTATTTGGCTTACGGTCCAGGACCGGTATACGGGGCTTGGGCAATTCAGTGCGCCCAGCACCGGAGGTCCGGCTCCCTCCGAGGTCAGGGTACGACCGTCCGGTCCCTAGTACTGGACCGTAACGCTGGGGAGGCAGAGTGCACACGCTTTGGGTCGGAACCAGGCAAAACAGGTTGTACTCCCGTGGACCTCCGAAGGGCAGGGTGCATACGCTTTGGGTCGAAACCAGGCAAAGCAGGCTACGCACCCTGGACCCCCCATGCACAGCGCAGGTTTTTCCTCTAGGTGACCAACTGGCGTCGCACCACCTGACTGGGAGAGGTCCGAGAGGCCCCCTGGCCATCGGCAGGTACCTCAAGCGCGACCGCCTTCAGTCAGGATATCAAATGCCGACTAGGGATGAGAGTGGGAAGAGAGAGCTAGTGTGCGATGAGCATACACTCTGTTTGACATGGAGGCGTGATCATAAAAATTAATGCGTAATTTAAATAAGCACATAAGCAAGAGCGTGGTAGGACAGGGTTCTTTCCATATAAATACCATAAAAGGAAGGCAGGTGAGACAGCCGCTCTGGTATCAACTGTGATAGGGCTCTGGCACCACTTGTCATAGCTCTGATACCACGCTGTGGGGAACATGACCTCGTCGGGTGGTGCCGTGATATGCGGCACCCAACAGCACACGGGTCGACAAACACACATCATATTACATGAATAGTATGCGGAAGCGTACAAGAGTGTTTTACAAATAAGTATATCAGAGTAAGCTACAGCGGAAGACTATAACTCTCACGGCTCATCTCTATCTTAGCAACAAAAAAACAGTCCAGCCCGTGGACTGTCTCTTACTAGCAACACGAAGAACAATCTGCAGCAGCGAGGATGCTCTTTGAGTGAACACTCGGAGGTTCCCGAGTCTCATCGGCATCCCTTCTCTTACGCATGAAGTCAAATACCTGCAAAACAACTCGGATAGCATCCGTGAGCATAACTCTCAGCAAGACTTAACCGTCACCCTAAACATGAAACTCTATGTGAGGTTATGAACCTAAATAGGATGGCATAAGCATAATTAAACTCGCCTAAAAGTGAATACTTACTTTCAGGTATTATTTGCAGAAATTTTAAGTAACCTTGGGCACGCCACATCGGGAGTCCACAATCAAACAAGAAATGCTTCCCCCCGATGTAAATTGCTCACGGCATAAAAGAATCGAGTTTGCACTAGCCTATTCATCAAGATCCAATACAAAGCTAGTATGATACTTCCAATCAATATGATTAGTTCCTTTCTCATGCAAGTTCTTACTACGTCACGACTGTGAGAACAAGTATGCTCGGTCCATTTCGCGAGCGACGGTGATTTGAATCAATAACACCCGGACTACACGACATGTACGCCCGTACTCGACGTTGCCTACAACAACCATCATTGACGTCGTACGTGGCAGCCTTTCCCCCGTTTCACCCCCGCTGAATCGATCAAGTCGCCCCGTACAGTAGCCACTCTCATGGTGCACCTGCCGACGTGAGATGTCATGAGAATGTTCCCCATATACTGCACACCAGCCGTCCGCCTGAGGCGACCCGAAAAGTCCCAATGACAGCTTCCCGAGGTACATCGGTTTACTGGGTCCCATATAGCCAGCATGAGTCCGGTACACAACTCAAACTTGTTCAACAGGGCCGCATACGGATTGGTCCTTGAACGACACGGACAGGTCTATAGCACACATGCCCCTATGTCCTGCTGCCCCTACAACCTTCTGGTCTCAACTTAAACTTGCTAATTTATTTTTGAACCAATCCCGTATGCCCCTGTTGTTCTTGAATCTGCGAGTAGCATCTCACCACTCGACTTCTACCAAACTGTACTTAAGCATGGCAGTTCTACACGGTGAAAGACACCTACCCAATACTCCATGGGTCATTTGTCTATGCAAGAGGAGTATCAAACATTAGACCTAATGCACAATTCAAATCTTAACCAAAGGTGAATACAAAATAAAAACTTAATAGCTGTTAAATGCAAACCGGAGCTTACCTGTTTTGTAGGGTAGTCGTATATAATCAGTTAGTGTCCTTGTTGATCCACCCTTGATTCTCCGGAGCTTGATCCACTTCAATGAATCACTCCTTTGAATCCCCTTCGTTATGGTTCCTATTGAAATGCACATGCACTTGTTTTATAGAATGTAATGGAAAGAAGTTATAGAATGAAGTTCTTAGGAACAGAGGTTGTGTGGAAAAGCCGAGAATGGCTTGGGTTGCCTCTGTGGTGCAAAGAAACAGAATCGATCTACTTGATTCTAATGTCTTAGTTATATATACTAACTACTTTCCCCTAATGAACATAATATATGAGCTGAAAGGATTTGAGTGCAACTGAAGAACAAGAACTCCAATGGCCTCAAAAATTTTACAGCAGGTTCTATACTACCTAAGGATTTAGCTTGTCAAATAGCAGCTAAGGTGGAATTAAATTGTGTTCTCCATAATTCTCATAATGTCCCTCATGTATATCCACATATACATAAGTATGGAGAACAAGAACAGGAAGTTCTAGGGCTCAACTTGAGAAATAATTTACATGTGAGTAGTTCTTCCAGAACAATTCTTTAAGCATTTCCACTCAAAAGAATTAATTCTGAAGTAATGTACGTTTTCATGCTCAATTAAGTGAACTACAATTTCAAGTATGTTTCAGAGAGCTTGCCTAAAGTTTCCTATGATTTTTGGAGCTATGGATTGCTCAGAATAGATTTTAGAAGTGGGAAACATTTTCTGAAAATGTTTCTGAAATCTTATGAACACAGTAGTCTCTATTTGGAAAATTCCTATTCAAATGATCTTCAAATGAGCTGAAATTTTGCTAGAAGGTCAACAATATGCTAAAGAATATTCTGGCACAAATTGGGGATTTTTGGATAAACCAAACTCCCTCAATAATTCTTTTTTAGAAGACCTTCAAAGAATTCTCCAGAATATAATATTGACTTTCATACAAATCTGAGTTCATATTTGGATACAACTCGGAGAGATGAATCCAACCCAATTGGAATCACTCAAATTGGAGGTTTCTATCAGGAGCTATGAATTTCCAAAGTTTGGGCCCTCCATGGAATTGTTTTCCTATTGAAAATTCGGCTGGACCCACTGTTTTAAATCCCAGCCAATCAGGATTGGGCCACACCGGGGCCACAGCTTCCCAGCGCGCCAACACACTGGATCCCAGCCACAACTGATCACGGGTTTAAATTTTCTGCTGCTGACAGACGGGGCCCGCCCGTCGTCTTCTTCCTTCAGCTCCCCTCCCGCGTCCACGCGCTCCCCCTCGCTGGAGCGAACAGATGCTCGCCGGACCGGCATTCCTGGCCGCCATCTGACCTAGGATTCGCTGCCAGGGGGTTTAGGGCACCGAGAAACACGATGGTGGTTTCTGCTTGGGCTGCCGGTGGCCGGAACCAGCTCGGCGACGTGCGGTGGCTACTGTGGAGGTTCGGCAGCGTCTGCCGAGGTTTCCAGCTTGCCAAAACCTGTGCCGATGAGCTCTACAGCACCAGCGGGTCTTAGGAAGAACCGACAGGGTCTCAAACTCACTTGGAAACGGCCGCAATTGGGTTGTCATCGGGTGACCGAATGTGTCCGCCATGAACACCCCTAGTCGAGCTCGAATTCCGTCGCTCTGAGGCATTTTCATGCACTGGATACTAAAGGAGAATTGATCGCCGGCTAATCCAGTATCTACGTGCAAAGTTTGATGATCTGCGGAGGATTGGAGAGGGGGAATTTTAAGGAACTGTACCGGGAGCTCGGGTTGAGGCCGCCGGAGCAAAATCTCGGAATTCACCGGCGAGAGCTCACGACGTGGCTTGAGCTTCAGGTGGAAGCAGCGTGGAGTCTGTGCGCTCTTTTTGCCGCCCTTGCTCAGCCGTGAAAGTTGCTCTGGTGCGCTGTCCTCGTGCGCCCGGTCGTCGGTTGCAACTAGCTCGCCGCTGTGGAGGTGGTTCTAGGGCACAGGAGGCCGAAGTTCGCTTGCTTGCGGGTCAGGAAGGTGGAGGCCAAGCTCGGGGCGCTTTCTAGCAGCTCGGGGAGGATAGGGCACGAGCGTGCCTTCGGTTTCCCGATCGACCAAGCGGTGAGGAGAAAAACACGACTCTGTTTAGTGTCTCTCGCGAGGAGGGAAAACGAATGGGCTTTGCTTCGGCCAAGGGGGGGTGATCAAGCCGCTGAACCGCCTCTGGGCGCCACGCGTTGGGGAATGAAGTAGCTGGTGGCGCTGCCGAGCCTCCCAGTGCCTCCACGGTGGAAGCTGCTCGTGGCTCACGCGAGCTGTTCGATGAAATTTCCCACCGAGGCTGAGACTTAGTGTGCAAGGCACCCTCTTTAGCTCTATGACATGTGGGTCCCACTCCACATTTACCTCCCAAATATCTTCTCAAGCTGATTCTCTCAATCCCCGTAATTCTAAGTTTAAAAGGTGGGTTAGAATTTGAATCCTTCCAATTCAGTTTGAATTTGCTTGCCAAATTTGAATTTGGTTGAAGTTTGCAAATTCTTCTCTTTACTCCTTTTTTAGCCCACCCTACAAATAAAAAGTTTGTGATCAAACTTTTCCCTATAATTCCAACTATATGGCTGCATGTTTATTCAAAGTTTTTGGTCATCACATGTGTAAACTTTGAATCTCAAATCTGATTTCTAAACTTACATGCAAAGAGGTATTTAACTCCTTATTGGTTCAACAGTTTTAAATAAAAATGTGAGCCTCATTTTGGATGGTCATCCATGTATCACTTTGCATGAAGAAAAGTTTTAGCAAGTCCCATTTTTCATGTCTTTGCCACACATATGAACTCAAACATTAGTTTTTATTCATACACATTTTTGGGACTTTTACATTCCTCCCCCCTTAAAAGAATCTCGTCCTGAGATTACAAAAGAGGAACGAGACGGGAGAGGTAATTACAAATTGTACAACGCTAAAAGTTCCGGATAGTTGGTGCGGAGGTAATCTTCACTTTCCCACGTCGCCTCTTCCGCGGTATGATTACTCCACAGCACCTTGAAAAATCTGATCATCGGGTTCCGGGTTACCCGGGCCTTTTCATCCAAAATCTGAACCGGTCGCTCGGTGTAGGTTAGGTCTGGTTTCAATTCGTTGATTTCCTCGGTGCAAACAGCAGCGGTGAATTTGAGGCACTTCCGCAGCTGTGACACATGAAATACATCATGAACACCCGCTAAACTTGCCGGTAATTCTAGCCGGTAGGCTACGGGTCCGCACTTCTTCGTGATAGAAAAAGGACCAATAAAGTGGGGAGCGAGTTTTCCCATTACACCGAACCGGTGAATTCCCTTCATCGGAGATATACGAAGATAAACGTTCTCTCCGATGTCAAAATGCAATGGCCTACGCCTTTGATCAGCGTAGCTCTTCTGTCGGGATTGTGCAACCTTCAAATTTTCTTGTATCAACCGAACTCGGTCTTCGGCTTCGTTGACAAGATCAACCCCAAACAAAACCTTTTCGCCGGACTCACACCAATTCGATGGTGTGCGACACTTCCGGCTGTAGAGAGCTTCATATGGTTCCATTTTAATACTCGCTTGATAACCGTTGTTGTATGAAAACTCCCCAATGGTAGGTGATTGTCCCAATTCCTACCGTGGTGGATGACACACGCTCTCAACATGTCCTCGAGCACTTGATTCATCCTCTCAGTTTGTCCGTCGGTTTGAGGGTGATACGCAGAGCTTTTAATCAGCTTGGTGCCCAACGAGGCATGCAGCTGCTCCTAAAAACGAGCAACAAACAGCACACCTCAGTCTGAAATGATGGTCTTCGGGACACCATGTGAGCATATAATTCTTGAGATGAATAACTCCGCATATTGCCTTGCTCGATAATGAGTGTTCACCGGTATGAAATGAGCCGACTTCGTCAACCGGTCGACGATCACCCATATCGAGTCATGTTTCCTGGATGTGAGCGGTAATCCGACAATGAAGTCCATACTCACATCCTCCCATTTCCATGCTGGTATCTTCAAAGGTTGTAGCGGTCCGTCTTTCCGCATATGATCAGCCTTGACCCGTCTACATGTATCGCATTCGGATACGTATTTAGCAATTTCTCTCTTCATCCTCGTCCACCAAAATTTCTGTTTCAAATCTTGGTACATCTTGTTACTTCCGGGATGAATGGAAAACTTAGACAGGTGGGCTTCATCCAAGATCTTCTTCCGGAGTTTCATATTGCGTGGTACCACTATACGGTCATTAAACCATAGCGTACCGTTCTCATCCTTCCGGAAACATTTCACCTCTCCGTTGTCTAGTCTTCTCCGTATGTGAGACATACCTTTGTCTCTTCTTTGAGCCTCAACAATCTCTTCACGAATCGTTGGAATGAGCGCAAGATTATAAAGCACGCCATACGGAATGACACGGAGACTTAGTTCTTCAGCTTCCAACTCAGCAGCCGCCAAGTTGTGAACGTGGGCTTTCCGACTAAGCGCGTCGGCAACAACGTTTGCTTTTCCCGGATGATAGTGGATCTCAATTTCATAATCTTTGATGAGCTCCAACCATCTCCGTTGTCTCATATTCAGCTCCTTCTGCGTGAAGATATACTTCAAGCTTTTATGATCGGTGTAGAGGTGAACAAGATTACCAAGTAGATAATGCCTCCACATCTTTAGCGCCAACACCACTGCAGCAAGCTCGAGATCGTGAGTTGGATAATGCTGCTCATGGTTTCGCAGTTGACGAGACCCATAGGCGACTACACGCCCTTCTTGCATCAGAACACAGCCGAGACCGATGCTGGATGCATCACAGTATACATCAAATGGCTTGGGCAATTTTTGATAAGCTCAGAATAAACCTCCGATAATAACCCGCTAAACCTAGGAAACTTTGGACCTCGTGGACTGACTTGGGAGATTCCTATTTCAGCACTTGTCCAATTTTGCTGGGGTCCACGGTAATGCCCTCTGCTGAAATAATATGACCTAGGAAAGGCACTTGGTCAATCCAAAATTCGCACTTGCTAAACTTGGCATATAATTGGTGCTCCCGCAACCGTTGTAGCACGATCCGTAGATGTTCAGCATGCTCTTCTTCAGATTTGGAGTAAACCAATATGTCGTCGATGAATACCATGACGAACTTGTCTAACTCCGGCATGAATACATAATTTATCAAGTACATGAAGTGTGTCGGAGCGTTGGTTAACCCAAAAGACATGACGAGGTACTCGTAGAGTCCGTATCTCGTCGAGAAATCTGTCTTCGGTATGTCCTCCGGTTGGATCTTGATTTGATGATACCCCGACCGAAGATCCATCTTCGAAAATACCTTGGCACCCACAAGTTGATCGAACAGGATGTCAATGCGGGGCAAAGTATACTTGTTCTTTATTGTGACATCATTGAGGGGACGGTAATCAACACATAGCTGTAGTGTTTCATCCTTCTTCTTAACGAACAACGCTGAGCAACCCCAAGGTGAAGAACTTGATCGTATGAAACCCTTGCTCATGAGTTTATTCAGTTGCTCTTTCAACTCCGCTAGCTCGTTAGGTTCCATCTTGTAAGGCCTTCGTGAGATAGGCGTCGTTCCCGGCGCCAGTTCAATCTTGAACTCGATGTCCCGTTCGGGCGGCATGCCCGGTAAATCATCTGGAAACACGTCGGGATAATCACGTACCACCGGAATATCTTCAAGCTTCAGCGCTTCCGTGTGGTAAGCCTCTACCCTATCTGGGTCTTCGCTGTCTAAAAACAGCGTGTGCTGTCCGTGAATCGGTGAGTCAATCTGGACAGTCCGTTTACTGATATTGAGAACGGCACCGTGACGATTTAACCAAGACATCGCCAATATTGTGTATATCTTCTGCCTATCCAACATAATCAGCGATGTTGGGTATATTTTTCCGCCCAAACACAAAGTTGCTCGGGACACAATCTGATTGGCAGAGATATTTCCTCCCGGTGAACGTATAAGAAAACTCGTTGTGGGAGTATTGGTGGATAGTTGGTGTTGATCCACGCATGATTTGCTGATAAAATTGTGGGTTGCACCGGAATCAAAAAGTACCAGCACGGGCACGTCTTTGAGAGTGAACATGCCTGCTAACACCGGTGCTCCCTCCGGGACATCCTCAATAGCAAGTTGTTGCACACTCCCGCATTGCAATGCTGTTATGTTGACTTGAGCAGGTGGCGGCATACCACCTGATGATGATGGCTGTCTGGTGTTCCCCAACTTCTCCCGGCATTCTTGCCTAAAATGCCCAAAACAGTGGCAATAAGAACACGGAGGTTTTTCCAGTTCTTCGTTGACTTCTGGTTGAGAAGTTGACGTACTTGGCTGCAGCAGTGATGCAACAGGTGTCATTTGTTGCTGCGGCAAAGGTGTTGCTTCAAGACATGATTCTTGAGCAGGAAATCTGTACGACGTTGATCTCACTGGTGCCTGCCATAATTCATCGGATGGTGTGTGATACACCACACGGTATTTACGAGGAACAACTGGTGTGTCTTCTTGCACATCATCCTGGTCCCTCTTCTCTGCTTGACACTCAAGTGTCGCTTGTTCTTGCAGCAGAGCAGCACTGATCAACTCGGTGTAACTGCCTTGATTGAACAAAGCCAACTTATCTTTTAATATGGCACTCAAGCCATGGAAAAAGTAGTCACACCTTGCAGCTTCGCTCGTCCCATAAGCAGGAGCATATTGTGCCAGAAGGTTGAATCGTCTGACATAATCGAGGACACTCATGTCCCCCTGCTTCAAGTTCCTAAATTCTTGCTGTTGGGGCTTAATAAAACCCATAGGAATGTGACGAGCACGGAATGCTTCACGAAATTTCGTCCATTCCACTTGATGGCCTTCCGGAACGGTGGCGAGATAAGCGAACCACCAATTACCGGTGGATCCATGGAGCTGTTGAGCTGCAAATAATGTCTTCTGATACTCATCGCACTCAAACACTCCAAACTTGGACTCCATAACCCGAAGCCACTGATCAGCTTCCACTGGTTCATTGGCTTCCGTGAAAATTGGCGGTTGTGTCGCCAAGAAGTCCAAATAGGCGTTCCGAGGTGGAACGACCTGTTGTGCACGTTGGAGTAAGCCTTGTTGTACCAAGGCTTGGAGTAGTCTTGTGTTCTCTTGGCTTGACTCGACCATCTGGGCCATGACATCCGCCCATACCGTTGATGGCGGTGCCCGTGGTGGAGTCGAGTCATCACCATCTCGGCGAGAACTTTCAGCCCTACTCGGAGAATGACTACGCACCATACTGCAAAAGCATAATTTTCAGGGGAGTCAAAACTTGATCTCAGCAGTATGTGAAAGTATGTAACACATGAACATGCTAAAACTTTATGAAAGCATAACAAAATTTCATGTTTACACCTCTTTCTAAAGCCAACATATTCAGTCCCTTACCCTGTACAGAACAGAACTTTCTGTACTTAACCCAGAATTTGATCCAGTTACTAGCATTTTCATAACTCAAGTTAAATACCAAAGTTAAAGTTAACTTCAGTATGTTTTCAAAGAGTACTCACGTGCCTCTGTATCATCCCTTAACCAGAAGTTATGATCGTTCAAAGTTGACAGAATTTCTGGATAAATTTTTGCCAGCACCTCCTTTGTATGTGACTGTTTTCATCACAGTTTTATATACAAATGGGGTACAATTCTGAACAAACTATGAACTACAAAATCGTTGCAAGTTTCATAACCTTTCCAACAGTGTATCATATGACCCTTAGAAATTTTTCTACAGAATGTTATGGCTAATTTACAGAAACATCCAGAGAAGGTTGCAGCTGTTCTGTTTTCTGAACAGTTTGCATTCAACTGGACATTCAACTAAGTTGGCGTCTGATTTTGCTCTGGAGGTCTACAGAAAAATTGTAGATCACTTAAAAAACTATCCAGAACTGTATCATATACTTTCATTGGGTCAATATACAAAGAGTTATGCTCTGTCAAAGTCCAGCAACAATTTCTGCCAGAATAGAGCACTCTGTTTTCGGATCAAAAGAAGCCTAGCAATTCTCTTCTTTGAAACTTAGGCCAAATGAAGAGATCAGTAACTAATATGTGCTTTCCAACATCCATTTTTAGTTTGAAAGTTAGTCATGAATGCTTTCTTCATAGGAAAGAAGACTATCCAGTGTAGTACGGTGGCGATGCACCGTAAGACATATGACGGTACTACGTTGCCTCACCAAAGAAAAACCTAACCGGATTACACCAACATATACGTATCCTTAGGTGGCACTAAATGGTCACTCGCAAACGTGTTCTACACGCACTAAGGTTTTCGTGGTTAGTACCTACATAAGCCACACTCAATCATCAGGTCCGGCTGCACACCGAACCCGGTATCCATACAGTTCGTACACCCGGCCGTCATCACTCGCCCAGGTGTTCTCAAGCCAAACACCCCTTGAGCTACGTGTTCACGTTATTGACCACGTGACGGAGTCTCCCAAATTGCACCACGCACGCCAGGGACAGACGTTACTCGAATACCCCAAACGACATGAAGAGTCGTAGAGGATACTAAAGTGGGGCGGGTTACTTGCCATCCGTGAGGCTCCACCCTTCAGCTTGTGCGCACTGGTGGACAGCGCTTACGTGCACCCCCAAGACATAGAACGTCCCGAGATACACGATTTTCTGACATAACAAATAAGTTAGGTTGTCACCTTCATAATATGCTAATAGTAGTCCTTATGTGGGCCTAGTACCGTTATCTCACCGTATCCTAAGTTTTAACGTAATATGATGCTTAATCCATGTGCTATTCCCAACGCAGCTCTGATACCAGCTGAGACAGCCACTCTGGTATCAACTGTGACAGGGCTCTGGCACCACTTGTCACAGCTCTGATACCACGCTGTGGGGGACATGACCTCGTCGGGTGGTGCCGTGATATGCGGCACCCAACAGCACACGGGTCTACAAACACATATCATATTACATGAATAGTTTGCGGAAGCGTACAAGAGTGGTATACAAATAAGTATATCAGAGTAAGCTATAGCGGAAAACTATAACTCTCACGACTCATCTCTATCTTAGCAACAAAGAAACAGTTCAGCCCGCGGACTGTCTCTTACTAGCAACACGAAGAACAATCTGCAGCGGCGAGGATGCTCTTTGAGTAAACACCCGGAGGTTTCCGAGTCTCATCGGCATCCCTTCTCTTAAGCATGAAGTCAAATACCTGCAAAACAACTTGGATAGCATCCGTGAGCATAACGCTCAGCAAGACTTAACCGTCACCCTAAACATGAAACTCTATGTGAGATTATGAACCTAAAATAGGATGGCATAAGCATAATTAAACTCACCTAAAAGTGAATCCTTACTTTCAGGTATTATTTGCAGCAATTTTAAGTAACCTTGGGCATGCCACATCGGGAGTCCACAATCAAACAAGAAACGCTTTCCCCCGATGTAAATTGCTCACGGCATAAAAGAATCGAGTTTGCACTAGCCTATTCATCAAGATCCAATACAAAGCTAGTATGATACTTCCAATCAATATGATTAGTTCCTTTCTCATGCAAGTTCTTACTACGTCACGACTGTGAGAACAAGTATGCTCAGTCCATTCCGCGAGCGACGGTGATTCGAATCAATAACACCCAGACTACACGACACGTACGCCCGTACTCGACGTTGCCTACAACAACCATCACTGACGTCGTACGTGGCAGCCTTTCCCCCATTTCACCCCCGCTGAATCGATCAAGTCGCCCCGTACAGTAGCCACTATCATGGTGCACCTGCCGACGTGAGATGTCATGAGAATGTTCCCCACATACTGCACACCAGCCGTCCGCCTGAGGCGACCAGAAAAGTCCCAACGACAGCTTCCCAAGGTACATCGGTTTACTGGGTCCCATATAGCCAGCATGAGTCCGGTACACAACTCAAACTTGTTCAACAGGGCCGCATACGGATCGGTCCTTGAACGATACGGACAGGTATATAGCACCCAGGCCCCTATGTCCTGCTGCCCCTACAACCTTCCGGTCTCAACTTAAACTTGCTAATTTATTTTTGAACCAATCTCGTATGCCCCTGTTGTTCCTGAATCTGCGAGTAGCATCTCACCACTCGACTTCTATCGAACCGTACTTAAGCATGGCAGTTCTACATGGTGAAAGACACCTATCCAATACTCCATGGGTCATTTGGCTATGCAAGAGGAGTATCAAACATTAGACCTAATGCACAATTCAAATCTTAACCAAAGGTGAATACAAAATAAAAACTTAATAGCTGTTAAATGCAAATCGGAGCTTGCCTGTTTTGCAGGGTAGTCGTATATAATCAGTTAGTGTCCTTGTTGATCCACCCTTGACTCTCCGGAGCTTGATCCACTTCAATGAATCACTCCTTTGAATCTCCTTCGTTATGGTTCCTATTGAAATGCACATGTTTTATAGAATGTAATGGAAAGAAGTTATAGAATGAAGTTCTTAGGAACAGAGGTTGTGTGGAAAAACCAAGAATGGCTTGGGTTGCCTCTGTGGTGCAAAGAAACAGAATCGATCTACTTGATTCTAATGTCTTAGTTATATATACTACTACTTTTGCCTAATGAACATAATATATGAGCTGAAAGGATTTGAGTGCAACTGAAGAACAAGAACTCCAATGGCCTCAAAACTTTTACAGCAGGTTCTATACTAACTAAGTATTTATCTTGCCAAATTGCAGCTAAGGTGGAATTAAATTGTGTTCTCCATAATTCTCATAATGCCCCTCATGTATATCCACATATACATAAGTATGGAGAACAAGAACAGGAAGTTCTAGGGCTCAACTTGAGCTAATAATTTACATGTGAGTTCCTGGTCACATGAAAGTAATTTGATCCAAAATTCAGCCCTTTTACTTGAGTAGTTCTTCCAGAACAATTCTTTAAGCATTTCCACTCAAAAGAATTAATTCTGAAGTAATGTACATTTTCATGCTCAATTAAGTGAACTAAAATTTCAAATATGTCTCATAGAGCTTGACTAAATTTTCCTATGATTTTTGGAGCTATGGATTGCTCAGAATAGATTTTAGAAGTGGGAAACATTTTTTGAAAATGTTTCTGAAATCTTATGGACACAATAGTTTCTATTTGGCAAATTCCTACACAAATGATCTTCAAATGAGCTGAAATTTTGCTAGAAGGTCAACAATATGCTAAAGAATATTCTTGCACAAATTGGGGATTTTTGGATAAACCAAACTCCCTCAATAATTCTTTTTCAGAAAATTTTCAAAGAATTATCCAGAATATAATATTGACTTTCATACAAATCTGAGTTCATATTTGGATAGAACTCGGACAGATGAATCCAACCCAATTGGAATCACTCAAATTGGAGGTTTCTATCAGGAGCTATGAATTTCCAAAGTTTGGGCCCTCCCTGGAATTGTTTTCCTACTGAAAATTGGGTTGGACCCACTGTATTAAATCCCAGCCAATCAGGATTGGGCCACACCGGGGCCACAGCTTCCCAGCACACCAACACACTGGATCCCAGCCACAACTGATCACGGGTTTAAATTTTCTGCTGCTGACAGACGGGGCCCGACCGTCATCTTCTTCCTTCGGCTCCCCTCCCGCCTCCGCGCGCTCCCCCTCGCCGGAGCAAATAAATGCTCGCCGGACCGGCATTCCCGGCCGCCATCTGATCTAGGATTCTCCGCCAGGGGGTTTAGGGCACCGAGGAACACGATGGTGGTTTCTGCTTGGGCTGCCGGTGGCCGGAACCAGCTCGGCGACGTGCGGCGGCTACTGTGGAGGTTCGGCAGCGTCTGCCGAGGTTTCCAGCTTGCCAAAACCTGTGCCGACGAGCTCTACAGCACCAGTGGGTCTTAGGAAGAACCGACAGGGTCTCAAACTCGCTTGGAAACGGCCGCAAGTGGGTTGTCATCGGGCGACCGAATGTGTCCGCCATGAACACCCCTAGTCGAGCTCGAATTCCGTCGCTCTGAAGCGTTTTCATGCGCTGGATACTAAAGGAGAATTGATCGCCGGCTAATCCAGTATCTACGTGCAAAGTTTGATGATCTGTCGAGGATTGGAGAGGGGGGATTTTATGGAACTGTACCGAGAGCTCGGGTTGAGGCCGCCGGAGCAAAATCTCGGAATTCGCCGGCGAGAGCTCACGACGTGGCTTGAGCTTCAGGTGGAAGCAGCATGGAGTCTGTACGCTCCTTTATCCGCCCTTGCTCGGCCGTGAAAGTTGCTCTGGTGCGCTATCCTCGTGCGCCCGGTCGTCAGTTGCAACTAGCTCGCCGCTGTGGCGGTGGTTCTAGGGCACAGGAGGCCGAAGTTCATTTGCTTGCGGGTCAGGGAGGTGGAGGCCGAGCTCGGGGCGCTTTCTAGCAGCTCGGGGAGGAGAGGGCGTGGGCGTGCCTTCGGTTTCTCGATCGACCGAGCGGTGAGGAGAAAAACACGGCTATCTTTAGTGTCGCTCGCGAGGAGGGAAAACGAATGGGCTTTGCTTCGGCCAGGGGGTGATCAAGCTGCTGAACCGCCTCTGGGCGCCGCGCATGGGGGAATGAAGCAGCTGGTGGCGCGGCCGAGCCTCCCAGTGCCTCCACAGTGGAAGTTGCTCGTAGCTCACGCGAGCTGTTCGATGAAATTTCCCACCGAGGTTGAGACTTAGTGTGCAAGGCACCCTTTTTAGCTCTATGACATGTGGGTCCCACTCCACATTTACCTCCCAAATATCTTCTCAAGCTGATCCTCTCAATCCCCAGTATTCTAAGTTTAAAAGGTGAGTTAGAATTTGAATCCTTCCAATTCAGTTTGAATTTGCTTGCCAAATTTGAATTTGGTTGAAGTTTGCAAATTCTTCTATTTACTCCTTTTTGAGCCCACCCTACAAATGAAAAGTTTATGATCAAACTTTTCCCTATAATTCCAACTATATGGCTGCATGTTTATTCAAAGTTTTTGGTCACCACATGTGTAAACTTTGAATCTCAAATCTGATTTCTAAACTTACATGCAAAGAGGTATTTAACTCCTTATTGGTTCAACACTTTTAAATAAAAATGTGAGCCTCATTTTGGATGGTCATCCATGTATCACTTTGCATGAAGAAAAGTTTTAGCAAGTCCAATTTTTCATGTCTTTGCCACACATATGAACTCAAACCTTAGTTTTTATTCATACACATTTTTGGGACTTTTACATTCCTCCCCCCTTAAAAGAATCTCATCCTGAGATTACAAAAGAGGAACGAGACGGGAGAGGTAATTACAAACTGTACAACGCTAAAAGTTCCGGATAGTTGGTGCGGAGGTAATCTTCACTTTCCCACGTCGCCTCTTCCGCGGTATGATTACTCCACAGCACCTTGAAAAATCTGATCGTCCGGTTCCGGGTTACCCGGGCCTTTTCATCCAATATCTGAACCGGTCGCTCGGTATAGGTTAGGTCCGGTTTCAATTCGTCGATTTCCTTGGTGCGAACAGCAGCGGTGAATTTGAGGCACTTCCGCAGCTGTGACACATGAAATACATCATGAACACCCGCTAAACTTGCCGGTAATTCAAGCCGGTAGGCTACGGGTCCGCACTTCTCCATGATAGCAAAAGGACCAATAAAGCGGGGAGCGAGTTTCCCCTTTACACCGAGATACATGAAGATAAACGTGCTCTCTGACGTCAAAATGCAATGGCCTATGCCTTTGATCAGCGTAGCTCTTCTGTCGGGATTGTGCAGCCTTCAAATTTTCTTGTATCAACCGAACTCGGTCTTCGGCTTCATTTACAAGATCAACCCCAAACAAAACTCTTTCGCCGGATTCACACCAATTCAATGGTGTGTGACACTTCCGGCCGTAGAGAGCTTCATACAGTGCCATTTTAATACTCGCATGATAACCGTTGTTGTATGAAAACTCCGCCAACGGTAGGTGATCGTCCCAATTCCTACCGTGGTGGATGGCACACGCTCTCAACATGTCCTCGAGCACTTGATTCATCCTCTCAGTTTGTCCATCGGTTTGAGGGTGATATGCGGAGCTTCTAATCAGCTTGGTGCCCAACGAGGCATGCAGCTGCTCCCAAAAACGAGCAACAAACAGCACACCTCGATTTGAAATGATGGTCTTCGGGACACCATGTGAGCATATAATTCTGGAGACGAATAACTCCGCATATTGCCTTGCTCGATAATGAGTGTTCACCGGTATGAAATGAGCCGACTTCGTCAACCGGTCGACGATCACCCATACGGAATGACACGGAGACTTGGTTCTTCAGCTTCCAACTCAGCAGCCGCCAAGTTGTGAACGTGGGCTTTCTGACTAAGCGCGTCGGCAACCACGTTTGCTTTTCCCGGATGATAGTGGATCTTAATTTCATAATCTTTGATGAGCTCCAACCATCTCCGGTGTCTCATATTCAGCTCCTTCTGCGTGAAGATATACTTCAAGCTTTTATGGTCGATGTAGAGGTGAACAAGATTACCAAGTAGATAATGCCTCCACATCTTTAACGCCAACACCACTGCAGCAAGCTCGAGATCGTGAGTTGGATAATGCTGCTCATGGTTTCGCAGTTGACGAGACCCATAGGCGACTACACGCCCTTCTTGCATCAGAACACAGTCGAGACCGATGCCGGATGCATCACAGTATACATCAAATGGCTTCGTCGTGTCCGGCTGAGCAAGAACTGGAGCTGTTGTGAGATGTTTCACCAAAGTTTTGAATGCAGCTTCACATGCTGCATTCCACATGTATTTTGTGCCCTTCTTCAGCAGCTCCGTCATTGATTTAGCAATTTTTGAGAAGCTCGAAATAAACCTCCGATAATACCCCGCTAAACCTAGGAAACTTCGGACCTCGTGGACTGACTTGGGAGATTTCCATTTCAGCACTTGTCCAATTTCTCTAGGGTCCACGACAATGCCCTCTACTGAAATAATATGGCCTAGGAAAGGCACTTGGTCAATCCAAAATTCGCACTTGCTGAACTTGGCATATAATTGGTGCTCCTGCAACTGTTGTAGCACAATGCGCAGATGTTCAGCGTGCTCTTCTTCAGATTTGGAGTAAACCAATATGTCGTCGATGAATACCACGACGAACTTGTCTAACTACGGCATGAATACAGAATTCATCAAGTACATGAAGTGTGCCGGAGCGTTGGTTAACCCAAAAGACACGACGAGGTACTCATAGAGTCCGTATCTCGTCGAGAAAGCTGTCTTCGGTATGTCCTCTGGTCGGATCTTGATTTGATGATACCCCGACCGAAGATCCATCTTCGAAAATACCTTGGCACCCACAAGTTGATCGAACATGATGTCAATGCGGGGCAAAGGATACTTGTTCTTTATTGTGACAGCATTGAGGGGACAGTAATCAACACATAGTCGTAGTGTTTCGTCCTTCTTCTTAACGAACAGCGCTGAGCCTCGTCTACGAGGTCGATGTCTTCACGCCGGAGATGGTCCTGCGCGGCTTCTCCCTGGGGGGACCCGGGATGTCTTCCTCCATTGGCTCAGGCCGACAGGAGGTAGACAGGTCCGGACCCCTACCTGGGGGACCCGAGATGTCTTCCTCCATTGGCTCAGGCCGACAGGAGGTTGACAGGTCTAGGGCAGCCCCCGGGAGGTGAGGCCGAGGCACGGTGGCGTGCACTCGGGTGGAGCTGGCCCGATTCTGCACCGCCAGGGGCTGGTGCTCGGGCTGTCGCAAGTGCTTGGAGCTTCTCCAAGGCTGACACTGCGGCAGTGCGGTCTCCATGGATCTTTAGGATGCCTGTCGGTGTAGGCATCTTCAAGACGAGGTAGCCGTAGTGGGCTACCGCCATGAATTGGTACAGGGCTGGCCTGCCGATGATGGCGTTGAAGGGGAGGTTGACCTCCGCCACGTCGAACAGAATGTACTCCGTTCGGTAGTTGTCCGGTGCCCCGAAGGTCACCGGTAGGCTGATGTTGCCGTACGGGACGACTTGTCCCGGCCCTACCACTGAGAACGGGCTCGAGGAGGCGAGCTTTGCCATCAGGATCTGCAGCTTCTGGAAGGCTGCACGACTGATGAGTTTGAGGCCGGCCCCGCCATCCACCAGGATGTGGTACATCTTCATGTTGGCGATGGTGGGAGCTACCAAGAGCGGTAGCTGCCCGGCCCCAGCCATGTTCTTGGGGCAGTCGGTGGAGTCGAAGGTGATGGGGGTCCCTACCCACTTGAGGTGCGGCGCTGCGCTTGGGACAGGGGCCACCGACACCACTGCTCGATGCAGAGTCTTGACTGCACTCCGGGACGAGGGGTCCGAGGACCCTCCGTAGATGACGTGGAGCGTCTTCCGGCGCTCGTCGTCACTGGAGCTGGATCCCTCGTGGTGGTGGACCGTCTCCAGAGTGCGTTGGGGCTCCTATAACTCCATCTGCTGGTCGACGTTGTCCCGGGGGTCGACCTTCTGCTTGCCCTCCCTCTGACAGAAGGGAGGGGCGTCCGCGCGCGGTTGCTTCCCCTTGCGGAAGCGTTCTGCGAGCTTCTGGATCTCCCGGCACTCAGCAGCAGTATGGCTGCTGGTGTTGTGCACGGGGCACGGCTCGCTGTGGTCACCACCAGGAGCTGGTGACTGTCGCGGCCTCTTGTCGGGGTGTGGCCCCCGAGCTCCGCTGGGTGCTGCAGCAGCAGCAACGGGAGCTCCGGCCGGCGGCTTGGTCTTGTCGCCGCCCTTATTGGTCTTCTTGCTGCTCCCATAGGGAGCAGCGCTAGACCCGGGCTGTCCTCCGGCTTCGAAGGCTGGCTGCGAGTGCCAGTTGCACCCTTCCGCCGCTCTGGCGCACTTGTCCGCTAGGCTGAAGAGCTCTGAGACGTCGCGCACCTCTCTGGTGGCGAGCTTCTCGAGCATTCTTGTCCCTTACACCCTGTCGGAATGCCACCACCACAGAAGCATTTTGGATATGGGGGATGGTATTCCGTACCTGGGAGAACCGCTGGATGAAGGAGTGCAGCGACTCTCCAGACTGTTGTTGTATGGCGTAGAGGTCAAGCTCCGTGCCGGGACGGGTGTAGGAGCTGCCGAAGTTGGCGGTGAACTGTCGGCAGAGCTCTCCCCAGGAGGTTATGGAACCTTGGGGGAGATTCATGAGCCAAGAACGTGCTGGGCCGGTCAAGGCGACGGGGAAGTAGTGGGCCATGACGGCCTCATCCCCTCCTGCAGCAAGGATGGCAGTGGAGTAAATCTAGAGGAACTCCGCCGGATTGACGCTGTCGTCGTACTTCTCTGGCAGATGTGGCCGGAACATGCGCGACCACTTTGCGAAGCGAAGGTGTGGTGCCAGGGCCGCACACCCCGCTCTTGTTGCTGCAGGTGCTGGTGCTGCGAACGCTTGGTCCGCTGTTGGCACAGTGTACCCCAGCATGGGCAAAGGTGCGCCATAAACCGGGGGTGCCATTTGCAGGGCATATGGCTGGGGCATATGCTGTGTGGCGTACGCCTGGGGCAGAGATCACGTAGCGAACGTCTACGGCCCAGGCTGGGTGGAGGCGGTCGACATGTTGTCGCCGGCCTCATGGTTGCGATGCCTTTCTCGTTGTCGCTCGATGGTCACGCGGGCATCTTCGCCCAGGTGATGTCGCTCTAGCTCCGACCTCAGGTACGCTGATGGGAGCCTGGTGGAGCGGGAGTCTGTCGTCCGCCCGTCAACCATTGGCTTGCACGACAGCGACGCATCCGGTTGACTAGGGCGTCGTCCCCGCCGAAGCTGAGGGTTGGCGGCGGTGACGACGAGACGGTCGATGTCGTGAATCCACTGCTGGGTCGCCGCCTGAGGCGCGTCCCCAGTAGGTGGATTGCGTAGAAGCGCTCGTGCTGCAGCTAGTGTACTCCCATGAGTGACACTCGGCGCTGCAGCAGATCTTAGGCTTGCTGGAGTCCGCATTGCCGGAGTCGGCTGCTAGCTTCTAGCCTGTCCCGACACACTTCTCCCTGAGTGCGTCGAGACGTAAGCCTCGCTAGTCATCGTTCACCGGGAACGAGGGCGAGGAGAGTTTGCCGCGGACGGAAGCTTAGTCATCTTCGTAAGCAAAGACTCAACGCAAGAAGGAAAACCCCCTTCCTGGCGCGCCAAATGTCCAAGCGTCTGTGGTCGACACTTCCCCCGGGCCTGCTCTGGCAGCCCGCAGAGGTTCTTTTTCGGAGGGGCTAGTCCCCCTGCGTGGGTCTCGCTGTACTAGACGAAGCAAAGCGATGAACACAAGGATTTTTTACGTGGTTCAGGCCGCCGGAGCGTAATACCCTACGTCCACGGTGAGGAGAGGTGCTCGTTGTACTGCTTGGCGCTTAGAACTGGGTTCTATGCTTGAGGGTGAACTGAGTTCTAGAGAGCTGAACTCGCTTGAGTCCGAACCTAGAGTGTGAGTGTGCAAAGAGGCGAACCGAGGCCCTTGCAACGTTGTATACCCGGGCCTTTTATAGTCCAAGGCTCACGCAGCTTACAAAGGGGGGCCCTGGGACCCGACAGGTGGTCCCGGGGAGATCTCTGCCATCTACGGTATCTGCAATAACGCCGGTAGGTTTCTCTGGCGAGGACTTCTGAGCCTTCGGCCTGCCACCCTTCCCACGTTGCAAGCTAGGCGTAGTGGTTGATGATGGCAGGGGCGGCAGGGGATGTCTTGTCGCTGTGTTTATTGGTGTACAGCTTCTGACATTGCGTGCCTATCTTCACTACGATGCGACTGGGCACAACGCCTCCTGGCAGGGGTGTGCTCTGCGTCTCCCCGTCTTGGGAAGGTGCGGGTCTTCAATACCGCGCCTTGGGAAGGCGCGGGTCTTGAATACCTTGTACGAACAGGGCATGGTGCGGCTTCACTCCTGTTGCCTACCGCGATAGGTGGGCAACGCTACTTTGCTGCAACATGGCGGGCTCGGAGCTCTCCTCTAAAGAGAGGGAGGTCCGGTCCCACTGGACACGTGGAGCCTTCGTAGCTCTCCCCGCGGAGGGAAGAGGTCCGGCTCTGCTGCCCACGTGGCGGGCCCGGAGCTCTCCTCTGAGGAGAAGGAGGTCCGGCCCCGCTGGACACGTGGAGCCTTCGGAGCTCTCCCCGCGGAGGGGGAGGTCCGGCTCTGCTGGCCACGTGGCGGCCCGGAGCTCTCCTCTGAGGAGAGGGAGATCCGGCCCCGCTGGACACGTGGAGCCTTCGGAGCTCTCCCCGCGGAAAGGGGAGATCCGGCTCGGGTGCCCTCGGAGTTCGCCCCTGCGGAGGGGGCGAAGTCCTTAGACGATTTTCCCCTGTGCGTGGGGGTACCCCATATTGAGGGTACCGACAGAGGGACTTATCACCGGATGAATGCAATCATCTGCTTCAGAAATATCGGTGGGTAATCTGTTCACCTTCCGGTCGAGAGGTTCCACAAAAGGTGCAGTCATTCTTGGAATATGATGACTCTTATACTCCATAGAGGTTTTATTTACCTCCACCGCAGCAACAACTTACTTCTTGTGCACCTCAGTACCCACAGTGTGCACCAGAATATTATTCCCCTCAATATATTGAAGATGATCAAGGTGATTTCTCAGCTGAACCAAGTGGTATTCCACTTCAAATTGACAATGAACACATTGTCAATGAAGCAACTGAACCGAGCAGCAACCTGATGTCTGCGGGTCCAGTTCTAAACAATGATATTGGACAGCAAAGAAAAGCCATGTCCAAAGTGGGAATCATTAACTATGTGTCGGTCGACGATCTGCCTAAGGGAGGACCAGTCCTCGCGGGCAGATTCACATTAAACGACAAGCCAGTTGTCATTCTATTCGACTCTGGGGCGACACATAACTACATTAGCAAGGCGACGGTAATCTGGGATCAGATTTCCACAATGATTACGAAGGGTTCTTACCTGATTAATTTGCCAAGGGGAGATATATCGACTAGTGAAGTCGTTCCTAAAGCACAACTTTGTTTGGGTGGAAAATTTTATCCTACCACCCTTATCAGTCTCAAAGACCAAGGAATCGATGCCATATTGGGAATATCATGATTGACTTTTCATAGGGATGTTCTGGACATCGAGAACCGGAGTATTCATTTGGACTCTCCACTTCACGGGCGTCATACATTGTATCTCAGCAAAGTTGTTTCCAAAGTCCCGGAAGTATGTCATGCCGAAGCTTGCAAGTTAGAAGACATTCCGGTAGTTTGTGAATATTCAGACGTGTTTTCCGAAGATCTTCCGGTCTTACCACCTGAGCGCGAGGTGGAATTCAAAATAGAGTTGATACGGGGAACCACGCCGATCTCTCGGAGTCCATACAAAATGGCTCTGAATGAATTAGCTGAACTGAAGAAGCAACTCAAAGATCTGATGGACAAGGGGTTTATTCATCCAGGTTCATCACCATGGGGTTGCTCGGCTTTATTTGTGAAGAAGAAGGATGAGACGCGGAGGCTATGCGTCAATTATCATCCGTTAAATGCTGTGACGATAAAGAACAAGTATCCACTACCAAGAATTGATATTCTCTTCGATCAGCTAGTGGGTACTAAAGTCTTCTCCTAGATGTACTTAAGGTCAGGATATCATCAAATCAAGATTCGAGCGGAGGATATCCCGAAAACAGCATTCTCGACAAGATATGGACTCTATGAGTATCTTGTCATGTCATTTGGATTGACCAATGCTCTGGCTCACTTTATGTATCTTATGAACTCGGTGTTCATGCCGGAGGTGGATCAATTCGTCGTGGTATTCATCGACGATATCTTGCTCTATTCCAAATCAGAGGAGGAACACGCTAAACATGTGCATATTGTGCTCCAACGATTGAGAGATCACAAGCTCTATGCAAAGTTTAGTAAATGTGAATTCTGGATCAACCAAGTGCAGTTTCTTGGAAATATTATTTTAGTGGAACGCATCGCTGTTGATCCAAGCAAGATTGAACAAGTGCTAAAATGGAAGTCTCCAACATCAGTCCATGAAGTTCGTAGCTTCTTAGGTTTGGCGGGATATTATTATCGTAGGTTCATCCCGGGCTTCTCAAAAATCTCTAAATCTATGACGGAGCTACTGAAAAAGGGCATCAAATATGATTGGAGCAATCCATGTGAGGAAGCTTTTCAAGCATTGGTAAAACACCTCAGAACAGCCCCGGTTTTAGCTCAACCGAATACAACCAAGCCCTTTGATGTTTATTGTGATGCGTCCGGCATCGGACTTGGTTGTGTACTCATGCAAGGAGGACGCGTGGTCGCATGTGGATCACGGCAATTATGGAATCATGAACAACATTATCCAACTCATGATCTCGAGCTTGCTGCCGTGGTGCTAGCTTTGAAGATGTGGAGACATTACCTATTGGGAAATATGGTTCATCTCTACACCGACCACAAAAGATTGAAGTACATATTCACTCAAAAAGAGTTGAATATGCGACAACGGCGATGGTTGGAGCTAATCAAGGACTATGAGATTGAAATTCATTATCATCCGGGCAAGGCAAATGTGGTTGCCAATGCACTTAGCCAGAAATCTCATATTCATAATCTGACCATTACGTCGATAGAAGAGGAAGAGCCGAGTCTCTACTTGGTTCCATATGGATCCCTACATAATCTGGCTCTCGTACTCACATTAAAAGAGGAGGTTATGGAATCTCAAAAGCGAGACAATGACATGGCTCATATTAGAAGGAGGTTGAAGAACGGGGAAATGAAATGTTTCTGGTTAGATGATGAAGATACCTTATGGTTCAAGGACCGGATAGTCGTACCCCGTGATATGAGGCTGCGGAAGAAAATTTTGGATGAAGCTCATTTGTCCAAATTTTCCATTCATCCAGGCAGCAATAAAATGTACCAAGACCTCCGGAAGAAGTTTTGGTGGACACGTATGAAACATGAAGTTGCAAAGTACGTTTCAGAATGTGATACGTGTCATAGAGTTAAGACCGACCATATGAAGAAGTCGGGCCTGCTGCAACCACTGCAAATACCGTCATGGAAGTGGGAAGACTTGAGTATGGGTTTTATCGTCGGGTTGCCGATGACCTCCCACCACCATGATTTGATTTGGGTGATCATTGACCGGTTAACTAAATCAGCACACTTCATCCCGGTGCATACCAAATACAACGCCAAGCAGTATATGGAGTTGTACATAGCATGAATCTTGTGCTTGCATGGAGTTCCCCGTATCATTGTGTCCGACAGAGGATCACTGTTTGTAGCCCGTTTCTGGGAGCAGCTGCACGCATCCTTGGGAACCAAATTGATTCGAAGCTCCGCGTATCACCCTCAAACCGACGGCAAACTGAGAGGGTGAATCAAATACTTGAAGATATGCTAAGGGTGTGTGTCATCCACCATGGTAAGACCTGGGATGATCACTTACCGTTGGTGAAGTTCTCGTACAACAATGGTTATCAAACGAGCATAAAAATGGCGCCTTTTGAAGCTCTCTACGGTCGTAAGTGCCGCACACCCTTGAACTGGTGTGAATCTGGCGAGAGAGTTATTTACAGGATGGATCTTGTAAATGAAGCAGAAGAGCGGGTAAGGCTTATTCAAGCAAATCTTAAAGCCGCTCAGTCCAGACAAAAGAGCTATGCGGATAGGAGACATCGTCCTCTGGACTTCCATGTTAGGGACCATGTATATCTTCGCGTATCTCTATGAAGGGAATTCACCGATTCAGAGTGAAAGGAAAATTAGCTCCGCATTTTATCGGTCCCTTCGCCATCATCAAAAGATGTGGACCTGTGGCATACCGACTAGAGTTACCGGCCGCCTTAGCCGGGGTTCATAACGTCTTCCACATATCTCAGTTGCGGAAGTGTTTGAAAGTTCCAATGGAGATTCTCACGGGAGGCATCACAGATTTGAAGCCGGACCTCACTTATATTGAGCATCCAACCCGGATAATTGATGAAAAGACTCGCGAGACAAGAAACCGGACGCTGTGATTTTTCAAGGTGCTATGGGAAAATCACACGTTCGACGAAGCTACATGGGAAAGCGAGGAGTATTTACAACGCAATCATCCGGAGTTATTAGAGGCTTATGTTTGATAGTTGTCCTCCCCACATTGTTCTTAATTGTGAATCTCGGGACGAGATTCTTTTTAAGGAGGGAGGAATGTAAAAGTCCCAAAACTTATAAATGGAAAACTTGAGCTGTGAATAAAGTTGAGTTCAAATTCAAGAAATGGGACTTGTTTAAAATTTTCCACATTTGATAATACACATGAGAGCTCTTCTTAAACCAGCTTATGGTCACTTATAGGCTTGGACCCTAGGTGGATTCAAACCAAATATTTAAAGTCTCATGTGCAACGGAAAGTTTAAAAATCAGATTGTGAACTAAATGTCCAACTCGAAGTTCAAATGAGGGAACTACAATAGAAATTTCAAACTGTTGTTTTCAAGAGCTCATTTGCATCAGCCAAATTTAAAATCAGATTCCATATTTGAATTCCTTAGGTCCAAATAAGTGGGTATGCAAAGTTTCATGAAGTTTTGAAATTTTTTGCTACTCATTTTTCCAAAAGGACTCTAAATTACAATGAATTCGAATACACATTTGAATTTGGATGAAAATTGGCCCAATTCTACAAATACACTTCAGTTTTGAACTTCCCACAATTAAACTTCAACATTTGCCAAATTTGAGAGATTTTGGAGAGGGTAAGGGGGACAGTGGGGCCCACTGGTCAGTACACTCAAATATCTGCAAAATTTGAGTCGGTTCTCTGCTTCTCTGTTCAGACACGAACTCGGACCAAACACTCGCAGGCCGCCACTGAGCTGCAACCGAGACCCCTGTGGAAGCCACCTCCAGCTCCCAGATTCGAGTTGGCGACCAGCTTGCGAGTTTCAGCGTGATCTTTTGCCCCCCAACCGACCCCCACTCGAGCTTTGTTTCTGTCTCGCACGGCAAAAGCACCGGACGGCTGACACTTCGGTCGATCGTCGGGAGGTGACCAAACTCATGCCACCAAGCTCCCTGAGCTGCAAAAATGGCACCGAGTGGCCCTCTCCTACCTTCTCCACACACAACTAGGCTAGCCAAGCTTCCCCACACCGAGAACCTAGCTCCCGCGCGGCAAACCGAACCACACCACCGTTTGGACGCCCGTGGACAGCCCCACACGAAGGTTTTCACGCTCGATCAAAGGTACCCAGAGGAGCGCCGGATTGCCATGCTGTTCCTCCCCAAGTTTCAGATCAATCCTTGCACCGTAGCTCGAGAATTTTGAGTTCTTCTCTCGGCCGGGGAAAACCTAACCACGGGTAAGGATTCTTGAAATTGATGCTCAATTTTCGGTTAGAGCTGATCATTTTGCGCACACATGAGCTAGAGTTTTTAGGGAACCTTTTTCCTTTTGGAACGTAGCGTATAACCGGATAGCCATAGCTCATTTTAAGTTTTTCGAGTGGCAATCATGGCGGGAACCGCCGCGCACACGGTGAGACCTCATTTTGAGTCGTTGCCGATTAAGTTTGAACCAAAGTCGAGCACCCCCATGACTCACTGATGCTGTGGAACCAAAAACCCGTTGGTTTGGGGGTCTAGAGAGGGCGCGCGACATCGCTGGAGCAAGCACCGAGCCGCCGCACGTCGCACAAGGGTCTAGCGTCGTCGCCGGCCTCCGGTGAGTATGGGGACGAGTTCCTCACGTCGAAAGTGAGGCTAGCGGCGAGTTTCAGCCCTTGAGTCCACCGGAAAACGAGAGTCCCAAGCAGCGCGACCGCGCCAGCGAGGGGGAAGGCGCGCGCGGGAAAGGGGGGCTCGGGAGGAAGAAAAAGCCTCCGGCCCCACCGGTCAGTGACCGTTAGCGGTAGACTGGGATTTGCTATAGCGATTTGATCGTTTGTGGCTACAGCCAAATTGTCTGTGGACCGCGGTGTGGCTGCATCGAGGGTCTGACACATCACCCGGGACCCACAGTCAGAATTTAAATGTTTCCCGATTTATTTGAATCCCTAAATTTAACTCAAACTTTAGAACCTCATAACTTTTACTAGGAAGCTCCAAATTTAGTGATTCAAATTGGTTTAGATTCAGATTGAAAAACTCTATCCAAATATCCTACCCAATTTGTATGAAAATCATTATTAAATTCTGGAAAATTCTTTAAAGCTTTTCAGCAAAAGAATTTTTCAGGGAGTTTGGTTCATCAAAAAATCTTCAAATTTTGCCAGAAAATTTAAGGATGTTACCTAACTCCTGTAAAAATTTCAACTCATTTGGAGTTGATTTGGTTAGGAGAATTCTGATTCTAAGTGGCTGCATTCAAATGGATACAGAAACAATTTCAGAGAATTTCCAAAACTTGGAAATTCAGCTGGGCAATTCTTAGCTCCACAAATCATAGGAAAATTCATGCATGCTCTGTGAAATATGTTTGAGATTGTGGTACACATGGATTTGCATGAAAGTGCAAATTTATTCAGAATTAATTCTATTTTGCCTAAATAGTTAGAGAATTGTTCTGAGTGAACTACTCATGGAAAAATTCTAAATTTTGGTCCAGATTACTTTCTTGTGACATGGAACTTACATGAAAATTTTCAGCTCCATTGAAGCTCTGGATCACTACTGTTCTGTTCAACCTCATTAGATGATCAACACACAAGTGATGAAAAACACTTATCACTTGATCATAGTGCTTAAACGCAAACCCAAACCACTAGCACCAGTGTAATTTTAAATTCTTAAACAGAGTTCCAGTTTTAAACTTGTCTTTAGAACTTGTTAGCAAAAGCTTTACAATTAAATATATGCATATTCATAACGTGTAGCCTCTACGTGAAGATTGGGAAGCAATTGAAGTGGAGATCAAAGAGGAAGGAAAGCAAATGATCAAGCCACAAGTGGTCTTCACTAACTGAATAGATACCTAGTCACCTGCAAAATCAAGGCAAGCTCCGGTTTGCATTTAAGTTGTTTATAAAGTTTTTACTTTGTTCACTACTATGGTTAGAGTTTGTATGTGCATTAGGTCAAGTATGCTTTAAACTCCAAATGCATGACCAAATGAACCCTGGAGTCAAGGGTAGGCAAGTGTCACCACTGTAGGATAATGTCATGCTAAATAGGCTATGACATTCGGTCGAAGTCGAGTAGTTGGAATCTACTCGCGAGCTATAGTTCAGAATTACATGGGTGTGGTTGGAAGAGGCAAACTAGAGTTTATATTTCTAAAGATGAGACCGGGCAGGAGGGTTAGGAAGTGACAAGACGAGATCTTGGTCGAGTAGCTCTGCCTGTGTGGTTAAGGACAAAGTCATGTGCGGCCCTGGGAGCAAGTATTAAGTTGTGTACCGGATGCTTACTGCTATATGGGACCCACGAAACCGATGTACCAGGTTAACTGGATTGTAGAGGCATACCACATCGTCTCGTTAGACCTATGAGCCCAAGACGGCGCGATCGGTTCCACAATCGGGTGTCCTGCGAAAGGTTGCCATATACGACGTAATGAAGGACGCCATATTTGGGTCTTCATAGGCGGGCGTATGTGTCGAGTTAGCCGGGCAGTGTTTGTTTCGAATCACCGTCCCTCGCGGTTATGAGTACCGCTTGTTCGCTGCGCTGTGACGTAATAATCAAGTTGTGTGAGAACAGTTTGCAAGTTTTAAATTGCTGCTATGATAATTGGAATTGCATGAAAACCATTTATGAAGTAATGATAGAGCAAACTAAAGTTAATTTCCACCTTGGGACAAGTAACGTTGGAATGAAGTGTTTCTTGTTTGATTGTGGATTTCTAATGTTGCTCGGCGCAAGGTCACTACTATGATGGCTAAAATCTGAAAGTTAAGGATGAACGTGTAGGCGAGTCTTTATGCAACTTATATGTTATGTCTTAAGTTACCTTCATGTAGAGTTGCATGCTTTAGGAGAGACGGTTATGTCTTGCTGAGCCTTTGTGCTCACTCTTGCTATATGAGTGGTTTTGCAGGTTAACATCGACTCTTATAAAGAAGGTTGTTCGGTGAGACTCGGAAACTTTTGAGTCACGTAACACATGGAGAACCCAGCCATTGCAATGTCTTCGTGTTGCTAGCGAGAGGAGTCCGCGGGTTGGACCTCTTCTCGAGTGCTCATTAGTTATTCATCGTGAGTTGATTGTAGTCTTCCGCTGTAGCTATTTTATGTAAATTATTTACAAATAACATTTGTAAACTTCCGCTTTTGATTTATGTAATACAGTTTTCTTTATATGTGTGCTGTTGGGTGCTACATAACACGGCACCATACAATGTGATTCCCGGGCGAGCGGAACGGCCCCGTGACGGGTTCCGGGGTCCCTCACATGCATGCGTTGCAAGATCTCGTGCCTCCGGTAGTGGGCCTACCGATGGAAGGTGTCGTACCCATGGTTTTGGGTATCCCGGCAATGGGGCAACTTGAACCCGAAGAGGAGGTCATGGATCCTGAACCACCAGCAGAGGTAGCGGAGGAGGACGACCCGCAGGAGGTCGAGTTCTACTCCGAGTAGTGAGTTACCGTTGCCAAGTAGGGCAGCGAGGTTGGTGTGTCGAAACTTTTGTAATAGGTGACATGTCGTGTAGACAGTAGTATGTGTATAGGTAGTGACGATATGAGCACGACTTCTTGGGGATCTGAGAATAATGTATCTTGTACAAAGTTATGCTTTATCAATATATGTGAATGTTGTGCAATTTTATTCATGTATCAGTGTCGTATCTACTATTTTCTATGCAACTTTAAGAATGGCATGTGTTGATCGCTGCCGTTTTGAATTTTAGAATGACTCGTACACGTGCCAACCCGGAGGTTAGGGGTTCTAGTCAGGGGGGGAGATGCCTCCCAACAGCCTCCCAAGGCTTCCTTGGGACAGCAACAGCAACAACCGCCACCACCACCACCAACAGTTACACTAGCTGACATCGTTGCGGCCATGGCGGGCTCACATCAGCAGCAAAGAGAGCTGCTACAAACTCTTATTGCGAATACGTCTCCACCAGAGAGGCGTCAAGACCGAGAGGAGCGTCAACAAAGCTCCTACTCCGACTTTCTGGCTACTCATCCCCTGGTATTCTCAAGGGCAGATGAACCCCTCGATGCGGACAACTGGCTCTGCATGATGGAAATGAAGTTCGGACCACTCCAAGTTAGTGAGCAGCGCAAGACTCAATTCGCGGCCCAACAGCTTCAAGGGTTTGCTAGCGCTTGATGGGCAAACTTTTGTGCCTCGCAACACACCGAGCGAGTGCTGACCTGGGCGGAGTTCTAGACAGCCTTCAGGGCCTACCACATACCGCCGGGTCTGATGAAAAGGAAGATGCAGGAGTTCCTTCGCCTGCAGCAAGGCAACATGAATGCACTGGAATACTCCAGGGCGTTCAACGATCTCGTGCTCTATGCGTCATATCACGCTGATACTGACGAGAAGCGACGGAACCACTTTTACCAGGGGCTGAATCCGCTCCTGAAGGACAAGCTGGCGATGTTAAATCGCGGCAGCCTCAACGACATTATTGATGCTGCGATTGTACAAGAGGACTCCGACAAGGAGTTAGCGGCGGCGAAGAAGAAGCGAAGCGCGCCGCAAAGCAGCGGAGAGGGAGGTGGTCCTTCCCAGAAATACCGGATGGTGTATCACTCACCATCGGGCCAATGCTGGCAGCCAACGCAGCGACCGATGCAATTCCACAGTCAGCCGTATTCTCCACCGGCGTTCCGGTCGGCATTACCAGCACCACCTTCGCAACAACAACAGCAGCAGCGGACGATGCTGCGTGTGTTTGCACCCCAGCAGCGCATGCCGGGCTTTCATCCCCCAAGCACGGGCCAGCCATCAACCGCATGCTACTAATGAAGTCGCCAAGGGCACTTCACCAACAACTGCCCCGAGAGGCAAGGCGGCGGAGTGGCACCACCGTTTCCAGGGAGGAATCAGCACCGGAACCCCATTAATGCGCGGCGGGCAAATCCTAAGCCCGACACCGTCCACCAAGTTGCCATAGAGAACGTGCCGGAGGGAGAGCCAATCCTTGCAGGTATGTTCCAACTCCACAAGCATCCCACTATAGTGTTATTTGATTCAGGCGCTACGCATAGTTTCATTAGCCAAACTTTTATTGCTAAATACAGCTTGCAAATACTACCCACCAAAAGTCCTTACTTGATTTGTTCATTGGGTGGGAAAACTTCTGCAAGCATGATGGTTTCAAAAGCGCCATTATGCTTAGGGGGTAGAGTATACCCTATGTCTCTCATAGCTTTGTAGGGAAAAAAGGTCGATGTCATCTTACGGATGTCGTGGTTAACCTGCCACGGTGCAATTTTAGACACCGTCCTACGAGTCGTGTATCTACATCCAGAAATGCACGAGTCTCACTCATCATTTCTGGACAGTCCAAAAATAAAACTTCCAAATATATACCAATCCACCACTAACAGATTGGAAGATATTCCAGTAGTCCGTGAGTTCCCAGACGTGTTCTCGGATGATTTGTCGGGGATGTCGCCCGACCGAGAGGTGGAGTTCAAGATTGAACTTGCACCGGGAACTATGCCAATATCCCAAAGGCCGTACAAGATGGCGCTAAAGGAGTTGGCGGAACTAAAAACTCAGTTAACAGACCTGTTGGAAGAGGGTTTTATTAGGCCGAGCTCCTCACCATGGGGTTGTTCGACATTATTTGTGAAGAAGAAGGATGAAACATTACGGCTTTGCGTAGACTATCGTCCACTAAACGCCGTAACTATCAAGAACAAGTACCCGTTGCCACGGATCGACATGTTCTTTGATCACTTGGTCGAAGCAAAGATCTTTTCCAAGATGGATTTAAGATCAGGGTACCACCAGATTAAGATACGGGCTGAGGATATACCGAAGACAACTTTCTCAACGAGGTACGGGCTTTATGAGTACCTGGTCATGTCCCTCGGCCTCACCAACGCTCCAGCTCATTTCATGTACTTGATGAACTCGATATTCATGCTGGAGCTAGACAGATTTGTCATGGTCTTCATCGACGATATATTGGTATATTCCAAGTCAGAGGAAGAGCACGCGAAGCACCTGTGTATAGTCTTGCAAAGGCTGCAGGATCACAAGCTATACGTGAAATTCAGAAAGTGCGAATTCTGGATATTGCAAGTGTCATTTCTCGGGCATATTATCTCACTGGATGGCATCACTGTAGACCCGAGTAAAATCACACAAGTGCTGAATTGGAAGTCCCCGAGAAATGTTCACGAGGTACGGAGTTTCCTCGGACTCGCGGGATATTATCGGAGGTTCATTCCGAAATTCTCAAAGATTGCTAAGCCTATGACCGAGCTGCTGAAGAAGGATACCAAATATGTTTGGAGTCCCGCATGTGAAGTGGCATTCAATACATTAGTAAAGCACCTAACATCAGCACCGGTTTTGGCGCAACCAGACACCACAAAACTGTTCGATGTGTATTGCGATGCATCCGGCATTGGACTCGGATGTGTGCTGATGCAAGACCGAAGGGTAGTCGCGTATGGATCACGGCAACTCAGGAACCACGAGCAAAATTATCCAACTCATGACATAGAGCTTGCTGTCGTGGTACTCAAACTCGAAATGTGGAGGCACTACCTACTCAGTAACCTCGTGCATTTATATACCTACCACAAGAGCCTCAAGTACATATTCACTCAGAAAGAGCTGAACATGAGGCAGCGTATATGGTTGGAGTTGATAAAGAATTACGAAATAGAGATCCATTATCATCCTGACAAGGCAAACGTAGTGGAGGATGAGCTGAGTCACAAGTCACACGTCCACAATCTGACCATCACACCGTTGGAAGAGAGCGAGCCACCATTACATGTGATTCCACATGGAGCTCTCTACAACCTAGCTCTTATCCCCACCATCCGTGAATAGATAGCGGCAACTCAGAAACATGACAAGGGCATGTCGCATTTGTGGGGACGTGTAGACAGTGGGGAGTTGAAGTGTTTCCAGACAGACGGAGACAACTTCCTATGGTTCAAGGACCGGATCGTTGTACCCCGTAACCCGGAGTTGCAGAAGAAATTCTTTGATGAGGTTCACTTGTCAAAGTTTTCAATTCACCCCGGTAGTAACAAGATGTATTAAGAACTCAGAGGCAAGTTTTGGTAGACACGAATGAAGCAGGAGATCGGAAAGTACGTGTCCGAGTTTGATACGTGCCGGAGGGTGAAAGCGGACCACATGAAGAAACCGGGATTATTACAACCGCTTGGCATACCTTCCTGGAAGTGGGAGGATGTGAGCATGGAATTCATTGTCTGTTTACCCACCACATTTCAGAAACATGATTCAGTGTGGGTGATTGTCGACCGGCTCACAAAGGTTGCCCATTTCATCCCGGTCAACACCAACTACAACGCCAAGAAGTATGTTGAATTGTACATCTCACGGATCCTATGCTTATACGGCGTACCCCGCACTATCATCTCGTATCGGGGCACTCTATTTGTGTCTCGTTTTTGGGAGTAGCTACATGCTGCTTTGGGGATGAAGCTGATCTGTAGTTCAGCGTACCACCCACAGATGGATGGGCAAACTGAGCGGGTAAATCAGATTTTAGAAGACATGCTACGAGCTTGTGCTACCAACCACGGTAAGAATTGGGATGATCATTTACCGTTAGCCGAGTTCTCGTACAATAATGGGTACCAAGCCAGCATCAAAATGACGCCTTATGAGGCGCTATACGGGAGGAAATGTCGCATACCCCTGAATTGGTGTGAGTCTGACGAAAGGGTCACCTTCGGGATTGATCTTGTCAACAACACGGAAGAAAAAGTTTGGCTGATTCAACCGAACTTAAAAGCCACCCAATCCCAATAAAAATAGTATGTGGACAGGAGAAGACGTCCTTTGCAATCCGAAGTTGGGGGTCACGTGTATCTACGTGTGTCTCTAATGAAGGGCGTGAACAGATTCTGGGTGAGAGGAAAGTTGGCACCCCGATTTATCGGTCCATTCCGGGTTGTAGAAAGATGTGGATCCGTTGCATACCAACTGGAATTACCAGCAACACTTTCCGGTGTGCACGACATATTTCACATTTCTCAGCTGAGGAAGTGCCTCAAACTTTCAACCACCGTTCAGCTGGGAGAAATTGAAGAATTGAAACAGGATCTCACCTATCGGGAGGAGCCGGTTCAGATTATTGATGAAAAGGCCCGAACCACATGCAACCGTACGTTGTGGTTCTACAAGGTTCTATGGAGTAATCACTCCGTAGATGAAGCGACATGGGAGAGCGAAGGCTTTCTTCGTGCTAACTACCCCGACTTTTTAACGTCGCACCTACGGTAATTTTCCACCGTCCTCTCTCTCATTTTGACCTTATAATCTCGGGACGAGATTATTTTTAGGGGGGGATGTAAGGGCTACCAATGGTGAAATTCTTGCTGAAAGCACAGCTACATGCTGGCTATCGGAGCCTGACTTATTCAGGGGGAGCCTATCGAAGCACTCTTGAGGTTAAACCTTCTAGAATCGGAAAACTGCTGGGTAGATTATTATGAATTGAAGAAAAAGTACCCAGGCTCTAGGGGAGGATCGCTCCTCCTACATCGAACTCTTGTTTTCTTTTTTTTATTCAACAAATGCAAGTTTGTCTGATAGATCATGGCTGGTTGAGAGTGGTAGCATCTTAAGGGTGTCTACATCTTAGGACATGCAGTCGCGAGTTTCGAGCATTTGTCGAGATAAGAAGGTGAGGGTGACTCGTATGAATATCCCGGCTCCGAAAACTTGCATTTCTCCACGTCAATCCTCCAGGACCCCCCAGTGTTCTTGAACATAGATGGACTCAATTGTATCCCTAGCGTTTTAGCAGATCCTCCCAATCCCAGTGGGAGCAATCCCCTTCGGAATAGAGGATTTTATGCCACAAACTGACGCATGGGACTCACCCTTGACTTGAGAATGGAAGAAGGGAAACATAGCATGTCACAAGAGCGAAGCGAGGGCGCCCCTCGATTTTAGTATCTGATCTTCAATTCCAAGAAAAGGTAGTAAATTGGTAAATCGGTTAAAGTTCTTGTTTGGGAAATGGGTTGAGTTGAATTCATATTAATCTTGCCAAGAAACCTTTTGAAACCACCACACCACTGTAAGCCCCAATTTATCTTCTCAATAAAATCCCTTCCATCCACTCAACAGATTGGAAATCCAGTAGTTCAAAGTTTATGGGAACCGGAAACCAACCTGCTCTGCTAGGGAAACGACCCCGGAGACCAGCCTGATAGACTATATCTATGAACTTCAAATAAGTCAAATTATTAAGAACTTACTAAATGACCTTATTTATTCTCCCGGAACGCTAGCAAATCTAATAGTTTCGTCTGCTCTTCTTAACTTAAGAACGAAGACCGCCAAATAGCGGAATAAGAAATGAAAAATGAAGAAAAGGGAACCTAATCTCACCTCCTTCTGTACCATAAAGAAAAGAACCTGAGATTGCCACTCTAGCTTTCACTCAAGCCATTCTTTGCCTGTCGACCCTCACTCTTCCTCTTGCTTCCTTAGTCTCGAGCATAAAGAAGGCACCGAAAAATAGGTGGGAAAGGAAAGGTATACTTTTCACAGCCGACAAGCTTTCATTTAAGCCCTAAAGAACTAGCTTCCTAGCGTCACAATTGTTGGACTATCAACACCTGTATTATCAATAAATTGAAAGGGGGTATCCTCACGGATTGACATCACAATGTCTGAAATATCTTTTGTCTCCTCAAGAGTTATTTTAGTATATCCCGGTATGCCTATGTTATAGTGTGTTAAGCTTCGCTAGAAGCAAGCAAGATGATGAAGCGAAGCTTCGTAGACAAGGCTCGTTACGTGCTTGACTTATGAGCTCGTGCAGTAAGGCCTCGCCCTACTTCAAATAAGGGCAGGGCTTATGCACTCCACTCGTAAACGAGCGTTAGAGATTTTTGAGCGAGCGAGCGAAGCCTTCCCGGAGCTTCCCCCTTCCCTCAGTGTTCACCAAGCAAGCTGGAGCACCTTTCACTCTCGGACATAAAGGCTTTTATCCAATTCATTCACAGGAAGGGTAGAAGGAGCTTCAAAGCTTTTAGCCGCCGTTCAATCTACCATAGGAAGAATAAGAAATAGTATGAATTGAAATGAAACTAAATTGCTTGTTCAAGCGTAGCATGCGAGGATGAAGCCTTCTGATAAGCCTAGGAATCCACGGTAAGGGACAACCCTTTGACGGTCACTTCCCGTTGCTCCATCTCTGAGAGAGGAGTTTTTCATTTGCTAAAAGTGTTCATCACACCACACACACCTCATTTGAGGTGATCTTATGAACACATTTGAAGAGCAAGTAAACACCATCAAGAAACTCATTAGGAGATAAACTCACAAAATGCAAAAACGGTATTTCCCACATGCATCATATAGGGGCTGAGCATTTGAAAAACTCCTAAACTTTGCTAGGAATGCTCATGCCAAATTTCACCCAAATCCAAAACATGTTTGAGGTATTTTTGGGTATAATTAGAAAGAGGGTAGTTTGAACTTAAATCTAAATTCAAACTCCTTTCACCCCATGAATTCAAAAGTGAGAATCATATTCACACTCAGCACATTTTTGTGAGCTCACACACCAATTTTCACTCCATTTGGAGTTGATCTTGACATGAGCTATTTTGGCCAAATTCAAATCAAATTTGAATTTCAGTTAACTCTGCAAATTTGATCAAATCGAATCACACTTTGAATTATTCAAACTCAACTGGCCATTTTGTGGTTTGATCAAATTGAAAAGGGCACGAGGGTCACCAATATTTGGAGCAGTGGAAAATTGAAGTTTAGAGGTTAAAATTAGGGGGTGGGGCCCTCCTGTCAGCCTCACATTCGAGCAAACCGACTGAAACTTCGGTGCTTGTTTCTCGGGCTGCAGCAGAGAGCGGCACCAAGGGCCATCAACCGCGCCATCTCCTGGTTGCGTGAGGCGATGCTGGCGGCCGACTCGAGAGTCACAAAAGCTCTCCCGGACGATCTTTTTCCTCCCACACGAGTTCTCGAAGCTGTTCTCTCCCCGAGCAAAAACAGAGTCGCTCTCACCACCGCTACCTCGGTTCCGATCGGGAAACCGACAACTCTCGCGCATGATCTCTCCTCGAGCTGTAAAACCACACCGGGTGCTCGTCCTACACTTCTACAACACGCAAGAGCTCCATCTTTGAGCTTCCCGACCCTAGAACCGGCGCTACTCGCAGCACCCGAAAGTGACCGCCACGAGGTGCTCTCGTGGACAGGCCGACTGGTTTGGTTTCACGCCGAAGCGAAGACACTCAGAGGAAAGCTAGACCACAGCGATGCTTCTGTCCAACCGGTTGATCAAACCATAGATCATCGCCGACGAATTCAGCAAAGTTCTTCCGACGTGCACAAACCGACGTTCCGGAACGGGAACTCCAAATTCTTCCTCCCTATTCGTTGTTAGGTCACCAAATCTCCCACAAAGAGGCTGGACTAGTCGGCGATCATTTTCTTTTTAGTGATCCTAGCTTGAAACTGACTCTGAGCGGTGTATTTCAAGCTCTTTCGATCATGCACATGTCGGCATGAGGCGCGCGCACGGTGACAACCTAGTTGGAGCCATTCCCGAGCTAGTTTGAGGCCATGTCGATGATCCTCGAGGTCTACTGGTGCTCTAGAACCATTTAGCCAAGCTTTTGGCAGCCTAGGTTGATCGCCCGACGGCGCCGAAGTTGTACCAAAGCCGTCGCACGCCGCTGACGGTGTTCCGGCCGTCGGTAGCTCTAGCTCGTGCCACAGATGGGTTGCTCGCACTCCCAAACGCACAGCCGGCGAGAATTAGGCCAAGAGGTGGCGAGTAGCGAGATTCATTGAGCTCCAGCGAGGGGGCCGCGAGGGGGCCGCGCAGGCGCGCGCGGGGGCGCGAGAGGTGGAAGAAGAACTGTACGTGGGACCCACCAGCAAGAGTTTAAACTTTTTTCCCGATTTTCAGATTTAGCTCAAACTTCAAACCCACATAACTTTGGCAAGGAAACTCCAAATCGAGTGACCAAATTCTGTTGGCTTCATCTCTTTGAGTACTTTCCAACAAATCAAGTTTCACTCCATGAAAATCTTTAGTTCTCCAGAATTAATTCTTCAAAATTTAAATTGTATAGAATTTTAACTGGAGAACCCTCTAGTTAAAAATTCTGAAATCTGGCCAGAAGGTTCTTGGTAACATCGCTGAGCCACCATAAAAATTTCAAATCCATCTGAGCTCATTTGATACACCTAATGGTGTGATTAATGAAATTGTTCCACAGAAAATGAAAAAAATGTCTAGAAACATTTTCAGATTTTCTCTGAAATTGTTTACCTCATACATTTTGCTAGGAATTTTAAAATTAGGTGAAACCAATTCCATTAGAACCCTTTGAAAATCTAGTTTCCAGAAAGTCATGGCTTGCTGCATGAAAATCATTAGAACACCCTAAGAGCTCCAATTAAGGCCAAATACATATTATTTATGGAGGGCTCAAATGAGATTTGCTGCAAATGAAATTTGGCCAACTTTCTATGTAGATTGTATCCAAACCACAGTAAAAATTTCTGACTCATTAGCACTGTCTAGTTAGAGTTATAGACTTCACAATATCATCTTCAAATTTAAATGCATTTAAATTGACACACAAACATATTATATTGTGTAGTCGCTAAGATTGAAGAGAAGCCGGAGGTGTTGGATTTCATCACCCCGAAGGAACAGCTAGCCTACGACCAACAACAGCAAGGCAAACTTCGGTTTGCATTAGCCGTTTTATAAATTTTATTGTTTTGAGAACTTACTTTGAGTACTCACTTCAATTATGCGTTAGACTCTTGTTTGAAAACTATCACGCCCGGTTTTACAAAGAGCAAAACCGGCCGCAATCTACGTGTATGCCAGGATCAGTTTCACCATACACATAGGACATATAGTGATAAACAGTTATATTTCAAAAATAAACGCATTTATACCTTAATTGAGTCTCGAGTAGCAGCGGAAGAGGAGAAGCTTCTAGGGCTGTCCACACGCGAATCGACTGGCAGCAACGTGACCTTCTTCACACCGTATTCATTTGATCTTCTTTTCACTGAGCAACAATTATAAAAGAGAAAAAAACATAAACGCCTGAGTACATAATGTACTCAGCAAGTGTGGGAAAGTTTTATGCATGATGAGGCAAGAATCAAGGAAGGCTAAACACGGCTTATGTACTAAGCAACCTATACCTTAGTCTTATTAAGAATCCTATTAATTTAGTGAAATTCCCCGCCCAACCCAATCATGTCTCCAAGTACATCCACTACCTTTGTAGTCTCAACCCAAACCTCCAACCCAAAGCAAACCAAATCGACCCACGCAAATCATGAGAGAGTTACCAGCCCGCTCTTGACCGTGAGCATGGATGTCTAGACAGTTTTGACTCTGTAAAGTTTGTACCCTTTACCCACAAGTCGTGTTTTCATCACCCGTCGACGACTCCAGAAACTCCTTCCCGCCATCTCACACTCCCTATGGTGTGTGGCCAGGAGTACACGACAAGACCTTTACATTGCACTACCCAACCGGTGCACACCCGCTAAGGTTTCAACGCTGCAGCACTCTGAACCCTCTGCCGCAGAAGCCCCCTCTTGCGCCACTTACACATCTCTATGGTGCATATAAGGAAAGATAGGAACAACTTAATTGGCCACACTGTCCCATAGCAGTTCTTGTGGTGACACGGTATAAGCTAGTTGACGGATCTCACGAATCGGTCCTTAGGATCTACGCAGGCTATCTAACCGTGAACCCACCAGCCTGGTAGATCCCTATACTACCCACCTCATACACCATATACATCAATACATCATCACAATCATCATGATATATTGAATTTAAATGTAATAACTCCCATCCCAACATCTAAGCAGGGCTAAGCATGAAAATAACGACATAAATGAAACCCTAGACTACCCAACCCGGCTACAAGGCATGTCATGGAAAATACTAGTAAACATCCAATACATGGGATTCAATTTAAGACCTAAGCACGCATTTCTAACTAATAATCCTAAAAAGGGAGAAATATGGTCAAGGGCACTTGCCTTTTTCTTACATCGTTGCTCGGTCCACGGATCGAACTCCTGATCTTCAATCCGATTGACCACTGAAGAATAGTTCGCTAGTGGCTTAAAAGGCTTGAAGTATAGTGAACTGGATTGCTTCAGTTCTGATGTTTGGACAAACTGGTTAAGAATTTGTTTCATATTGGCTAAAACTGCTTCAACTTCATCACCCTTGCTTAATTTCAAATAATGAGTAGGTAAGCTTCCCACAGAATTCATCGGGCATGGTAAACCCACAAGTGTGGCCATTAGAGGAGCTATATCAGCCTGGTTGACATCAGCCCTTCAAAAGCCTTCAAGGGCCCAGTTCTGTGGAGGGGGTGTATCATGCTTATGATCATCAACAAACCGAAAGCCATCATCAGGTTTCTCAGGTTTGATAGGTGGTCGTCTCCATGGCTTCCTTTGTCACTCATTCCATTGATCTGCAGTGAACACATAAGCTGTTTGGTTGTCCTTGACGTAGTTTTCCATGAGATCATACACATTTTCAGCTATTTGATCAACAACCTTAACATTGTTTAAAGAGATATCTGAATAGGTCCTATGGGCATGACCATTGGTATCACAGCAGTGCAGAAATATAACCAACTTACCCTGTAGGAGTAGATGCCTCAATTTAACGTCATTGAAAGAACTGTTGAGAAGACATTGAAACTGGTCAAATGACCATTGATCCAGAAATGATGCATCTAACGCGAAGTCTTCATATTCATTAGGATCGGCCCCAGGTGCTGTGAGGTAGGCTACTGCAGAAAATAAGAACAATACCTAGACTTCCAAATGAGATAGTGTGTCGACTTTGATTGAATACAGAATCAAACTCAACTGGATTTGCCTTCAATCCTTTGGTGATAACACTAGGGTCCCCGTAGAACAAATGATGGACCCATGGGCGGGAAGAACATGGCCTTGGACGGCTCGAGGATGGATGCCATTAGGATGGGCTCCTCGAGCAGCAGATTTGTCGAGTGCATCCTGCCTCGCTTGCGCTTCAATTCAGATCGGGAGGGTGACGGAGTTTCCGGATCATCATCAGGATCAGTGTAGGAGCGTTGTTCTTTCACGCCTTCTGTCCTTGACGTTTCCTAAAGCCAGGCGAAGCCATCGGTGGGGTTAGACCCCGAGGAACCCGAAAGAAAATGGGGGTGCGTCGGGGTAGACGAAGGAAAGCTCACTAGAGATCGTGAAGGTCGGGGTTTTGGCACCGCTCAGCATTGGAGGAAACAGGGGACAGGTACCCGGCGTCCCTGTGGTGGTGTAGGTCATGTTAGCTCGTCGAATCGGAGAGGGTCACCTGCGGCTTGCAAGGTCATGGCGGGAACCAGCGTCGTCGTGACGCGCGTGTTGTGCACGAACGCCGGACCCGAGGCCGAGGACGCTGCGGCGTGGGCTGCTCGATGGGGCCGTCAGGGAGCGAGACGTCGGCGGCGTCGCGAAACTGGCCGACGGGCTGCGTCTCCAGGAAATGGTGGCGGTGGCGTCGCGGTGGGGAGGAAAGGGGCCCGACGACTTGGGAGGACGCGGGTGAGCAGCGAGCGACAGGCGCCGAGGAGGAGGGGAGGCGATGGCGCGGTGGACGAATTTGAGCTGGTGGTGGGGCCGGGCGAGCAGGGAGGTGGTGGTCGGAGGGGTGCGGCGATGAGGGGTGACTCGCGCGGAGGGAGGACACGGCGGGGAGCGGCGCCATGACGAGCGGTGGCGCAAGGCCGAGGTGGTGGAGCGCGGCAGTGAAGGCAAGCGAAAGGCGCCGGGGGAGGAAAGCGGCGGCGCGAGGAGGGAGTTGTTTGGGGGGAAGGAGGAGAAAGAAAGAAAGAAAGAAAGAAAGAAAGAAAGAAAGAAAGAAAGAAAGAAAGAAAGAAAGAAAGAAAGAAAGAAAGAAAGAAAGAAAGAAAGAAAGAAAGAAAGAAGGAAAAAATGTTAGGGTTGGGGGGATGTGGGCTGGGCCAAAGGAAAAAAAATGTGGGTGTTACAAAAACCCAAATGCATAGCCATGAAAACCCTGGTTTTGGGCTTATGTTTTTAAACCTCGAGTAGCCAAAACAATGCTAAATTAGTGTAGGATTCGGTACAAGTCGAGTAGTTGGAACTGCTCGCCAGAATAGGCTAAAGGCACACCACTCGGTTAGAGATAGCAAATGGAACACATGGCAAGTAAAATGAGACCGAGCGGAGAGTAAGGGCAGCACGACGTTGGGGCCTGGGTGCCATAGCTTCGCTTGTGTCGATTAAGGACCGAGCCGTGTGAGGGCCTTTTGAACAAGCTAGAACAGTACCGAAGACCTATCGGATATATGGGAACCGATGTAATTCGGGTAGCAATTTGTTGAGGCATAGCTGGTCGTCCAGAGGGTAGGTTGAGAGTTTGAGGTGTAAATCGGTTGGCGGCACTGTGGATGCACGCAGAGACCTCTTGCTCAGGATGATGGGACCGGCTCAACATTTGGCTGACGGGTGAAAGGTGGTTGCGTACGACGTACGTGATGGTTGTTGTAGGCAACATCGAGTACAGGCGTATGTGACGGGTTATTTGGGTAACCCTACAGGTGTAAATCGATTATAATCGTCATCCCTCGCAGTCAGTGAGTACCACTTGTTCAACGTACCGTGACGTAGAAAGAACGGGCTAGAGTCATGTTAAAAAATTGCTGAATCAAAGATATACCTTGGGTGCTAATGATCTGTTGTAGTTCAGAGCAAATTAAAGTTACTTTTAACCTTGGGTAGAGCACATGAGAGAAATACGTTTCTTGTTTGATTGTGGCTCTCTTATGTGTCTTAGCATGAACTTCTTCCACAACTTGGGCTAAAATTTGAAAGTAAGGTACAACTATTTAGGCGTGTCCTTTGCAACTTTTATTCCATTACACAATGCAAACCCATCATATAGAGTTTCATGTATAGGAAAGACGGGTGAGTCTTGCTGAGCCATCGTGCTCACTGCTTGTGTTTGAAGCTTTTACAGGGTGTTATGCGGAGGAGACTCTCGAGGAGGAGACGGACCCTCAAGAGGGCAACCCCGTTGAATGGGAGTCGTGCACGCCGCCGTGTTAGTGTGTGTGCATGCTAGACGGAACACGTTCATGGGTTGAACGTGAACTCTGTTGCTTAGTCTACGCCAGTGAGTGTAACTTGACATATTTTGTTGTAAACATGTTTAAAACAGTTTATTGTAATAAAACTTTTCCTTCCGCTTTGTACCTTTTATGTGTGTTATCCAGTGCTTTGCAACGCAACACCCCTCAGCAATGATTCAGACTAGTCAAGACTGTGTGGTCCTCGCAGCGAAAGATATGGCATCATGCTGACCCTGATGTACCAAGCTTGGTATATTACTTTCTCCCCCTTGACGCATGATACCAATGCTGAATTGCCAATCAAGCAATACTTGTATGATAGGAAAGCAGTCCAGCTTGCTGAAGTATACCAATCGCATCGGCACCTTGTCATCGCTCCTGCTGTGCTGCAACGTTTTCATATCCAATTCACAACGACATCTCCTTGTTTTTTCCTTCTTCTTGGTGCACTGAGATTAGACAGATTAATAGCAGGGCACAGTTAGAGCAGAGCCTGGAGGTAGAAACGCACGCTGGCATGGAGAGCGAGAGACGCATGGATCCGGCGCTGTACAAGGCCGCGACGCAGGGGAAAGTGTCGGGCCTGAAGGAGCTGGTGGAGAAGGACCCCACGATCCTCAGCGCCACGACGCCGCAGCTCAACTCGGCGCTCCACCTGGCCGCCTTGCACGGCCACGCCGACTTCGCCGACGAGGTCCTCGAGAAGATCGAGGACCTGCTCGTCGCCCGGAACGACGAAGGTGACACCCCGCTGCATTTGGCCGCCAAGGCGGGCAAGCTGGAGGTGGCGAAGCTCCTCGTGAACCGCGCCCTGGCCTTGCCGCCGGACCAGAAGAGCCCTCTGATCATGACTAACAAGGCGGGCAACAGCCCACTGCACGAGGCGGTGCGCCACCGCAGGGGCACCGTGGCGGTGGCGCTGCTGGACGCCGACCCCCAGCGCGGCCACGACCTCAACGAGCGGATGGAGTCGCCCCTGCACATGGCCGCCCGCGAGGGCCTAGTCAACGTCGTCCGCATGATCGTCGATCACGCCTGGGTCGACCAGAAATTCTTGCCCTCCGTCTCCCTCAGCGGCACGGCTCTGCACCAGGCCGTGCTCGGCGGCCACATCCGTAAGCTCCTCTCCCCCGGACATTTGTTTTCCTTATCGTTGCCAATAGTTTGCAGATCAAATAGCATGGCACCCATTTTGTTTTCTATGTCAGGGATCGTCGAGATCCTGCTGGACAAGCGGCCTGAGTTGATCGACCTGACCGACTCCGACGGCAACAACGCCCTGCACTACGCGGCGCAGAAGAACCACCCGCGCGCGGTGGAGATGCTGCTCGGCAAGCAGTCGGAGCTGGCCTACAAGCGCAACCTCAAGAACCTGTCCCCGCTGCACGTCGCCGCGCACTACGGCTCCACGGACGCCATCAAAGCCTTGCTCCGGCACTGCCCCGACGTGGCCGAGATGGTGGACAGCTACGGCCGCAACGCCTTCCACGGCTCCGTCACCAGCGGCAAGCTGAACGCGCTCAAGTGCCTGCTCCGCCACATCCGCCCCGCGGAGCTGCTCAACCGCGTCGACGGCGGCGGCAACACGCCCCTGCACCTCGCGGCCAAGATGAGCCGCGTCACGTCCGCGCTGATGCTGCTCAAGGACCGCCGGGTCGACCCCTGCGTCCGCGACCACGACGGCCAGACCGCGCGCAGCCTCGTCGAGATGAAGCTGGTCACGGGCGAGATGGACGCCTACGAGATGTACCTCTGGAAGCAGCTCAAGCAGCAGGAGTCCAAGAGGTGCCGGAAGCACCAGCTGCCGCCACTCGCCACCTACCCCAGCCGCAGGGCCTCCGACGATAAGTACTTCGAGCGCGTCGTCGAGACGTACATCCTCGTGGCCACCCTCATCGCCACGGTCACCTTCGCAGCCACCTTCACCATGCCTGGCGGCTACGACCAGACCAAGGGAATCGCCCTTCACGGGCACAGCACGGCATTCAAGATCTTCGTCATCTCCAACACGATCGCCATGTGCAGCTCAATCGTCGTGGTGTTCTGCTTCATCTGGGCCTGGCAGGACCTCGTCAAGTTCAAGGTCGACCAGCTCCTGTGGGGCCACAGGCTCACCGTCATCGCCTGCCTCGCCATGCTCGTCTCCCTCATGACCGCCGTCTTTATCACCGTAGCGCCCACTTCACGGTGGCCCGCCTACGTGGTCATCGCCATCGGTGCCAGCACTCCAGCCGTCGTCTTCCTCATGCTAGGCAGGGAGGTGATCTACGTCCCTCTATAACAATTTTAGTTCCATGAACATGAGACACCTGCCCAGGCTGGTAATAATTGTACACAACATACTATTTTGTGGAACAGTAATTTTCTATTTTTATGAGATTATATATTGTTTATGAAAAAATTATCTATGTATTACCTATAAAAAATTATAAGTTGTGGCCGTCAAATGTAGATTTGACGGCTCCTTACATAGGTTAGAAGAATATGCTAATTTCATACACCTAGAAATTAGCAACCCCTACCATTATTATTCTTTCTACAATAAAATTAGTTATTTCCTCGTATAGAGATGGTCGCTAGGAAAAAAATACAAAATGTGTTTGCCACTCAGGCACGCGTTGCTGCGGTCAGGCGTGTATTCTACTTTGTGCAGATATAAAAGAATTTATGAAATAGGGAAGCTGCCAAAGAAAAATAGCACGAGTGAAAAGTTTATATTTCCAAATCATTTCCGTTTCACATTTTTTGTCAAACTAATGCGTTTCATTTAAGTTCTATTTTGTATGCATATTTGATCTGAATAAATCCGCTGCATTGAGAGTTCCTCCCAAGTTGATTTTCTTTACGTGCCCGAGATAAACAAGAATATTCTCAACACAAACCTCCTGAAGATAGCTCGTTCACAATTTAGAAGAGATGTCTGCCGTGTTATTCCCGGTGACAGAGTTGTGTATCAACTTATTAACTACTCCCTCGGTTCCTAATTAATTGATATTTAGGATAAAAAAATTAGTTTATTTTAAACTAAATTAGCTATCCTAAATGTCAATTAATTCAGAACAGAGAGAGTAATTAGGAGCATATGCATCTTATAAAATATAGTTACGAAGTTACATGCTTGTATGAAAGCCTATCAGTCTAGCTACGCAAAGAGTTGCCGTTGATCAACGTGGCCAGGCCGATCTCATGTGCTTCGCTCCATGTTGCCGGTGATATTCGCCGACCGCATCTCGTAAGCAAGCAGGTGGTTGACCTTGACGTCGGACTCGCCGTTGTTGAACACGTAGAGGCGCGCCTTGTCGCCGACGGCATTTGTCGGGTACACTCTTGACAGGATGCAGGTCCTGCCGTGGGCTCCGAAGCTCTCCACCACCGAGCGATCAATCTGCACTCCGAGCCATCAAGACATCGTTTAGTTTAGAACGTAACTAATCAGAAAATTGCCAGATAGCTGATTAAGGTGGTCCGAGTGATACCAGAGTCCTGAGAGGGATCTCGCCGCCGTTGTTTGCGATGTCCACGTCGACGAAGCCGGCGAAGGTGGGCTTGTAGAGGCCGTCGGCTTGCGATGACGTGGAGGGGTCATTGCACATGAGCACGACGTGTTTGCCGCCGTCGCCGCGCTTGAACACCCTGAAGAACACGGCCGTCTTCTCCTCGAGGTCGTCGGACGCGAGCACCCACAGCCCGAACGGCCCGACGCCGCCCTTGGCGTCCGCGCCGCGCGCCGCGCACACCGTCTGCGCGTCGGCCGCCTCCCACGCCAGGTCGAACGGCTCGGCCCTGTCCAGGTCCGCCACCTGGAACGACGCCTCCACGTCGGCCTGCGCCGGCGACGCGAGCCCCGCGACCTTGAAGTGCTCTCCGCCCTTCACGAGCCGGTGCGTGATGTTGACGTGGTCGCCGCGGAGGGACTCGACCTCGGCGACCGGCCACTGCATGAGCTGCTTGCCGTCCGGCGCGAGCCACACCTTCCTCGGGATCGCCTGCACGCCGGCCCAGCCCTTGCGGACGTCGTCGGCGGTGGAGTCCGACTCGTTGGCCCACCCCCACAGGACGCGGCGATGCTTGCCCGTGTCGAGGAACGTCTTGGACGCGTAGAAGTTGCCGTAGTCGTAGCGCAGCCCGTCGTCCCCGTCGGCGAGCGCCGCGTCCGGCACGTACGTCTCGGTGGCGTGGTCATACTCACCGAACGTGTAGTACTCGAATCGCGTCAGGTCGAGGCTCACCTTGAGCACGTACTTCCTGCCGCGGGCGCCGTGGGAGGTGACCGGGTAGAAGTCCGGGCACTCCCACATGCCGGTGTCGCCAGAGTGCAGCGCGCGGCGCATGGGCTCCCACCGCTTGAAGTCTCTGCTCCTGTACAGCATCGCGAGGCCGAGGTGGTTGTCCTTGGTGCCGATCACTAGGCGCCAGACCCCGTCGGGGCCCTTCCACGCTGTGGTCGGGTCGCGGAACGCGGTGGCGTTGACGCCCGGCCCCGGCGCGATGACGGGGTTGTAGTCCGGCTTGACCCACTCCCGGAGGTACGGGTCGGAGAGGTCCTTGGGGTACGCGACGTTCTGCACCTGCCTGTTCTGTCCGTCGATGCCGGTGTACATGATGGCCGGCGTGCCGTCGGGGAGCACGGTCGCGGAGCCCGACCAGCAGCCGTTGACGTCGAACGGCGCCGTCGGGTAGATCGCCGGCGGGAGCATGGTCCAGTCGACGAGGTTCATCGACACGGCGTGCGCCCACACGATGTTGCCCCACACCGCGCCCTTGGGATTGTACTGGTAGAACAGGTGGTACACGCCCTTGTAGTACATCACGCCATTAGGATCTGGACGCACAAGAACACGATCTCGTTAATTATTAATCCTCTAAAACTGCAATGCCGTAGCAGTTAACGAACAGCTAAAGATCAAAGCTTCATGGCACCTCGCGTGCAAGTTCGATCTTATCTTACCGTTGATCCAGTGCTTCGGAGGCTGGAAGTGGTAGCCGGTGCGGAGCGCGTCGTCGCGGACCTGCTCGGCTGCCTCGGCCGAGACCTGGACGAAGTCGGCTTCGGAGAGGCCCTGGCGCCGCGACGCCTCCGCGACGCGGCACGACAGCAGCGCGAGGAGGAAGAGAACCGCCCACGTCGCCGTCCTGATCGCCATGTCGTCGAGTCGAAGTGCGAACCGCTAGCAACAAGTTGCTACGTCGAGGCGTACGTGGGAAAAGAGGGCGCGTGTGTGCGTGCAGATTTATACAGGCCGTACCTGCTCTGTCGGACTAGAGTAAGTACGCCGTGACATCGACTGTGGATTGCGAGAAACCGTGTCGGATTCAGTTCGTACAGATTACGGATAAGGATATAGTAACAGAGATCGGGACTTGTAGACTTAACAGGACTGTCGTGGACTAGGAGGTCTGGATACGTGTCGTCGCATAATTTCAACACCCCATCATGTTTTTTCTACGAACCCATCATCCGGGCCGTCAAGTGTGTAATGCTTCTGCTGTATCGAGGAAATGTTTTGGGTCAGCCAATCAAATGGACCACATGTTGCCATGCATTAAAACACGTAGGAACAGTAGGGAAGCCTTACATCAAACGCAGCCGTGACCGAACTATTGTGTCCGTAACGCCGTAATAGGAATGAAACATGTACGGGACCTATCCGTTTATTGTGTTCGTCCGACCAGCTTTTCTCTTGGTCACATTCCCAACTTCCTTAGTAGCAAGAGCTTCGCTTACCGCATATTAATGATAAAGGCTTGGCGAGCCATCAGTGGTAATGGCACCAATCAAGAGCTTGGGCGGGACCATCAGGGACTCGATGGCTCCATTCTGTGAAAGACGAGTGTGGCCATGGACCATCCTCTCAAAACCCTATATTCTTTTGGGGTAAAATGGGGCAACTCGGTGTTTATGCCAGAGAGGAGCACACCAGTGTGCTTCCTACCTTTTGTTTGATTTTTTCCTCTTTTTTAATTATTTTTGATGTTTGGGTCGACACTTTTTACATGAAACCCTTTCACTTTCAAATGTTTAACCGAAACTTTTTTGGAATTTAACTTGGTACCAGTTCACTTCCTAGTTCTGGTTGAAAACTATGAGTTGAGATTTTATTTTCACTTATGAGTTGGGCTAAGAGCTACACGGCTAGAGAAGGGGGCCAAGAGATGGAGTTTTGGTACTTAAGCAATGATACGGGAATTAAGTTGTCATCTTCCTTATTAAAAGGATTTTGGTGCCTCAAGGCATGTCTAGCTCAACATTCTAATATGCTCAGGACATGTAGCCTTCTATTGGTTTTAGAGCAAAAAATTTTACCGTGTTTGAGAAATTTTTGATGCACAAATTTAAAATTTGATTAGAAAATATCTAGAAAGGAATGATTAGTTGATTACCCAACTTTGCCTGTCGATTTTTGTGTGGTCACAAACCGATTCTTTTATCAATATGTTAGCAGCTATGGTCATTTCAACTAGCTGCGATTTTCTGGCTCCTTGTCGTGTATACCATCATCTTTGTCCTAGCTATCATACACCTCCACATCACAGTCCTTTGTGTTGTATGCTCTCGGTCTTGGGAAGGTGGCACATGAATGCAAAGAATTTTATTAATCTCAAACCAAAGGTCAAATTGAGAAGTCAAACCGATTTGCGAACAAGTACCACTGTGTGAAGCTTCTATGTGCATAGCATGAGGGATACCGCTAATGATTTTAAGAAAATAATAAACACATTCCGCATCTTGGTGGCAGTTGCTAATAACCAAATAAATTTTTCATTTGAATATCTATCTACAGAAATGAAGGATTTTGCTAAGGTCTAACGACAAAATAGAAGTAGAACAAGTGATTGCCAAGGTGATTAACTAGACAAAGAACTTTCAAACCAATCAAGAGCAACCAATTATACTTGCGCTTCATGTAATAGGGCTAATCTTTTATACTTTCCGGGTTGTGTTTAACTTGTCGGATTTCTTAACATAGCATCCACATTGTACTTAACTTATGTAATGTTTGTGACACTTCCATAGAAGCTGAAAACCTTTAGCTAAAACATAATAACCAATTAAAATATTTTTTCTTGTGACAAAGAAATATGTGTCCATGGCAATAACTTGCCATAGAGCAATTTCTTTCTTTATTAAAGAAGTTGCAAAGGCCATGACTAGAGTCTCTAGATTCTAGATCCTACGGCCGCCCCTCGAAACGGCCCGAATCGTGAGCGATAAACAGAGTGGAAGGCCATCAGATTTCCTGAAACGATCAATTCTTCGTCGCCCAAAGGAAACAAACAAACCGAGAGAGCCTATTTCGTGTCAGCCGAGGCCCCAGCGAGCGCACTGTATCGTTGCCTCCGTCTAGGGTTTTACCCCCCGCGACGCAACCTCCCACGCCCCTCCCGCCGCATCCTCATCCGCGCCCCCTCGCGAATCCCGTCCGAACCCCCTGACTTCCCCGCCGGGCGGCGGCCGAGATGGACCGGTACCAGAGGGTGGAGCGGCCGCGGCCCGAGTCGGCCATCGAGGAGAACGAGATCCGCATCACCGCGCAGGGCCTCATCCGCAACTATGTCTCCTACGCCACCTCCCTTCTCCAGGTGTGTGCCCTTTTCCGTTTCCCCGCCTCCTCGACGTGTCGGCTGGTCTTTTGGACCCCATCGGAAATCCCGTTCGACTCCTCTGTGATTGCGCTGATTCGAGAATCGCTGTATTTGTGCCGATGGGGCGGGAGCGAGTAATTGGTGGGCTGTTATGTTGGATTAAACTGTGAATCTTCTATGTTTTGATATGAGATTTGTTTCAACTTGTGTGGTCCAACCGTCCAAGCATGAAGCGTGGTTATTGGTTTTCAATGTTGATCTGTTAAGGGAGGGGACGGGGGTGTATGGGTAGATTTGCTGACACTCCGAAACACTCAAATGATTGGTTGGACCTGTGCGGTTTATGGAATAATTTGATGCATCTGATGTTTGGCTCGGAAATATGCTCGTTCAGTTCAATGCGCTTATTGATGAATGCGCTAATGTGTTGTAATCTCTTGGTTTTGTATTGAGGGTGCAAATGCCGCTATGTAGTGCTGGTAGCTACTTTTTTATTAAATTATTGTGATCTGCTGATGCCATGCATGCCTGCCCAACTTACTAGGGACTAAAAGGGATTGTTGTTACTGTTGTTGCTGATGCACACATGCAATTAGTTCTGCCGTCCCCACTTGGACTTTATTTTAATTCTGTTAATGCCTGTAAAAGAGTATCTGCTGTCTGGTTGTCAGTAGTTTATGTGGTTCGCCATTGTAAAGCCTGATTTTTAGGTGTTCACTGCTAACATTGGTCCTAAACACAGTTCGCAATGTGTCAAAGAAGACTTGCAAGTTGTTGTAATCATCTCAACAATTTGACTAGGCTGAATGTTTAAAATTCTGTTTTCTCAGTCACGCCAGTCGGCATTCTCTACCATATGCTTATGTTTAATTGTAGGCTCATACATGAATAGATTCTGTAATGTATTGTAATAGGCTATGAGAAACTGGATGTAGTACAGTTCAGCTCTGTTTCCTGATAAATTGGTTTCTTGTTTCGTAGGTCCTTACTTTTTTTGAATAAATTTTGGACCAGGATCGGAATATTAAAGAGATCGTTTTGAAGGCCATGGGACAAGCAATCAGTAAGTCTGTTGCTGTAGCAGAAATTATCAAGGTAAATATATTTATTTTACTCTCATGTTTGTTCCATTGTAGGCCACCATATTTGACAAGCTTTATTTTTCTTAAACAGAAAAGGATCCCTGGGTTACACCAGGACACCAACATCAGTTCTGTCAGCATCACAGATGTCTGGGAGCCTATAGAAGAGGGCCTTGTCCCGTAGTGCTTCTCTTTCATTCTACCATATTTGTTTTCTATGTATGTTCTTCGTTGCTGTGACGAGTCTAATGCCTGCTCACTTTCAGACTGGAGATGACTCGGCATATCTCGATGATTTCAATTACCTTGTCTCCTAGAGAACTGGACAAAAACACTCCTGGGTGAGTGGATTGTGTATTTCCATCAGTGTCTGACATAAAGAGAAGTGCACATACTAATCCGTTTTATATAGATACCAAGCTCCAGCTTATGATGAGCAGACTAGGCAGCAGCAACGCTTCCAGTTGGCACCACCATCACAGCGCCAACCTCGCCGACCACAAGACCACAATCAGCAGCTTGATTATGAAGGTATAAAAGTGTTAGTATAGGATGATGTAGGTTATTGATTTCAGAGGTCTGATAATTGTTGCTTTGCAGATTCCTATGCTCGGGGCCGTGGAAGGGGACGCGGACGTGGGAGGGGTTGGGGTAGAGGAGGCTATGGTGGTTATGGTGGATATGGAAACAACCAAGGGGGTTATAACCAAGGCAACGGTTATTATGATAATCAAGGTGGATATGGTGGATACGATAATCAAGGAGGGTATGGTGGTGGATATGATAATCAAGGAGGGTATGGTGGTGGATATGGCTACAACCAAGGCAGATATGGAAACTACCAAGGTATTGAATGGTATATTGGTACGATCTAATTGCCGATCTGCTTGATTTTATAGATGGTAACTTATATTTATTCGTTGAAACAGAGAATGGTGGATATAGAGGCAGAGGTGGTATGCGTGGAAGAGGCAACTATAATTACCGTGGTGGTATGCTGTCACACTCAACTCAAATTTATGCTTTTCAACATGTTACATCATTTAGTATTTGCTTTTGAGATGTACATTGCTGGATAATCTTGAATTCTTGCTAAACAAGTCTAGTTTTAGTGGATATGCAAGGCCTAAAAGTGCTAATATTGCCAATCACTTAATACATTCATCCAAAGCTGGTCTAACAGCGTTTGACTGCAGTATGTGTTGCCTATGTAGTCTCTTTGGAGCAGCTTATTTTCTTCATGTTTAATAGTATAGATATTACCGTTGAATATGTAGAATGTAGATAGCTCTTTATGCCATGAAACTGGTCTGAAATTTATCCTATTGCAGGCTACGAAGGTGGCAGGGCTGGAGGGTATGGAGGCAGGGGTGGGTATCGAGGAGGCAGGGGCGGCTATGAGGGAGGCAGGGATGGGTATGAAGGAGGCAGGGGTGGCGGGTATCCTGGTGGCAGGGGTTATGGTGGTCGTGGAAGGGGAAGAATGGGTGGCCGCGGACAAGAGAACTGAGGACAGGTGCTAAATCCATGGGCTTCTGGTGTTTCGTTTAGTGCATGCTTTATTAATATCAGGGGAAAAGACAAGTTCCGGGGGTCTGTTGGGATCGATCAGTTATTCGAGGTTATTTTCCCTGAGCTTGAGGTTTGGTTGTGAGCATAATGCTTACCTTGGTTATCATGTAGTCATCTTTCCAATGTTTCTACCGCAGAGGTTTGCTAGTTTTTGCGATGGTCGTTGAATGCTGAGCATGCTGCCCTATGTTCATGCCCATTTCATCACCGGATGGAAACTGTTTCCTTCTATTTGTGCAGTTTTGCCTTTTTGTCATTTAATATATCCATGAGCTCCGTATTGTTGGCATCCTCTACATTTTCTTTTGTGCGAAATATTGAAACGCCTTGGCGTCGTTTGTTGACTCGCTCGTTGAGACTCGCTTGTTTCCGGGGCTAGACATCTGTTAAAAAGTATCTCCCAAAACTGGAACTTATGATGAGTCACCAAGCGTACATATACTTATGTTAATGTGATCAACTGTCTACACGAATATGATGTATTCCAGTTTCAGTGTTTCTGTGCCCTCGAGTCTCAAAACCTGAAAAGAGGTTGGCAAATTCGAAAGACCTGATTCCTTTCAGAAAGAACGACCTGACTCCTATCAGAAATTGCCGTATTCATTCACATGGCTGTAAATAAATCATCTTATGTGCTGGGCACTGAGAAAATCCAGACGAGTTTTAAGGTATAAAGAGCTATCTTTTGAGCAGTAACACATATTTAATTTTTCATGCAAAATTGAGTTGTTTTCCATTTAATTTCTCGTTTTCTTTTCTACACGTTTCACTATATGGTGCGCAAACTAGTTCCAGTGGATTGCAAAACAGCAAGTCCGACAGTAAAGTGGCCTGGTCCTGAAACGACTTTACTACTAAGTACATTTGGAGAACGTAGAGAAGCCTAATCCACCTAGACGGCCAGGTAACTGCGAAGACACAGAGTATAAACCCGAGCTCCCGAGTCGCGTCCGATTCTCGCCGGTGCGACCAAGCCAGGCATGCGGCCGTACATCCCCAAGGCCACCTTCGCCTTCTGCCACTCCCTCCTCGCGTCCCGTCTCCTCCCCACTGCCGCCTCCCCCGCCGCGCCTCTCCTCCCCGTGCAGTCCATCCTCACCACTGCCGGCCTCCTCCCGCGCCACCCGGACCTCTCCCTCCTTGCGCTCAACTCCCTCCTCCACGCCCTCTCCCGCCGCGCGGCCTCCCCGGCCCACCCGCGCCTCGCGCTCCGCCTCCTCCGCCTCATGCTCTCCCCAGCCTCGCCCCTCCCCGCGCCGGACCACCTCTCCTTCCCCTTCGCGCTCTCCGCCGCCGCCGCGGCGCTCGACGACCCGTCCTTCTCCCGGTGGGCCGGCGCACAGCTCCACGCTCTGCTCCTCAAGAACGCGCTATTCCCAGCGGACCATTACGTCACCACCGCGCTGCTCCAGCTCCACGCGCCCCGCCCGGACCTCGTGCAGAGGGTGTTCGACGAATTGCCGCGGCGGGAGGCGATCCACTACGACCTGGTCATCGGGGCGTACGCGCGCGCGGGGATGGCGGCCGAGGGGCTGGCGGTGTTCAGGGCCATGTTCAAGGACGGGGTAGCCCCGGACGCCGTCGTGCTCACCACGGCCGTGGCCGCGTGCGCGCAGGCCGGCGCGCTGGAGTGCGGGGCGTGGGTGCACCGCTACATAGAGCGGGCCGCGCCGGGGCTGCTCGGGGACGCGTTCGTCGGCTCCGCGCTCGTCAGCATGTACGCCAAGTGCGGGTGCCTGGAGGAGGCGGTCAGGGTGTTCGACGGCATGCCGGAGCGGAACGAGTACGTCTGGGGCACCATGGTGGGCGCGTTCGCGGTGCACGGCATGGCGGCGCGGGCGATCGCGTGCCTGGAGAGGATGACGATGGAGGACGGGGTGCGGCCGGACGGCGTCGCGGTGCTCGGCGCGCTGTCCGCGTGCGCGCACGCGGGCATGGTCGAGGACGGACTGCGCCTGCTGAAGGAGATGCGCCACCGGTACGGCGTCGCGCCAGGGCACGAGCACTACAGCTGCACGGTCGACATGCTCTGCCGAGTCGGGCGGCTGGAGGACGCTCTGGGGCTGGTCGAGACAATGCCGATGACCCCGCTCGCGTCAGTGTGGGGCTCTGTCCTCGCCGGTTGCCGGAACTATGGCAACGTCGAGCTAGCCGAGGTTGCAGCCCGGGAGCTCGAGAGGCTAGGCGCCTGCGCCGACGAGGGCGTGTTCGTGCAGTTGTCCAATATCTACCTCGATGCCAACCGCAAGGACGACGCGCGGAGGGTGCGGAAGCTGATCGGCAGCCGAGGGATCAAGAAAGTTCCAGGATATAGCGCTGTAGAGGTCGATGGCGAGGTCAGCTCATTTGTCGCCGACGACCAGGCGCACCCGCGGCGCTTTGAGATATGGGACGTGCTCCGGCTGCTGGCGCACCAGATGGGGCGCATACAAGACGAGGAGGAGGAAGAAGAAACATTGTTGGGATTGCTGTAACGGGAAGATTTTTTTCCATGTTGTCTCTTGGCGAGGGCAACCAACGCAAAATTGCAAGATTAGTTCTGTTAAGCCCCATACTAATTTTCAGACGATTGAAATTTTGTCTTATTTTAGTCGACGAAAGTGGGTCTTGGATCGATGATCGCCAAATCGTCTTCAATCTCCATTTGTTCTTCTCCCTTTCTTATGATGCTAAATCCTCATCTTTGAGCTCCTCTGCCGTCATCCTCGCTCGCCTCCCGCTGCTCCGGAGTCATCGAACCGCCTGTTGTTGCCCACTAGTCTGGCCACCTCCCTCAAATCCCTTTCAAAGTTTGTAGCTCGTCGGAGGAACTGAAAACAAGGGAGTAATTTTAAGCTACACTGGTATTTAAAAACTACAAATATTTATATGTCTAGTTTTTGAACCAGCCCCACCTGTTAGCCACTGGGGCAGGCAGTGACCAACAAATGAGGTCAGCTTGGAAAGTCAAAAGATTTTTGTTATCACGGTGCAAATATTTTTAAGTTTGTAACACTATCCTATTAAGTTCTCGTAGCTTTCTGTTACCAAGGAACAAAAACTAGGATTCTGAAATTTATCCATGCATGCAATCTCACAATTGCTTTGTGTTATCTCTTAAGCGTCGCAGATTCAGGATTATATCTGAGAAGCAAGTAGAAGCTATTTCGAAAATACCTGCAAATGAAAAAGGTGAGTTAAGGAGCACAATGAATTTCTAGAACCGAGCACGACGTCAGAGTTTAATCATCGCCCCATGCTCCTATATACAAAGAACATTTCGTCCTGAGACAGACAACAGACTGACTCAACAGTAAAAGAAGTAATGATACAGTTTAAAGCTGACAAAAAATTTCGCGCCGTGACAAGTTGCGACAAACAGGCGCAGGGAGTCTACTAGATCAGTCAAGTAAAAGGGGGGGGGGTAAAAGGAACAGGCCACTAACACGTGCTTGATGCTGACGCTGGCTGCAGCCACTTTTTCTGCAGATAATCCTGAACTAACTTTCAAGCAATAACATGCTTCAGGAAGGATGCATGATATTGGTGCCTGTCACATGGTGCCTGAGGTTGAAAAGTTACCACTGCAATTATGTTCCATATATATGTCTGTGAACTGGTTCGCCAAAGCCTTCAACCACATCCATCCATCGCTTCTCTACTATTAAAATCGAACTGTCCAATAGGTGTCCAACAAACAGGACTGGATCTTTAAACGCAAAGAAGTCAAAATTATTCCTCTTCCCTTGTTTCGACTCTTCATCACAGGCCTTGCGCTTTTGCTTTTTTTTCATAGTGCTTTGTGAGTCCGTCTTTTCTGCTGGTCCAGTTGCTCCTTTTGGCAATTGAACATCATCAACGACAGGCAATCCAAACTCAATGAAGCACATTGCCCTGGAAAGAGGGACCGAACTTTTAGCACCAGAAAGAAAACAACCACCAATCTGAAGTCTCATGTAAATACACCAAACAAACAGATAAGGTTCTAAATAAAGGATTGGCCCAAATAATATCTCAATCGCTAACAGAAGATGTATTCAGAATTACAGATAAGCTATCACAGTAACAAGCAAAGGGGCTAGTTAGTTAACAAGTAGTGAATTCACAAGGGCAGTACCACATTAGCAATAAGCCAATAAGTACATCATCATCAGGAGATTACCTTGTGCTGTATACCACAGCTGACGATGAGCTTTGTGGGGAAAACGATAGACCAATGACCTCTCCAGGAAATTCCTGGAAACTTATGGGCAAGCGATGTGTATAGTGCTTAGACCATTCGCTTAATTGTTTTGCTTCTACATCAAATACATAAACCTCGTTTTTGGATGTAGTTATCACAAATGTGTTGTTCTTGGGGCAAAAGCCACCAGATGTAACACAGCCATCATTCATTCTAGGTATAAACCAATGTTGCCTGCAAATATCAGAAGGAAAAGGTTCAGAAGTGACAGGTATATGGTCATTATATATGACTGCATAAAACATAAGGCCTATGCAACAGAATCAGTACAAACTGTTGCATACCTCTGCACCTCAAGGCTGAATACATAGATATCCCCAAAGCAGTTAACAGCAGCCAACCACTGTCCATCAGTACTTAGAAACATTTTTGTTACTGGTGATTCTCTTGAAGGAACTTTTGATGCATCCAACTTCCTTGTTGGATGAAATACATTTGATATTTCTCTTGTTGCAATATCTATGATCTAATCAATGCAACAGAGATGGAGAGTGGTAAGTATTCAATGATAAAAAGAACATGCAAAAAAAACAGAGAAAGACAATGATATTGCTATCATGAAATTTTTCAGCATGACTTATAATGTATCCTATAACTGGAATATGGCCACTAAAGTAGTGAACAATTAGGCCACATATGCTATGCACCATGCAGTCGATCAATATCAGATTACTTCTGGCAACTCAGATACTACATAGCTACTAAACACAAAAATAATCTTAATCATGTGTTGCATGGCCAATTAAAAAGTACAGAACATAGAATGGTGCATTACATCTCGGTTCCCAGATATGGGTTTCAAATGTTTCACATACAGAAGTCACATCAACAGGCAGACAGTATGTTCCACATGCTTCACATATGATGAACAAAATACATGATAGAAGTTTCGGAAAAATATGTAGACAGGTAGATACATGTCTCCTACAGATAAAGAAGGGACAAGAATAGAGAAAAAACTTACATATATTTTTCCATCGCGCCCAGCAAGTATCAAGTTGTATGAGTCAACAGTAAACACCATACTATGAGAACATGGCATTCCTTTTGGCAGCTCTAATTTGTCAAGGTGGTAATTCTTTCCACTCTTATGCTTCAGTGCAAAAAGACACGGCCTCACACAATCCGAGTAGGCCAAAAGTGTTCCATTGGTAGAGGCAGCACTAGAAATGATTTTCCTGGACCCCTTGCTTTTCAAACGAGCTAGGTGACGTACTGTAGCATCTCCTCTAGATGACGTGCTAGGAGTAAACTTGTTCTGAACTGTCACAAGTAAAACATCCAACCAGTTGGTGGCTTGGACAAGCATTACAGAATCTCCATTGACTGTACTACCTCTTGCCAGATTTATCAAAGGGCGTTGAGGTGCAGGGCAGAAGTTATGAGGTGCAAATTGAGTAAAGTCCCTCGCTGAATAAGCAAAGAGCTTAGTGTCATCACCACCAGATATGAGCATCGGAACACCAAGATGAGCCCATTTGTGGTAACTGAATTCAGATTTTTCACGCCGGCGAATCTTTGCAACCTTTTCTTCTGGTATATCATCTAGAGAACAAAAGGACATTATAATGAGCAAAAGCTACTAAACTGAGGGTCAAACTAAATACAGCTAGATCATGACAAACCTTCTCTGCTAACTGGTACAGCCATGGTCAACGCCCTTACATCATGAGTGTGAACTCTTACATATCCAACATAGACCCACTTGTGCACTAGCTCTTTGGACACATCTTTCCGAGCACCAGAGTCATCTTTTGATACTTTGAACAAAATTACCTAAAAAGATCCAGTTAGTAAGCCAATGAAAACGGAAACTCAATGACAAGTTAGTCATGGGGCAGCAAAACTTCAAATTAACAAAAGCAACAAAAACAATTAACAAGCATGTGTATGTGTGCACGTGCATGCGAGTGCATGCCTGAGAGTTTTAAACAAGATTAGTTAATCCACCTAATAGCAGCTCATTAGTGCTACCAACCTGCCCATCAGACCCTGCGGAAAATACCCTGTTCTGACTAGGCAGAGTTGCTAGTGCGTTCACGTCCCCTTTGTGTCGAGAGTGAGCTTGTAAAAGAGTTCCATGCTGGCTGTCCCAAAACTGTACACTGCCAGTACTATCTCCACTAACAAGTGTCCCACACCTGGACAGCAGCAACAATAATCAATACAAGAGAAGGAAAATCAGTTGAAACTCTGAAAATACGCTACTAGGCAAACTAGCTCACCTGAGAAACAATAATGACCAGATGCAAAGTTCAGGTCCAGTACCAGCTCCTCCTAAGCCACCAGTGATACGATATTTCTCTTGGAATGATGTTGAATCCCAACATCTAATCAAACTGTCAATATAAGCAAAAAAAAAACCATAAGAACACAAGTTTCCAAACCCAAAAAATGATGAAACATCCAATCATAAGAAAAAAGGGCAGCCCGGTGCATGTAGCTCCCGCTTGGGCAGGGTCCAGGGAAGGGTCCGACCCATTTGGGTCTTTTGTACGCAGCATTTTCCTGCATTTCTGCAAGAGACTGTTTCCAGGACTTGAACCGATGAAACATGCAATCATACAGGTAAAAATATTAAGATCATGCAAGGCAATATATAATTGTTTATTAAAGTATTAACATGAAGAATAACATTGGCACGTGTCACCATTACATAAAAAAGGTTGTTTCAACAAAGAAGGGAAGTTGAACGTACCCATCACTGCTTCCCGAAAATATGAACTTCCCATTATTACTCCACGTCACACTCAACATTCGCCCTGCAAGGAGATAAAATCTAACTGCCAGCGTTGAAATTTGTAATGATGATTAAAAATGAAATGTGCATTGGACATACCGCTTACTCTCGGGAGAGCTCTGTAGTAAGTCAATGCTCCTGATTCAGGTACATGATATAAGCGTACTGAGCCATCATCACAGGCAAGTGCCAGCCGCTGTAACTCACTCACATTATGTGAAGAGCTTGTCTTGGATGAACCAGCTTCATCATCAGAGCTGTCACCATCATCGACATTACTCGTGTCTGAATCGCTGTACGCATGTTGATTGGAATTGTCATTTAAGCCGTTAATATTGGGACTCTTGGGATCAACTGAAGGCTCCATAGCCATCTGCCAGATCGGTACTCCAATTGTGTCTACGACAGTCTGCAAAGCAAAACAGCAAGCTCAATCACTAAAATCTATAAACATTTGGTGCACGAATAGTTAACAAGACTTTAAGCCACATTCTAATCATATTGGGCTCTCTATAACCAGTACTTCTACACCCCTTAATTCATAATTTCCCAGTACCTCCCTTGCACATAAATACATAACTTTTAACTCATAATTCCACAAGTTTAGTTTCTATCTATCTCAAATAATATCACGTTTCAGTTCACTAACAGTCCAATTTACCAGTGACCGTACACAATCTATTCACTGTCATCTCCAAATCAAAAATCAAATGCAAACTACAATGTAGCGTAAGCAAGCAAAGCAGATACCTTCTGCCGCAGGTGAAAGAGATCCCAGTCGGCCACAGACCCATCGACGCTGCAGGAGAGCAACCGTCCTCCATCTCCGCGCCCCCACACCAGCGACGTGGCCCTCGATTCAGCGTTCCCTTGTATCGTCTGCACCGACACAAACCCGCAATCAGGTTACCGAAATCCCAGCATGCGGGAAGAAAACCGCAGGGCCAGGGGATTGGCGACTAAAGCGTACTAGCTGGTGGTGCCAGCCGACGGAACCGGGGGAGACTAGCCAGAGCTCGAGGGAGCCGTCCTCGCGCGCGGCGGCAACCTGGGATGCGCAGGGGGAGGTAGCGAGCGCAACGACGGGGGAGGGGGACCACGCGACCGCGCCGCCGTCGCAGCGGTGGACGCGGAGCTTCTCCATGGGGCGGCAGCCCCCGATGCCGGGCGGCGGCGGCGATCAGTCCGTTCAAGAAGGTTCTGGAAGGGGCCCTGATGGCCTCGCGGTGGCGCGGAGGGGGACGGCGCAAGAGTAGTGGGAGGCGCTCGAGAGGGAGAGGCGGCTCGCTGCTCGTTAGGGTTTTGACGGCGAGGAGTCGAGTCGTCGAGTGGGGTTGGGTTGGTTGACGGCCGCGTGCGAGCGGGCTACGAGACCTGACCTGAGAAAGCGGTGGCCTTGTTTGAATCTGTGGTTTGGCCCAGTGGGCTTTAAAGATGAGCACCACTCTTCACTCATCATCGACAAAATGCTAGAAATCCAGACTCCAATGTATTCCGTCTTCAAATATTGACTAATGTATCCCAAAAATTTCAAATATAATGTATTAAATTTTAAACTTGGTTTTCGTAAAATCCACGTCACTTTGTAAATTAATAGCGCAAAGCAACATAAAAAATCAAGCCTCACACGTAATATGCAAAAGCAACGAGTCACTTCGTTTTAAAATTTTTGATGTTGGTTTGTTCAATTTTAAACTAACAAGTGTTAAATAATTCGAAACGGAGGAATAAAGTTCATGCTATGGTAATTTAAGATAAAACTATATATTTATATCGTAATATAAAAAAAATTTAATATCAAAGTATGTTTCGAAAATTATGACTTTTGTATTCGGTTTCATTCGGCGGAGGTATGTGTTATGAAGGATGCTTATATTATTCACGGGGCCACAAGCCTCTATAAATAGAAGTACATAAATAAGGATTATGCAGAAAAGCCCTTATACAAAAAGGGAAATACAAATGTACCCTACATCTCCAACACCCCACCTCAAACTCAAGGTGCATCACTAACACTGAGTTTGGAGATATAAAAACTATGCTGAGCTCGGGTTTGTGCCTTCGTGAAGAAATCTGCCAGCTGAAGCTCTGAAGGCACACACTGAAGATAAAGAACACCATCCTGTATCTGTGCTCGTGTATAAGAAGCATCAACACCAATATGCTTGGTAAGCTCATGTTTAACCGGATCACGAGCAATACTGATAGCACCTGTACCGTCACACAAAAGAGGAGTCGGCATACCAACAGACACACTAAAATCCTCAAGCAACCATCACAACCAAGTAACATCTGCACTCACAAGAGCTATAGCACGCAACTCAGCCTCCGCACTGGAACGAGAAACTGCTACCTGCTTCTTAGTCTTCCAAGCAATGAGGGAACCACTAAGAAAAACACAATACGCAGAAAAGAGATCGACGATCAGAGGGATCACTAGCCCAAGTAGCATCAGAATATGCTTTGAGCTGTAAAGAGCTAGAGCGTGAAAAGAACAAACGTCTAGAAATAGTCCCACGAAGATAACGCAAGACAAGAAGCAAGTGACTATAGTGGATCTGGGTGGGAGCCGAAACAAACCGACTCAGAATGTGAATAGAGTACGAAATATCAGGACGAGTGACACCAAGATACACCAGACTCCCTACAATATGACGATAACGAGTAGGATCATCAAGAGGCTCACCATCACTGGCTCGGAGATGGACATTGAGTTCCATGGGAGTCTCAACAGTCCGGTGATCAGTAAGAGAAGCTCGATCAAGAAGATCCCAAATGTACTTTTCCTGAGACAGATAAATTCCCTCATAGGAAGAGGAAACCTCAATCCCAAGAAAATAGCGAAGAGGACAAAGATCAGACATAAGAAACTGCTCACTGAGACGGGCCTTCACGAAGGTCGTGTACTCAAAATCGTCTCCGGTGATAATCATATCATCGACATAGAGAAGAAGAAGCGTGCGACCATGAGACGAAGTGTGCACAAAGAGCGCCAGATCATGAGTACTGGCAGAAAAACCTGCAACAGTGACCACAAATGCAAAACGCTGAAACCAAGCACGAGGAGCCTGCTTAAGGCCATAAAGAGAACGTCGGAGACGGCAAACCATGGCCTCAGGAATAGAATACCCAGGTGGTGGCTGCATATAAACCTCCTCATGCAGCTCACCATTAAGGAAGGCATTCTGAGAGATGGACCAGTCACGAACAAAGGCCACAACAAGTATAGTGCGAACAGTGGTCATATGAGCAACAGGAGCAAATGTCTCATCATAGTCACGACCATGTTCCCGCTGGAAGCCACGGGCGACTAAACAAGCCTTATAGCGCTCAAGTGAACCATCAGAGCAGGTCTTAACCTTATAGACCCACTTACAGATGATAAAACGAACACGTGGGGGACATGGCACAAGTTCACACGTACCAGTGCGCTCGAGAGCAGCAATCTTCTCGGCCATCGCATGTTGCCATTCCGGATGAGGAACAGCATCATGATACATAGCTGGCTCATGCAGAGCAGCAACAACAAAGCTAGAAGGAGAATACAGATCAGGAGGCTGTCGAGGACGATGACCACGTCCAAGAGGCTGCTCAGGAGAAGAATCATCGGAAGGAGATGATCTCTCAGGAGAGGAGGACGTACCAGGAGAGGCACACTGATCCGCAGAAGATGGATCATCATAAGGTGACCCAACTGGAGTAGACGACTCATCAAAAGAAGATGGTATGTCTTAAGGAGGGACAACTCGTCGAGTATAGACCTGCGTCACAGGAGCCTTCAAAGTATAATCGGGAACCAAAGAAGCAGGTTCCGAAGGAGAAGAAACCGTGGAATGCGACACCGATTGTGAAGGTGGCACACCAGAAACTCAAGCATCTGAAAAGAACAGAAATGACATGGGATCGACCATAGATACAGAAGAAGTATCAGAAGAAGGACAAGGGTAGAAAGGATGTGTCTCATCAAAAACAACATCCCGTGAAATCCTCATCCGTCGATCAATCGAATCCCAACAACGATACCCCTTATGCTCCGAACTGTATCCAAGAAAAACACACTTGACCGACTGAGCAGTCAGCTTAGTGCGCTCACGAGGTGCGAGCAGCACGTAGCAAACACATCCAAAAAGATGAAGGCTGGTGTAGTTAGGCGTCTTACCCGTAAGACACTCAAAAGGAACCCCCCCTCTAAGTACCGACGATGACTGAATGTTAATTAAATAAGTGGCTGTCGAGACCGCCTCGGCCCAAAAATGAGGAGGAACAGAGGAAGCAATCAGAAGAAAACGAACCATCTCAAGAAGATGACGATGCTTACGCTCAACAACACCATTCTGAGCATGAGCACCAGGACAAAAAAAACTGGACAAGAGTACCTTGCTCAAAAAGAAACTTACGAAGAGCATTAGAAAGGTATTCACCCGCGGAATCGGCTCGAAAAATACGAATCGGAGTGTCAAATTGAGTGCGAACCATAGTCGAGAAGGACTTATAGATAGATAATGCCTCACTACGATGTTTCATAAAGTAAACCCATGTGTGCCGCAAAAAAATATCTATAAAAATGATATAGTATTTATGTCCTCCTTTTGAAGCAAAAGGTGCAGGTCCCCATACATCTGAATGAATAAGATCAAAAGGACGCTCAGACACCGACTCACTAAAATGATAAGGAAGTTGAATCTACTTCCCTAACCGACAACCCTGACAATGAGCTAAAGACTCAGAACTAGAGGTTGATTCTAAAAGACAACGTCGAACTAGAACGGACATACGAGAGTCACAAAGATGACCCAAACGGTGGTGTCACTGAGCAAACATCAAAGTGGACGAAGCAACAAGACTGGCAGATGCAGTGGAAGGAAGACGAAGCCAGTCAAGCTCCCAAAGACGCTGTGAATCACGACGACGAGGGCCAGTACCAACCAGGCGACCCGTGCGACGATCCTGAACATAACAAATATCATGATCAAGAATCACTCGACAATCACTATCAGTGAGTTGACCAGCGGATATAAACTGCATTGTAAGTCCAGGAACAAAGGAAACATCAGGAACAGTAAAAGAGTGAGATAAAATAGTGCCATGTCCAACAACTGAAAGAGGAGAACCATCGGCAGTATGAACAGTAGAATAACGATACAAAGGACTCAAGGAAGACAAACTGGTACGATAAGGAGTCATATGGAAGGAAGCATCAGAATCAAAAATCCATGGACAAGTACCTGGAGCAGAAGTAGGAGGTGGTCCCTCAGTGGAAGACGAAGAAGCAGCAACAGTACTTGAAGGTGCAGAAGACTGAGTCACAGAACCAGCAACCCCGATGGTGCAGAAGTAGCAAGGGGTCGAAGAAGCATGAGTAATTATGCATCCGTAATAGCAAAACTCCCCTGAGATCCTCTAGTAGTAGCACCACCAACACCCTGTGAAGACCGACGAGTCTGAGCCTTCTTCTTCCTGAAACAATACGCCTCCACATGACCTTCTTTACCACAACAATCACAGCGAAGAGCACCACGCGCCCCCAGCCGTAGAAGGAGGAGCAACTGAAGACGGAACGGTCGGTGGAGGAGCCGTGTGCGTAGGTGTAGTAGAGCGAGCCGCCAATACCGAAGAAGTAAGCAGTAACCCAGCAGCATGAAGACGAGTCACCTCATTACGAACACTCGTCAGGGCGTCCATAAGAGAGACACATGGGTGACGAGCAAGTAGCTGAGCACGAAGAGGCTCAAATTCGGCACGAAGATGGGTCAGAAAATCATAAGTGTGTCGAATCTCAAGTGCGGCCTTCTGACTCTGACAAGACTGACAAGTATCTATCGACAATCGAGGACTAAGAGCATCAAGCTGACGCCAAATAGCAGACATCTGACCGAAGAACTCCTCCACTGTAGCATCTCCTTGCTGTAACAACTGCTCCTGACGAATAGCAGCAAGGTAGGTAGACTGTCCAGTAGGCTCGTAACGACAGCGTAAAAAATCCCACATCTGGTGTGCATACTCAAACTTAACTTATCAGCAGCAATACGATCCTCCATACTGGCAGCAAGAATAGCAGCAGCTCGAGCATCATCATCCAACCAAGTCTTGTATAAGCTGAAATGAGACTCATACGCAGACATACGCGTCTCATAATCCACAAGCAATTTATTCTCATCATCATCAGTAGCATTATCTGAAATAACAGGCTGAGAAGGAACCGCAGGGCAAGGCGGACATTTGAGATCACCTGTGAGATACTCCCAGAGTCGTAGACCACGCATGTGCAGACGCATGCGGGGAACCTAGTCGCGGTAATTGGTGCCATTGAAAAGCACCAGACATCGCACAACTGGACCCCACCCGAAGAAGTCATCCTGATAGGATAACCGGCGATGGCGAGAGCGCAAAATAAGCGGCGGCAGGCGACGACGAGAGCGCAAAAGAGAAAGGCGCAAGCTGCAATTTTTTTACCTAGCTGTTTCACAGCTCGATTTAATCAAACCTTGTGGCGGCGGTGGGCGTAGACGAGCCACAGATCAAGGCGCACCCTGAGCGACGATGCAGGTTGAAGCCCGCCGAGACAGCGCCGATCGAGACACAAGCCGGGGCGATGCTGGGGCACGTGCCGGACGAACGCAGGTGTCAGGCGCACAAATTAGACTAAGCAGAGGCTGCAGCAGGGCAGGCGCAGGCACTGGTGCGTGGGCAGAGCCATGAACAATGGACATGCAGCACCGGTTATAGGCGGGCAGATCGATGCAGGAGCGCGGCCACACGCAGGAACGCCGAAAAGAAAAATGAGTGCATAGAAAGGCACCGATCCAGCGGCGATGGCGCAGAGAAAAAAAGGTGCAGCCGGTAGGGTAGAGATTAAAACCCTAGTTTTATGGCTCTGATACCATGTTATGACGGATGCTTATATTATTCAGGAGGCCACAAGGCTCTATAAATAGAGTTACATGAATAAGGATTATGCAGAAAAGCCCTTATACAAAAAGGGAAATACAAATAGACCCTACATCTTATGGATTGGCTGGAGTGGTCGCGGTTTCACCATTGTTGCGGCCTTCCATCCGCTCGAAGTCATCTGCACCAGCTTCCAAGGTAATTGCCCCAATCCGATATAATAGTCCCGTGTTGTCGGTACCCGCGATATGGGGTACCCCCGCGCACAGGGGAAAATGCCTAAGGATCTCGCCCTTCTCCACAGGGAAAGCTCCGGAGGCGTCACGTGTCCAGTGGGGCCGGACCTCCCTCCCCTCGGAGGAGAGCTCCGGGCTCGCCACGTGGCCTACAGCAGCGAGACCTCCCCCCTCCATGGGGAGAGCTCCGAAGGTGCCACATGTCCCGCGGGGCCGGACCTCCCCCTCCTCAGAGGAGAGCTCCGGACCCGCCACGTGGCCGACAGAAGCCGGACCTCCCCCCTCCGCGGGGGAGAGGTCCGAAGGCTCCATGTGTCCTGCGGGGCCGGACCTCCCCCTCCTCAGAGGAGAGCTCCGGGCCCGCCACGTGTCCAGCAGACAACGCTGCTTGCCCCCGAGCGGTAGGCAGCGGGCGTAAAGACGCCCCATACCTTGCTCGTACAAGGTATTCAAGGCCCGCGCCTTCCCAAGACGCGGAGACATGGAGCACGCCTCTATCAGGTGCCGTTGCGCCCAGTCGCATCACAGACTGGCGCACGGTGTCAGAACCTGCCAGCCAATAAACGCAGCGACAAGACATCCCCTGCCGCCTCCGCCGTCATCAACCACTACGACTAGCGTGCGGCATGGGCAGGGCAGCAAGACGAAGACTCAGAAGTGTAAGGATCGAAACGCCCAAGAGGGGGGGTGAATTGGGCTTTTTAAAATTTTGGAGCAATTTAAAACTTTAATGGTTGAAGCCCAATTCCCTATGCAAACTAACTACGCAAGCAAGAGAGTTAAGTGCGGAATAGTAAAAGCGTAATAGTAAGGGGTGAGGAGAAAAGTGCAAACTCCCGCGGAGACTCGGAGACACGGCGATTTTTCCCGTGGTTCGGTAAGATCACAAAAATCTTCCTACGTCCACGTTGTGGCACCCACCAAAGGGTATAGCCACTCCCAAGTCACCAAGACGAGGGAATCCACTATCTTTCTCCGTTCGCCTTCTCCGGCAAGGTGGAGCTCAAGCCTTGTACAACGGTGATCTTCCGGGCTTCCACAAACACCTTGGTAAGCTCCGGAGTGATCTCTTCTTCCTCCAACGTTTACAAGGTGAGAGAAGTCACCAAGACACTCTCTCTCACTAGCTTAGAGATTCCAATCACCAAGAATGGACGCACACAAGCTTCTCTCTCGCTAGATATAACCTATAGTTGGAGTACAAGAGGTTTTGAAGTGTGGAAGTGGTAGCTCTTGGTCTTGAATGCTTGAGAATGTCTAGAGAGGCTCTGGTGATCAAGACTTGTCGAAATGGCCGGTTGGAGGGGTATTTATAGCCAGCCCACACGAGATAGCCGTTGGAAAAGTGGGCAGACTTTTTCAGTGAACATCGGATCCTCCGATGTACCCCTTTATATGAGCATCGGTCGAATTCCAAATTAGCTGATGTCACGTGTCAGATGTGACCGTTGGATATAACCGTTGGATCTTTTAATCGACCGATGTTACTTCAATTTATCATCGGATGATCCGGTGAGTTGATCTTCAGAATTGGGTCAGAAATATTGTCTCTGTTGAATTTGACCGATGTACACTTACTTCATCATCGGATGATCCGGTGAGTTGATCTTCAGAATTACTCAGAAATTATCCTTCTGTTGAAAGCAACCGATGTGCCACTTCCTTCACATCGGATGATCCGGTGTTTACTGGGCTCTGAGGTCTTCTTCTTCTGCCAACTCAAACTCGACCGATGTAGTCATTTTGCAAGACATCGGATGATCCGGTGAATGCAACTTGTTTGCTTCGAGTTGTTTTGAGTTGATCTTTTAGAATCTTCTTGAGTGACCTCTTTGACACTTGTTTGAAATGATATTACGATGAAGTGTAAGCTCCTTGTGTTGCCAATTTTGATAAAGTAGAGTCGTTGTATGAGTTCTTCATTTAGTTTTCATGAGTATCGAATAACCCCTTAGAATGGATCGTTGAGGGGTCTCCATTTGTATCCAATGAGCAGTAGATGGTGTGAATAGATAGTTCATTTAATGTTTGATGTGATGTACGTGAAACCTTGCATCCACAAACTCATTAGTAATAACGAACGGTTGTCATTAATCACCGAAACCATATCTCACGGGGGCCTAGATGCTTTCAATCTCCCCCTTTTTGGTGATTGATGACAACACAACGAGTAGAGTATGAAATTAAAACGCAATGCTCAAAAAGGAAACATAACAAGTACAAATTGCAGCACAAGTGACTCGAAGGCTCAAATAATAATTAATAAAGCGTAAGAGCACAGAGTAGCACCCGGAGTACAATAATAGCAAATAATAATAATCTCCAATAAAGTAGCAAAAAGGGATAGACACTCCCCCTAGAACCAAGTACTCCCCCTAGAACTAAGCTAACCTCCTCCTGACTCTAACTCTTCTCCCCCTTTGGCATCAAGGCACCAAAAAGGAAAGTCGAGTGACTACGACTCAGGCGCGCTCCTGGCGATGGTGAAGCGGTCGGCGTCGACGGTGCTGTCGCCGGAGCTGCTGGAGGTGAAGGTCGCTGGTGCTGGAGCTGGAGCGGGAGGAGCTGGAGCTGGAGGAGCTGCTGGGGGATCCGCTGAGACTGCTGGCGCCGGTGGAGGTACTGCCGGAAGAGGTGAGGACTGGAGCGACGTCGGTGGCAGTACTGGAGCTGGTGCCAGTGGGGGTGCACCTGGAGCCTGACTGAGTCCCAAGTGCTGAGGTGGAAGAGCCACTCCAGTCTGCTGGTAGAGGTTGGTGACCAACCCCAGGATGCCCAACAGCATCTGCTGAGTCTGCTGCTGCTGGTCCAGAGTGTGTCGCGTCATCTGATCGACAAGGTTGGTGAACCTGTCGGTGTCCTCTCGCCTCTGACGGGCGATCTCCAGCTGCATCTCCTGCTGCTGCCTCTGAAGCTGCTCCTGTCGAGCTGCTTGCAGCTCCTGCTGCTGAGCCATCCGCTGAAGTAAGGTGGTGAGCTCTGACGGCTGAGTCACCTGAGCCTCTGACACTGGAGGAGGTGTAGGTGGTGGAGCAGCTGAGCCTCCTGCCTCTGCGTCGTGCTGCCTCGGTGAGGGAGGAGCAGGAGGGAAGTACTCCTCGACACTGTCACTAGTGTCGCTATCCGACCATACGTGCTGTAGGTCTCCTCCCTGAGCCTCTGCCTGTGCCAGCTCTGCGTCCTCCTGAGTCAGCTCTGCCCAGTCCTCCTCTGACAGTCTGGCTCGAACCTCACGCTCGACGGGGCGTCCAAGGCGGCGGTCTCCCGGAGTGGGGACTCGGTAGTGGCTGAACCGGGTCACGTGCATCTCCGTCAGCTGAGAGACTCCTGGAGTGTCCTCTGGAACCAGCTGGTGAAGAAGGTGACAGATCCAGTGACCAAAGACCAGCTGTCGTAGCATCCCAACTCCGTCGGTGATCACGTCCTCCATCTCGCAGATCAGAATGTCTACTATGTCGAACTCCATCCCGTTCATCACATAGAACAGGATGGTCTGCTGAAGGCTCGTGAAACCCTCCAAGTAGCCGGACCTTGGTAGCAGGGTACGCCTGAGGACGTGGTGAACTGTTCGAGCTGCTGGGGTGAGAAGCGCTGGCACCCTCGGCTGGTCAGGTGTGAACGGCTGTGTGAACAGACCTCTGATCTCCTCGAGGGGCGGTGCCACTCCTCCAGTCAGTGGCCTCCTCGGCGGATCTGCATCTCCGTAGACTATCTGGTGCAGGCACGTAGTGGAGAGCTCCACACCAAGCAGTCTGCCCATCAGATCTCGGGATACGTCGTGGATTCACCCCATGAACATGAAGTGGATCGAGCGACGACCCTCAGAGACGTAGAGTGTCGCGTAGAACACCCTAACCCACTCCTCGACGTAAGCACTCCTTGGGTGTGAGAGCAAGTCCACCAGTCCTCTGTATCTCTCAAAAAGGGGCCTGATCCCGTGTCCTGCTGCCACTGCAAGCTGATCCCAGTCAATGCTGTTGTGCTGGAATAGCTTGTGACCCCGACGCCTGTAAGTCTCGTACAGGGACGCCTGGGTCAGGGTCCAGAAACGGGAGTCAACTCGAGAGTCCCTAGGCCGCGGGAACCACTCCTCAATCAGTGCTGACCATCTAAGCTTCTTCAGTTGCCTTGCCTTCATCTTCCTGTAGTCTGTGAGTCTGACATCTTCGGCAACTTGGACTGCTGTGTCCATCAGGTGGATGGCCCTTTCGGCCTCTCTATCCTCGGCGCGGTCAGCCGCAGAGGGGCGCCGACTCGCCGTAGGAGTCTGTCCACCCCCACGAGTCCTCGGGGTGCGCCGGCGAATGAGAGGCGGCACCTCGGTCTCCTCCTCGTCGGAACCCTCGGGAGGCACCGGCTGGATCGAATGCTGCTCCTGCCTCTGCCGGGACTCGCGGATCCGTAAGGAACCGCGGTGGCCGCGCTCACGCTCCTCGGCGGCGCGAGCGGCCAACTCCGCACGACGCGCGTCCTTGGACATCTTGCGCTTCTTCGCGGCGGGCTCCTCAATAGCCTTCCCCTTTCCTTTGCGATCGCGACCCATCTTAGCGACGAACGGTGAAGTACGGTGAAACCCTAGCGGAGAGGGTGATGCGGGCCGGCGGCGAGTGGTGGAGGGGAGACGGCGAGGGAGGCGATCTACGGCGGCGCGGTGGAACGGCGGCTGCGTTGGCACAGGCTCACGGTGGCTCCTGGAGCCGGCGTGTGCGAAAGAGGCGGCGGCGGCTGATGGAAGGCGGCGGCGGCGGCTGGGAGGCGGCGCGGCGGCTGGGAGGCGGCGCGGCGCGGGAGAGGTGGTGGCGGCGGCTGCTGGAAGGCGGCGGCGCAGGAGAGGCGGTGGCGGCGGCGCCTCGGGGAGGGCGGCGGCGGCGGCGCTTGGGGGGGTGAGGACGGCGGCGAGGGCGTCGGGCGGCGGCGGAGCTCGGGGAAAGAAAAAGAAAGCCGAAGGGCGGCCGAACGGCTTTTTAAACTGTACGGGCAAACCCTAGCTACGCATAAAACACCGGATGGACCGATGATCATCGGAGGATGCATCGGTCGAGTTCAACAGAGAGTTGTTCCAAAACTCTCTTTGAACACCGGATGGACCGACGTTGAGGTGGCGATCATCGGTCGATTTCTGCAGGGCACCAGGAAAACTGAACACCGGATGCTCCGATGTCTTCTGAAATGAACTCATCGGTTGATTTGTGACATCTGACTTGAACTGAAGCACCAATTGATCCGATGATCTGCTGGCCCTGGCATCGGATAATCCGATGACTACAGAAAACCTAAGACTGCCCATATGTGTCCTTGGACTTAAACACACAAAGATAAGGATGGGTCCTCGGGCTTTTTGGGCAACTCCTAACCTCTAATATAAGGCTTTAAATATAGTGCCACATATTGGCTAAGCCCTTAAGCAAAGAGAACACACAAGGTTAGGAGGGAAACCACGAAAATGTAAGGCTCATGCTTTGTGAGCTAGAGTGTAGAAAACTTCTATCTCCTTAAAACATGTACCTTTAGAATTTTGCTCTATCCACATTATATGAGTTGAGATATTGCATTTTGAACAGGTCTCCTTCTCATGATGTGGGTTCCCCTTTGTGACAATCTACCGTATGCAATGCCAAACAAAATAATGCAAGATATTGAATGAGTTCAAGTCTATATGGCAGGAATCATGCAAGGCGTAATGTAAATCTATCTTGCCAAGTTTAAACCTGCCAAAGGCTTCCTCAGGGAAAACTATTTCTAGCTTGCCCCTATCCTTTGGGAGTTAGACAAGACCTATTTGATATGCAACCTTACATGAACATGGCAACTTACATGACGTTAGATGCATCTAGCACATTCAATTCACTTCTAAGTCTATTAAAAGTTTTCTCATCAAGTGGTTTAGTGAAGATATCCGCCAATTGTTCTTCGGACCTAACACCTTGCAAAGAGATGTCTCCTTTAGCCTCATGGTCCCGCAAGAAGTGATGGCGAATATCAATGTGCTTAGTGCGGGAGTGTTGAACGGGGTTTCTAGCTATCTTAACCGCACTTTCATTGTCACAAAGGAGAGGCACGCAATCAAACTTAATTCCAAAGTCCAAAAGGGTTTGCTTCATTTATAGAATTTGGGCACAACATGCACCGGCCGCTATATATTCTGCCTCCGCGGTGGACAAAGCCACGGAGTTTTGCTTTTTGCTTGACCAAGATACTAGGGAACGCCCAAGTAAGTGGCACCCACCGGAGGTACTCTTGCGATCCACACGGCATCCGGCAAAGTCCGAATCCGAGTAACCCAAGAGATAAAAACTAGCGTTCTTGGGGTACCACAAACCTACACTTGGGGTATGCTTGAGATACCTAAGTATCCTAAAGACCGCCTTACGATGCGATTCTTTAGATGCCGCTTGAAAGCGAGCACACAAGCACACACTAAACATGATATCGGGCCTAGATGCGGTAAGATATAATAATGAACCAATCATGGAACGGTAATGAGATTGATCAATAGGTTTACCGTCCATGTCCGCGTCGAGATGACAATTTGTTGCCATTGGAGACTTCTTGAGCTGCAATCTTCCATTTCAAACTTCTTCAAGAGGTCTTTGGTGTACTTTTCTTGGTAGATGAAAGTCCCCTCTTGAAGTTGCTTGATTTGAAATCCTAGGAAGAAATTGAGTTCTCCAATCATTGACATCTCGAACTCCCTAGACATCATGGTGTCAAACTCAAGACTAAGAGATTTGTTAGTTGAGCCAAAAATAATGTCATCAACGTAAATTTGACAAAGAAATAAATCCCCGTTGATGTCCTTGGTGAAAAGTGTGGTGTCCACCCTCCCGATCTTGAATCCTTGCATGACTAGGAAATCTCTAAGACGTTCATACCATGCCCTAGGTGCTTGCTTGAGCCCGTAGAGCGCCTTGTGTAACCTATACACATGGTTAGGATTCCTCGGATCTTCAAACCCGGGAGGTTGCTCAACGAAAACAAGCTCGTTAATATAACCATTGAGGAAGGCACTTTTCACATCCATTTGATAAAGCATAATATTGTGATGTGAAGCAAAAGCAAGGAGTATGCGAATAGCTTCTGACCGTGCGACCGGGGCAAAGGTCTCTCCAAAATCTAGTCCTTCTACTTGTGAAAAACCCTTGGCCACAAGCCTTGCCTTGTTGCGGACCACCACGCCATTCTCGTCTTGCTTGTTGCGGTACACCCACTTTGTTCCGATGACGTTCTTGTTCTTGGGTCGCTCCTCCAATACCCAAACTTCATTTCGGGTGAAGTTGTTGAGTTCTTCTTGCATAGCCATCACCCAATTGGGATCTTGGAGTGCTTCCTCAATATTTGTGGGTTCTACACACGAAACAAAAGAGTAGTGCTCACAAAATGAAGCAACATGGCGAGAACGAGTACTTACTCCCCGTGACGGACTTCCGATGATTTGATCCATCGGATGTGCCTTGGAGATGCGCCCATGCCTCATAAGAGGTTGTGAGGCACTTGGTGGTGGTGAGGCATCTTGCTCGTCTTGTGGTTGGACTTGACCTTGGACTTCTTCTTCTTCTTGGTGTTGTGTGGCATGTGAATCTTGCATTGGCAATGGATCATTTTTCTCTTCTTCTTCATCAATTTGAGGCGCCATGGAGGCGTTGATGTTGGAACTTGAGGCTCCCCCTTGATCATGGCTCTCCCCAACTTCGGGTTTGATGTCTCCTATGGTCATGTTCTTCATAGCTTCTCGTAGAGGCTCATCATCTATATCATCATGACCAAAACTCTCCTCTTGGGAGCCATTAGTCTCATCAAACTCAACATCACAACTTTCTTCAACTAACCCGGAGGTTTGGTTGAATACTCGATATGCTTTTGAGTTTGACGCATAACCTAGAAAGATGTCAACATCACACCTTCTTTCAAACTTACCGAGCCTTTTCTTGCGGTAGATGTAGCACTTGCACCCGAAGACTCGGAAGTAGGAGATGTTGGGCTTTCTCCCAATGAGGAGCTCATATGGGGTCTTTTGAAGTAGTCGATGAAGGTAGACCCTATTTGCGGCATGGCACGCCGTGTTGATTGCTTCGGCCCAAAACTTTTCCGACGTGCCATAGTCATCAAGCATTGCTCTTGCAAGGGTGATGAGAGTTTTGTTCTTCCTTTCAACGACACCATTTTGTTGAGGGGTGTATGTGGCCGAAAACTCGTGCTTCACGCCTTCACGATCACACCACTCCCCAATGTTGTAGTTCTTGAACTCGGTGCCGTTGTCACTCCGGACCTTGATGATAGGAAGTTGAAATTCCCTTTGTGCTCGTTTAGCGAAGGTCTTGAAGATTTCCGGAGTTTCACCCTTGTCACCTAGAAACAATGTCCAAGCATACCGAGAGTAGTCATCAACAATGACAAGACAATAAAGGTTACCGCCAAGGCTTTGGTATGTGGACGGTCCGAAGAGGTCCATGTGAAGTAGTTCAAGTGGCTTGGAGGTTGACACCATTGTCTTCATCGGATGGTGTGAGGCAACTTGCTTCCCGGCTTGACATGCGCTACAAAGCTTGTTCTTTTCGAATGTGACATCCTTCACGCCGGTCACCATCCCAAGCTTGATTGACTTCTTGAGCTTGCTCATCCCAATGTGAGCAATGCGCCGATGCCATAGCCATCCCAAACTTGTCTTGGTGAAAAGACAAGTGGTCAAGCTAGCATCCTTGTTAGAGAAGTCCACCAAGTGGAGATGTCCATGCCGAAAACCTTTGAATATTAGTTCTTTGCTTGAATCACTAGTCACCACAACACCATTCTTGTCAAATGTGCATGTTAGTCCAAGATCACATAATTGTGTAATAGAAAGTAAATTAAAACTAAGAGACTTAACGTAAAGCACATTAGAGATAGACAAATCGTGAGAAATAGCAATTTTACCCAAACCAATCACCTTCCCCTTTGAGTTATCACCAAAGGTGACTTGTTCATGATTGCCGGGGTTTTCTATGGAAGTGAACATACCATCATTACCGGTCATATGTTGAGTGCACCCACTATCGAGTATCCAATGCTTTCCTCCGGCTTTGTAGTTCACCTACACACATGAAGTTAGTTTTTGAGTTTAGGAACCCAAGCCAACCTAGGTCCTTGTATGTGTGATACAAGTGTTTTTGGAACCCAAAGTTGCTTGGGGAGCTTCCCCTTCATGCCCTTGATGTCTTTGCCGATGAACCTTGCCTTCACTTTTCCACCTACTTTGCTCAATAGATAGTGGTAATCATTGAACGTAGATTTATAGTTGGGAGGCAATTTGGGAGAAGGACGGTTGGGAAGAGGACACTCCCTCGTGTGATGTCCGGTGACCTCACAATGTTGGCAATAGGAACCAACTTCCTTGATGAAGCTTGTCCTAAGCTCCGGTGAGGGCACCTTTCCTTTGTTGGGCACCGGGAAGGATCCAAGTCCCCTCTTGTGGAAGCCTTTAGCTTGTTGGTAGAGGATCTCCTTGTGCTTGTCCTCCCCCTTAGAAAGTCTTGCCACACTAGTGCGAAGACTTTCAATTTCGTCCATTAGCTCCTTCTCCCTAGGGCTTGCTTTCAAAGGCAAAGACTCATCCAAAATATTAGTGGCATGTGAATTAGGTGATATTTTGCCATCAAGGGTTTCTTCCTTTGTGTTTTTCACTTTAAGTTCAATCGCTTCATAAGCAAGGTTAAGCACTTCATGTTCTTGAACCAACTCATTGTGCTTTGCCAAGAGTGCTAAGTTAGCTAAGTCAAGCTCATGATACTTAAGCTTGATTTGAGCATTCTCCTCCTCGATTTGCTTAGCATTTGATTTGAGCGTGTCATGCTCTTTAAGTATGGTTACATACTTATCATGTAAATCGAGGTTGGCACTTTCAAGATTAGCTCGAGCTAGCTCAAGAGCCTTAACCTTAGCCTTTTCCCTTTTTATAATGGCATGATATTCATTAATCATAGATGCTAATTCATCGGGTGAAAGCTCATCATCATCATCGCTAGAATCTTCACATACCTTTGAGTTAACTTTCGCCATTAGGCACATGGGAGGTGGACGAAGAGGTGAGTCATCCTTGTTGACGACGGCGAGGCCCGCCAAGTTTTCTTCCTCTTCACTATCTTCATCGCTTGACTCTTCATCCGTGATCCACTCATTGGCTTCACACATGAAGACCTTTTGAGACCCTCTTCTCTTCTTTGGAAAGAGCTTGGTTTTCTTGCCTTTGTCAAATTTCTTCTTTCCAAAAGAACGCTTGGGCTTAACCTCCTCTTCATCATCACTTTCTTCTAGCTTGTAATGCTTCCCATTTTCCTTCCTTTTGTCCGGTCTTGGACAATCATATGATATGTGGCCTAGATCACCACAATTGTAGCACGTCTTGTTTTCATCTTTTCTTGGCAAGAAGGCTTTCTTTTTAGGATCAAAAGAGTATCCCTTCTTTGCAATCTTGGAGTTGAGGCGTGAGAATTTCCTCATCATCAAAGCAAGTTCATCATCATCATCTTCGCTTGTTTCTTGCTCTTCTTCACTTGAGCTAGGCTCAACCACTTTCTTCTTCTTGGAAGTTGTCTTCTTGGTTGAAGCCTTGAGAGCAATGGTTTTTGATGATGACTCCTCCATCATTCCAAGTACGCTCATCTCATGAGCATGGATTTCTCCAATGAGCTCCGAAACTTCCATGTTGTCTAGTGACTCCTTTTGGAGCATTGAATTGATAATGTTGTACTTGGGCTTGGGTAGAAGCATGAGGATCTTGCGATTGATAAGTCCCTTGCCAAGAGAAGCAATGTCAAGTGCGTTAATTTCCTCAATGAGCACATTTAAACGAGAAAACATTTGGTTGACGTTCTCATGAGGAAACATCTTAAATTCATCATATTTTGATTTAAGCATGTGATATTTGAGTTCTTTAACCCGAGATGAGCCCTCATGTATTTCAATTAGACATGCCCAAATTTCACACGCTTTTTCTTTACTAGCAATCCTAGCAAAGACATCTTGACTAATACATTCATATATGGCATTTCTAGCCTTAGCATCTCATTTTAGTTGGTCACCAACATAGTCAAGATTTCCAAACCCCGCATTGGTCGCTTCCCACACTTCGGGAGCAATTGCCTCAAGGTAAGCGCGCATGCGTGCTTTCCAATAAGCAAAATTCTTGCCCTCGAAGGTAGGAACCGAACCCCCATTCTTGGCCATTTTCGCTCTCTAGCGGTGAAGCTAGAATGATCCAATGAGCAACCTTGCTCTGATACCAATTGTAAGGATCAAAACGCCCAAGAGGGGGGTGAATTGGGCTTTTTAAAATTTTGGAGCAATTTAAAACTTTAATGGTTGAAGCCCAATTCCCTATGCAAACTAACTACGCAAGCAAGAGAGTTAAGTGCGGAATAGTAAAAGCGTAATAGTAAGGGGTGAGGAGAAAAGTGCAAACTCCCGCGGAGACTCGGAGACACGGCGATTTTTCTCGTGGTTCGGTAAGATCACAAAAATCTTCCTACGTCCACGTTGTGGCACCCACCAAAGGGTATAGCCACTCCCAAGTCACCAAGACGAGGGAATCCACTATCTTTCTCCGTTCGCCTTCTCCGGCAAGGTGGAGCTCAAGCCTTGTACAACGGTGATCTTCCGGGCTTCCACAAACACCTTGGTAAGCTCCGGAGTGATCTCTTCTTCCTCCAACGTTTACAAGGTGAGAGAAGTCACCAAGACACTCTCTCTCACTAGCTTAGAGATTCCAATCACCAAGAATGGACGCACACAAGCTTCTCTCTCGCTAGATATAACCTATAGTTGGAGTACAAGAGGTTTTGAAGTGTGGAAGTGGTAGCTCTTGGTCTTGAATGATTGAGAATGTCTAGAGAGGCTCTGGTGATCAAGACTTGTCGAAATGGCCGGTTGGAGGGGTATTTATAGCCAGCCCACACGAGATAGCCGTTGGAAAAGTGGGCAGACTTTTTCAGTGAACATCGGATCCTCCGATGTACCCCTTTATATGAGCATCGGTCGAATTCCAAATTAGCTGATGTCACATGTCAGATGTGACCGTTGGATATAACCGTTGGATCTTTTAATCGACCGATGTTACTTCAATTTATCATCGGATGATCCGGTGAGTTGATCTTCAGAATTGGGTCAGAAATATTGTCTCTGTTGAATTTGACCGATGTACACTTACTTCATCATCAGATGATCCGGTGAGTTGATCTTCAGAATTACTCAGAAATTATCTGAGGGGGCCCGACCCCGATCACAGGGTCGTGTCGCCTTGCCCGAGGAATCGCATTGGGTGGTGCCGTGTTATGCGGCACCCAACAGCACACATATAAGGAACACAGTATTACCTAAATCAAAAGCGGAAGTTTACAATTATTCTTTGCGAATAATTTACATAAAATAACTACAGCGGAAGTCTATAACCAGCTCACGTTGAATAACTATGAAGCACCGAGAAGAGGTCCAGCCCGCGGACTCCTCTGGCTAGCAACACGAAGACAAGGCAGCGGCTAGGTCCTCCAAGGGTGACCTGACTCGGAAGTTCCCGAGTCTCACCGGACAACCTTCTTTATAGCGTCGATGCTTACCTGCAAAACCACTTATATAGCAAGAGTGAGCACAAAGGCTCAGCAAGACTTAACCGTCTCTCCTAAAGCATGGAACTCTATGTGAAAGTAACCTAAGACCTAAGCCTGTCCTTTGCGAAAAGACTCGCCTACGAGTTCATCCTTAACTTTCAGATTTTAGCCATAATAGTAGTGACCTTGCGCCCAGCAACATTGGAACTCCACAATCAAACAAGAAACGCTTCCTTCCAATGTTACTTGTCCCAAGGTGAAAAATAAATTTAGTTTGCTCTATCTCTACTTCAAACATGGTTTTCATGCAACTTAACATAATCACAACAGCAATTAAACTTTTTGCAAACTGTTTCCACACAAGTTGATTAACTACGTCACAACATGGGAGCAAGCGGTACTCAATAACCGCGAGGGACGGTGATTCGAATCAAACACTACCCGGATAACTCGACACATACGCCCGCCTCTGAAGACCCAACTCTGGCGTCCTTCATTACGTCGTATGTGGCAACCTTTCTCAGGACACTAAACTGTAGAACCGGTCGCGCCGTCTCGGGCTCATAGATCTAACGAGACGATGTGGTATGCCTCTACAATCCAGTGAACCTGGTACATCGGTTTCCTGATTCCCATATGTCAGTAAGCTTCCGGTACACAACTCAATACTTGCTCCTGGACGCGGCATACGCATCGGTCCTTAACCGACACAGGCAGAGCTACTCGACCAAGACCTCGTCTTGTCGCAGCCTAACCCCTCTGCCCGGTCTCATCTTTAGAAATGTAAACTTTAGTTTGCTTCCTTTCCCAACCACACTTATGATCTTCTGAACTATAGCTCGCGAGTAGATTCCAACTACTCGTCTTCTACCGGATGTCCTAGCCTAATTAGCATTGCCTTATTCTACAGCGATGACACATTTCTACCCTTGACCTCAGGGTTCATGTTTGGTTATGCAAGTGGAGTATCACACATCCTTGACCTAATGCACATACAAACCTTGACCAAATGTAGTGAACAAAAGGAAAACTTTAAAAACAACTTAAGTGCAAACCGGGGCTTGCCTTGGTTTTGCAGGTGACTTAAGTCAGATAAGATGAAGTTAGTTGCTGCTGATGACTTGAAGCTTAATTCCTGCCTTCTTGCTCCTTGATCCAATCTTCACTTATCCACGTTTAAGCACTACACGTTATGAACATGCATATCTTTAATTGTAAAACTTTTTGCTAACAAATGCTACAGACAAGTTTAAACTGGAACTTTGTTTAAGAATTTAAAATGAGACTGGTGCTAGTGGTTTGGGTTTGTGTTTAAGCACTATCATCAAGTGATGAGTGGGGTTCCATCACTTGGGTGGGAATCAACTAATAATGGTTGGACAGGACATAATGATCCAGGGCTCCAATGGAGCTGGAAATTTTCTTGTGAGTTCCTTGTCACAAGAAAGTCCACTGGACCAAAATTCAGAACATTTCACTAATTGGATCACCCAGAACAATTCCCTAAGCATTTAAGCAAAAAGGAATTAATTCTGATTAAATTTGCACTTTCATGCAACTCCAAGTGAACTATAATTTCATACATAGCTCAGAGAGTATGTCTGAATTTTCCTAGGATTTTTGGAGTTAAGGAATGCCCAGAACTGAATTTCCAAGTTTTGGAAATTCTCTGAAAATGTTTCTGTACTTATTTGAATACAGAAACTTGGAATTAGAATTACCCTGACTAAATCAACTCCAAATGAGCTGAAACTTTTACAGGTGTCTCCTAATATCCTAAAGAATATTCTGGCAAAATTTGGGAAATTTTGGATGAACCAAACTCCCTCTAAAATTCTTTTGCTGAAAAGCTTTAAAGAATTTTCCAGAATTTTCTATTCGTTTTCATGCAAATGGGGTTGCATATTTGGATAGAGCATTTCACCCTGAATCCAACCCAATTTGAATCACTAAATTTGGAGCTCTCTAGCAAAAGTTATGCAGATCCAAAGTTTGAACTAAATCTGGAATTCAAACTAAATTCGGGAAAAGTTCAAACTCTGCCTGTGGGTCCACCCTACACGTGTCAGCCGCTGGAATCACGCCACACGGGGCCACAGACTACTTCCCGCGCCACCACACGGGATCACACGCCACAGCTGATCCGGAGTTTTAATCTTCAGCTGCTGACACGTGGGCCCGGTGGGGGTCTTCTTCTTCCTCTCGCTCCCGCGCCTCCCCCTCGCCGGCGCTCCACTGGAGCTCGCCGGACCCGGCTTCCCGGCCACCTCTCGGCCGGAGACTCGCCGCCTGGGGGTTTTCAGGGTCGGGGAACAAGTTTACGGGGTTGGCTCGGGCTGCCGGTGGCCGGAAGTAGGCCGGCGACGAGCCGCGGCCTTCGGCGATGATCGGCACCGTCGCCCGAGCACACCAGCCCACCAAAAGCTCGGCGGATCCGCTCTAAAGCATCAGTGGAGGTCAGTCAAACTCGGCATGGCCTCAAACTGGCTAGGAAATGGCGGCAACATGGTTGTCACCGTGCGCCCGAGGGTTCCCGCCATGATCGCCGTTCGGAAACTTCAAAATGATCTGCTAATATGGGGTTTCAAGCCATGATTGGGGAGGGGATCGGGTCGTCCTTGAGTCTAGGTCCTTTAAGCACAGTTTAGTGACCTAAAGACGAGAAGGGAGTGAGAATTTGGAGAATTCGTACCAGAACATCGCCCGGTGGCCGCCGGCGAAGTTTTTCCGAATTCCCGCTCGGTGGTTCACGGCTTGCCTTGTGGTTTGGGTGGAAGCAGCAGGGCCCGCTGGAACGTCCGGGGACGTCCTTTCTTGGCCGTGAACGGTGCTAGACTCCGCTGTCCACGGGAGCGACGAGCTGCTGTGCAGTTCGGTTGCCGCGGAAACGAGCTTGGCTAGGGAAGGGAGGCTGGAACCCGGCTATTTTCTCGCCGAGGACATGAGAGGAGCTCCCTCAGGACCATTTTGCAGCTCGGTGGAGTGGTTGCGTGGGGTTCGGTTGGTTCCCGGGGATCGACCGATTAGAGGCGGCAATTTTTCCGGTCGGTTGCTCACGAGGAGGTAAGGACACGGGAGTAGCTCGGTGTCACGAGGGAAATGATCACGCAGAGGGGCGGCAGGGCCACGAGTAGCTCTCCAGCGCTGCTCAAGCAGCTGGGAGCTGGCGGCAAACCTCCCCTCGGTGGCGCCTCGCGCTGGCTTCGGCTGTCCGGCGCCTTCGAGCGAAACAGGGAACCGGTTCGAGTCTGAACAGAGGAAAATGTTGCTTAAGAGCTAAGTCTCCCCCTCTCCTCAATGACAATTGGGTCCCACTCATATCCTTTCCTAAATATCCAACTTTTGGCACATTGTAAACTTCAGCTATTAGGGATCCAAATTCAAAGGCCATTTTGCCATTTGACAAGTTGAGCCACAGTTTCAAATTTGAGTTCAAATTTAGAGGAAATTTACAAGTCCCCTTGATATACATATCAAAGCACCTCCAAATTTGCTCCAAATTTGCTCCCTCTAAAATTTGAACCTGGGGAGTTTGAATATGCCCTCTGATCTATGAGTTGGTCATTGCAATTACAACTTTTTAAACATCAGTTTGCATTTTACTTTTTGGAGGTGGCCTCTCCTCTTTTTGGAAGTGACCCTCTTAATTCAAACTGAATTCAAGGTTTTATTGCTCATGCCAACACTTTCATGAGGAACACAAAAGTTTTTGTAAGTCCCATTTCTTGCATATAAACTCAACTTTATTCACAGCTCAAGTTTTCTATTCACAAGTTTTGGGACTTTTACATTCCTCCCCCTTAAAAAGAATCTCGTCCCGAGATTCATGATTAAGGACAAGGTGGAGAGGACAGTTACTCAACATACGCCTCTAACAACTCTGGATGATTGCGTTGCAAATATTCCTCGCTTTCCCATGTAGCTTCGTCGGACGTGTGATTTTCCCATAGCACCTTGAAAAATCGCAGCGTCCGATTTCTGGTTTCGCGAGTCTTTTCATCAATTATCCGGGTTGGTCGCTCAACATAAGTGAGGTCCGGCTTCAAATCTGCTATGTCTCCCTTGAGAACCTCCGTTGGAACTTTTAAACACTTCCGCAACTGAGATATGTGGAAGACATTATGCACTTCGGCTAAGGCTGCCGGTAGCTCCAAACGGTATGCCACGGGTCCACACCTCTCCATGATGGCGAAGGGACCGATAAAACGCGGAGCTAGTTTCCCTTTCACTCCGAATCGGTGAATACCCTTCATGGGAGATACGCGGAGGTAGACGTGGTCTCCAACTTGAAAGTTCAGAGGACGACGTCTCTTATCCGCATAGCTCTTTTGCCTGGACTGAGCGGCTTTCAGATTTGCTTGAATAAGCCTTACCCGCTCTTCGGCTTCATTTACGAGATCAATCCCGTAAATAACTCTCTCGCCGGATTCACACCAGTTCAAGGGTGTGCGGCACTTCCGGCCGTAGAGGGATTCATAAGGCGCCATTTTGATACTTGATTGATACCCGTTGTTATAAGAGAACTCTGCCAACGGTAAGTGATCATCGCAGCTCTTACCGTGGTGGATGACACATGCTCTCAGCATATCTTCAAGTATTTGATTCACCCTCTCCGTTTGTCCATCGGTTTGAGGGTGATACGCGGAGCTTCGAATCAATTTAGTTCCCAAGGATATGTGTAGCTGTTCCCAGAAGCGGGATACGAACAGCGATCCTCTATCGGAGACAATGGTACGGGGAACTCCGTGCAGGCATAGGATTCGTGCTATGTATAACTCCGCATACTGCTTGGTGCTGTAGTTGGTATGCACCGGAATGAAGCGTGCCGATTTGGTTAATCGATCAACGATTACCCAAATCGAGTCATGATGGCGGGAGGTCATCGGCAACCCCAACGATGAAATCCATACTCAAGTCTTCCCACTTCCATGCCGGTATTTGTAGCGGTTGCAGCAGGCCCGACTTCTTCACATGGTCGGCCTTAACTCTTCGACACGTATCACATTCTGAAACGTATTTTGCAACTTCACGTTTCATACGTGTCCACCAAAACTTCTTCCGGAGGTCTTGGTACATTTTATTGCTGCCAGGATGAATAGAAAATTTGGATAAGTGAGCCTCATCCAAAATTTTCTTCCGCAGCCTCATATCACGGGGTACGACTATCCGGTCCTTGAACCACAAGGTATCTTCCTCATCTAACCGGAAACATTTCATCTCCCCGTTCTTTAACCTCCTTTTGATATGAGCCATGCCCTTGTCTTTCTTTTGAGCTGCCATAACCTCCTCTTTTATTGTGGGTATGAGGGCTAGGTTATGCAGAGCTCCAAATGGAACCAAGTAAAGACTTGGTTCTTCCTCTTCTATCGGCGTGATGGTTAGGCTATGAATATGAGACTTCCGGCTGAGTGCGTCGGCAACCACATTTGCCTTGCCCGGATGATAATGAATTTCAATCTCATAGTCCTTGATCAGCTCCAACCATCGCCGTTGTCGCATATTCAACTCTTTCTGAGTGAATATGTATTTCAAACTTTTATGGTCGGTGTAGAGATGAACCAGATTTCCCAATAGGTAATGTCTCCACATCTTCAACGCTAACACCACGGCAGCCAGTTCGAGATCATGAGTTGGATAATGTTGCTCATGATTCCGTAATTTCCGTGATCCATATGCGACCACACGTCCTCCTTGCATGAGTACACAACCAAGCCCGACGCCGGATGCATCACAATAAACATCAAAAGGCTTGGTTGTATCCGGTTGAGCTAGAACCGGGGCTGTTGTGAGGTGTTTTACCAACGCTTGAAAAGCTTCCTCACATGGTTTGCTCCAATCATATTTGATGCCCTTCTTCAGTAGCTCCGTCATAGGTTTGGAGATTTTTGAGAAGCTCGGGATGAACCTTCGGTAATATCCCGCCAAACCCAAGAAGCTACGAACTTCATGGACTGATGTTGGAGACTTCCACTTCAGCACTTGTTCAATCTTGCTTGGATCAACAGCAATGCCTTCTGCTGAGATAATGTGTCCAAGAAATGGCACTTGGTGGATCCAGAATTCACATTTACTAAACTTTGCATAGAGCTTGTGATCTCTCAGTCGTTGGAGCACAATATGCAAATGTTTAGCGTGTTCCTCTTCAGATTTGGAGTAGACCAAGATGTCGTCAATGAATACCACGACGAACTGATCCAGCTCCGCCATGAACACCGAGTTCATAAGATACATAAAGTGGGCCGGAGCATTGGTCAACCCAAATGACATGACAAGATATCCATAGAGCCCATATCTTGTCGAGAAGGCTGTTTTCGGGACATATTCCGCGCGAATCTTGATTTGATGATATCCCGACCTTAAGTCCATCTTGGAGAAGACTTTAGCACCCACTAGCTGATCAAAAAGAATATCAATTCTTGGTAGTGGATACTTGTTCTTTATGGTCACAGCATTTAAAGGACGATAATCGACGCATAGCCTCAGCGTCTCATCCTTCTTCTTCACGAACAACGCTGAGCAACCCCATGGTGATGAACTTGGACGAATAAACCCCTTGTCCATCAGATCTTTCAGTTGCTCCTTCAGCTCGGCTAATTCATTCGGAGCCATTTTGTATGGTCTCCGAGAGATCGGCGTGGTTCCCGGTATCAACTCTATTTTGAATTCCACCTCGCGCTCAGGTGGTAAGCCTGGAAGATCTTCGGGAAACACGTCCGGATATTCACGGACTACCGGAATGTCTTCTAACTTGCACACCTCGGCATTACATACTTCCGGGCCTTTAGAAATCGCTTCGCCGAGGTACAATGTTTGACGTCCGTGAAGTGGAGAGTCCAAGTGAACACTCCTGTTCTCGATGTCCAGAACAGCCTTATGGAAGGTCAACCATGATATTCCCAATATGGCATTGATTCCCTGGTCTTCGAGAATGATGAGGGTGGTAGGATAAATTTTTCCACCCAAGCAAAGTGGTGCTCGAGAAACGACTTCATTAGTTGAGATGTCTCCACCTGGCGAATGAATAAGGTAAGAACCTTTTGTGCCAGTTGTGGGGATCTGATCCCGGATTACCGTTGCCCGGCTAATGAAGTTATGTGTTGCACTAGAGTCGAATAAAATGACAACCGGCTTGTCATTTAAGGTGAACCTGCCGGCAAGAACAGGTCCTCCCTTTGGCAGATCATCGACTGACACATAATTGACGGTTCCCACCTTTGACATAGCTTTCCTGGGCTGCCCAAGATCACTTTTTGGAACTGGACCCGCAGACACAATGTTACTGCTCCGTTCCGTTGCTTCATTGACGTTGGGCTCATTGTCAACCTGAAGTGGGACAGCACTCGGTTCAACTGAGAAATCACCTTGTTCATCTTCAGCCTCTTGAGGGTAATAATGTTCTAGTGCACCTTGTTGACACTGAGGTGCAATAGAAATAAGTTGCTGCTGCGGTAGAGGTGAATAAGACCTCTGTGGAGTAGAAGAGTCGTCACACTCCCAGAATGATTGCACCTCTTGTGAAATCTCTCGACCGGGAGGTGAACGGATTACCAACCGATACTTCTGAGGTAGACGATTGTCTTCATCTTGTGATGAATCCCTCTCCCTCTTTTCCTTGAGGTAGAGGTTGGAATAATATTCTTGAGCGATAGTACAGCTCACAAACTCATCAAAATTCTCTTGGCTAACTTGAGCCAATTCACATCGCAGCCTAGCAGTCAGCCCTCGGTAGAAATGATAACCTTTCATGGCTGGTGATTTCACATAGTCAGGGACATATTGAGCTAAGCGATTGAATTCCTTCGCATACTCAATAACACTCATGTCCCCTTGCTTTAGACTCCAGAACTCATCCAGACTGGTTTGCATTATGCCCGCAGGGATGAAACGAGCACGAAATGCAGCCTGGAACTCCGCCCATGTGACACGATGCCCTGCTGGTTGGACAGCAAGGTAGTCTGCCCACCATGCTCCAGCAAAGCCGTGAAGCTGTTGAGCGGCATATAGAGTCTTCGAGAATTCATCACACTGGATCAACCCAAGCTTGGACTCAATGACACGTAACCAGTGATTTGCTTCACAATGGTCAGCCGCCTCGGAGAATACCGGCGGTTGCGTCGCCAAGAAATCCAGATACGTGCTCTGGGTTGGCATGTGATGTTGGGCTTCTCGATCTATGCCTTGCTGAACTAGAGTTTGGAGAGTTTCATTCATTTTGGCCATAATTTTCGCCAATCCGGTTGGCGATGGCTCTTGTGATGAAGTCGAGTCATTCCCACCTCGACTGGAACCTCCAATCTCCATTTGAGAATGTGTACGTACCATACTGCACGAAACAAAATTTTGAGTCAATCAAAATTCTATCTCAGTAGTAAGTAAAGATAAGTAAAACATGAACATGTCATGAACTTTATGAAAGCATAACCACATTCATGTTTAAACAAATCTTATGTACGCTAAGTTAATCAGCGGAACTACCCTGACCAGCTCACACAAACTCCAAATTTTACTCAAGTTATCAACAGATTCTAGACTTGAGTTCAATACCAAAGTTTTAGTAAACTTCAGTAGCTTTCCAACAAGTACTTATGTGCTCCTTAAGGATTTTTCTACAGGAAGTTATGGCTTAAAAACAGAAAGGTCCAGAGAGGTTTTTGCTACTGTCCTGGTTTGAACAGTTTGCCTTCAACTGGACTTTTCACCCATGTAACATGTGATTCTGCTCTGGAGGCCTACAAGGAAGTTGTAGAGCACTTGAAAATATTTCCAGAACTGTATCATACACCTTATTTGGGTCAAGCTACTCAGAGTTATGCTCTGTTAAAGTCCAGCAAGAATTTCCTGCCAGAACAGAGCACTCTGTTTTTGAAAACTTTGACACCTAGTTATACTCTCATTTGAACCTTAGCTCAAAATAAGAGTTCAGTAGCTACTACTTGTTTCAAACTTCCATTTTTAGTTGAAAGTTAGTTCATGAATCATTTCTTCATAGAGAAGAGGTTATTAAGTGTAGTACGGTGTCGATGCACCGTAAGAAACATGTCGGTACTACGTTGCCTCACCAAAAGAAAATCCTAAACCGGATTATACCGGCATATCCGTTTTATCAGTGGCACTAAGACGGTCTCTCGCACACGTGTACTACACGGGATACGTACGTGGTTAGTACCTGCAGAAGAACACTCAATAGTGGTGCACTCAAGGGTTGTTTCATTTCAGGCAGTTCCATAATTGAAAATAAATACAAACGCCCGTATCATTATCATACGACCGTCCTTGAGTTAAGTCACGTCTCAAGGTACGCGATTGTGTTTCAACACCACACGACGGGGAACCCGAGTATGTCATGAACGGGTCGTCACGGTTGGGAATGTTATCAACCCAACGGATACCACCTACTGCCCTGCAGGGCACGCCGATGGCAAGCGTTGCGTATGTTCTCCTGGGCTACTTCCAGATGAACACACTATCGCGTTACTGACCACACGATGGGGTCTCCACTTACTTGCCTAATGCACGCTAGGGATCAGCGTTTCATATAAACTCAGGAACATGAAGAGTCCAAGAGTTTCATATTAACATCTCACACCAAGCTGTGAGATCTAACCCTGAACCACTTTCCTCGTCAGGGGAGCTAACCGAAATTGAACCGCTTTCGGTGGCGTTCCTTACCATTCTTACCTGAACGTAGGTGCGTCGTTACATAATGAAAATTCAGAATTAAAACACATATGTTAGTCTTGCCACTTTAAGTAACTACACTACTATAGTCCTTATGTGGGCCTAATATCGTTTCCTCACCGTATCCTAAGTTTTTGTCGTAATACGATCCTTACTCCGTGTGCTATTACCAATGCGGCTCTGATACCACGCTGAGGGGCCCGACCCCGATCACAGGGTCGTGCCGCCTTGCCCGAGGAATCGCATTGGGTGGTGCCGTGTTATGCGGCACCAAACAGCACACATATAAGGAACACAGTATTACCTAAATCAAAAGCGGAAGTTTACAATTATTCTTTGCGAATAATTTACATAAAATAACTACAGCGGAAGTCTATAACTAGCTCACGTTGAATAACTATGAAGCACCGAGAAGAGGTCCAGCCCGCGGACTCCTCTCGCTAGCAACACGAAGACAAGGCAGCGGCTAGGTCCTCCAAGGGTGACCTGACTCGGAAGTTCCCGAGTCTCACCGGACAACCTTCTTTATAGCGTCGATGCTTACCTGCAAAACCACTTATATAGCAAGAGTGAGCACAAAGGCTCAGCAAGACTTAACCGTCTCTCCTAAAGCATGGAACTCTATGTGAAAGTAACCTAAGACCTAAGCCTGTCCTTTGCGAAAAGACTCGCCTACGAGTTCATCCTTAACTTTCAGATTTTAGCCATAATAGTAGTGACCTTGCGCCCAGCAACATTGAAACTCCACAATCAAACAAGAAACGCTTCCTTCCAATGTTACTTGTCCCAAGGTGAAAAATAAATTTAGTTTGCTCTATCTCTACTTCAAACATGGTTTTCATGCAACTTAACATAATCACAACAGCAATTAAACTTTTTGCAAACTGTTTCCACACAAGTTGATTAACTACGTCACAACATGGGAGCAAGCGGTACTCAATAACCGCGAGGGACGGTGATTCGAATCAAACACTACCCGGATAAATCGACACATACGCCCGCCTCTGAAGACCCAACTCTGGCGTCCTTCATTACGTCGTATGTGGCAACCTTTCTCAAGACACTAAACTGTAGAACCGGTCGCGCCGTCTCGGGCTCATAGGTCTAACGAGACGATGTGGTATGCCTCTACAATCCAGTGAACCTGGTACATCGGTTTCCTGATTCCCATATGTCAGTAAGCTTCCGGTACACAACTCAATACTTGCTCCTGGACGCGGCATACGCATCGGTCCTTAACCGACACAGGCAGAGCTACTCGACCAAGACCTCGTCTTGTCGCAGCCTAACCCCTCTGCCCGGTCTCATCTTTAGAAATGTAAACTTTAGTTTGCTTCCTTTCCCAACCACACTTATGATCTTCTGAACTATAGCTCGCGAGTAGATTCCAACTACTCGTCTTCTACCGGATGTCCTAGCCTAATTAGCATTGCCTTATTCTACAGCAATGACACATTTCTACCCTTGACCTCAGGGTTCATGTTTGGTTATGCAAGTGGAGTATCACACATCCTTGACCTAATGCACATACAAACCTTGACCAAATGTAGTGAACAAAAGGAAAACTTTAAAAACAACTTAAGTGCAAACCGGGGCTTGCCTTGGTTTTGCAGGTGACTTAAATCAGATAAGATGAAGTTAGTTGCTGCTGATGACTTGAAGCTTAATTCCTGCCTTCTTGCTCCTTGATCCAATCTTCACTTATCCACGTTTAAGCACTACACGTTATGAACATGCATATCTTTAATTGTAAAACTTTTTGCTAACAAATGCTACAGACAAGTTTAAACTGGAACTTTGTTTAAGAATTTAAAATGAGACTGGTGCTAGTGGTTTGGGTTTGTGTTTAAGCACTATCATCAAGTGATGAGTGGGGTTCCATCACTTGGGTGGGAATCAACTAATAATGGTTGGACAGGACATAATGATCCAGGGCTCCAATGGAGCTGGAAATTTTCTTGTGAGTTCCTTGTCACAAGAAAGTCCTCTGGACCAAAATTCAGAACATTTCACTAATTGGATCACCCAGAACAATTCCCTAAGCATTTAAGCAAAAAGGAATTAATTCTGATTAAATTTGCACTTTCATGCAACTCCAAGTGAACTATAATTTCATACATAGCTCAGAGAGTATGTCTGAATTTTCCTAGGATTTTTGGAGTTAAGGAATGCCCAGAACTGAATTTCCAAGTTTTGGAAATTCTCTGAAAATGTTTTTGTACTTATTTGAATACAGAAACTTGGAATTAGAATTACCCTGACTAAATCAACTCCAAATGAGCTGAAACTTTTACAGGGGTCTCCTAATATCCTAAAGAATATTCTGGCAAAATTTGGGAAATTTTGGATGAACCAAACTCCCTCTAAAATTCTTTTGCTGAAAAGCTTTAAAGAATTTTCCAGAATTTTCTATTCGTTTTCATGCAAATGGGGTTGCATATTTGGATAGAGCATTTCACCCTGAATCCAACCCAATTTGAATCACTAAATTTGGAGCTCTCTAGCAAAAGTTATGCAGATCCAAAGTTTGAACTAAATCTGGAATTCAAACTAAATTCGGGAAAAGTTCAAACTCTGCCTGTGGGTCCACCCTACACGTGTCAGCCGCTGGAATCACGCCACACGGGGCCACAGACTACTTCCCGCGCCACCACACGGGATCACACGCCACAGCTGATCCGGAGTTTTAATCTTCAGCTGCTGACACGTGGGCCCGGTGGGGGTCTTCTTCTTCCTCTCGCTCCCGCGCCTCCCCCTCGCCGGTGCTCCACTGGAGCTCGCCGGACCCGGCTTCCCGGCCACCTCTCGGCCGGATACTCGCCGCCTGGGGGTTTTCAGGGTCGGGGAACAAGTTTACGGGGTTGGCTCGGGGTGCCGGTGGCCGGAAGTAGGCCGGCGACGAGCCGCGGCCTTCGGCGATGATCGGCACCGTCGCCCGAGCACACCAGCCCACCAAAAGCTCGGCGGATCCGCTCTAAAGCATCAGTGGAGGTCAGTCAAACTCGGCATGGCCTCAAACTGGCTAGGAAATGGCGGCAACATGGTTGTCACCGTGCGCCCGAGGGTTCCCGCCATGATCGCCGTTCGGAAACTTCAAAATGATCTGCTAATATGGGGTTTCAAGCCATGATTGGGGAGGGGATCGGGTCGTCCTTGAGTCTAGGTCCTTTAAGCACAGTTTAGTGACCTAAAGACGAGAAGGGAGTGAGAATTTGGAGAATTTGTACCAGAACATCGCCCGGTGGCCGCCGGCGAAGTTTTTCCGAATTCCCGCTCGGTGGTTCACGGCTTGCCTTGTGGTTTGGGTGGAAGCAGCAGGGCCCGCTGGAACGTCCGGGGACGTCCTTTCTTGGCCGTGAACGGTGCTAGACTCCGCTGTCCACGGGAGCGACGAGCTGCTGTGCAGTTCGGTTGCCGCGGAAATGAGCTTGGCTAGGGAAGGGAGGCTGGAACCCGGCTGTTTTCTCGCCGAGGACATGAGAGGAGCTCCCTCAGGACCATTTTGCAGCTCGGTGGAGTGGTTGCGTGGGGTTCGGTTGGTTCCCAGGGATCGACCGATTAGAGGCGGCAATTTTTCCGGTCGGTTGCTCACGAGGAGGTAAGGACACGGGAGTAGCTCGGTGTCATGAGGGAAATGATCACGCAGAGGGGCGGCAGGGCCACGAGTAGCTCTCCAGTGCTGCTCAAGCAGCTGGGAGCTGGCGGCAAACCTCCCCTCGGTGGCGCCTCGCGCTGGCTTCGGCTGTCCGGCGCCTTCGAGCGAAACAGGGAACCGGTTCGAGTCTGAACAGAGGAAAATGTTGCTTAAGAGCTAAGTCTCCCCCTCTCCTCAATGACAATTGGGTCCCACTCATATCCTTTCCTAAATATCCAACTTTTGGCACATTGTAAACTTCAGCTATTAGGGATCCAAATTCAAAGGCCATTTTGCCATTTGACAAGTTGAGCCACAGTTTCAAATTTGAGTTCAAATTTAGAGGAAATTTACAAGTCCCCTTGATATACATATCAAAGCACATCTAAATTTGCTCCAAATTTGCCCCCTCTAAAATTTGAACCTGGGGAGTTTGAATATGCCCTCTGATCTATGAGTTGGTCATTGCAATTACAACTTTTTAAACATCAGTTTGCATTTTACTTTTTGGAGGTGGCCTCTCCTCTTTTTGGAAGTGACCCTCTTAATTCAAACTGAATTCAAGGTTTTATTGCTCATGCCAACACTTTCATGAGGAACACAAAAGTTTTTGTAAGTCCCATTTCTTGCATATAAACTCAACTTTATTCACAGCTCAAGTTTTCTATTCACAAGTTTTGGGACTTTTACATTATCCTTCTGTTGAAAGCAACCGATGTGCCACTTCCTTCACATCGGATGATCCGGTGTTTACTGGGCTCTGAGGTCTTCTTCTTCTGCCAACTCAAACTCGACCGATGTAGTCATTTTGCAAGACATCGGATGATCCGGTGAATGCAACTTGTTTGCTTCGAGTTGTTTTGAGTTGATCTTTTAGAATCTTCTTGAGTGACCTCTTTGACACTTGTTTGAAATGATATTACGATGAAGTGTAAGCTCCTTGTGTTGCCAATTTTGATAAAGTAGAGTCGTTGTATGAGTTCTTCATTTAGTTTTCATGAGTATCGAATAACCCCTTAGAATGGATCGTTGAGGGGTCTCCATTTGTATCCAATGAGCAGTAGATGGTGTGAATAGATAGTTCATTTAATGTTTGATGTGATGTACGTGAAACCTTGCATCCACAAACTCATTAGTAATAACGAACAGTTGTCATTAATCACCGAAACCATATCTCACGGGGGCCTAGATGCTTTCAAGAAGCCTTCGCCAGAGACAACTACCAGCATAACTGCGGATACGATAGTCTGCAGGAAATCTCCCCGGGACCACCTGTCGGATCTCGGGCCCCCCTTGTAAGCCACCCGAGCCTTGGACTATAAAAGGCTCGGGTAGGCGACGTTAGCAAGGGTTAGCACTCTCGCAACTCATACGCTAGACGCTAGCCATTCACACCCAAGCTGTAACTCATCCTCAAGCTCAGGACTCCGGTTCTGAGCAGTAAGCAATACAGCGAGCTCCATAGCTCGCCGTGGACGTAGGGTTTTACGCTCCGGCGGCCTGAACCACGTAAAACTCGCCCTGTCAAGCTCTTACTAACTCGTCCATACGCTCAAGCTCTCCGCAAGGGACCAGCCCCACCGAAAAAAGAACCTTCGCGGGCTGCCCAGTGCAGGCCCAGGGGAAGTGTCGACCGAACACTTCGACATTTGGCGCGCCAGGTAGGGGGCTTTTCCCTTGCGCGACGGGTTTCCGCCGATGAAGATGACCAAGCTTCCTGCAGCGGCAAACTCCCCTCCCCCGCGTTCGCGGCGAACCGTGACCAGGGGGGAGTACATGTCGACACACTCAGGACGGAGTGTGTCGGCGCAAGCTGGGAGCCAGCAGCCGGCTCTAGCAGCGCCGACCCCGGCAATGCAGGCTCCAACCAGCGTCAGGTCTTCAGTAGCGCTGAGCATACCCGGTGGGGGTGCGCTAGCTGCAGCAAGAGCGCTACTGCACAGTCCGCCTGCTGGGGACGCGCCTCAGGCAGCGACCCAACAGTGGATTCGCGAGGTAGACCGTCTCGTCGTCACCGCCGCAAACCCTCGACTTCGGCGGGGACGACGCTCCGGCCAACCGGCTGTGTCGCTGATGCGCACGCCAATGGTTGGCGAGCAGACGGCAGATTCCAGCTCCACCAGGCTCCAGTCAACAGATCTGAGGACAGAGCTGGAACGGTGTCACTTGGGCCAAGATGCCCGGGTATACCTCGAGCAACGCCGAGAAAGGCGTCGCAACCAAGAGGCTGGCGACAAACTCTCCTCCCCCGCGTTCGCGGCGAACCGTGACCAGGGGGGAGTACATGTCGACACACTCAGGACGGAGTGTGTCGGCTGTAAGGATCGAAACGCCCAAGAGGGGGGGTGAATTGGGCTTTTTCAAATTTTTGAGCAATTTAAAACTTTAATGGTTGAAGCCCAATTCCCTATGCGAACTAACTTCGCAAGCAAGAGTGTTAAGTGCGGAATAGTAAATGCGTAATAGTAAGGGGTGAGGAGAGAAATGCAAACTCCCGCGGAGACTTGGAGACACGGCGATTTTTCCCGTGGTTCGGTAAGATCACAAAAATCTACCTACGTCCACGTTGTGGCACCCACCAAAGGGTATAGCCACTCCCAAGTCACCTAGACAAGGGAATCCACTATCTTTCTCCGTTCGCCTTCTCCGGCAAGGTGGAGCTCAAGCCTTGTACAATGGTGATCCTCCGGGCTTCCACAAATGCCTTGGTAAGCTCCGGAGCGATCTCTTCTTCCTCCAACGTTTACAAGGTGAGAGAAGTCACCAAGACACTCTCTCTCACTAGCCTAGAGATTCCAATCACCAAGAATGGACGCACACAAGCTTCTCTCTAGCTAGATATAGCCTATAGTTGGAGTACAAGAGGTTTTGAAGTGTGGAAGTGGTAGCTCTTGGTCTTGAATGCTTGAGAATGTGTAGTGATGCTCTGGTGATCAAGACTTGTCGAAATGGCCGGTTGGAGGGGTATTTATAGCCAGCCCACACGAGATAGCCGTTGGAAAAGTAGGCAGACCTTTTCAGTGAACATCGGATCCTCCGATGCACCCCTTTATATGAGCATCGGTCGAATTCCAAATTAGTTGATGTCATGTGTCAGATGTGACCGTTGGATATAACCGTTGGATCTTTTAATCGACCGATGTTACTTCAATTCATCATCGGATGATCCGGTGGGTTGATCTTCAGAATTGGTTCAGAAATAATGTCTCGGTTGAAATTGACCGATGTACACTTACTTCATCATCGGATGATCCGGTGTGTACTTCTTCAGAATAACTCAGAAATCATCCTTCTGTTGAAATCAACCGATGTGCCACTTCCTTCACATCGGATGATCCGGTGTGTACTGGGCTCTGAGGTCTTCTTCTTCTGCCAACTCAAACTCGACCGATGTAGTCATTTTGCGAGACATCGGATGATCCGGTGAGTGCAACTTGTTTGCTTCGAGTTGTTTTGAGTTGATCTTTTGGAATCCTCTTGAGTGACCTCTTTGACACTTGTTTGAAATGATATTATGATGAAGTGTAAGCTTCTTGTGTTGCCAATTTTGATAGAATAGAGTCGTTGTATGAGTTCTTTATTTAGTCTTCATGAGTATCGAATAACCCCTTAGAATAGATCGTTGAGGGGTCTCCATTTGTATCCAATGAGCAGTAGATGGTGTGAATAGATAGTTCATTAACGTTTGATGCGATATACGTGAAACCTCGCATCCACAAACTCATTAGTAATAACGAACGGTTGTCATTAATCACCGAAACCATACCTCACGGGGGCCTAGATGCTTTCAATCTCCCCCTTTTTGGTGATTGATGATAACACAACGAGTAGAGCATAGAATTAATGGAATTAAAACGCAATGCTCAAAAAGGAATATAACAAGTACAAATTGCAACACAAGTGGATCGAAGGCTCAAATAATAAACAATAAAGCGTAAGAGCACAAAATAGCACCCGGAGTACAATAATAATAAGTAGCAAAAGGATAGACACTCCCCCTAAAACTGAGCTAACCCTCCCCCTGACTCTAACTCTTCTCCCCCTTTGGCATCAAGACACCAAAAAGAGAAGTCGAGTGCCTACGACTCAGGCGCGCTCCTGGCGATGGTGAAGCGGTCGGCGTCGACGGTGCTGTCGCCGGAGCTGCTGGAGGTGGAGGTCGCTGGTGCTGGAGCTGGAGCGGGGGGAGCTGGAGCTGGAGCTGGAGCTGGAGCTGCTGGGGGATCCGCTGAGACGGCTGGCGCTGGTGGAGAAGGTACTGCCGGAGGAGGTGAGGACTGGAACGACGTCGGCGGCAGTACTGGAGCTGGTGCCAGTGGGGGTGCACCTGGAGCCTGACTGAGTCCCAAGTGCTAAGGTGGAAGGGCGACTCCCGTCTGCTGGTAGAGGTTGGTGACCAACCCCAGGATGCCCAACAACATCTGCTGAGTCTGCTGCTGCTGGTCCAGAGTGCGTCGCGTCATCTGGTCGACAAGGTTGGTGAACCTATCGGTGTCCTCTCGCCTCTGACGGGCGATCTCCAGCTGCATCTCCTGCTGCTGCCTCTGAAGCTGCTCCTGTCGAGCTGCCTGCTGCTCCTGCTGCTGAGCCATCCGCTGAAGTAAGGCAGTGAGCTCTGACGGCTGAGTCACTTGAGCCTCTGACACGGGAGGAGGTGTAGGTGATGGAGCAGCTGAGCCTCCTGCCTCTGCGTCGTGCTGCCTCGGTGAGGGAGGAGCAGGAGGGAGGTACTTCTCGACACTGTCGCTGGTGTCGCTGTCCGACCATACGTGCTGTAGGTCTCCTCCCTGAGCCTCTGCCTGTGCCAGCTCTGCGTCCTCCTGAGTCAGCTCTGCCCAGTCCTCCTCTGACAGTCTGGCTCGAACCTCATGCTCGACAGGATGGCCAAGGCGGCGGTCTCCCGATGTGGGGACTCGGTAGTGGCTAAACCGGGTCACGTGCATCTCCGTCAGCTAAGAGACTCCTGGAGTGTCCTATGGAACCAACTGGTGGAGAAGGTGACAGATCAAGTGACCGAAGACCAACTGTCGAAGCATCCCAACTCCGTCGGTGATCACGTCCTCCATCTCGCAGATCAGAATATCTACGATGTCGAACTCCATCCCGTTCATCACATAGAACAGGATGGTCTGCTGAAGGCTCGTGAAACCCTCCAAGTAGCCAGACCTCGGTAGTAGAGTACGTCTGAGGACGTGGTGAACTGTCCGAGCTGCTGGGGTGAGAAGCGCTGGTACCCTCGGCTGGTCAGGAGTGAACGACTGAGTGAACAGACCTCTGATCTCCTCGAAAGGCGGTGCCACTCCTCCAGTCAGTGGCCTCCTCGGCGGGTCTGCGTCTCCGTAGACTATCTGGTGCAGGCACGTAGTAGAGAGCTCCACACAAAGCAGTCTGCCCAACAAGTCTCGAGACACGTCATGGATCCGCCCCATGAACATGAAGTGGATCGAGCGACGGCCCTCAGAGACGTAGAGTGTCGCGTAGAACACCCTGACCCACTCCTCGACGTACGCACTCCTCTGGTGCGAGAGCAGGTCCACAAGTCCTCTGTATCTCTCAAAAAGTGGCCTGATCCCGTGTCCTGCTGCCACTGCAAGCTGATCCCAGTCGATGCTGTTATGATGGAAGAGCTTGTGGCCCCGACGCCTGTAAGTCTCGTACAGGGACGCCTGTGTCAGGGTCCAGAAGCCGGAGTCAACTCGAGTGTCCCTAGGCCGCGGGAACCACTCCTCAATCAACGCTGACCATCTGAGCTTCTTCAGTTGCCTTGCCTTCATCTTCCTGTAGTCGGTGAGTCTGACATCTTCGGCAACTCGGACTGCTGTGTCCATCAGGTGGATGGCCCTTTCGGCCTCTCGGTCCTCGGCGCGGTCAGCCGCAGAGGGGCGCCGACTCGCCGTAGGAGTCTGTCCACCCCCACGAGTCCTCGGGGTGCGCCGGCGGATGAGTGGCGGCACCTCGGTCTCCTCCTCGTCGGAGCCCTCGGGAGGCACCGGCTGGATCGGAGGCTGCTCCTGCCTCTGCCGGGACTCGCGGATCCGTAAGGAACCACGATGGCCGCGCTCACGCTCCTCGGCGGCGCGAGCGGCCAACTCCGCACGACGAGCGTCCTTGGACATCTTGCGCTTCTTCGCGGCGGGCTCCTCAATAGCCTTGCCCTTTCCTTTGCGATCGCGACCCATCTTGATGCAATTGAGAGCTAGGGTTAGCGACGATGAAGATGAACGACGAAAACAACGAAGGGCGTCGCGCGGCACGGAGCAAACCTTATCGACGAACTGCGAACCACGGCAAAACCCTAGCGAAGAGGGTGATGCGCGGTGGTGGAAGGGAGACGGCGAGGGAGGCGCGGCGGAGGAGGGACCTGCGGCGGCGCGGTGGAACGGCGGCGGCGCTCGCGGGAGAGGTGGTGGCGCGGGCACGGGCGGCGCCTAGGAGGCGGCGGCGGCGCCTGGGAGGCGGCACGCACGGGAGAGGCGGCGGCGGCAGCGCCTGGAGTCGGCGGCGGCGGCTGGGAGGCGGCGCGCGTGGGAGAGGCGGCGGCGGCGGCTGGGAGGCGGCGCGCGTGGGAGAGGCGGCGGCGGTGGCGCCTGGAGTCGGCGGCGGCGACTGGGAGACGGCGCGCGTGGGAGAGGCGGCGAGGGCGACGGGCGGCGGCGGAGGTCGGGGAAGAGAAGAAAAGAAAAAGAGGAAGGCGGCCGAGCCGTTTTTAAACCGTACGGGCAAACCCTAGCCGCGCACAGAACACCGGATGGACCGATGATCATCGGAGGATGCATCGGTCGAGTTCAACAGAGAGTTGTTCCAAAAACTCTCTTTGAGCACCGGATGGACCGACGCTGAAGTGGCGATCATCGGTCTATTTCTGCAGGGCACCAGAAAACTAAACACCGGATGCTCCGATGTCTTCTGAAATGAACTCATCGGTTGATTTGTGACATCTGACTTGATCTGAGCACTGAACTGAAGCATCAATTGATCCGATTATCTGCTGGCCCTAGCATCGGATAATCCGATGACTACAGAAAACCTAAGACTGCCCATATGTGTCCTTGGACTTAAACACACAAAGATAAGGATGGGTCCTAGGACTTTTTGGGCAACTCCTAACCTCTAATAGAAGGCTTCAAATATATTGCCACATATTGGCTAAGCCCTTAAGCAAAGAGAACACACAAGGTTAGGAGGGAAACTACGAAAATGTAAGGCCCATGCTTTGTGAGCTAGAGTATGGAAAACTTCTATCTCTTTAAAGCATGTACCATTAGAATTTTGCTCTATCCACATCCTATGAGTTGAGATATTGCATTTTGAACAAGTCTCCTTCTCATGATGCGGGTTCCCCTTTGTGACAATCTACCGTATGCAATGCCAAATAAAATAATGCAAGATATTAAATGAGTGCAAGTCTATATGGCAGGGATCATGCAAGGCGTAATGTAAATCTATCTTGCCAAGTTTAAACCTGCCAAAGGCTTCCTCAGGGAAAACTATTTCTAGCTTGCCCCTATCCTTTGGGAGTTAGACAAGACATATTTGATATGCAACCTTACATGAACATGGCAACTTACATGACGTTAGATGCATCTAGCACATTTAGTTCACTTCTAAGTCTAGAAAAAGTTTTCTCATCAAGTGGTTTAGTGAAGATATCCGCCAATTGTTATTCGGACCTAACACCTTGCAAAGAGATGTCTCCTTTAGCCTCATGGTCCCGCAAGAAGTGATGGCGAATATCAATGTGCTTAGTGCGGGAGTGTTGAACGGGGTTTCTAGCTATGTTAACCGCACTTTCATTGTCACAAAGGAGAGGCACACAATCAAATTTAATTCCAAAGTCCAAGAGGGTTTGCTTCATATATAGAATTTGAGCACAACATGCACCGGCCGCTATATATTCTGCCTCTGCGGTGGACAAAGCCACGGAGTTTTGCTTTTTGCTCGACCAAGATACTAGGGAACGCCCAAGTAAGTGGCACCCACCGGAGGTACTCTTGCGATCCACACGGCATCCGGCAAAGTCCGAATCCGAGTAACCCAAGAGATGGAAACTAGCGTTCTTGGGGTACCACAAACCTACACTTGAGGTATGCTTGAGATACCTAAGTATCCTAAAGACCGCCTTACGATGCGATTCTTTAGGTGCCGCTTGAAAGCGAGCACACAAGCACACACTAAACATGATATCGGGCCTAGATGCGGTAAGATATAACAGTGAACCAATCATGGAACGGTAATGAGATTGATCAATAGGTTTACCGTCCATGTCCGCGTCGAGATGACAATTTGTCGCCATTGGAGTACTTCTTGAGCTACAATCTTCCATTTCAAACTTCTTCAAGAGGTCCTTGGTGTACTTCTCTTGGTAGATGAAAGTCCCCTCTTGAAGTTGCTTGATTTGAAATCCTAGGAAGAAATTGAGTTCTCCAATCATTGACATCTCGAATTCCCTAGACATCATGGTGCCAAACTCAAGGCTAAGAGATTTGTTAGTTGAGCCAAAAATAATGTCATCAACATAAATTTGACAAAGAAATAAATCCCTGTTGATGTTCTTGGTGAAGAGTGTGGTATCCACCCTCCCGATCTTGAATCCTTGCATGACTAGGAAATCCCTTAGACGTTCATACCATGCCCTAGGTGCTTGCTTGAGCCCGTAGAGCGCCTTGTGTAACCTATACACATGGTTAGGATTCCTCGGATCTTCAAACCCGGGAGGTTGCTCAACAAAAACAAGTTCGTTAATATAACCATTGAGGAAGGCACTTTTAACATCCATTTGATAAAGCATAATATTGTGATGCGAAGCAAAAGCAAGGAGTATGCGAATAGCTTCTAACCGTGCGACCGGGGCAAATGTCTCTCCAAAATCTAGTCCTTCAACCTGTGAAAAACCCTTGGCCACAAGCCTTGCCTTGTTGCGGACCATCACGCCATTCTCGTCTTGCTTGTTGCGGTACACCCACTTCGTTCCGATGACGTTCTTGTCCTTAGGTCGCTCCTCCAATACCCAAACTTCATTGCGGGTGAAGTTATTGAGTTCTTCTTGCATAGCCATCACCCAATTGGGATCTTGGAGTGCTTCCTCAGTATTTGTGGGTTCTACACACGAAACAAAAGAGTAGTGCTCACAAAATGAAGCAACATGGCGAGAACGAGTACTTACTCCCCGTGACGGACTTCCGATGATTTGATCCATCGGATGTGCCTTTGAGATGCGCCCATGCCTCATAAGAGGTTGTGAGGCACTTGGTGGTGGTGAGGCATCTTGCTCGTCTTGTGGTTGGACTTGACCTTGGACTTCTTCTTCTTCTTGGTGTTGTGTGGCATGTGAATCTTGCATTGGCAATGGATCATCTTTCTCTTCTTCTTCATCAATTTGAGGCGCCATGGAGGTGTTGATGTTGGAACTTGAGGCTCCCCCTTGATCATGGCTCTCCTCAACTTCGGGCTTGATGTCTCCTATGGTCATGTTCTTCATAGCTTCTCGTAGAGGCTCATCATCTATATCATCATGACCAAAACTCTCCTCTTGGGAGCCATTAGTCTCATCAAACTCAACATCACAACTTTCTTCAACTAACCCGGAGGTTTGGTTGAATACTCGATATGCTTTTGAGTTTGACGCATAACCAAGAAAGATACCAACATCACACCTTCTTTCAAACTTACCGAGCCTTCTCTTGCGGTAGATGTAGCACTTGCACCCGAAGACTCGGAAGTAGGAGATGTTGGGCTTTCTCCCAATGAGGAGCTCATATGGGGTCTTTTGAAGTAGTCGATGAAGATAGACCCTATTTGCGGCATGGCACGCCGTGTTGATTGCTTCGGCCCAAAACTTCTCCGACGTGCCATAGTCATCAAGCATTGCTCTTGCAAGGGTGATGAGAGTCTTGTTCTTCCTTTCAACGACACCATTTTGTTGAGGGGTGTATGTGGCCGAAAACTCGTGCTTCACGCCTTCACGATCACACCACTCCCCAATGTTGTAGTTCTTGAACTCGGTGCCGTTGTCACTCCGGACCTTGATGATGGGAAGTTGAAATTCCCTTTGAGCTCGTTTAGCGAAGGTCTTGAAGATTTCCGGAGTTTCACCCTTGTCACCTAAAAATAATGTCCAAGCATAGCGAGAGTAGTCATCAACAATAACAAGACAATAGAGGTTACCGCCAAGACTTTGGTATGTGGATGGTCCGAAGAGGTCCATGTGAAGTAGTTCAAGTGGCTTGGAGGTTGACACCATTGTCTTCATCGGATGGTGTGAGGCAACTTGCTTCCCGGCTTGACACGCGCTACAAAGCTTGTTCTTCTCAAAAGTGACATCCTTCACGCCGGTCACCATCCCAAGCTTGAATGACTTCTTGAGCTTGCTCATCCCAATGTGAGCAATGCGCCGATGCCATAGCCATCTCAAACTAGTCTTGGTGAAAAGACAAGTGGTCAAGCTAGCATCCTTGTTGGAGAAGTCCACCAAGTAAAGATGTCCATGCCGAAAACCTTTGAATATTAGTTCTTTGCTTGATTCACTAGTCACCACAACATCATTCTTGTCAAATATGCACGTTAGTCCAAGATCACATAATTGTGCAATAGAAAGTAAATTAAAACTAAGAGACTTAACGTAAAGCACATTAGAGATAGATAAATCATGAGAAATAGCGATTTTACCCAAACCAATTACCTTCCCCTTTGAGTTATCACCAAAGGTGACTTGTTCATGATTGCCGGGGTTCTCTATGGAGGTGAACATACCATCATTGCCGGTCATATGTTGAGTGCACCCACTATCGAGTACCCAATGCTTTCCTCCGGCTTTGTAGTTCACCTACACACATGAAGTTAGTTTTTGTGTTTAGGAACCCAAGCCAACTTAGGTCCTTGTATGTGTGATACAAGTGATTTTGGGACCCAAAGTTGCTTGGGGAGCTTCCCCTTTATGCCCTTGATGTCTTTGCCGATGAACCTTGCCTTCACCTTTCCACCTACTTTGCTCAATAGATAGTGATAATCATTGAAAGTAGATTTGTAGTTAGGAGGCAATTTGGGAGAAGGACGGTTGGGAAGAGGACACTCCCTCGTGTGATGTCCGGTGACCTCACAATGTTGGCAATAGGAGCCAACTTCCTTGATGAAGCTCGTCCTAAGCTCCGGTGAGGGCACCTTTCCTTTGTTGGGCACCGGGAAGGATCCAAGTCCCTTCTTGTTGAACCTTTTAGCTTGTTGGTAGAGGATTTCCTTGTGCTTGTCCTCCCCCTTAGAGAGTCTTGCCACACTAGTGCGAAGACTTTCAATTTCGTCCATTAGCTCCTTCTCCCTAGGGCTTGCTTTCAAAGGCAAAGACTTATCCAAAATATTTGTGGCATGTGAATTAGATGATATTTTGCCATCAAGGGTTTCTTTCTTTGTGTTTTTCAATTTAAGTTCAATCGCTTCATAAGCAAGGTTAAGCACTTCATGTTCTTGAACCAACTCATTGTGCTTTGCCAAGAGTGCTAAGTTAGCTAAGTCAAGCTCATGATACTTAAGCTTGATTTGAGCATTCTCCTCCTCGACTTGCTTGACATTTGATTTGAGCGTGTCATGCTCTTTAAGTATGGTTACATACTTGTCATGCAAATCGAGGTTAGCACTTTCAAGCTTACCACGAGCTAGCTCAAGAGCCTTAACCTTAGCCTTTTCCCTTTTTATAATGGCATGATATTCATTAATCATAGATGTTGATTCATCGGATGAAAGCTCATCATCATCGTCGCTAGAAGCTTCACATACCTTTGAGTTACCTTTTGCCATTAGGCACATAGGAGGTGGATGAAGCGGTGAGTCATCCTTGTTGACGATGGCGAGGCCCGCCAAGTTTTCTTCATCTTCACTATCTTTGTCGCTTGACTCTTCATCCGTGATCCACTCATTGGCTTCACACATGAAGACCTTTTGAGGCCCTCTTCTTTTCTTTGGAAAGAGCTTGGTTTTCTTGCCTTTGTCAAATTTCTTCTTTCCAAAAGAGCGTTTGGGCTTGACCTCCTCTTCATCATCACTTTCTTCTAGCTTGTGATGCTTGCCATTGTCCTTCCTTTTGTCCGGTCTTGGACAATCATATGATATGTGGCCTAGATCACCACAATTGTAGCACGTCTTGTTTTTATCTTTTCTTGGCAAGAAGGCTTTCTTCTTGGGATCATAAGAGTATCCCTTCTTTGCAATCTTGTAGTTGAGGCGTGAGAATTTCCTCATCATCAAAGCAAGCTCATCATCATCATCTCCGCTTGTTTCTTGCTCTTCTTCACTTGAGCTAGGCTCAACCACTTTCTTCTTCTTGGGAGTTGTCTTCTTGGTTGAAGCCTTGAGAGCAATGGTTTTTGATGATGACTCCTCCATCATTCCAAGTACGCTCATCTCATGAGCATGGATCTCTCCAATGAGCTCCGAAACTTCAATGTTGTCAAGAGACTCTTTTTGGAGCATTAAATTGATAATGTTGTACTTGGGCTTGGGTAGAAGCATGAGGATCTTGCGATTGATAAGTCCCTTGACAAGAGAAGCAATGTCAAGTGCGTTAATTTCCTCAATGAGCACATTTAAACGAGAAAACATTTGGTTAACATTCTTATGAGGAAACATCTTAAGTTCACCATATTTTGATTTAAGCATGTGATATTTGAGTTCTTTAACACGAGATGAGCCCTCATGTATTTCAATTAGACATGCCCATATTTCACATGCTTTTTCCTTACTAGCAATCCTAGCAAAGACATCTTGACTAATGCATTCATATATGGCATTTCTCGCCTTAGCATCCCATTTTAATTGATCACCAACATAGTCAAGATTTCCAAACCCCGCATGGGTCGCTTCCCATACTTCGGGAGCAATTGCCTCAAGGTAAGCGCGCATGCGTGCTTTCCAATAAGCAAAATTCTTGCCCTCGAAGGTAGGAACCGAACCCCCATTCTTGGCCATTTTCGCTCTCTAGCGGTGAAGCTAGAATGATCCAATGAGCAACCTTGCTCTGATACCAATTGTAAGGATCGAAACGCCCAAGAGGGGGGGGGGGTGAATTGGGCTTTTTCAAATTTTTGAGCAATTTAAAACTTTAATGGTTGAAGCCCAATTCCCTATGCGAACTAACTTCGCAAGCAAGAGTGTTAAGTGCGGAATAGTAAATGCGTAATAGTAAGGGGGTGAGGAGAGAAATGCAAACTCCCGCGGAGACTTGGAGACACGGTGATTTTTCCCGTGGTTCGGTAAGATCACAAAAATCTACCTACGCCCACGTTGTGGCACCCACCAAAGGGTATAGCCACTCCCAAGTCACCTAGACAAGGGAATCCACTATCTTTCTCCGTTCGCCTTCTTCGGCAAGGTGGAGCTCAAGCCTTGTACAATGGTGATCCTCCAGGCTTCCATAAACGCCTTGGTAAGCTCCGGAGCGATCTCTTCTTCTTCCAACGTTTACAAGGTGAGAGAAGTCACCAAGACACTCTCTCTCACTAGCCTAGAGATTCCAATCACCAAGAATGGACGCACACAAGCTTCTCTCTAGCTAGATATAGCCTATAGTTGGAGTACAAGAGGTTTTGAAGTGTGGAAGTGGTAGCTCTTGGTCTTGAATGCTTGAGAATGTGTAGTGAGGCTCTGGTGATCAAGACTTGTCGAAATGGCCGGTTGGAGGGGTATTTATAGCCAGCCCACACGAGATAGCCGTTGGAAAAGTAGGCAGACTTTTTCAGTGAACATCGGATCCTCCGATGCACCCCTTTATATGAGCATCGGTCGAATTCCAAATTAGCTGATGTCATGTGTCAGATGTGACCGTTGGATATAACCGTTGGATCTTTTAATCGACCGATGTTACTTCAATTCATCATCGGATGATCCGGTGGGTTGATCTTCAGAATTGGTTCAGAAATAATGTCTCGGTTGAAATTGACCGATGTACACTTACTTCATCATCGGATGATCCGGTGTGTACTTCTTCAGAATAACTCAGAAATCATCCTTCTGTTGAAATCAACCGATGTGCCACTTCCTTCACATCGGATGATCCGGTGTGTACTAGGCTCTGAGGTCTTCTTCTTCTGCCAACTCAAACTCGACCGATGTAGTCATTTTGCAAGACATCGGATGATCCGGTGAGTGCAACTTGTTTGCTTCGAGTTGTTTTGAGTTGATCTTTTGGAATCCTCTTGAGTGACCTCTTTGACACTTGTTTGAAATGATATTATGATGAAGTGTAAGCTTCTTGTGTTGCCAATTTTGATAGAATAGAGTCGTTGTATGAGTTCTTTATTTAGTCTTCATGAGTATCGAATAACCCCTTAGAATAGATCGTTGAGGGGTCTCCATTTGTATCCAATGAGCAGTAGATGGTGTGAATAGATAGTTCATTAACGTTTGATGCGATATACGTGAAACCTCGCATCCACAAACTCGTTAGTAATAACGAACGGTTGTCATTAATCACTGAAACCATACCTCACGGGGGCCTAGATGCTTTCATCGGCGCAAGCTGGGAGCCAGCAGCCGGCTCTGGCAGCGCCAACCCCGGCAATGCAGGCTCCGACCAGCATGAGATCTTCTGCAGCGATAAGCGAACCCCACAGGGGTGCGCTAACTGCAGCAAGAGCGCTACTGCGCAACCCAGCTGCTGGGGACGCACCTCATTCAGCAACCCAGCAGTGGATACGCGAGGTAGACCGCCTCGTCGTCGCCGCTGCAAACCCTCGATTTCGGCGGGGACGACGCTCCGGTCAACCGACTGAGTCGCTGACGCGCACGCCAACGGTTGACGGGCAGACGGCGGACTCCAGCTCCACCAGGCTTCCATCGACGGATCTGAGGGCAGAGCTGGAACGATGCCACTTGGGTCAAGATGCCCGAGTGTTCCTCGAGCGACGTCGAGAAAGGCGTCGCATCCAAGAGGCTGGCGACAGCATGACGTCGGCCTCGACCCAGCCTGAAGGGCAGATCTTCGCCACGCGAGCTCTGCCCCAGGCGTACGCCACGCAGCATATGCCACAATCATATGCCCTGCAAACGGCGCCCTCGGTCTATAGAGCAGCCTTGCCCATACTGGGGTACACTGTGCCAGCGGCGAACCAAGTGTTCGCGGCGCCAACACCTGCAGCGACAGGAGCAGGATGTGGGGCCCTGGCGCCCCACCTTCGCTTTGCAAGGTGGCCGCGCAAGTTTCGGCTGCACCTGCCCGAAAAGTACGACGACAGCGTCAACCCGGCGGAGTTCCTCCAAATCTACTCCACCGCCGTACTTGCCGCAGGAGGGGATGAGGCTGTCATGGCCAACTACTTCCCCATCGCCTTGACCGGCCCAGCCCGGTCTTGGCTAATGAACCTCCCTCAGGGTTCCATAACTTCCTGGGGAGAGCTCTGCCGGCAGTTCATCGCCAACTTCGGCAGCTCCTACACCCGTCCCGGCACGGAGCTTGACCTCCACGCCATCAAGCAACAACCTGGGGAGTCACTGCGCTCCTTCATCCAGCGGTTCTCCCAGGTACGCAACACCATCCCGCACATTCGAAGTGCTTCTGTGGTGGTAGCGTTCCGGCAGGGTGTCCGGGACGAGAAGATGCTTGAGAAGCTTGCAACCAGAGAGGTCTGCGATGCCTCTGAGCTCTTCAACCTGGCGGACAAGTGCGCCAGAGCAGCCGAAGGGCGGAATTGGCACTCACTGTCAGCTTCCGAAGCCGAAAGACAGCCCGAAGACGACGGAGTTCAAGCTGAGCTCCAGACCACGTCAGACAGCCAAGAGCCAAGCACTGGCTCACTTTGTGGCTGAGTGGACGCCAACGAAGGCTGACCCAGGGGGCTGCGAAGACGGTGAACCAATGTACCGAGCTCCGGTCTTCACCGGGCCTCACTGGACGCTCTTCTTCGACGGCTCCTCGCGAAAGCAGGGGGCCAGTGCCGGCGTACTGCTTCTCATGCCATCGGGGGAGCAGTCTAGGTACATGGTGCGTCTCAATTCCAAGGCAACCAACAACTTGGCAAAGTATGAAGCACACTTTTGGCCTAAAAGACAGTCCTGTCTCTGGGCGCTCGCCAGTTGTTGGCGCAGGGCAACTCCCAGCTAGTTATCAAGCAAGTTAAGGGTGAATGCCCCTTCAATGACCCACAGCTAGCTGCTTATCTGCTCCACGTGCGGATGTTGGAGAAAGACTTCCTCGCCTTGGACCTGCGCCATGTACCGCGCGCTGGCAAGGCCGCAGCTGACGACCTCTCAACGAAGGCCTCCATCGGAGCCCCTGCGCTCGAAGGAGTCTTCGAGAGGATGTTGCTGCGGTCCACAGCTCGGCCCGCCGAGCCGGGCGAAGGGGGCTGAACCAGTGCCTCAAAGCTAGGCAGTCCCGGCAGCCATGGATGCCGCCAAAGGATCATAAGCGTCACTGGGGACTCTGTGCAACCCAGGGCTCAAGATCCAGAAGCTCAAGTAGTCCCGATGCATGGACCACGGAGGTCCGGGGCTCCTTGAAGGACATCCTTCCTGATGAACGTGCATTCGCTGAACGGGTGGTGCGGATGGCTAAGTGCTACGCGCTGGTATCTTTACTGGTGTGGCGCCACGACATCCTATTGCGGTGCATAACCCAGGAGGAAGGCTGCGAATAGCTCGCAGTAATCCAAGGAGGCGAGTGCTGGGAATGCTCATCGTCTCGCACGCTGGTCAGTTAAGCCACCCGGCATGGCTCCTACTGACCGAGAGCCACCTGGACGTCGTCAAACCGGTTAGGGATGCAATGCGTGCCAGGTCCACGCCAAGCAGACCCACACAACCGGTGCAGATGCGCACCCAAAGCCGTCGGGGGATACCGGCTCCTCCATGTCGAGGGTCAGCCGGACTTCCCAGGGCCGGGTCACGGGAACTACCCTTCCACATGGTATGCGGGGCCGAAGCCGTGCTTCCCCCTGAGATCGCCATGGGGGTCCCCCCGTGTCCGGCGTACGACGAAGCCACACATGACCCGCTCTACGTGAAGACAGGCGCTCCGACGCCACCCCAGTAAGTTCACCATGCTTACTTAGGTGTTTATTTAAATTACGCATTAATTTATATGAGCACCTCCCCACGCTCTAGACAGTGTGCGTCCATTGTACACTCGGTTCCTCTTTCCTGCTCTCATGCATAGTCGATATTTGCCGTCCTGCCGAGAGCAGTAGTGCTTGGGGTACCTGCCAGAGGCCCGGTGGCCTTTTGGATCTCCCCGTGTAAGGGTACTCTACCGCCAGTTGGTCTCCTCTGAGAAAAGACCTACGCTAGACCGGGGGGTCAGGAGCCTTGCTTTGCCCAGTCTTGCACCCAAAGCATGCGCACTCTGCCCCCCGGCGCTGCGGTCTGAGTACAAGGGGGCCGGACGGTTACACCCTGACTGGGGCTGGGGCCAGACCTCCGGGACCAAGTGCACTGGATTACCCAAGCCCCGTATTCCGGCCTGGGACAGTAAGCCAAATGAGACTAAGGGACAGGAAAGGGGGGACCGCTGAGTAGTTCCGGACCTCCGCCCCCACAGCTGGGCCGAGCTCCGATGCCAGCCCTCGCCCTCCTTTCAGAGGCGAGCGCTGATGCCGGACCTCACGCCCTTCGTTGGCCTGAGCTCCGACGACTGCCGGACTCCGCCCCCATAGCTGGGCCGAGCTCCGAGGCTAGCCCTCGCCCTCCTTTCAGAGGCGAGCACTGATGCCGGACCTCACGCCCTTCGCTGGCCTGAGCTCCGATGACTTCCGGACTCCGCCTCCACAGCCACGCCGAGCTCCGAGGCCAGCCCTCGCCCTCCTTTCAGAGGCGAGCGCTGATGCCGGACCTCACGCCCTTCGCTGGCCTGAGTTCCGATGACTTCCGGACCTCCGCCCCCACAGCTGGGCCGAGCTCCGATGCTGGCCCTCGCCCTCCTTTCAGAGGCGAGCCCTGATGCCGGACCTCACGCCCTTCGTGGACCTGAGCTCCGATAACTTCCGGACCTCCGCCCCAACAGCCGGGCCGAGCTCCGATGCCAGGCTTCACCCTCTCCTAAGAGGCTGAACTCCGAAGCCGTCAAGACCCTGCCAGAACAGAGAGTACTCAAGACAAGAAAGTGCGCGGGTAGGAGAAGGCCTCACCTCGGGCTTGTTACCTCCCCCGAGGTGAGCCCGGGGGCCACTTTCGGTACCCACGATATTGGGTACCCCCGCACACAGGGGAAAATGCCTAAGGATCTCGCCCTTCTCCACAGGGAAAGCTCCGGAGGCGTCACGTGTCCAGTGGGGCCGAACCTCCCTCCCCTCGGAGGAGAGCTCCGGGCTCGCCACGTGGCCTAGAGCAGCGAGACCTCCCCCCTCCATGGGGAGAGCTCCGAAGGTGCCACATGTCCCGCGGGGCCGGACCTCCCCCTCCTTAGAGGAGAGCTCCGGACCCGCCACGTGGCCGACAGAAGCCGGACCACCCCCCTCCGCGTGGGAGAGGTCCGAAGGCTCCACGTGTCTTGCGGGGCCGGACCTCCCCCTCCTCACAGGAGAGCTCCGGGTCCGCCACGTGTCCAGCAGACAGCGCTGCTTGCCCCCGAGCGGTAGGCAGCGGGCGTAAAGACGCCCCATACCTTGCCCGTACAAGGTATTCAAGGCCCGCGCCTTCCCAAGACGCGGAGACGTGGAGCACGCCTCTGTCAGGTGTCATTGCGCCCAGTCGCATCACAGACTGGCGCACGGTGTCAGAACCTGCTAGCCAATAAACGCAGCGACAAGACATCCCCTGCCGCCTCCGCCGTCATCAACCACTACGACTAGCGTGCGGCATGGGCAGGGCAGCAAGACGAAGACTCAGAAGACTTCGTCAGAGACAACTACCGGCATAACTGCGGATACGATAGTATGCAGGAAATCTCCCCGGGACCACCTGTCGGATCCCGGGCCCCCCTTGTAAGCCACCCGAGCCTTGGACTATAAAAGGCTCGGGTAGGCGACGTTAGCAAGGGTTGGCCTCTCGCAACTCATACGCTAGACGCTAGCCATTCACACCCAAGTTGTAACTCATCCTCAAGCTCAGGACTCCGGTTCTGAGCAGCAAGCAATACAGCGAGCTCCATAGCTCGCCGTGGACGTAGGGTTTTACGCTCCGGCGGCCTGAACTACGTAAAACTCGCTGTGTCAAGCTCTTACTAAATCGTCCATACGCTCAAGCTCTCCGCAAGGGACTAGCCCCACCGAAAAAAGAACCTCCGCGGGCTGCCTAGTGTAGGCCCGGGGGAAGTGTCGACCGAACACTTCGACACGCGTCATACACCTAGCGATTATTTCCCAATTCCTAACTCACAGTCACACAACCATATCTCATTCGTCAAACGAGAGCTCAAGGGCATATGGTTGTATTAGACTGAAGCCTTAGACCCCTTGATGACTCGGTGTGTTGATTGTTGGATTGAATTTAATGTTTTGATGCTTCACTTTTTTATTCGTCGAGTGCTTTCCAGATTCATCATTTTTCAAATTTCATGCCCGCTGGCTCTATTACTTTGTTACATTTTTTTGTCAAACTACTCCTTTCGTTCTGAAATAAATGACGTTTAGGACAGCTAAGTTAGTTCAAATTGAACTAGATTTCTTGTCCTAAACATCATTTATTTTAGAACGGAGGGAGTATCTTGCAACAACTATTCAGTTGAATAATCAAACTTTCATTATTTTAGGTTTGTAAGACATGGAAGAGTTTATGAATGGAGGTTCAGTGTATACTATGTTTTGTATTTATTTGAGCTGCAACTACATGCTGCTCCTACGCTACCTAATGTTTTTATCCTGTTGTTCATGTCAGTGCCATCACGTGTATCTAATAGTTCATGATTCAAAGTCAAAGGGTAATCAAGTCATTTAGTTGTAATCAAGTTTGATTTGTTACATATTTAGTATCGTCTCTTACAAACAAACTTTTATGGTATAATCATTTTCGAATGTTTTCGTGACGTTAGACCTTACCATGTATTTTCAGTCTGATTATGATTATTGCACGACACACTAATTCTATAACATATCATTGATATATAGCGCACAATGTGAGGATGCGTGTTGCAATGTCGCGTTACGGTTAGTTGTCCTTGTTTACGTAAGGAACGACTAGAATGCAAACAGTCACTTGGTGCAATCGTGCAAAAATCTCTTCTAAACCACACGATCTACATCCTGCGGTGATTGTATTTTTACACTTAAACCCTCCCACCTGGCAATATAAGTTGAAAGAATTGAAGTGTGCAGGTGGGAGGGTTTAAATGTAAAAATACACTCACCGCAGGATGTAGATCGTGTGGTTTAGAAGAGATTTTTGCACGATTGCACCAAATGTCTGTTTGCATTCTATATGATCCCGTTTACGTAGGCTCCAAATAAATTTATCTCCCTCTTATATTAAATTGATATGAGTTATTTTAGCTACCAAACATATCATCAATCAAACTTTTTCCCCAATACGGATCGCCGAAAGAAGATATTCAGTAGTGCTAGTCCTATTATACACTCGTCACTGACGCATATGCTTGTTGAGTAATATTGTATAATGTAACACCTTATTTTTAAATTCAAATAAATTCAAAATTACAACAGAATTAGTAAATAAAAATGAGGATATAAATTAGTTTCATAGAGTAGAAATCTAAAAAAATCGTCATCATTCATATGCATTTATGTACATACTTAAAATTGTGATAAAAATTAACTTAAATTAATTGAAAATCATTTGCAATACGAAAGAAAGAGAGAAGAACAAGAAAACGAAAAGATTTAGAAAAAAAAGAACCAGTTGGCCATGGGCCATTTTACTTTCCTCAGCCCCCCTTACTTCTCTCTATCTTCCCTCAATTCCCCGCGGCCCAGGCCAGCTTTCCCTTTCCGTTTTCTTTTTTCTTTCTCTGACTTCGGACCTGCCTGTTACCCTGCTTCTCTCCCGCGTCCTCAGCCCAGCCGAGTTACTTTCCCACCGCGCGCCACGGTCCACCAGCCCAGCCGCCTCCGACGCAAGCCCCTAAGCCCTAGCCACCCGGCGACATCGACGTTGCGCCGCCGCCCAACTCGTACGCGACTCGGAAATCGCCTGGGCGTGCGCGCGCAGGTCTCCTCCACCACACCCCTTATAAATATCGACCACTAGGCCTTTTTTTTTCTCCCGGCATCCCGAGCTGCGCCGCCTCTTCTCAAGCGCTAGCAACGCTGCCGTTGTCCGCCGCCGACACTCGAGCAGCCGTCAACTGACTCTCCCGATGTGAGTTCGCCGCCATCCCCTTCCCCCTTTTCTCGAATATCCAACGGGCTCCGAGCCCTCTAGTGCGTTTTAGCAAAAATCCCAGCGATCCCCGGCCAGGGCGCCCCAGTTCCGCACTCAGATTATATTTAGTATGTTTTTAAATTGAACCTCAAACACATAATAATTATATTTTTGGAGTCGGATTAATCTGTATCAGTTATTTTTAGCTTAGCCTAGTTATCGTAAAGTCTCAATTAGCATATAAAATTATAAATTAATTTTAGAAACCATAATATTGAAAAATTATCACAAATCGTTTTAGCACCAAAAATTTCATTAAATAACTATCTTAAGTTCTAAGTAATTATGTAATTCTGCAGTTGTCGCCTATGGATATGGATGAGAGGGACGTGGAAGAGCATGAAGCGACGTTTCGCGACTGGGTCGATCTCCCTAGTGATCTGTTGACGAGCATTGGCGAGCTCCTAGGCGTCCCTGGTCGCCTATGCTTCCGGAGCGTGTGTCGGTCCTGGTGCGACGCGCTCCCGGCGATGCCATCCCCGTGGTTGATAATCCCAGATGGCCCGGACTTCTGGGGAAGGGGGCGCTTCACGCTGCTCTCGCTCTCGGCTCGCAGCCCCTTCCGATGGAGGCTCCGGGGCCAGCGCTGCATCGGCTCCAGCGGCGGCTGGCTTGCCTTCATCGACGGGAAGCTCCGCATCACGCTGCTGAACCCGCTCTCCGACGCGCGGCCGCTGGTCCGGCTGCCTCCCCTTTACATCCGACGTGACATCGAAAACATCTCATCCATAGTGTCATTCGACAGGTCACTACAACAGGATTTTGTCCGGAGGGTGGCCTTCGCGCCTAACCCTACCGCGCATGACTACGCGGTCGTCGTGCTCTGCCGCTACAGCCACGGCATGGCGTTCACGAGGGCGGGCAATAAAGGCTGGCAGTGGCTGGAGTGGCCCCTCGCGCCGGGACGCGCCTTCCCGGATGATCCCCGGGACTATGAGCTTGGTGAGGGCGAGATCTTCTACATCAACACTGACCTGGACATCGTATATCACAGCGGCAAGTTTTACTACATGACGTTGTGCGGGCAGATCTGGTCCCTCGACGCCGCCGCACCGTCCCCGGTGGTGCCCATGCGGGTGGCGAAGTGGCGCCCTCCCGGCCCTGAATACCGGCACTACGTGAAGCACCTCGTGTTCACGGATGACGGGGCGCTGCACGTGGTGTGGAGCGACATGCCTGGCATCACCAAGCTCCTGCGATCCCGCCCGATGCAGATGCGTGTCAAGAGGTACGATCCGGCCACGCGACGTTGGAGGAAGGTGCAACACTTGGGCGGCAGCGCCTTCCTTGTTGGCCACCGCTCCCAGTCTGTGGCGGTGGTGCCAGTGTCTTCTTCACCGTCGACGTCGACGTGGCTGAGGCCCAACTGTGTCTACTTTACAAACATTACTCCAGGGACCGAGAACAATCTGTACCATAGAGAGTTGCCGGAGGCGCTAGATGAGATCTGGGAGTTCGACGTGGAGGCCGATAGGTTTAGGTCGTGCGACCGCGGAGGCATGGAATTCTATTGGGTGGATTGGCCAATGGCCATTTGGTTTACACCTAGGGTGGAATCAAACGGGCGAAGTTCCCATAAGATAATGCCCATGTCGCGGCTGATTTCAGACTGTGAGGACGATGAGCCGTCATGGTTTGAACCAAACTGGGAGGAAGAAATTCTTGAAGAGGAGCAACAGGAAAATTGGGCAGCCATCTTCTGCAAATGCTGCCTCACAAATGAGAAGTAGTACTGTTGACCATCGTTGGAGATAGTGACCATGAACCTTTCTATGGACAGAGACGTGTACTAAATTGATACTTGAAAAGAAGTAATAGTGTTCTTTGTGTGACATTTCTTTTGCAAATATTATTCTCTTTTCATTTTCTCTGTTTTCACGCATGCATTTTTGACTTGACCCTTTGGTCCGTCCACTGGCCCCAGGACCACGTGAACGCAAGCTCCATGGTGACAGTGTTACTCAACTTGGTTTTAAAACATGTCCAAGCTTAACAAAATAGTGCTTGAATTTGCCCGCAGACAGCTGATGAACATGTGAAAACAAAGTTTGTCGAACCCTGTGCAAGCGGGAGCTATATGCACCAAACGGTCCTTTTATAGAAGCTTATGTGTGGTACGTTTCACCTACTATTTAGTGCTGGTGATTAGCTTGTGTACAGTGCGTACAAGAAATTGCCTGCTCCAGGAAGTTTAGTTATCTTAACGGTTCAGAGTTCCTCTTAATGTGTCACTTGATAAAAAAAAGGGCACCCGGTGCATGTAGCTCCCGCTTGCGCAGTGTCCGGGGAAGGGTCCGACCCACTTGGATCTTGTACGCAGTTTTTCCCTGCATTTCTGCAAAAGGCTGTTTCCAGAACTCGAACCCGTGACCTCATAGTCACAAGGCAACAGCTTTACCGCTGCACCAAGGCCCCCCTTCAAAAATGTCACTTGATGCCGTTGAAATTTTCATGTAAGATCTGAACTCCTTATGAATGAGGTTGTCCTGAGCTTCTGATATATGAACTATGAGCTATGCTTTTTTGTAGGGTCTGAGAGGACTGTAAGTGGGATTCTATGATGCAGTTCTTGGACCACTGTTTCCTGGAGGCTATATATATTTCTTTTCGTAAGTCATATATTTCTCTTTTGAACAATTATAGTCTGTCTTTTTACATGTATGTTACCGCTACTAAAGTAATTTGAATTTAAATTTTCTGATTTGAAAAATAACTTCACCCTTTTTTCCAGTCCGAATGCCCCCTTATGCATTGTATTCTCTTTTCAGCTGACATCAAGTGCATTCTTTTTTACAGCTACAACAGAGGTATTTACAGGGCAAGGATGACCAACTTCGTTCAGTCCACCATCTCGTCTGAGCAAAAGAAGCAGGTGCTTTGGTTCGCATATTAAATTTTGCTGATATTTAAAAATATTGTTGTGTTTCGTGCACCATTTTTTTTCGAATCAAACACGATTAAAATGTAAGTATAATGGGCCATCTGTAGCTTGCGCGACCTGAGTTATCTTTCATTTAGTGTTATTTATTTGGCTATGTTGCCTTTCATTCATTAACCTTACTATTTATGCTTGAGGCTCGTTTCATTGTGATGGTGCACTATACATGTTTCCTTGTTTACAAATCCCATATGGCTGGTGAAAACAGGACTGCAGCTTCTAACACCTGAACTTTATACTTCATGATATTCTGGTTTTTCTGGTAATATGTGATGTTTTAGGTACTTCTATTTTCATGTTATATAAGTATTCATACAATTTGTAGTTTATGTTCAAGTTTAGGGCATTTAGCAGCGCGTATCCCGGGAGAAGAGAGGGGGATCACGGCGGCTAGGGTTCGTAGCCATGGTGATCCAAAGAAAAGAACAACCCAAGGGGGTAATTCTGAATTTTCTGGATGACTCACAATGAGGGGAGGGGGTCGTTCTTCGTGGGGTCCAGGACCCCTGGCCGCCGCCCCCTCCTGGGCCGCCACCCCTAGCTGAGCCGCGTGTCCCTGGTCTGTTGGGACAGCCCCCCAACTGAGAGCTTGTTTGGATACAACTAAATACTTTCCATTTGAAGTGGATTGAGAGAAATTGAAGTAAAAATTAGTTTATTTTCCACTCCATTCCACTCCAATTCTTATTACCCACACTTCCTATTTTAAACACACCCGTCCTAATATTATTCTCTTCCTAATATAAAGCTAGGCTTCTTATTGAATTAGGCACCTTTCTCCACCTGAGCCGCGGCCTTGCTGGTGCCTTTGTGGACCCGGCGCGCATAATGCCGTCCCACGAAGGCATCCACAACATTTCCCCCCTTCCCGACAAAGAGCTCGTCCTCGAGCTAGAAGGTGGAGTGCTTCATCTTGAAATCTTCTAGCTGGACCCATGTAGAATCTGCATCAGAATGACCAATCCACTTGACTAGCAGCTCCCAGACTCCTCTATTCAGCCGTGCCCGCTGAATTCTCTCTGGTTGTGGTATGACTCGCCCATGGAAGAGAGGTGGCAGAGGCGTCACTAGAGTTGGTGCAGGACCTTCAAACTTCTTCAAGAGGGACATATGGAAGACATTATGTATCCGAGCTTAAGGAGATAGCTGCACCTTATATGAGACCGCACCAATGCGTTGTATGATTTGATATGATTCAAAATACTTAGGACCAATATTTGATGGTGGTGCCACTATCACGCCTATTGTAGTGCGTTGATGAAGACGTAGCCAAACCCAGTTTCCAATATTAAATTTCATGTCACGCCGAGTCTTGTCTTCATAGCTCTTCATGGCAATCTAAGCCTGCACCAACCTGTCTTTAATTTCAGCTTAGAACTCATCTCTGTTTCTTAGCTGTTGGTCAGCTGCTGCTACCTTGGAGACTCCCTGATGATAAGAGATAAGTGCTGAAGGATCTCTACCACAGACCACTCTGAAGGGTGAGCACTTGAGGGCTGTCTGGTACGATGTGTTGTAGCAGTACTCAGCCCAGGGAAGCCACTACAGCCATGACTTTGGTCGATCACCAGCCAGACAACGGAGGTACATGGTGATGACCTTATTGACGACCTCAGATTGGCCGTCGGACTGTGGGTGAAAGGCCGAGCTGAGCTGTAGACGAACACCAACTAGCTAAAACAAATCCGACCAGAAAAGACTAGTGAAGACGGTGTCGCGGTCGCTGATGATGGAGCAGGGGAAGCTGTGTAGACGTACAATGTCGTCGAAGAACGCCCTTGCCACAAATGTAGCACTGTACGGGTGGCTCAGTGGAATGAAGTGAGCGTACTTCGAAAAGCGATCCACCACCGTCAGGATCACCGTCTTGCCTCCAACCTTTGGAAAACTCTCGATGAAGTCCATGGAGATATCACTCCAAATCTCTGAGGGTACAGAAAGAGGCTGTAGCAGGCCGCCCAGATGTAGATGGTCCGTCTTGTTGCGCTGGCATGTGGTGCAACTGCGGACGTACTCGCGCACCCGTCACAAGAGTGACGGGCTATAGAAGGAGAGTCGTAGCAGGTACGCTGTTTTCTGGACGCCCTCGTGGCCCCCTTCATGCGCCTCAGCTAGAAGAGAGGGCCACAAGGAGGACGTGTCGGGGATGAAGAGCTTCCCCTTGTGCAGGAGAAGGCCGTCACGTTTGGCCCAGTCAGTAGGTGCGGCTCCCTCCTAGAGTTGGGCGCGCAACTGTTGCGCCTGCTGATCCGTGGCGATCTCTGCACAAAGTGAGTCGAAGAGGTGGAAGACTGACGCTGATATGGCGTGAATAGCCATGTCTTCCTCGTCGCGGCGGGATAGGACGTTAGCTGCCCCGTTTAGATGCCCCGGCTTGTATTCAACCTGTAGATCATAGCCAAAGAGCTTGCTCACCCAAGCATGTCGGGAAATTGTTGTGAGGCGTTGATTTAGGATGTATTTCAGACTGAAGTGATCAGTCCTAATGGTGAAGGGGCGACCCCATAAGTAAGGCCGCCAGTGGCGCACGACCTTCACAAGGCCGATTAGCTCACGCTCATATGCTGGTAGCTTGTGGTGGTGAGGAGCTACGGCGCGACTGAAGAAGGCGATGGCACCATCGCCCTGGTGCAGAACCACCCCAAAGCCGATGCTCGACGCGTCTCAGTCGACGACGAAGCGCTTGTTGAAGTCTGACATTTGGAGAAGAGGCACTGTCATCAGCACTTGCTCGAGTTGGGAGAAGGCATCCTGTGCCTCGTCGGTCCAGCAGAACGCTTCCCGCTTGAGGAGGGCAGTGAGGGGCGCGGCCACTGAGCCCATACCCCGCAACGAACTTGCGGTAGTAGCCGGTGAGCCCAAGGAAGCCTCGCAAGGCCCGTATGGACCGGGGTGTAGGCCAACGCTCCACGGTCTCCACCTTGGTCGGATCCATCGCCACGCCTTGGGGGAGATGATGTGTCCTAGGTAGGACACAGTCTCCTGACCGAAGAAGCACTTGGACTTCTTCAGGAACAGCTTGTGCGTCCGGAGTGTCTTAAACACCTGCTTGACATGCTGGAGGTGTTCGGCCCAGGACCTGCTATACACCAAGATGTCATCAAAGAAGACAAGCATGAATTTCTTGATGTATGGGTCGAGGACGTCGTTCATCAACGACTGGAACGTGGATGGCGCGTTGGTGAGGCCGAACGGCATCACCAAGAACTCATAGTGGCCTCGATGAGTTTGGAATGTCGTCTTGTCGATGTCGTCCGGGTGCATGCGCACCTAGAAGTAGCCGTTGCGGAGGTCAAGTTTGGTGAAGAACCTCGCGCCGCGGAGCTTGTCCAACATTTCATCGACCACCGGAATAGGGGACTTGTCTTTCAAAGTTCAGGAGTTCAGCTCGCGGTAGTCGATGCAGAAGCGCCACGTGCCGTCGGCTTTTCGGACCAACAACACTGGCGAGGAGAATGCGGAGGTGCACTCCCGGATTATGCCCTAGCGAAGCATCTCAGCGCACTGCTTCTCAATCTCGTCTTTGAGAAGCTGGGGGTAGCGGTATGGCCGGACAACTACTGGAGCTGTGCCCCGCAGGAGCCTGATGCGGTGGTCATGGCGCCGTGGATGAGGAAGACCGCGTGGCTCGTCGAAGAGGTCCTGGAAGCTATCCAGGAGGGCACCCATCATGTCGGTAGGAGGCGCCACAGAAGGGCACACGGGGGCTGAGCTGCGCAGCCCCGTCCAAACTACCTCATGTTTCTCGCGCCACAGCTTCATACCCTTGAAGTTCCAGAGGATGGGTCCCAAGGACCGCAACCACTGTACTCCTAGCACGAGGTCAAAGCCGTTGAGTGGCAGCGCGTAGCACATGACATCGAAGCGATCTCCTGCAATCATCAATGGTACACGTGGACAGATGCCTATGCAGGAGATGGAGTCACCGTTGGCGACCCGAACACCGACACCTGGCTGCGGCAACATCATCAGGTCGATGCCGGTCACGGCATGTAGGGAGATGCCCATGTCGGCAACGGTCGTGTCAACGTCGATGTCGTCGTCGAGCTCAAGGAGGAAGATTCCCTTGCCGGTGCACTTATGGTCCGGCGTGTACCGCTCCGAGCGGTGATAGCACTCGTCGCTTTGCACGTTTGGCAGCCAACTCATCAGCCGTGAGACGCTTGAAGCGCGGGCGAGAGGATGTCGTCGCCGAGGATGTCGGAGCAGGTGCGGCAGGACCACCATTAGAAGTCGAGGTGGTGGCGCGTGACACAGGAGAAGGGCGCGTAGAGCGTTGAGAGGCGGCGCCCTTCTGTGTCCCGCTGTCTGTTGTTGTCGCGAGTCGACGTTCGAAGGCCTTGGCCAGGCTTATGGCGGTATGCAGATTTGTGGGAAACTGCAACTTCACATCGGTACGAAGTGTCTCTCCAAGGCTAGTTGTGAAGAGATTGATTTGGTGGCGCTGACTGAGATCCTCGCAGCGGCAGAGAAGGACCAGGAACTGATGCTGATACTCCTCAACCGTACCAGTACGACGAGGATCTTTAATCTCAGCCAGGTCGTTGGAGCGGAGTGGAGGTCCGAAGCGCATGTTGACGAAGTCCGCGAACCGCTCCCAAGACACGATGTCGCAGTCGCGTTTCAGAGCGGTGTACCCACTCGACCGCGACTCCCTCTAGGTGGAGAGACGCGAGCCACACCTTCTCTTCCGCCATCGTACGTGTCCCGCGGAAGTATGTTTCACACTTGGTGAGCCAGGGCAGCGGATCAGTTTCCCCGTCGAACTTCGGGAAACTGATCTTTTGGTGGCGCAGCCTGCCATCGTCGAACATGTGACGCCCCTGGGAACGTCGGCCATAGTTGCGCGGGCTGAAGTCATCACCGTCGTTGCTGCCGCCGCCGCCGCTGCCACCACGGCCATCGCGCCCCCGTCCAGCGCGCCGCGCCCGGCCGCTGCTGCCGTCGGCGTTCGTGTTGAACAGATTTTCGTTGCCCGTGGTGGTGTCCTGTGGTTGCTGCTGTGCTGAGAAGGCCGAATCAGCCTGTTTCTCAATACGGGCAAGACGGACGTCGTGCCGATCGAGGCGAGTACGCATGGTCGCCACCTCTGCTGAGAGGCGATCGATGAAAGTCGTGATGTCGGAGTGGATGCTCTTCATGAGGGCAGCAAGGTCTCCCACAGACATAGGCCCAGAATCAGCCCCGGAGACGGACATGATCGGTTCTTCGCTGGATCATGATACCAATTGCCGTGAATCGAGGGTGGGGGAGGCCCTCCTGCTGCGCCTTGGGCTGCGCAGGGGAGGGACCAGCAGCGAGGAGGCGTAGGAGGAGTTGCGCGGCGCGTATCGCGGGAGAATAGATGGGGGATCACGGCGGCTAGGGTTAGGGTTCTTAGCCACGGTGATCCAAGGAGAAGAACAACCTAAGGGGGTAATTCTGAATTTCCTGGATGACTCACAATGAGGGGAGGGGTTCGGTATTTATTGGGATCCAGGACCCCTGGCCGCCGCCCCTAGCTGGGCCGCGCGCCCCTGGTCAGTTAGGACAGCCCCCCAACTGACCGGGATCTTTTATTCCCTAATCAAACTCACACTTCCTATTTTAAACACACCCGTCCTAATATATTATTATCTTCTTATTATAAAGTTAGGCTTCCATTATTGAATTAGGCACCTTTTCCACCTGAGCCGCCGCCTTGCTGGCGCCTTTGTGAGCCCGGCACGCATAATACCGGCCAACGAAGGCGTCCACAGCACTTACTCATGAACCAGTAACCGCAACAAGTGGGTAGTAATCTTTTTGCAGTATAATGAGAATTATCAACTACCTATATATACAATAACATAAATGCTACAGTACCAGTAGCCGATCGCTGTAACTTTGTGTAAATTATTTCTACAGTCACTTATTGTTCATATTTCTTTTTGTATATTTTGATGTTAGTCTTTTTTTTTGCTCACTTAACTGTGGTAAGGCCAGATGCTTTTAGAAGGGATTGTGAAAGAGGATTTCTTGCACTTTATATGGGATTGGGCCTGCCCTTGTGCTGGTATGTATGCATATATTTATTTTGTATGCTGCTAACTGAGTATGCTGCGTTTTGTTGTAAGCCTACAAGTGTACAACAGTAATCATATAAACGATTATGACATGATGGTTTTAATAGTGGTTGGTACTAGATTGCATGCATATTGTGTTATTGTACCATAATCAGATGAGTGTTGTGATCTCTATTCTTTCTAGCATTTCTTTATGTAAGGAGCTCTGATGAGGACTTATCCGTACAATCTGTGTTCATTGGTTCTAATTGTTGTGTCATTGATAGTTGTATATTTTTCTTCGTTCTACCTTGTTCCGAGACCAGATCTTATATGGAGATCACATAGTTCTGGGTAAGGGAAACTTCAGATAAATGTTGTATTGTCGTATTTCTACATAATTGCAATATGCTTCTATTCCCTCCATTCTGAATGTTGTATGAATCTGCGCTGTAATGGAAAGTTTAGTTGGTTGTATTAGACTATGTGTATTATTCGTCTTAGGTCATGTCATGTTGTAGAATTCTTATTAGTCCTGCCTTACTTGGATGGTTGATGAATAATCTAATGCACACCTTTATGTTTCTTTTATACTGTCATGAATGAAAGGTCACCCATGGCGCGATATAGCTCACAGCCTATGAGGAACTTTGCAAAGCTATGATATTTGTAAAAAGTTCTCAAACAAAGACGTAAAACATAGGAGATGAGTAGTTGTATGAATGATCAAATGCAATAGACGTTTCAGTTTTCCCATTCAGTTTTTTTCTTTTAAATTAGTATGAACATATATTTATGGTTGCTCTTGTTACACACATTTAGGCACCACCATGCATTTTATGAACTGTCGCTTGTAAGAGAGTGTGAAGCACTTAGTTACTGAGATTATAAGGCAGTCCAAATATAGTTTCATGCAATACCATATTGCATTATTTCACGTGTAAGATTTTCTAGGCTATTTTAATAGTTATGTCTCAGAGAATAATATCTCTTTGGAAATTTTATACAGTCATCTGTACATGATATATACACTATCTTGCTGGCTGTTATAATGCCTCATATGCCTTTGTCTTCACTCATCACAAAACTCAGTTAAACTTTCTGCAATTGGGGCTGGCGCTTTTCTACTTAGTTACCCTTGCCAGGTAATTTTCTTCTTATTGTACTCAGTTTATCAGTACATTTCTATCTTCCTACTGATCATGTCCATTGAAGTTTATTTCCTTCCTTTCTAGGATGAAAATTTGCAGGTCATCCGAGCCTGCCCGGTGACGGATTTGAAAGTTTTTAATTTCGATACCATTTTGGGAGTTTTTGCGAAAGGGGTCTTAGCGTAGCGGTTAGGACTCTTAGTAGCACCCTTAGAGTTCTGGGCTCTATTGGTCGTGGTTCTCTAGTTGTGGTCACACAAAATGAACTGAGCTGCAGAGGGCCGAGCATCTCAAAGCACGGGTAAAGATTGTGGCCGTAGAGGCGGACCCTTGTGTTGTAGGGGAGGAGGAAGGGGCAACCTTTGTGCCCTTTCTTGGCCGGGTTCCGGTTGAGCTCTTCCTAATTAATACCGTGGGACAGTCTTTCCTCTCCGGCCGATTTTTTTTTGGGGGGGGGGGGGATTTCTTCGTTTTTTATATGATATTCTGAATCTTTTATCGCTTATAACTGTGTAATTTTCCAGCAACGTCCTTGCATTGATGGTACTCTAAAGTTAGCTTGCATGTAGTGAAGGAAACTGCAATGTGAGAATTCGTTTCTATTTGTATTTATACTATTTCTATAATCACATTATTGAACCATTTTCTGATGTCGAATAGCGTCCATACTTTTTGTTGAGTTATGCAGTATGTGTATATTCTATATTCAGATTGAGGAATTGTTGTCCTGACGTGCTCTTTTTTCAGGTGTGAAGGTGTCAGTGGGTTTTACGAGGGGATCACGTCCAACCTACTAAAAAACACTCCAGCTGCTTCACTCTCATTTGTGGTGTATGAAACTGTTATCAAACTATTCAGGGCGGCCAAGAGAGAGAGTAGGCAGGAGTAGTGAGCTTGTTCTGATGATTTTATTCTTCTGAGTTCATAGTATTCGATGGTTTCCACTTAAGCTTGAGTCCGCGTCTCACTCACTGTGTTATGAGGATCACAGAGGAGAACCGATGCTTGATTTCTCAGCGGCTACTTGAGATTCAGCTTGCAATGCATTACTTCTGGAATTTGTCGGATCATTTCTACACACCAGCCTAGAAGTACATTGAACCCTTCGGTGGGCCTACAACAGATCAGCAAAAAAACAAAAAGTGAACAACAACATAAATGGGAATTTGAGAACAAAGGAGGAGAAAAATTACCTGGTACTATCCAAGATCAACCCGTATGCATTGTACAGAGGTAATTCAATGACAATATTAACTGGTTGTGCATCGACAGTAGGAACTTTGAATATTGAGCCACTAAGCCGCCCTTTCCAATGTGGTAGGACCTCGCGAATCGCTGCAGCGGCATTAGAGGATTCCGGTTTGATGTGTAGGAGGGCAGGAACCCTGACAGCCGTGCTCACATCCTCAACTGCCCCAAACATATCTTTAAGGAGCTGAAATAACAAGAAGCGAGAATTATAAGAGTGTATGTGCACCCACCTAATGCCCACACAATAAAGCATATAACAAGAAAAAAAATTTACCTCTGCAAGGGGAGAAAGACGGTTTTTGTAGGGGTTGGCATTTGGGCTATAATGAGTATACTTGGTTGTACGGACCTATCGAATACCAAAGTAAACATTGTTAGGTGCATAACTAATTCAAGAGTTCAGTATGGCTGAAAAGTAGTCCAACTATACACAAAATAACATATGAATATTTCCCTAAAAAAAGAACATATGAATGATAAACATGTCAACAAGAACCTCATTAATGGCTACACGCTAGTGCTTCTAAAACATGTAGGGGAATGCATGGACATTAAAGACCGGCCCTGTTATATGATTTTGTATAAGCGTATGACACTACTCTATGAAATCACAACTCTGCAGTGAGTACAAATAAAAACATCTCTAGTGCTTTCACAGCTCTTTTCCTGGAAATAAAAAAAAAAGAAAGAAAGAAAAAAGAGAACAATACCAGCTCACAGACGGCTATTTGTAGAAACGTGAGTGCTCTTTCTTGGCTATTTAAGCATAAAATTGTTGAATTGGTGCTTCACTAGAATCTCAAGTTGACAGTATGAAATTTTGCCTGAAATCCAATTCTCATCGCTACGATATTCTACTTGATTCTAACTATCAGTTGCAACTAACAAATGAACGAATAAAACAAGCTACAAAAATAACCAGACGTTACTCATTTCTCACTGAGAACTAAAAGAGAGAACAACACTGGGTTGGTAGTTGCTCCCTCCGGTTTTTAGTTGATGATGTTAGGGCTACACTTTTAGTTCTTTTTCGAGCTAAATGTTTTACCCTAAATTCATCAATTAAAACAAGAGTACAAAATAATCAGGTTTGCCAGTTACCACTCACAACAAACTATGCAGAAACTAAAGAACTACAAAACAATAACATGATACTCATTCCTTATAAAGAACAAACATGAAAATTGTTCAAATTAATTATTATGCCACGTCATGACTAGCCTAACATTTTGCATAAAAATAGCAACAACAACAAAGCCTTTGTCTCAAGCACGTCGAGGAAGGCTAGATATAAAATACAAACTACGTTTCATATCCATAGGAATGGCTGGTTTTGATGCTGGTTTGGCCGAGTGGGCTTTAAAGCTGGGCATCACTCTTCACTCGTCATGGACAAAATGCTTGAAATCCAGACTCCAATGTATTCCGTCTCCAAATATTGACTAATATACCCCAAAAGTTTCAAATATAATATATTAAATTTTAAACTTGGTTTTCGTAAAATCCATGTCACTTTGTAAAATAATAGCGCAAAGCAACAGAAAAAATCAAGCCTCACACGTAATATGCAAAAGCAACGAGTCACTTCGTTTTAAATATTTGATGCTGGTTAGTTTAATTTTAAACTAACCAGCGTTAAATAATTTGAAACGGGGAGAATAAAATACATGTTATATTAATTTAAGATAAAACTATATATTTATGTCGTTATATAAAAACATTTTTTAATATCAGAGTATGTTTCGAAAATTATGACTTTTGCATTCCGTCCCATTCGGCGGAGGTATGGATTGGCTGGAGTGGCCGCGGTTTCACCATTGTTGCGGCCTTCCATCCGCTCGAAGTCATCTGCACCAGCTTCCAAGGTAATTGCCCCAATCCAATATAATAGTCCCGCGTCATACACCTAGCGATTATTTTCCAATTCCTAACTCACAGTCACAACCATATCTCATTCGTCAAACGCGAGCTCAAGGGCATATGGTTGTATTAGACTGAAGCCTTAGACCCCTTGATGACTCTCCTAAAGGTGTGTTGATTGTTGGATTGAATTAATGTTTTGATGCTTCACTTTTTTATTCGTCGACTGCTTTCCAGATTCGTTATAATTAGATTAGGAAAGTAATCAATTCATTAACAGTCTGTCAAGGAGATACATACATAGGGGGGACACAGCTTAAGGGCTAAGCAACCCTAATACAAAAAGACTAAAATGTCCCTGCCCCCTAATACGTACAGTCCAACAGTTATTTTTCAAATTTCATGTCCGCGGGCTCTATTACTTTGTTACATTTTTTTGTCAAACTACTCCTTCCATTCTAAAATAAATAACGTTTAGGACACCTAAATTAGTTCAAATTAAACTAGATTTCTTATCCTAAACGTCATTTATTTTAGAACGGAGGGAGTATCTTGCAACAACTATTCAGTTGGATAATCAAACTTTCATTATTTTAGGTTTGTAAGACATGGAAGAGTTTGTGAACGGAGGTTCCGTTTATACTATGTTTTGTATTTATTTGAGCTGCAACTACATGCTGCTCAGCTACGCTACCTAATGTTTTTATTCTGTTATTCATGTCAGTGCCATCACGTGTACCTAATATTTCATGATTCAAAGTCAAAGGGTGATCAAGTCATTTAGTTGTAATCAAGTTTGATTTGTTACATATTTAGTATCGTCTCTTACAAACAAACTTTTATGGTATAATCATTTTCAAATGTTTTTGTGACGTTAGACCCTTACCATGTATTTTCAATCCGATTATGATTATTGCACGACACACTAATTCTGTAACATATCATTGATGTATAGCGCACAATGTGAGGATGCGTGTTGCAATGTCGTGTTACGGTTAGTGGTCCCTGTTTACGTAGGCTCCAAATAAATTTATCTCTCTCTTATATTAAATTGATATGAGTTATTTTAGCTACCAGACATGTCATCAATCAAACGTTTCCCCCAATATGGATCGCCGAAAGAAGATATTCAGTGGTGCTAGTCCTATTATACACTTGTCATTGATGCATATGGTTCTTGAGTAATATCGTAATGTAACACCCTGTTTTTTAAATTCAAATAAATTCAAAATTACAATGGAATTAGTAAATAAAAATGAGGATATAAATTAGTTTTATAGAGTAGAAATCTAAAAAATTCGTCATCATTCATATGCATTTATGTACATGCAAAAAATTGTGACAAAATTAACTTAAATTAATTGGAAATCATTTGCAATACAAAAGAAAGAGAGAAGAAATAAGAAAACGAAAAGAATTAGAAAAAAAACCAGTTGGCCATGGGCCATTTACTTTCCTCAGCCCCCTCCTTACTTCTCTCTATCTTCCCTCAATTCACCGCGGCCCAGGCCACCTTTCCCGTTCCGTTTTATTTTTTCTTTCTTTGACTCCGGACCTGCCTGCTACCCAGCTTCTCTCCCGCGTCCTCGGCCCAGCCGGGTTACTTTCCCACCGCGCGCCACGGTCCACCAGCCCAGCCGCCTCCGACACAAGCCCCCAAGCCCAACTCGTACGCGACTCGGAAATCGCCTGGGCGTGCGCGCGCAGGTCTCCTCCACCACACCCTTTATAAATATCGACCACTAGGCCTTTTTTTTTTCTCCTGGCATCCCGAGCCGCGCCGCCTCTTCTCAAGCGCTAGCAACGCCGCCGACACCCGAGCAGACAGCGCTGCCGTTGCCCGCCGCCGACACCCGAGCAGCCGTCAACTGACCCTCCCGATGTGAGTTCGCCGCCATCCCCTTCCCCCTTTTCTTGAATATCCTACGGGCTCCGAGCCCTCTAGCGCGTTTTAGCAAAAATCCCAACGATCCCCGGCCAGGGCGCCCCAGTTCCGCACTCAGATTATATTTAGTATGTTTTTAAATTGAACCTCAAACACATAATAATTATATTTCTGGAGTCGGATTAATCTGTATCAGTTATTTTTAGCTCAGGCTAGTTATCGTAAAGTCTCAGTTAGCATATAAAATTATAAATTAATTTTAGAAACCATAATATTGAAAAATTATCACAAATCGTTTTAGCACCAAAAATTTCATTAAATAACTATCTTAAGTTCTAAGTAATTATGTAATTCTGCAGTTGTCGCCTATGGATATGGATGAGAGGGACGTGGAAGAGCATGAAGCGACGTTTGGCGACTGGGTCGATCTCCCTAGTGATCTGTTGACGAGCATTGGCGAGCTCCTAGGCGTCCCTGGTCGCCTATGCTTCCGGAGCGTGTGTCGGTCCTGGTGCGACGCGCTCCCGGCGATGCCATCCCCGTGGTTGATAATCCCAGACGGCCCGGACTTCTGGGGAAGGGGGCGCTTCACGCTGCTCTCGCTCTCGGCTCGCAGCCCCTTCCGATGGAGGCTCCGGGGCCAGCGCTGCATCGGCTCCAGCGGCGGCTGGCTTGCCTTCATCGACGGGAAGCTCCGCATCACGCTGCTGAACCCGCTCTCCGACGCGCGGCCGCTGGTCCGGCTGCCTCCCCTTTACATCCGACGTGACATCGAAAACATCTCATCCATAGTGTCATCCGGCAGGTCACTACAACAGGATTTTGTCCGGAGGGTGGCCTTCGCGCCTAACCCTACCGCGCATGACTACGCGGTCGTCGTGCTCTGCCGCTACAGCCACGGCATGGCGTTCACGAGGGCGGGCAACAAAGGCTGGCAGTGGCTGGAGTGGCCCCTCGCACCGGGACGCGCCTTCCCGGATGATCCCCGGGACTATGAGCTTGGTGAGGGCGAGATCTTCTACATCAACACTGACCTGGACATCGTATATCACAGCGGCAAGTTTTACTACATGACGTTGTGCGGGCAGATCTGGTCCCTCGACGCCGCTGCGCCGTCCCCGGTGGTGCCCATGCGGGTGGCGAAGTGGCGCCCTCCCGGCCCTGACTACCGGCACTACGTGAAGCACCTCGTGTTCACGGATGACGGGGCGCTGCACGTGGTGTGGAGCGACATGCCTGGCATCACCAAGCTCCTGCGATCCCGCCCGATGCAGATGCGTGTCAAGAGGTACGATCCGGCCACGCGACGTTGGAGGAAGGTGCAACACCTGGGCGGCAGCGCCTTCCTTGTTGGCCACCGCTCCCAATCTGTGGCGGTGGTGCCAGTGTCTTCTTCACCGTCGACGTCGACGTGGCTGAGGCCCAACTGTGTCTACTTTACAAACATTACTCCAGGGACCGAGAACAATCTGTACCATAGAGAGTTGCCGGAGGCGCTAGATGAGATCTGGGAGTTCGACGTGGAGGCCGATAGCTTTAGGTCGTGCGACCGCGGAGGCATGGAATTCTATTGGGTGGATTGGCCAATGGCCATTTGGTTTACACCTAGGGTGGAATCAAACGGGCGGAGTTCCCATAAGATAATGCCCATGTCGCGGCTGATTTCAGACTGTGAGGACGATGAGCCGTCATGGTTTGAACCAAACTGGGAGGAAGAAATTCTTGAAGAGGAGCAACAGGAAAATTGGGCAGCCATCTTGTGCAAATGCTTCCTCACAAATGAGAAGTAGTACCGTTGACCACCGTTGGAGATAGTGACCATGAACCTTTCTACGGACAGAGACATGTACTAAATTGATACTTGAAAAGAAGTAATAGTGTTCTTTGTGTGACATTTCTTTTGCAAATATTATTCTCTTTTCATTTTCTCTGTTTTCACGCATGCATTTTTGACTTGACCCTTTGGTCCGTCCACTGGCCCCAGGACCACGTGAACGCAAGCTCCATGGTGACAGTGTTACTCAACTTGGTTTTAAAACATGTCCAAGATTAACAAAATAGTGCTTGAATTTGCCCGCAGACAGCTGATGAACATGTGAAAACAAAGTTTGTCGAACGCTGTGCAAGCGGGAGCTATATGCACCAAACGGTTCTTTTATAGAAGCTTATGTGTGGTACGTTTCACCTACTATTTAGTGCTGGTGATTAGCTTGTGTACAGTGCGTACAAGAAATTGCCTGCTCCAGGAAGTTTAGTTATCTTAACGGTTCAGAGTTCCTCTTAATGTGTCACTTGATAAAAAAAGGGCACCCGGTGCATGTAGCTCCCGCTTGCGCAGTGTCCGGGGAAGGGTCCGACCCACTTGGATCTTGTACGCAGTTTTTCCCTGCATTTCTGCAAAAGGCTGTTTCCAGAACTCGAACCCGTGACCTCATAGTCACAAGGCAACAGCTTTACCGCTGCACCAAGGCCCCCCTTCAAAAATGTCACTTGATGCCGTTGAAATTTTCATGTAAGATCTGAACTCCTTATGAATGAGGTTGTCCTGAGCTTCTGATATATGAACTATGAGCTATGCTTTTTTGTAGGGTCTGAGAGGACTGTAAGTGGGATTCTATGATGCAGTTCTTGGACCACTGTTTCCTGGAGGCTATATATATTTCTTTTCGTAAGTCATATATTTCTCTTTTGAACAATTATAGTCTGTCTTTTTACATGTATGTTACCGCTACTAAAGTAATTTGAATTTAAATTTTCTGATTTGAAAAATAACTTCACCCTTTTTTCCAGTCCGAATGCCCCCTTATGCATTGTATTCTCTTTTCAGCTGACATCAAGTGCATTCTTTTTTACAGCTACAACAGAGGTATTTACAGGGCAAGGATGACCAACTTCGTTCAGTCCACCATCTCGTCTGAGCAAAAGAAGCAGGTGCTTTGGTTCGCATATTAAATTTTGCTGATATTTAAAAATATTGTTGTGTTTCGTGCACCATTTTTTTTCGAATCAAACACGATTAAAATGTAAGTATAATGGGCCATCTGTAGCTTGCGCGACCTGAGTTATCTTTCATTTATTGTTATTTATTTGGCTATGTTGCCTTTCATTCATTAACCTTACTATTTATGCTTGAGGCTCGTTTCATTGTGATGGTGCACTATACATGTTTCCTTGTTTACAAATCCCATATGGCTGGTGAAAACAGGACTGCAGCTTCTAACACCTGAACTTTATACTTCATGATATTCTGGTTTTTCTGGTAATATGTGATGTTTTAGGTACTTCTATTTTCATGTTATATAAGTATTCATACAATTTGTAGTTTATGTTCAAGTTTAGGGCATTTAGCAGCGCGTATCGCGGGAGAAGAGAGGGGGGATCACGGCGGCTAGGGTTCGTAGCCATGGTGATCCAAGGAAAAGAACAACCCAAGGGGGTAATTCTGAATTTTCTGGATGACTCACAATGAGGGGAGGGGGTCGTTATTCGTGGGGTCCAGGACCCCTGGCCGCCGCCCCCTCCTGGGCCGCCACCCCTAGCTGGGCCGCGCGTCCCTGGTCTGTTGGGACAGCCCCCCAACTGAGAGCTTGTTTAGATACAACTAAATACTTTCCATTTGAAGTGGATTGAGAGAAATTGAAGTAAAAATTAGTTTATTTTCCACTCCATTCCACTCCAATTCTTATTACCCACACTTCCTATTTTAAACAAACCCGTCCTAATATTATTCTCTTCCTAATATAAAGCTAGGCTTCTTATTGAATTAGGCACCTTTCTCCACCTAAGCCGCGGCCTTGCTGGTGCCTTTGTGGACCCGGCACGCATAATGCCGTCCCACGAAGGCATCCACAACATTTCCCCCCTTCCCGACAAAAAGCTCGTCCTCGAGCTAGAAGGTGGAGTGCTTCATCTTGAAATCTTCTAGCTGGACCCATGTAGAATCTGCATCAGAATGACCAATCCACTTGACTAGCAGCTCCCAGACTCCTCTATTCAGCCGTGCCCGCTGAATTCTCTCTGGTTGTGGTATGACTCGCCCATGGAAGAGAGGTGGCAGAGGCGTCATTAGAGTTGGTGCAGGACCTTCAAACTTCTTCAAGAGGGACATATGGAAGACATTATGTATCCGAGCTTAAGGAGATAGCTGCACCTTATATGAGACCGCACCAATGCGTTGTATGATTTGATATGATTCAAAATACTTAGGACCAATCTTTGATGGTGGTGCCACTATCACGCCTACTGTAGTGCGTTGATGAAGACGTAGCCAAACCCAGTTTCCAATATTAAATTCCATGTCACGCCGAGTCTTGTCTTCATAGCTCTTCATGGCAATCTAAGCCTGCACCAATCTGTCTTTAATTTCAGCTTAGAACTCATCTCTGTTTCTTAGCTGTTGGTCAGCTGCTGCTACCTTGGAGACTCCCTGATGATAAGAGATAAGTGCTGAAGGATCTCTACCATAGACCACTCTGAAGGGTGAGCACTTGAGGGCTGTCTGGTACGATGTGTTGTAGCAGTACTCAGCCCAGGTAAGCCACTGCAGCCATGACTTTGGTCGATCACCAGCCAGACAACGGAGGTACATGGTGATGACCTTATTGACGACCTCAGATTGGCCGTCGGACTGTGGGTGAAAGGCCGAGCTGAGCTGTAGACGAACACCAACTAGCTAAAACAAATCCGACCAGAAAAGACTAGTGAAGACGGTGTCGCGGTCGCTGATGATGGAGCAGGGGAAGCTGTGTAGACGTACAATGTCGTCGAAGAACGCCCTTGCCACAAATGCAGCACTGTACGGGTGGCTCAGTGGAATGAAGTGAGCGTACTTCGAAAAGCGATCCACCACCGTCAGGATCACCGTCTTGCCTCCAACCTTTGGAAAACTCTCGATGAAGTCCATGCAGATATCACTCCAAATCTCTGAGGGTACAGAAAGAGGCTGTAGCAGGCCGCCCAGATGTAGATGGTCCGTCTTGTTGCGTTGGCATGTGGTGCAACTGCGGACGTACTCGCGCACCCGTCACAAGAGTGACGGGCTATAGAAGGAGAGTCGTAGCAGGTACGCTGTTTTTTGGACGCCCTCGTGGCCCCCTTCATGCGCCTCAGCTAGAAGAGAGGGCCACAAGGAGGACGTGTCGGGGATGAAGAGCTTCCCCTTGTGCAGGAGAAGGCCGTCACATTTGGCCCAGTCAGTAGGTGCGGCTCCCTCCTAGAGTTGGGCGCGCAACTGTTGCGCCTGCTGATCCGTGGCGATCTCCGCATAAAGTGAGTCGAAGAGGTGGAAGACTGACGCTGATATGGCGTGAATAGCCATGTCTTCCTCGTCGCGGCGGGATAGGACATCAGCTGCCCCGTTTAGACGCCCCGGCTTGTATTCAACCTGTAGATCATAGCCAAAGAGCTTGCTCACCCAAGCATGTCGGGAAATTGTTGTGAGGCGTTGATTTAGGATGTATTTCAGATTGAAGTGATCAGTCCTAATGGTGAAGGGGCAACCCCATAAGTAAGGCCGCCAGTGGCGCACGACCTTCAGAAGGCCGATTAGCTCACGCTCATATGCTGGTAGCTTGTGGTGGTGAGGAGCTACGGCGCAACTGAAGAAGGCGATGGCACCATCGCCCTGGTGCAGAACCGCCCCAAAGCCGGCGCTCGACGCGTCTCAGTCGACGACGAAGCGCTTGTTGAAGTTTGACATTTGGAGAAGAGGCGCTGCCATCAGCGCTTGCTCGAGTTGGGAGAAGGCATCCTGTGCCTCGTCGGTCCAGCAGAACGCTTCCCGCTTGAGGAGGGCAGTGAGGGGCACGGCCACTGCGCCCATACCCCGCAATGAACTTGCGGTAGTAGCCGGTAAGCCCAAGGAAGCCTCGCAAGGCCCGTATGGACCGGGGTGTAGGCCAACGCTCCACGGTCTCCACCTTGGTCGGATCCATCGCCACGCCTTGGGGGAGATGATGTGTCCTAGGTAGGACACAGTCTCCTGACCGAAGAAGCACTTGGACTTCTTCAGGAACAGCTTGTGCGTCCGGAGTGTCTTAAACACCTGCTTGACATGCTGGAGGTGTTCGGCCCAGGACCTGCTATACACCAAGATGTCATCAAAGAAGACAAGCATGAAATTCTTGATGTATGGGTCGAGGACGTCGTTCATCAACGACTGGAACGTGGATGGCGCGTTGGTGAGGCCGAACGGCATCACCAAGAACTCATAGTGGCCTCGATGAGTTTGGAATGTCGTCTTGTCGATGTCGTCCGGGTGCATGCGCACCTAGAAGTAGCCGTTGCGGAGGTCAAGTTTGGTGAAGAACCTCGCGCCGCGGAGCTTGTCCAACAGTTCATCGACCACCGGAATAGGGAACTTGTCTTTCAAAGTTCAGGAGTTCAGCTCGCGGTAGTCGATGCAGAAGCGCCACGTGCCGTCGGCTTTTCGGACCAACAACACTAGCGAAGAGAATGCGGAGGTGCACTCCCGGATTATGCCCTGGCGAAGCATCTCAGCGCACTGCTTCTCAATCTCGTCTTTGAGAAGCTGGGGGTAGCGGTATGGCCGGACAACTACTGGAGCTGTGCCCCGCAGGAGCCTGATGCGGTGGTCATGGCGCCGTGGATGAGGAAGACCGCGTGGCTCGTCGAAGAGGTCCTGGAAGCTATCCAGGAGGGCGCCCATCATGTCGGTAGGAGGCGCCACAGAAGGGCACACGGGGGCTGAGCTGCGCAGCCCCGTCCAAACTACCTCATGTTTCTCGCGCCACAACTTCATACCCTTGAAGTTCCAGAGGATGGGTCCCAAGGACCGCAACCACTGTACTCCTAGCACGAGGTCAAAGCCGTTGAGTGGCAGCACGTAGCACATGACATCGAAGCGATCTCCTGCAATCATCAATGGTACACGTGGACAGATGCCTATGCAGGAGATGGAGTCGCCGTTGGCGACCCGAACACCGACACCTGGCTGCGGCAACATCATCAGGTCAATGCCGGTCATGGCATGTAGGGAGATGCCCATGTCGGCAACGGTCGTGTCAACGTCGATGTCGTCGTCGTCGAGCTCAAGGAGGAAGATTCCCTTGCCGGTGCACTTATGGTCCGGCGTGTACCGCTCCGAGCAGTGATAGCACTCGTCGCTTTGCACGTTTGGCAGCCAACTCATCAGCCGTGAGACGCTTGAAGCGCGGGCGAGAGGATGTCGTCGCCGAGGATGTCGGAGAAGGTGCGGCAGGACCACCATTAGAAGTCGAGGTGGTGGCGCGTGACATAGGAGAAGGGCGCGTAGAGCGTTGAGAGGCGGCACCCTTCTGTGTCCCGTTGTCTGTTGTTGTCGCGAGTCGACGTTCGAAGGCCCTGGCCAGGCTTATGGCGGTATGCAGATTTGTGAGAAACTGCAACTTCACATCGGTACGAAGTGTCTCTCCAAGGCTAGCTGTGAAGAGATTGATTTGGTGGCGCTGACTGAGATCCTCGCAGCTGCAGAGAAGGACCAGGAACTGATGCTGATACTCCTCAACCGTACCAGTACGACGAGGATCTTTAATCTCAGCCAGGTCGTTGGAGCGGAGTGGAGGTCCGAAGCGCATGTTGACGAAGTCCGCGAACCGCTCCCAAGACACGATGTCGCAGTCGCGTTTCAGAGCGGTGTACCCACTCGACCACGACTCCCTCTAGGTGGAGAGACGCGAGCCACACCTTCTCTTCCGCCATCGTACGTGTCCCGTGGAAATATGTTTCACACTTGGTGAGCCAGGGCAGCGGATCAGTTTCCCCGTCGAACTTCGGGAAACTGATCTTGTGGTGGCGCAGCCTGCCATCGTCGAACATGTGACGCCCCTGGGAACGTCGGCCATAGTTGCGCGGGCAGAAGTCATCACCGTCGTTGCTGCCGCCGCTGCCACCACGGCCATCGCGCCCCCGTCCAACGCGCCGCGCCCGGCCGCTGCTGCCGTCGGCGTTCGTGTTGAACAGATTTTCGTTGCCCGTGGTGGTGTCCTGTGGTTGCTGCTGTGCTGAGAAGGCCGAATCAGGCTGTTTCTCAATACGGGCAAGACGGACGTCGTGCCGATCGAGCCGAGTACGCACGGTCGCCACCTCTGCTGAGAGGCGATCGATGAAAGTCGTGATGTCGGAGTGGATGCTCTTCATGAGGGCAGCAAGGTCTCCCACAGACATAGGCCCAGAATCAGTCCCGGAGACGGACATGATCGGTTCTTCGCTGGATCATGATACCAATTGCCGTGAATCGAGGGTGGGGGAGGCCCTCTTGCTGCGCCTTGGGCTGCGCAGGGGAGGGACCAGCAGCGAGGAGGCATAGGAGGAGTTGCGCAGCGCGTATCGCGGGAGAATAGATGGGGGATCACGGTGGCTAGGGTTAGGGTTCTTAGCCACGGTGATCCAAGGAGAAGAACAACCCAAGGGGATAATTCTGAATTTCCTGGATGATTCACAATGAGGGGAGGGGTTCGGTATTTATTGGGGTCCAGGACCCCTGGCCGCCGCCCCTAGCTGGGCCACGCGCCCCTGGTCAGTTAGGACAGCCCCCCAACTGACCGGGATCTTTTATTCCCTAATCAAACTCACACTTCCTATTTTAAATACACCCGTCCTAATATATTTATTCTCTTCTTAATATAAAGCTAGGCTTCCATTATTGAATTAGGCACCTTTTCCACCTGAGCCGCCGCCTTGCTGGCGCCTCTGTGAGCCTGGCGCGCATTAATACCGGCCCACGAAGGCGTCCACAACACTTACTCATGAACCAGTAACCGCAACAAGTGGGTAGTAATCTTTTTGCAGTATAATGAGAATTATCAACTACCTATATATACAAGAACATAAATGCTACAGTACCAGTAGCCGATCGCTGTAACTTTGTGTAAATTATTTCTACAGTCACTTATTGTTCATATTTCTTTTTGTATATTTTGATGTTAGTCTTTTTTTTTTTGCTCACTTAACTGTGGTAAGGCCAGATGCTTTTAGAAGGGATTGTGAAAGAGGATTTCTTGCACTTTATATGGGATTGGGCCTGCCCTTGTGCTGGTATGTATGCATATATTTATTTTGTATGCTGCTAACTGAGTATGCTGCGTTTTGTTGTAAGCCTACAAGTGTACAACAGTAATCATATAAACGATTATGACATGATGGTTTTAATAGTGTTTGGTACTAGATTGCATGCATATTGTGTTATTGTACCATAATCAGATGAGTTTTTGTGATCTCTATTCTTTCTAGCATTTCTTTATGTAAGGAGCTCTGATGAGGACTTATCCGTACAATCTGTGTTCATTGGTTCTAATTGTTGTGTCATTGATAGTTGTATATTTTTCTTCGTTCTACCTTGTTCCGAGACCAGATCTTATATGGAGATCACATAGTTCTGGGTAAGGGAAACTTCAGATAGATGTTGTATTGTTGTATTTCTACATAATTGCAATATGCTTCTATTCCCTCCATTCTGAATGTTGTATGAATCTGCGCTGTAATGGAAAGTTTAGTTGGTTGTATTAGACTATGTGTATTATTCGTCTTAGGTCATGTCATGTTGTAGAATTCTTATTAGTCCTGCCTTACTTGGATGGTTGATGAATAATCTAATGCACACCTTTATGTTTCTTTTATACTGTCATGAATGAAAGGTCACCCATGGCGCGATATAGCTCACAGCCTATGAGGAACTTTGCAAAGCAATGATATTTGTAAAAAGTTCTCAAACAAAGACGGAAAACATAGATGAGTAGATGTATGAATGATCAAATGCAATAAATGTTTCAGTTTTCCCATTCAGTTTTTTCTTTTAAATTAGTATGTACATATTTGTATGGTTGCTCTTATTACACACTTAGGCACCACCATGCATTTTATGAACTGTTGCTTGTAAGAGAGTGTGAAGCACTTAGTTACTGAGATTATAAGGCAGTCCAAATATAGTTTCATGCAATACCATATTGCATTATTTCACGTGTAAGATTTTCTAGGCTGTTTTAATAGTTATGTCTCAGAGGATAATATCTCTTTGGAAATTTTATACAGTCATCTGTATATGATATATACACTATCTTGCCGGCTGTTATAATGCCTCATATGCCTTTGTCTTCCCTCATCACAAAACTCAATTAAACTTTCTGAAATTGGGGCTGGCGCTTTTCTACTTAGTTACCCTTACCAGGTAATTTTCTTCTTATTGTACTCAGCTTATCAGTACATTTCTATCTTCCTACTGATCATGTCCATTGAAGTTTATTTCCTTCCTTTCTAGGATGAAAATTTGCAGGTCATCCGAGCCTGCCCGGTGACGGATTTGAAAGTTTTTAATTTCGATACCATTTTGGGAGTTTTTGCGAAAGGGGTATTAGCCTAGCGGTTAGGAAACTGTTTACTTCAGGATGGAATACAAAGAAGCAAAACGACAAAAGCAGCTTCATTGTTAAAAAAATAATGCCGGCATTGGGGTTGCGTATGTATTTGTTTCCTCCCATGTATCACACGTATTTATCCGAATCAAGATATAGGCTTTACAACGTAGTACATGTGGATCACAAGGGAGAGACTCAACTGATTGCTGTGGTATGAGGATCACAGAGGAGAACCGATGCTTGATTCTTCAACGGCTACTTGAGATTCAGCTCGCAATGCATTAATTCTGGAATTTGTCGGATCATTTCTACACACCAGCCTAGAAGTACATTGAACCCTTCGGTGGGCCTACAACAGATCAGCAAAAAAACAAAAAGTGAACAACAACATAAATGGGAATTTGAGAACAAAGGAGAAAATTACCTGGTACTATCCAAGATCAACCCGTATGCATTGTACAGAGGTAATTCAATGACAATATTAACTGGTTGTGCATCGACAGTAGGAACTTTGAATATTGAGCCACTAAGCCGCCCTTTCCAATGTGGTAGGACCTCGCGAATCGCTGCAGCGGCATTAGAGGATTCCGGTTTGATGTGTAGGAGGGCAGGAACCCTGACAGCCGTGCTCACATCCTCAACTGCCCCAAACATATCTTTAAGGAGCTGAAATAACAAGAAGCGAGAATTATAAGAGTGTATGTGCACCCACCTAATGCCCACACAATCAAGCATATAACAAGAAAAAAAATTTACCTCTGCAAGGGGAGAAAGACGGTTTTTGTAGGGGTTGGCATTTGGGCTATAATGAGTATACTTGGTTGTACGGACCTATCGAATACCAAAGTAAACATTGTTAGGTGCATAACTAATTCAAGAGTTCAGTATGGCTGAAAAGCAGTCCAACTATACACAAAATAACATATGAATATTTCCCTAAAAAAAGAACATATGAATGATAAACATGTCAACAAGAACCTCATTAATGGCTACACACTAGTGCTTCTAAAACATGTAGGGGAATGCATGGACATTAAAGACGGGCCCTGTTATATGATTTTGTATAAGCGTATGACACTACTCTATGAAATCACAACTCTGCAGTGAGTACAAATAAAAACATCTCTAGTGCTTTCACAGCTCTTTTCCTGGAAACAAAAAAAAGAAAGAAAGAAAGAAAAAAGAGAACAATACCAGCTCATAGACGGCTATTTGTAGAAACGTGAGTGCTCTTTCTTGGCTATTTAAGCATAAAATTGTTGAATTGGTGCTTCACTAGAATCTCAAGTTGACAGTATGAAATTTTGCCTGAAATCCAATTCTCATCGCTACGATATTCTACTTGATTCTAACTATCAGTTGCAACTAACAAATGAACGAATAAAACAAGCTACAAAAATAACCAGACGTTACTCATTTCTCACTGAGAACTAAAAGAGAGAACAGCACTGGGTTGGTAGTTGCTCCCTCCGGTTTTTAGTTGATGATGTTAGGGCTACACTTTTAGTTCTTTTTCGAGCTAAATGTTTTACCCTAAATTCATCAATTAAAACAAGAGTACAAAATAATCAGGTTTGCCAGTTACCACTCACAACAAACTATGCAGAAACTAAAGAACTACAAAACAATAAGATGATACTCATTCCTTATAAAGAACAAACATGAAAATTGTTCAAATTAATTATTATGCCACGTCATGACTAGCCTAACATTTTGCATAAAAATAGCAACAACAGCAAAGCCTTTGTCTCAAGCACGTCGAGGAAGGCTAGATATAAAATACAAACTACGTTTCATATCCATAGGAATGGCTGGTTTTGATGCTGGTTTGGCCGAGTGGGCTTTAAAGCTGGGCATCACTCTTCACTCGTCATGGACAAAATGCTTGAAATCCAGACTCCAATGTATTCCATCTCCAAATATTGACTAATATACCCCAAAAGTTTCAAATATAATGTATTAAATTTTAAACTTGGTTTTCGTAAAATCCATGTCACTTTGTAAAATAATAGCGCAAAGCAACAGAAAAAATCAAGCCTCACACGTAATATGCAAAAGCAACGAGTCACTTCGTTTTAAATATTTGATGCTGGTTAGTTTAATTTTAAACTAACCAGCGTTAAATAATTTGAAATGGGGAGAATAAAATACATGTTATATTAATTTAAGATAAAACTATATATTTATGTCGTTATATAAAAACATTTTTTAATATCAGAGTATGTTTCGAAAATTATGACTTTTGCATTCCGTCGCATTCGGCAGAGGTATGGATTGGCTGGAGTGGCCGCGGTTTCACCATTGTTGCGGCCTTCCATCCGCTCGAAGTCATCTGCACCAGCTTCCAAGGTAATTGCCCCAATTCAATATAATAGTCCCACGTCATACACCTAGCGATTATTTCCCAATTCCTAACTCACAGTCACAACCATATCTCATTCGTCAAACGCGAGCTCAAGGGCATATGGTTGTATTAGACTGAAGCCTTAGACCCCTTGATGACTCTCCTGAAGGTGTGTTGATTGTTGGATTGAATTAATGTTTTGATGCTTCACTTTTTTATTCATCGACTGCTTTCCAGATTCGTTATAATTAGATTAGGAAAGTAATCAATTCATTAACAGTCTGTCAAGGAGATACATACATAGGGGGGACACAGCTTAAGGGCTAAGCAACCCTAATACAAAAAGACTAAAATGTCCCTGCCCCCTAATACGTACAGTCCAACAGTTATTTTTCAAATTTCATGTCCGCTGGCTCTATTACTTTGTTACATTTTTTTGTCAAACTACTCCTTCCATTCTAAAATAAATAACGTTTAGGACACCTAAATTAGTTCAAATTAAACTAGATTTCTTATCCTAAACGTCATTTATTTTAGAACGGAGGGAGTATCTTGCAACAACTATTCAGTTGGATAATCAAACTTTCATTATTTTAGGTTTGTAAGACATGGAAGAGTTTGTGAACTGAGGTTCCGTTTATACTATGTTTTGTATTTATTTGAGCTGCAACTACATGCTGCTCAGCTACGCTACCTAATGTTTTTATTCTGTTATTCATGCCAGTGCCATCACGTGTACCTAATATTTCATGATTCAAAGTCAAAGGGTGATCAAGTCATTTAGTTGTAATCAAGTTTGATTTGTTACATATTTAGTATCGTCTCTTACAAACAAACTTTTATGGTATAATCATTTTCAAATGTTTTTGTGACGTTAGACCCTTACCATGTATTTTCAATCCGATTATGATTATTGCACGACACACTAATTCTGTAACATATCATTGATGTATAGCGCACAATGTGAGGATGCGTGTTGCAATGTCGTGTTACGGTTAGTGGTCCCTGTTTACGTAGGCTCCAAATAAATTTATCTCTCTCTTATATTAAATTGATATGAGTTATTTTAGCTACCAGACATGTCATCAATCAAACGTTTCCCCCAATATGGATCGCCGAAAGAAGATATTCAGTGGTGCTAGTCCTATTATACACTTGTCATTGATGCATATGGTTCTTGAGTAATATCGTAATGTAACACCCTGTTTTTTAAATTCAAATAAATTCAAAATTACAATGGAATTAGTAAATAAAAATGAGGATATAAATTAGTTTTATAGAGTAGAAATCTAAAAAATTCGTCATCATTCATATGCATTTATGTACATGCAAAAAATTGTGACAAAATTAACTTAAATTAATTGGAAATCATTTGCAATACAAAAGAAAGAGAGAAGAAATAAGAAAACGAAAAGAATTAGAAAAAAACCAGTTGGCCATGGGCCATTTACTTTCCTCAGCCCCCTCCTTACTTCTCTCTATCTTCCCTCAATTCACCGCGGCCCAGGCCACCTTTCCCGTTCCGTTTTATTTTTTCTTTCTTTGACTCCGGACCTGCCTGCTACCCTGCTTCTCTCCCGCGTCCTCGGCCCAGCCGGGTTACTTTCCCACCGCGCGCCACGGTCCACCAGCCCAGCCGCCTCCGACACAAGCCCCCAAGCCCAACTCGTACGCGACTCGGAAATCGCCTGGGCGTGCGCGCGCAGGTCTCCTCCACCACACCCTTTATAAATATCGACCACTAGGCCTTTTTTTTTCTCCTGGCATCCCGAGCCGCGCCGCCTCTTCTCAAGCGCTAGCAACGCCGCCGACACCCGAGCAGACAGCGCTGCCGTTGCCCGCCGCCGACACCCGAGCAGCCGTCAACTGACCCTCCCGATGTGAGTTCGCCGCCATCCCCTTCCCCCTTTTCTTGAATATCCTACGGGCTCCGAGCCCTCTAGCGCGTTTTAGCAAAAATCCCAACGATCCCCGGCCAGGGCGCCCCAGTTCCGCACTCAGATTATATTTAGTATGTTTTTAAATTGAACCTCAAACACATAATAATTATATTTCTGGAGTCGGATTAATCTGTATCAGTTATTTTTAGCTCAGGCTAGTTATCGTAAAGTCTCAGTTAGCATATAAAATTATAAATTAATTTTAGAAACCATAATATTGAAAAATTATCACAAATCGTTTTAGCACCAAAAATTTCATTAAATAACTATCTTAAGTTCTAAGTAATTATGTAATTCTGCAGTTGTCGCCTATGGATATGGATGAGAGGGACGTGGAAGAGCATGAAGCGACGTTTGGCGACTGGGTCGATCTCCCTAGTGATCTGTTGACGAGCATTGGCGAGCTCCTAGGCGTCCCTGGTCGCCTATGCTTCCGGAGCGTGTGTCGGTCCTGGTGCGACGCGCTCCCGGCGATGCCATCCCCGTGGTTGATAATCCCAGACGGCCCGGACTTCTGGGGAAGGGGGCGCTTCACGCTGCTCTCGCTCTCGGCTCGCAGCCCCTTCCGATGGAGGCTCCGGGGCCAGCGCTGCATCGGCTCCAGCGGCGGCTGGCTTGCCTTCATCGACGGGAAGCTCCGCATCACGCTGCTGAACCCGCTCTCCGACGCGCGGCCGCTGGTCCGGCTGCCTCCCCTTTACATCCGACGTGACATCGAAAACATCTCATCCATAGTGTCATCCGGCAGGTCACTACAACAGGATTTTGTCCGGAGGGTGGCCTTCGCGCCTAACCCTACCGCGCATGACTACGCGGTCGTCGTGCTCTGCCGCTACAGCCACGGCATGGCGTTCACGAGGGCGGGCAACAAAGGCTGGCAGTGGCTGGAGTGGCCCCTCGCACCGGGACGCGCCTTCCCGGATGATCCCCGGGACTATGAGCTTGGTGAGGGCGAGATCTTCTACATCAACACTGACCTGGACATCGTATATCACAGCGGCAAGTTTTACTACATGACGTTGTGCGGGCAGATCTGGTCCCTCGACGCCGCTGCGCCGTCCCCGGTGGTGCCCATGCGGGTGGCGAAGTGGCGCCCTCCCGGCCCTGACTACCGGCACTACGTGAAGCACCTCGTGTTCACGGATGACGGGGCGCTGCACGTGGTGTGGAGCGACATGCCTGGCATCACCAAGCTCCTGCGATCCCGCCCGATGCAGATGAGTGTCAAGAGGTACGATCCGGCCACGCGACGTTGGAGGAAGGTGCAACACCTGGGCGGCAGCGCCTTCCTTGTTGGCCACCGCTCCCAATCTGTGGCGGTGGTGCCAGTGTCTTCTTCACCGTCGACGTCGACGTGGCTGAGGCCCAACTGTGTCTACTTTACAAACATTACTCCAGGGACCGAGAACAATCTGTACCATAGAGAGTTGCCGGAGGCGCTAGATGAGATCTGGGAGTTCGACGTGGAGGCCGATAGCTTTAGGTCGTGCGACCGCGGAGGCATGGAATTCTATTGGGTGGATTGGCCAATGGCCATTTGGTTTACACCTAGGGTGGAATCAAACGGGCGAAGTTCCCATAAGATAATGCCCATGTCGCGGCTGATTTCAGACTGTGAGGACGATGAGCCGTCATGGTTTGAACCAAACTGGGAGGAAGAAATTCTTGAAGAGGAGCAACAGGAAAATTGGGCAGCCATCTTGTGCAAATGCTTCCTCACAAATGAGAAGTAGTACCGTTGACCACCGTTGGAGATAGTGACCATGAACCTTTCTACGGACAGAGACATGTACTAAATTGATACTTGAAAAGAAGTAATAGTGTTCTTTGTGTGACATTTCTTTTGCAAATATTATTCTCTTTTCATTTTCTCTGTTTTCACGCATGCATTTTTGACTTGACCCTTTGGTCCGTCCACTGGCCCCAGGACCACGTGAACGCAAGCTCCATGGTGACAGTGTTACTCAACTTGGTTTTAAAACATGTCCAAGATTAACAAAATAGTGCTTGAATTTGCCCGCAGACAGCTGATGAACATGTGAAAACAAAGTTTGTCGAACGCTGTGCAAGCGGGAGCTATATGCACCAAACGGTTCTTTTATAGAAGCTTATGTGTGGTACGTTTCACCTACTATTTAGTGCTGGTGATTAGCTTGTGTACAGTGCGTATAAGAAATTGCCTGCTCCAGGAAGTTTAGTTATCTTAACGGTTCAGAGTTCCTCTTAATGTGTCACTTGATAAAAAAAGGGCACCCGATGCATGTAGCTCCCACTTGCGCAGTGTCCGGGGAAGGGTCCGACCCACTTGGGTCTTGTACGCAGTTTTCCCTGCATTTCTGCAAAAGGCTGTTTCCAGAACTCGAACCCGTGACCTCATAGTCACAAGGCAACAGCTTTACCGCTGCACCAAGACCCCCCTTCAAAAATGTCACTTGATGCCGTTGAAATTTTCATGTAAGATCTGAACTCCTTAGGAATGAGGTTGTCCTGAGCTTCTGATATATGAACTATGAGCTATGCTTTTTTGTAGGGTCTGAGACGACTGTAAGTGGGATTCTATGATGCAGTTCTTGGACCACTGTTTCCTGGAGGCTATATATATTTCTTTTCGTAAGTCATATATTTCTCTTTTGAACAATTATAGTCTGTCTTTTTACATGTATGTTACCGCTACTAAAGTAATTTGAATTTAAATTTTCTGATTTGAAAAATAACTTCACCCTTTTTTCCAGTCCGAATGCCCCCTTATGCATTGTATTCTCTTTTCAGCTGACATCAAGTGCATTCTTTTTTACAGCTACAACAGAGGTATTTACAGGGCAAGGATGACCAACTTCGTTCAGTCCACCATCTCGTCTGAGCAAAAGAAGCAGGTGCTTTGGTTCGCATATTAAATTTTGCTGATATTTAAAAATATTGTTGTGTTTCGTGCACCATTTTTTTTCGAATCAAACACGATTAAAATGTAAGTATAATGGGCCATCTGTAGCTTGCGCGACCTGAGTTATCTTTCATTTAGTGTTATTTATTTGGCTATGTTGCCTTTCATTCATTAACCTTACTATTTATGCTTGAGGCTCGTTTCATTGTGATGGTGCACTATACATGTTTCCTTGTTTACAAATCCCATATGGCTGGTGAAAACAGGACTGCAGCTTCTAACACCTGAACTTTATACTTCATGATATTCTGGTTTTTCTGGTAATATGTGATGTTTTAGGTACTTCTATTTTCATGTTATATAAGTATTCATACAATTTGTAGTTTATGTTCAAGTTTAGGGCATTTAGCAGCGCGTATCGCGGGAGAAGAGAGGGGATCACGGCGGCTAGGGTTCGTAGCCATGGTGATCCAAGGAAAAGAACAACCCAAGGGGGTAATTCTGAATTTTCTGGATGACTCACAATGAGGGGAGGGGGTCGTTATTCGTGGGGTCCAGGACCCCTGGCCGCCGCCCCCTCCTGGGCCGCCACCCCTAGCTGGGCCGCGCGTCCCTGGTCTGTTGGGACAGCCCTCCAACTGAGAGCTTGTTTGGATACAACTAAATACTTTCCATTTGAAGTGGATTGAGAGAAATTGAAGTAAAAATTAGTTTATTTTCCACTCCATTCCACAACAATTCTTATTACCCACACTTCCTATTTTAAACACACCCGTCCTAATATTATTCTCTTCCTAATATAAAGCTAGACTTCTTATTGAATTAGGCACCTTTCTCCACCTGAGCCGCGGCCTTGCTGGTGCCTTTCTGGACCCGGCGCGCATAATGCCGTCCCATGAAGGCATCCACAACATTTCCCCCCTTCCCGACAAAGAGCTCGTCCTTGAGCTAGAAGGTGGAGTGCTTCATCTTGAAATCTTCTAGCTGGACCCATGTAGAATCTGCATCAGAATGACCAATCCACTTGACTAGTAGCTCCCAGACTCCTCTATTCAGCCGTGCCCGCTGAATTCTCTCTGGTTGTGGTATGACTCGCCCATGGAAGAGAGGTGGCAGAGGCGTCACTAGAGTTGGTGCAGGACCTTCAAACTTCTTCAAGAGGGACATATGGAAGACATTATGTAACCGAGCTTAAGGAGATAGTTGCACCTTATATGAGACCGCACCAATGCGTTGTATGATTTGATATGATTCAAAATACTTAGGACCAATCTTTGATGGTGGTGCCACTATCACGCCTACTGTAGTGCGTTGATGAAGACGTAGCCAAACCCAGTTTCCAATATTAAATTCCATGTCACGCCGAGTCTTGTCTTCATAGCTCTTCATGGCAATCTAAGCCTGCATCAACCTGTCTTTAATTTCAGCTTAGAACTCATTTCTGTTTCTTAGCTGTTGGTCAGCTGCTGCTACCTTGGAGACTCACTGATGATAAGAGATAAGTGCTGAAGGATCTCTACCATAGACCACTCTGAAGGGTGAGCACTTGAGGGCTGTCTGGTACGATGTGTTGTAGCAGTACTCAGCCCAGGGAAGCCACTGCAGCCATGACTTTGGTCGATCACCAGCCAGACAACAGAGGTACATGGTGATGACCTTATTGACGACCTCAGATTGGCCGTCGGACTGTGGGTGAAAGGCCGAGCTGAGCTGTAGACGAACACCAACTAGCTAAAACAAATCCGACCAGAAAAGACTAGTGAAGACGGTGTCGTGGTCGCTGATGATGGAGCAGGGGAAGCTGTGTAGACGTACAATGTCGTCGAAGAACGCCCTTGCCACAAATGCAGCACTGTACGGGTGGCTCAGTGGAATGAAGTGAGCGTACTTCGAAAAGTGATCCACCACCGTCAGGATCACCGTCTTGCCTCCAACCTTTGGAAAACTCTCGATGAAGTCCATGGAGATATCACTCCAAATCTCTGAGGGTACAGAAAGAGGCTGTAGCAGGCCGCCCAGATGTAGATGGTCCGTCTTGTTGCGCTGGCATGTGGTGCAACTGCGGACGTACTCGCGCACCCGTCACAAGAGTGACGGGCTATAGAAGGAGAGTCGTAGCAGGTACGCTGTTTTCTGGACGCCCTCGTGGCCCCCTTCATGCGCCTCAGCTAGAAGAGAGGGCCACAAGGAGGACGTGTCAGGGATGAAGAGCTTCCCCTTGTGCAGGAGAAGGCCGTCACGTTTGGCCCAGTCAGTAGGTGCGGCTCCCTCCTAGAGTTGGGCGCGCAACTGTTGCGCCTGCTGATCCGTGGCGATCTCCGCACAAAGTGAGTCGAAGAGGTGGAAGACTGACACTGATATGGCGTGAATAGCCATGTCTTCCTCGTCGCGGCGGGATAGGACGTCAGCTGCCCCGTTTAGACGCCCCGGCTTGTATTCAACCTGTAGATCATAGCCAAAGAGCTTGCTCACCCAAGCATGTCGGGAAATTGTTGTGAGGCGTTGATTTAGGATGTATTTCAGACTGAAGTGATCAATCCTAATGGTGAAGGGGCGACCCCATAAGTAAGGCCGCCAGTGGCGCACGACCTTCACAAGGTCGATTAGCTCACGCTCATATGCTGGTAGCTTGTGGTGGTGAGGAGCTACGGCGCGACTGAAGAAGGCGATGGCACCATCGCCCTGGTGCAGAACCGCCCCAAAGCCGGCGCTCGACGCGTCTCAGTCGACGACGAAGCGCTTGTTGAAGTCTGACATTTGGAGAAGAGGCGCTGTCATCAGCGCTTGCTCGAGTTGGGAGAAGGCATCTTGTGCCTCGTCGGTCCAGCAGAACGCTTCCCGCTTGAGGAGGGCAGTGAGGGGCGCGGCCACTGCGCCCATACCCCGCAATGAACTTGCGGTAGTAGCCGGTGAGCCCAAGGAAGCCTCGCAAGGCCCGTATGGACCGGGGTGTAGGCCAACGCTCCACGGTCTCCACCTTGGTCGGATCCATCGCCACGCCTTGGGGGAGATGATGTGTCCTAGGTAGGACACAATCTCCTGACCGAAGGAGTGTCTTAAACACCTGCTTGACATGCTGGAGGTGTTCGGCCCAGGACCTGCTATACACCAAGATGTCATCAAAGAAGACAAGCACGAATTTCTTGATGTATGGGTCGAGGACGTCGTTCATCAACGACTGGAACGTGGATGGCGCGTTGGTGAGGCCGAACGACATCACCAAGAACTCATAGTGGCCTCGATGAGTTTGGAATGTCGTCTTGTCGATGTCGTCCGGGTGCATGCGCACCTAGAAGTAGCCGTTGCGGAGGTCAAGTTTGGTGAAGAACCTCGCGCCGCGGAGCTTGTCCAACAGTTCATCGACCACCGGAATAGGGAACTTGTCTTTCAAAGTTCAGGAGTTCAGCTCGCGGTAGTCGATGCAGAAGCGCCACGTGCCGTCGGCTTTTCGGACCAACAACACTGGCGAGGAGAATGCGGAGGTGCACTCCCGGATTATGCCCTGGCGAAGCATCTCAGCGCACTGCTTCTCAATCTCGTCTTTGAGAAGCTGGGGGTAGCGGTATGGCCGGACAGCTACTGGAGCTGTGCCCCGCAGGAGCCTGATGCGGTGGTCATGGCGCCGTGGATGAGGAAGACCGCGTGGCTCGTCGAAGAGGTCCTGGAAGCTATCCAGGAGGGCGCCCATCATGTCGGTAGGAGGCGCCACAGAAGGGCACACGGGGGCTGAGCTGCGCAGCCCCGTCCAAACCACCTCATGTTTCTCGTGCCACAGCTTCATACCCTTGAAGTTCCAGAGGATGGGTCCCAAGGACCGCAACCACTGTACTCCTAGCACGAGGTCAAAGCCGTTGAGTGGCAGCGCGTAGCACATGACATCGAAGCGATCTCCTGCAATCATCAATGGTACACGTGGACAGATGCCTATGCAGGAGATGGAGTCGCCGTTGGTGACCCGAACACCAACACCTGGCTGCGGCAACATCATCAGGTCGATGCCGGTCACGGCATGTAGGGAGATGCCCATGTCGGCAACGGTCGTGTCAACGTCGATGTCGTCGTCGTCGAGCTCAAGGAGGAAGATTCCCTTGCCGGTGCACTTATGGTCCGGCGTGTACCGCTCCGAGCAATGATAGCACTCGTCGCTTTGCACGTTTGGCAGCCAACTCATCAGCCGTGAGACGCTTGAAGCGCGGGCGAGAGGATGTCGTCGCCGAGGATGTCGGAGCAGGTGCGGCAGGACCACCATTAGAAGTCGAGGTGGTGGCGCGTGACACAGGAGAAGGGCGCGTAGAGCGTTGAGAGGCGGCGCCCTTCTGTGTCCCGCTGTCTGTTGTTGTCGCGAGTCGACGTTCGAAGGCCCTAGCCAGGCTTATGGCGGTATGCAGATTTGTGGGAAACTGCAACTTCACATCGGTACGAAGTGTCTCTCCAAGGCTAGCTGTGAAGAGATTGATTTGGTGGCGCTGACTGAGATCCTCGCAGCGGCAGAGAAGGATCAGGAACTGACGCTAATACTTCTCAACCGTACCAGTACGACGAGGATCTTTAATCTCAGCCAGGTCGTTGGAGCGGAGTGGAGGTCCGAAGCGCATGTTGACGAAGTCCGCGAACCGCTCCCAAGACACGATGCCGCAGTCGCATTTCAGAGCGGTGTACCCACTCGACCGCGACTCCCTCTAGGTGGAGAGACGCGAGCCACACCTTCTCTTCTGCCATTGTACGTGTCCCGCGGAAGTATGTCTCACACTTGGTGAGCCAGGGCAGCGGATCAGTTTCCCCGTCGAACTTCGGGAAACTGATCTTGTGGTGGCGCAGCCTGCCATCGTCGAACATGTGACGCCCCTGGGGACGTCGGCCATAGTTGCGCGGCTGAAGTCATCACCGGCGTTGCTGCCGCCGCCGCCGCTGCCATCGCGCCCCCGTTCAGCGCGCCGCGCCCGGCCGCTGCTGCCGTCGGCGTCCGTGTTGAACAGATTTTCGTTGCCCGTGGTGGTGTCCTGTGGTTGCTGTTGTGCTGAGAAGGCTGAATCAGGCTGTTTCTCAATACGGGCAAGACGAACATCGTGCTGATCGAGGCGAGTACGCACGGTCGCCACCTCTGCTGAGAGGCGATCGATGAAAGTCGTGATGCCGGAGTGCATATTCTTCATGAGGGCAGCAAGGTCTCCCACGGACATAGGCCCAGAATCAGCCCCGGAGACGGACATGATCGGTTCTTCGCTGGATCATGATACCAATTGCCGTGAATCGAGGGCGGGGGAGGCCCTCCTGCTGCGCCTTGGGCTGCGCAGGGGGGGACCAGCAGCGAGGAGGCGTAGGAGGAGTTGCGCAGCGCGTATCGCGGGAGAATAGATGGGGGATCACGGCGGCTAGGGTTAGGGTTCTTAGCCACGGTGATCCAAGGAGAAGAACAACCAAGGGGGTAATTCTGAATTTCCTAGATGACTCACAATGAGGGGAGGTGTTCGGTATTTATTGGGGTCCAGGACCCCTGGCCGCCGCCCCTAGCTGGGCCGCGCGCCCCTGGTCAGTTGGGACAGCCCCCGAACTGACCAGGATCTTTTATTCCCTATTCAAACTCACACTTCCTATTTTAAACACACCCGTCCTAATATATTTATTCTCTTCTTAATATAAAGCTAGGCTTCCATTATTGAATTAGGCACCTTTTCCAACTGAGCCGCCGCCTTGCTGGCGCCTTTGTGAGCCCGGCGCGCATAATACCAGCCCACGAAGGCGTCCACAGCACTTACTCATGAACCAGTAACCGCAACAAGTGGGTAGTAATCTTTTTGCCGTATAATGAGAATTATCAACTACCTATATATACAAGAACATAAATGCTACAGTACCAGTAGCCGATCGCTGTAACTTTGTGTAAATTATTTCTACAGTCACTTATTGTTCATATTTCTTTTTGTATATTTTGATGTTAGTCTTTTTTTTGCTCACTTAACTGTGGTAAGGCCAGATGCTTTTAGAAGGGATTGTGAAAGAGGATTTCTTGCACTCTATATGGGATTGGGCCTGCCCTTGTGCTGGTATGTATGCATATATTTATTTTGTATGCTGCTGACTGAGTATGCTGCGTTTTGTTGTAAGCCTACAAGTGTACAACAGTAATCATATAAACGATTATGACATGATGGTTTTAATAGTGGTTGGTACTAGATTGCATGCATATTGTGTTATTGTACCATAATCAGATGAGTGTTGTGATCTCTATTCTTTCTAGCATTTCTTTATGTAAGGAGCTCTGATGAGGACTTATCCGTACAATCTGTGTTCATTGGTTCTAATTGTTGTGTCATTGATAGTTGTATATTTTTCTTCGTTCTACCTTGTTCTGAGACCAGATCTTATATGAAGATCACATAGTTCTGGGTAAGGGAAACTTCAGATAAACGTTGTATTGTCGTATTTCTACATAATTGCAATATGCTTCTATTCCCTCCATTCTGAATGTTGTATGAATCTGCGCTGTAATGGAAAGTTTAGTTGGTTGTATTAGACTATGTGTATTATTCGTCTTAGGTCATGTCATGTTGTAGAATTCTTATTTGTCCTGCCTTACTTGGATGGTTGATGAATAATCTAATGCACACCTTTATGTTTCTTTTATACTGTCATGAATGAAAGGTCACCCATGGCGCGATATAGCTCACAGCCTATGAGGAACTTTGCAAAGCAATGATATTTGTAAAAAGTTCTCAAACAAAGACGGAAAACATAGGAGATGAGTAGTTGTATGAATGATCAAATGCAATAAACGTTTCAGTTTTCCCATTCAGTTTTTTCTTTTAAATTAGTATGAACATATATTTATGGTTGCTCTTGTTACACACATTTAGGCACCACCATGCATTTTATGAACTGTCGCTTGTAAGAGAGTGTGAAGCACTTAGTTACTGAGATTATAAGGCAGTCCAAATATAGTTTCATGCAATACCATATTGCATTATTTCACGTGTAAGATTTTCTAGGCTGTTTTAATAGTTATGTCTCAGAGGATAATATCTCTTTGGAAATTTTATACAGTCATCTGTACATGATATATACACTATCTTGCCGGCTGTTATAATGCCTCATATGCCTTTGTCTTCACTCATCACAAAACTCAATTAAACTTTCTGAAATTGGGGCTGGCGCTTTTCTACTTAGTTACCCTTACCAGGTAATTTTCTTCTTATTTTTCTCAGCTTATCAGTACATTTCTATCTTCCTACTGATCATGTCCATTGAAGTTTATTTCCTTCCTTTCTAGGATGAAAATTTGCAGGTCATCCGAGCCTGCCCGGTGACGGATTTGAAAGTTTTTAATTTCGATACCATTTTGGGAGTTTTTGCGAAAGGGGTATTAGCCTAGCGGTTAGGAAACTGTTTACTTCAGGATGGAATACAAAGAAGCAAAACGACAAAAGCAGCTTCATTGTTAAAAAAATAATGCCGGCATTGGGGTTGCGTATGTATTTGTTTCCTCCCATGTATCACACGTATTTTCCGAATCAAGATATAGGCTTTACAACGTAGTATATGTGGATCACAAGGGAGAGACTCAACTGATTGCTGTGTTATGAGGATCACAGAGGAGAACCGATGCTTGATTCTTCAACGGCTACTTGAGATTCAGCTCGCAATGCATTAATTCTGGAATTTGTCGGATCATTTCTACACACCAGCCTAGAAGTACATTGAACCCTTCGGTGGGCCTACAACAGATCAGCAAAAAAACAAAAAGTGAACAACAACATAAATGGGAATTTGAGAACAAAGGAGAAAATTACCTGGTACTATCCAAGATCAACCCGTATGCATTGTACAGAGGTAATTCAATGACAATATTAACTGGTTGTGCATCGACAGTAGGAACTTTGAATATTGAGCCACTAAGCCGCCCTTTCCAATGTGGTAGGACCTCGCGAATCGCTGCAGCGGCATTAGAGGATTCCGGTTTGATGTGTAGGAGGGCAGGAACCCTGACAGCCGTGCTCACATCCTCAACTGCCCCAAACATATCTTTAAGGAGCTGAAATAACAAGAAGCGAGAATTATAAGAGTGTATGTGCACCCACCTAATGCCCACACAATCAAGCATATAATAAGAAAAAAAATTTACCTCTGCAAGGGGAGAAAGACGGTTTTTGTAGGGGTTGACATTTGGGCTATAATGAGTATACTTGGTTGTACGGACCTATCGAATACCAAAGTAAACATTGTTAGGTGCATAACTAATTCAAGAGTTCAGTATGGCTGAAAAGCAGTCCAACTATACACAAAATAACATATGAATATTTCCCTAAAAAAAGAACATATGGATGATAAACATGTCAACAAGAACCTCATTAATGGCTACACACTAGTGCTTCTAAAACATGTAGGGGAATGCATGGACATTAAAGACGGGTCCTGTTATATGATTTTGTATAAGCGTATGACACTACTCTATGAAATCACAACTCTGCAGTGAGTACAAATAAAAACATCTCTAGTGCTTTCACAGCTCTTTTCCTGGAAACAAAAAAAGAAAGAAAGAAAGAAAAAAGAGAACAATACCAGCTCACAGACGGCTATTTGTAGAAACGTGAGTGCTCTTTCTTGGCTATTTAAGCATAAAATTGTTGAATTGGTGCTTCACTAGAATCTCAAGTTGGCAGTATGAAATTTTGCCTGAAATCCAATTCTCATCGCTACGATATTCTACTTGATTCTAACTATCAGTTGCAACTAACAAATGAACGAATAAAACAAGCTACAAAAATAACCAGACGTTACTCATTTCTCACTGAGAACTAAAAGAGAGAACAGCACTGGGTTGGTAGTTGCTCCCTCCGGTTTTTAGTTGATGATGTTAGGGCTACACTTTTAGTTCTTTTTCGAGCTAAATGTTTTACCCTAAATTCATCAATTAAAACAAGAGTACAAAATAATCAGGTTTGCCAGTTACCACTCACAACAAACTATGCAGGAAACTAAAGAACTACAAAACAATAAGATGATACTCATTCCTTATAAAGAACAAACATGAAAATTGTTCAAATTAATTATTATGCCACGTTTTGACTAGTCTAACATTTTGCATAAAAACAGCAACAACAACAAAGCCTTTGTCTCAAGCACGTCGAGGAAGGATAGATATAAAATACAAACTGTGTTTCATATCCATAGGAATGGCTGGTTTTGATGCTGGCTCGTCAAGCCTATCACAACCCTCTTCCTTTACCCGAGCTAGGAACCGGCTATACCTAGAAAGGCATAGGCGGAGTTCTAGTCTAACATTTTGCATGAGAAATAAAAGAACAGTCATAACGACATACATTCTTGTGATCAGTATCATGATCATAGTCCCTGGCCGCAACAATGTATTCAGCACCGGTCTTGTTCCAGGGGATTTCATTATGCTCCCTTGGGAATAAGATACTAAATATTAGCATACCATCCTGATTAACAACTTTGAAGAACACGACATGATTTTCATACTCGATTCTGAACAATGTAACCTCCTTTTCACCAAACATAATTGTGTTAGAGTCCTTCATCTCAAAATCGCTTCTCCATCCCTGATGTAGGTCAGGATACCTAAACATACAGGTCTGCACCCAAAATACAGAGATATATTAAAACATAATATATATACAATCCCATAAAATATGTCATCTCTTCATATCAGAAAGCATGTGAAGCACTTGACTAGAGGGCATACCAAGTCCATATCAGTTAATGGGTCGTTAATTGCTACGAGCTCTAGATTTTGGCTGTCCAAAGCGATTTTAATCATGGTCATTGCAATACTTCCATAGCCTGATGAATACCAGCACAAATACATAAAACGCTGAGAAATCACTGTAGTTTCACCAATTACACCAGAAATATGACACTAGTCTTTGGAAACTTACCGTTTATTCCTATTTTAATCTTGGCCTTTGCTGCGTCCATAAAATTCAAACAAAAAATTGCAGGGTGAGAATTAGAATCAGAGTGGAAGTTACGAGGTCATTGGACATGTGAGCAGTATGAGATCGAGCTAAATGGATGAGATAAAGTTATGTACTAGAAGGTAATGTTAAGAAATGAGAAGATAGCTTTAGCTGATCTGTGGCCTACGAAGGCAAATCATAAGTACTTAGTCACTAACCCCGGTTCTGTGGTCCATCGGGTCTAGCTTTGTCTGTCCTCTGGAAAGCAGTCCCCCTCTGAAAGTTGACAGGTACACAGTTAAGCAATTCAAATAGAGATCTAAAGAAAACTTCCACTTACCAGATTACCAGTCGTAGGAGACGTGGAACTTAGTACAGGCGAAACCAAAATCTCCTTGAGTACTCGTAACAACTTAGTACCTATAACAAGAGAATGATAACAAAAGGGTAAACTCAGAGAAATATCCACCAAATAACTAACATTCCAGACAACAAAAATCATCTCACCTTTCTTATCATGCACACGAACGACTACAACATCTAAATGTTGTGGATCATTGCGGCCCTCATTGAACTTGGGGTCTCCATAAAACGTCACATCTGATTCCCATCGGCATTGGCCATCCATGCTTTCCAGTACCAGCAGGTCTCCCATATGAACCGGCGGAAGGGAAGGAAATCTCAAATGCACAACGGATCCTGATTCCTTAAGATCTTGGACAACTGCCTCGTAGACAATATTTCTACCTGACCTACAGAATCTCATGCATTTCCCAACCCAACCATCTTGATCTTTGTAACTTGGCATGCACGTAGTACAGCGATGGACTACAAGCAAAAGGAAAACGTGAGGTAGTTTAAGCAAGAACGTATTAGACGAATTAACGAAACCCAGATGAAAAAATCAACATGCTTATTAGATGTTAATTCAAGAAGCCACGATGAAGACAATTTTCTAAGAAGGTGAGTCTGATACTCCAGACTGGCATGCGCTACAAAGATGAACTAGTAGAAAGACATGAGGCGAGTTTGAGCAAGAACCATCAAACGAATTGCAAATGATAAAATCGACATGCTGGGGCATGGAATAGAGCCACGATCAAGACCAAGATCATCAGAAAGAAGGTGACAGACAATCCTGTCCCGCACGACCAAGACCAAGAACCAGCATGGACTAGGAAAGCGTAGAAAGACGTGAGGTAAGGCTGCGCAAGAACCCATGACACGAATCGGCACGCTTAGATATCAATTCAGGAAGCCACAAACCCACGGCCAAGGAAAAGATTATCAAGAAACAAAGCGAGAACCTAACCTTCGCTGTCCAATGCACGAACGCCAACGCGAAGCTGGTCCTCAGGCACTTCAACCACTGAGTCCACGCGGCAATAGAATCTATAACCCTGCCCCTCTAGAACGATCGATTCGCCCACTGAAAGGTCTGGGACAAGCTTCCTCGCGACCTCAAACTCGACCAAAACCTCCTGCTGTAACCTCTTCAGTGACACCGAGACACAATCAAAGTGCGGCAAGAACACGCGGATGCGCTGCCCCTTCATGCCCTCCGAGAAGGAGGACGGCGCCACCATGGCGCTCGAACTCGCGCTCGCTGGAGAGTCGCTGGACATTGTGTGCGTGCGGCAAGAAAGAGCGAGTTCTTGAAGGGAGAGGCCGAAGGTGCTTGTGATCGAGCAGTGGAATCAAAAGACTTATATAAGCCAATGCGAGGACTCGACAAGTCATTTGGGCCGGACTCAAATTGACCCGGGATTATCAGAGAAACATACGCCCCCTCTCCTCTGAAACCACCCAAACAGAGGGTAAATTACGTTTTTTCAGTTAATAAAGTGTATTTAATTTACAAAATATAAAACGAAAACGAATGCAACCAATGCAAAAAATAAAGAAAAAAAAACAGGCGGCAAACCAACCGGACAAGAGAAGGATTCAAATGCAGAAAAAAAAGAGGAAAGGAAAAACGGAAAACGAAGCGAAGCACCAACCTGTCGTTGGTGGTAGCCAACCCCACTCCAATCCAGTTCCTCCGGCGACCTCCTGCCGTGATCGGGGTTGGGATGACCCCGCATCTTCTCTCCTCCGAGAGTTGAGCCCTAACTTCTCTTCACCTTCTCCGGTGACTACATGGCGGCTTCGGTGTAGCTCGCGGAGGGGTTGACGGAGACGGGGGAGGCTGCCCCTTCGTTGGGGCCTTCACCCGCGGCCACCGGGATGTGTGCTTGACGGCGGGCCGCTCACGAGTGGCCGCCATGGAGGATCACGCTCTCCGTATCCGTTCTATCAGTGCCCGAGTATTTGGTGACTTTGGTCTGGTTGCGCAATTCAGGCTCAGGTCGGACTCTGAAACGTGAAACCGGTCGGGTCCAACCGTAGCCAACGGAAGACAACGACGGGGCAGGGGTAAAATTGTCCATTTCACTTCAGTCCCGGAGAATGCGAAACAGGTTGAAATTTGAAAATGAGGACAAACTCATGAAACTCGTATTTTCAAGTGTAGCCGGTCTAATCTAACATAAATTACTCCCATGTTTGGCGATTTAGTTTAATAGTTTTTGGCATCTCTAATCAGAAAAAATGATGTATTGTACTAAATTCATTTTGGTTCAACTTAGCTTATTCGCTAGCTACTTGAGATTTGAGAAGCTGAAACGGCTCACCAGTATTACAGCCGAGCATCCATGAAAAAAAGAATCATTTAATTCATTTGTGCCCTTTGAAATTCGGATAAAATTTTGATTTTTTTTACCAAAATCCCTGTGTGTGACCTAGTTGTAAAATGTTTTCTATATGCACTTTTGCTGACAATTTGCAAAGCTTCTTCGCAAGCGTTGATTTGGTATACTTTGTATTTGGTTTAATTCATTTAAGTTGAAAATTCGGATCCCTAGGCTTCAAAACATTGTGCAAAAAGATGGCTATCGTTGTACCTTTGATGACACCGGTGGTGTCAAAATACTATGGTTTATGTTGTGTTATTAATTTTCAATCTTATCGCAAAGGAGTGCGCTCATTAGTAGGTGAAAATACAGTAAGATTTCCTCATTATGAACGCTACCTATTCTTGAGGCTATTGCGTCAGTAATAAAGTTATATTAAAACTTGCATGTCCTGCTGATATTAATGTTAAAAAATAAAGTACTTTGGGAAATAGGGTTTGGGATATAGAATGGGAAATGAAGTGAGACATCTCAACTCTCTATTTCCTTAGCGATGGTTTCCCAATTCCTAACTCACACTCACACCCCCATATCTCATTTGCCAAACACGAGCTCAAGAGCATATGGTTGTATTAGACTAAGCCTTGACGCCTCGATGACTCTCCTCAAGGTGTACATTGTTGAATTGAATTAATGTTTTGATGCTTCACTTTTTTCTTCATTTCATTCATTACTCTTTTTCTACCCCCTCAGAAAAGTAATAACAAGTAACAATAAGAACAACAAAAAACAAAAAATCACAGTAACAACTGTGAATTAAGCAACATCCTAAAGTACCACTTGCCTCCAAAAGACTAAGTTGTGTTCTAGCGAGCACTGGACAATGAAGCAACAGTAACAATGATAAAATGACATACCGAGTGTAAGTTTCAGTTGCCATGCAAACCAATTCAGACATTGGTGGCAACTGGTATGCGGTATTCAAAAAGAATTACAGCAGAAGCACAAAACCTCCCATGACACGTAACTGGATTGATAACATAACTTTTGGCAGCTAGGCACTCAGAGTTGGGGTGACCGGGTGACCAAACATAATGAATCTTCAAGTTAACCATCCGAAGATCACAGCATAACAAAATGACAGTTTCGGTGCTGAAAACTTGAGGTACTCAGATCAAGCATCAAAATTCATTCAAATTAAAACTAAGATATAGGTGGAATGTGCTCTAATCTTCCTCCTCGCCCTCGTTCTCGGCAATGTTGAAGTATCGGAGCTCATAGACATTGCGATCCTTGTTCGCAGCAATCACACGTAGCCAGTCACGCACGTTGTGCTTCTTCAAGTACTTCTTAGTCAAGTACTTCAGGTACCTGATATTAAAATATCAATCTGATCAGATTAAAACTAAAACAAAAAAATTATGAACACGTACACAGGATGGCCAAAATATCAATCAATCTAAGACAATGAAAGAAGTCTCATGAAGAGTCCTTTTGAGTCTATTGATCAGTAACATAACAGGTATCTCTGTTAGAAGAGTTGTCTGTTTAACGCTTGAAAATACACTGAATATGGTTGAGCATCATACTAATACGGGTACACCATGTAACTACTCCCTCTGTTCTAAATTAAATGACGTTTACAGCAACTAATTTAGTTCAATTTGAACTATATTTTATCCTAAACGTCATTTATTTCAAAAGTACTTATTGTTTAGCGAAAAATAAATTAAAATTGATGTTTGCACTCAACATCATAAACCCCTAAAGAAATTGCAATCAGAAGTAAAAGTAGCCAATTAACTGCTGTTTTCAGTTCGAAGCTAAACAAAGTCGAAACGGAATGCGCCACAGTTCCATAAGGTTTGCAGTAATTGGTAAATTCTAATGCACAGTAAAGCTACCAAATCAGAACACGTCATGTGGTTGTCAATCACATAGCAGAACTGCAAAATGGACGAATCCAAGTTCATAAGTAGCACCGGCATTGCATTACGACGAACATATAGAACATAAACTACACAGGTCTACGCACTGTTAATCACAACGTGAGACACGGACTGAAGCACGCGGGCGTCGTATACCTCTTAGAGAACGACCCATCGGAGGTGACGGTGACCTTGGTCTTCTCGCGGGAGACGGTGACGGAGTCACCGAGATTCCCGGCCTTGCCGCCGGCAACCTTGATGCGCTCCTGTAAGAACTTCTCCAACGACGCGATGTCCATGATCTTGTCCTCCACGGGCTTGGCGCAGTCGATCACGAACGTGACCGAACCCTTCTTCTTGGGGCCGCCCTTCGCCGCCGCCGCCGCGCCGCGCGCCATCTCCTCCTTCTTCCTCCTTCCTCGGCTGGTGCTCGGTTAGGCCGTGAGTGGCGGCGCGAAAGAGACTAGGGTTTTGCGAACGGGGAGGCGCGCGGTGGCTTGCGACCTTTATACAGAATACATGGGCTGCCATTCTTGCACGACAAGTTAGCGGACCTATTTAGTGGGCTGAGTTATTCAGTTGGATCGGTTCTTGGGATGACGAGCGAACATATGGGCTTCTTTGCGGCAAATGCTAGGCCGTTGCTTGCGTCTTGTTGGGCCGTAACATCTCTCTTTTTTTTCCCTTCCGGGCTCAGAAACTGAAACAAATGTATGCCCCTAAATTGTTGCAGAGTATCTCGCCGGGTGGGTGTGCATGTGTTTATATATGAAAGTGCATGCCTATACTGATCGTCTCTATTGTCCGCATTTTTTAAAAAAATTGATGTTATAATATTAATGATAAGATTAGCGACCTTTTTCAATATTGCTTACAAATGGGCAACAATATTTAGTGTATCTGGTTAAATATCCACCTGTGGGTAGTGTGTCTGTAGGAAATTATGTTATCGGTACATTATTAAACCGTAGGAAAAACACCAACTCATATTAGAAAATTGTCTGCTACTCAAAAAGAAAATAAAGCTAAAGACCATTCGATGAAAACAGCAGCGAAAGATCAATTATGTTATTATCAAGTTCTGGAGCATGATCACAAATACGTATAGAAATAACCCTTTCTTATGCTCCCTCCGTTCTAAAATAAATGACGTTTAGAACAAGAAATCTAGGTTATTTTAAACTAAATTAGCTATTCTAAACGTCATTTATTTCAGAACAGGGGTACTATACAATATGTAAAGCCTTCGACACTTAGTAGGTCGTTTATACATTTTTCGGACTCCAGCGATGTAGAGTCACCCACTGAATTTCTATTCTTGCAGTAGTACCAGCTGCTGAGTGAGTGATCGTTGGCTTCGATGCGACAGCAGCTGTGGTGTCACGCTTAACACCATCCACGGTTCGATGCTGTTCAGTTCTGATGCTTCCCATCGATCGTTCCATCTCTCGTTTCACTCTATTCTTCTGACCGGCCACAGAGTACCCTACCGTCCATTACTTCAGAAAGTCGCATACACCACCGAAGTCTTTTATTCAAACGGCAAGATGTATCGTTCTTCTCTGGCCATGCAAGAAACAGTGCATGTACAAATGTACAATCTCCTTCAGTTTTCAGGTCTTCAACTTCAAGTGCACTTCACAAGTTGCCCATCGATCAGGTACATAGTGTAGCCTTTCTTTTCGAGGACGCAGCAGTTGCACGCAGGTTCCAGGTGCTGGGCGCCGGTGAGCTTGCACGTCATGTACGCCGCATTCAGACAGACAGCGGCGCAGAAACCTCCCCTTCATGCAGCAGCCATTCACCATGAACCCAGCCATCATCCAGCTGAGAAAGCCAATCATGCATGGCGATCAAGAGAGAGGATATAGAACGAGAAGGTAGGCAGAGTAGAGAGTCGAAGCTGCTTTACCAAGTACGACCGCGCAGAATGAGACAACACCAAGTGAAGGAGCGGCCAGGTAACAGAATGCGAGCGCCCCACTGCCTTACGTTTCCCCATTACATTTTTTCCTGAAGATTTAGATATTTTTCTATTTACGCTCAGGGACTTAGATATTTATAACTTTGTGTTCTTTATCTGTATTACTCTTACAGTTTGTTTGAAGAAAAGAATGTGGAGGTCATTACTTGTGTAGTCATCGTCAAGCTTGGAATTCGGAAGCCAACCACGTTCTGAAGCATCCGTGTTCTTGTTGATTTCCACATCACGACCGCGCACATTCATGGCGACATACAGAAGGGACAGTACTGTTGCAACAAGGATGCCACTCTCGCGGCACTTACACTTACTCAATCCAAACTGAAGCTAGAAACCAAATCGGCTGGGGTATTAAGCCCCGTCGCACTTGTAGGTGCTGCCGTTCTGCATGTGAAGCACGCAGTCCTTGCCGTCCTTGGGCGCGCAGGTGCAGGCGCAGCCATCCAGGTGCTTGTCGGGGTAGTTCTCGCAGGTGATGTACCCGCCCATGACGCACCCGATGGGCTCGCAATCCTTCGCCTTGGCGCCTCCAACCTCGCCGAATACGACGAGCCCTGAGAGACGATCCACAGGTAATTAGAACGCTAGCTACTTAGAATAAAACGAACACGCGTGGCCAGGGCCTTCTCGTCAAGGGCGACGCAAAGCTATGGTTGGTGCACATACCGGAGAGGAGGAGGATGACGGTGAGCGAGAGCTTCATGGAGGCAGCCATGGTTGCGCTAGCTAGCTGTGTGATTTTTAATTTATTCTGAGTCGGTGAGATGCCAGTTCTTCGCGATCGGGATCTGTATATAGAGATGCATCTGTCAGGGAACATTTAATGGACTATATATTAATATGAGTAAAATTCATCAGAGTGATATGAACTTGCCTAGCCATAGCATCTAGGTTCACAAAATACTATTTTATATTTTTAGTTTTATCACCTAGATGCATTAACTTGTCTATCCATATTAAATGGTTAAATATTTCTTTTACAATTATAGACGCATAGACTTTTTAACTGGTGCGCTACAATAGTAGTACCCTTTCATCGAATATTTAAATCTAAAATAAAAATTCATCGTTTCTTGCTGAAGAGAAGTATCGAGTGTTTGGGTTCGTGTAGAAGATGTTGTTGTCCCCATTTCGAACATCGTTATGCGAATGCGAGCTTGTCCCAGGGATCCTTACTTTGTTGCGCTATTTGAAATCTAAGGTGATGTAGGGTAATATAACGTGTGAAAAGGTGAAGAAGCCTATAGGGTTGGCTGCAGTCTCAGCCTCTCTAAAGAGAGCAGTGACTCCAATAATTTTCTCTTGTTAGTGTTACTCGATCAGACAAAGAGAGAGAAAGGTGTCAGGTATAATGCACATGTCACAACCACAATGGTTCGCGTCACATTGATGAAGAGATATGGACCTGCGGTGCGTAACTTAGAAAACTCATGCCTTTATAACTGCAAAAAACTTTATATATCCAAATAACATGGATGAACAAGTTCACAGAGCTAGAAATATAAAATAAATGTTAATGAACCTAAATGATACAACTATACAAGTTCATTTACCTCTAGTGTATTTTACTCTATTCGTATGTACATATTGTCATGTATATTGAAAGTGTATTTAGTGAGTAAGATAAATTGTCATTTATATCAAAAGTATATTTAGTAGACTATATATTTATTATAGACCATCATGTATTAAAATGTATATTTGATAGGCTAGAAAATTTTATTATAGATTTATATGTAGATCAAAAGTATATAATATATTTGGTAGGCTATATATTTGTAGTATAGATGGTGATGTATGTCAGAAGTATTTTTGGTAGGATAGATAGACTACCATTTATATCGAGAGTATATCTATTAGATTATATATTTTTATATTATAGACTATCATGTATTTTGTAAGTATATGTGCTAGGCTAGATCGATAGGATCTCATATAATCGGAAGTATATTTGATAGGCTAGTTATTTGTATTATAAATTTTCATATATATATATATATATATATATATATTATATCTGATAGGATTGATATTTGTATTCTAAATTGTCATGTATATCAGTAGTTTTTCCTCAAAGTCTAGGTTTTTATGGTGTTTCTCTACCTCTTGTACGCAACTGTAGCTAATAAATACAACAACAACAACAACCAATCCTTTATCCCAAGCATATTAAGAATTCCAAGAATAGAAATCTTGAGAATTCGGGATAAATATTAGTGAAAAGATAATTCAAATAACAGCTTATGTGAATTACCTTAATTGTGGGTTATTTAAGTAAATTTGGAAAGTAGTAATTATTTTATAAATTTCTATAATTTTCTAGGAGGGTTATGATTTGTATTGTATTCAAGGGCAATTACTATTTTTAGAATTTCTTCAAAATTATTCTGTTTTTAGAAATGTATTTATATTATTCTATGGATGTGAGTCAGTCTATGGGTCTCTGGTCTATGTGGGCCAAGCCCATAGATGCTAATTTAGTGTATATGTTTGCAGCAGTGTTGAGGTAGAGCTGAATTGGTTGTTGACTAGACTGCCACACAAGCAAATTAACTGAGGTGGCTGCCACAAGTGCCATTTGGATGCTAGGCGTGCAAGTGTGTTTGAGTCTGCTGTGGTTGTGTTGACTATGTTGTTGTAGGTGTGCAGAAGCTAAAAGTAAACCTATCCCTTTGGTTTGCATTGGACTGCTGTGTCGTGGCAACTGATACATATCAGTTAAGTTTATGGCAGATTAACAGTTTTATCTGGTATCTTTGAGGCAACAGATTATCTTGAGCAGGCTGAGTATAACACTGGCAATCCTGAACATGACTTGAAAAACAATCATTGGTCAATTGCTTTATAATCCCAAGTTAAGAACTGCATGTCCATTACCTTTTGATGAATCAGAACTCTAGCAAGGTGAAAATGGCCTGAGCAATGAAGGACATTCTGAAGCAGTTTAGAAATATTTGGTTGATGCCACGTTTTCGATGTTTCTAATTCATATCGTGCCTATCTAGAGACCTTACAATATTAATTATTTTCCTTAGTGCCATTACGGATTGTGTTGGTTGTGAGCAGTGGTGGATCCAATGGGCAGCAGGGGGGCTCGAGACCCTCCTCTGCCCGTTGGACAGTAGAGCCCATAAAAAGCATCTTCTTGATTTTTTCAGCTATGGAAATAGATTGGTGGGAAGGGCAATATGTTGAAGAAGACCTGTTCGTGGAAGAGCCGCGAGCGGCGGCCGATAGCGTGTGACTGCGGGAGAGAGCGAGCGGGGAGCATGGGGCTGCAGCCACCGACAGACGATATGTGACGGGCGTGTGCAAGCGGCAAGCACGCGGGCAGAAAGCCAATCTGCTTGTGAAACAGTTAGATGAAAATTAATAGTTTAGCTCATTGGTATACTATGAAATTTAATCTGATTCAAATACATCATATCTTCTTGTCAGGACAATTTGAGCAGAAAGCTCATATCACTAAAGGAAACGACGAATAGGGTGTCGGTTTATCTATATGCGTCGGGCCCGACGCATTTAACACGTCTAGGGGTGTCGGTTTAAGCGAAGCGACACCCATAAATTAGAGGCGTCGGTTTTTCTCGATCCAACCAATGCACATATTAAATGCGTCGGCCAAACCGATGTTTATGTGAAATGTGTCGGCTAAACCGACGCTCATACGGCGGGTCCGGCTGGCTCACGCTCTAAGAGCGTCGGCCCTGGCAAAACCGACGCTCTTAAGCGGGCCCCACTCGAAACCTAATCCATTCGCCTCTTCTCTTCTCCTCATTCTCCCCGTCGCCCGCGCGCCTTCTCGCCCACGCCCCCGCCCGCCGCCGTCGCCAGCCCCCCGCCGCCTCGCCGGCGCTGCTGCCCGTCGGAGTCCCCTCCGCCTCCCCGTTCGGCCCCCCATCCGCCCCCCTGTCCGGCGCCCCCATCCGCCTCGGCCGCCGGCGCCCCCGGCGCCACAGTCCGCCTCGCCCGCCGCCTCGCCGGCGCCCCTGCCCATCGATCGGCCGGCGTCCCCTCCGCCTTCCCCGTCCGGCCCCCCGTCCGCCCCCTATCCGGCGCCCCCATCCACCCCTGCATCAGCGCCTCCTTGCGGCCGGCACCCCCGTCATCCCGACCACTTTCATCCGGTTCAACTCTAAGTGAAGGTAAAATATTAGGTGTATTGCAAATACGTGATTAGAGTTGAATGTGATTAGAGTTGAATGTTATATTATATAGTTGCTAACTCGTGAAAGTAATGCTTATCATATCATGTGATTAGAGTTAACTCGTGTATGTGATTCATATTATATAGTTGCTAACTCGTGAATGTGATTCATATCCATTATGCTATATGAATTGAATGTGATTCATATCATATCATATTGTGTGAAGTTGAATGTTCAAGCTTATATTATGTGATTACTTCTTTTAGATATGAATTAAAAAGGCTTATAATTTTTTCATCTAAATGGATTAAAAGTTCGTATCATGCATGTGATTGCTTCTTTTTGGCATTTGCGATCTGATGACTAATTATATGTTTGTAATATAGTAAATATCTTTATAATTTTGGTAGCTTTAGAGGACTGTAGTGAAAGATGATTGTAGTTGTGAAGTATGCGTTAAGACGAGCAGAAATGCATACGGGGACAATGAGGACGACCAATTAACCACGCCTACACGGTGAATCCGGTCTTAGAACTTTCAACTCTGACCAACTTTCCTCCTCTGTCTTGTTCTTTCCTCTCTCGTAAATGATTGAAAAATGAAAATGAGCAACGTAACCTATAGAATTTGCGTACCCGTTTCGAATCGGCACGTATCATATGCTATTGGCATGTGAGACGTGAAGGTTCGAAATTGTCCCTTTCTGGACAATCTGGGAGTGGATCGGGTAGGGGGGGCAACAACAGCAACAGACATAGATGTTACTGCAACAACAATAACAACAGACACAGATGCTGCAGCAACAGATGCATTACTTGTATATGTCTCAGGTAAAATATAATTTTCGTATTTAAAAATATTATTTGATTTACAAATATTTCTACTCAAGATATCACAACTAATTTAATTGATGCAGTTCATGGGTCAAGGTAGCTCTAGTTCTCAGTTTGGTCCGCCGCAGCAACCTTACCTCGACATGATGCCTCGACCAATGCAGCCAAAAATACAGATTGGCTCCTCCTCACAGGTAAAACTGCTTATCTTATTGACTTGAGTTATATAATGCAATATCGTAACCATTTGTGTTACAGGGTTCCGAGAGTGGTCAACCATGTGTTCCACAACCTTACGGATCCATGTCACTGTTGACTTCTGGATTGCAGCTAAATAATCCAGGTAAACTGTAATTTTTGCATTTGACCACTTTATTCGATTTCAAAATGATTCTAATTATAATCTAACAACTTGAAGCAGTTTTCTCACCGATGCCTTTCCCTCCGATGCAGATTCACCCATCATAAGTTGGAGACGCAGCGGTATGTATCACTTGTATACTTGTTACAATATTTTCATTATAACATCATATATTAATTAGCACAATATTAAGAAGAAAAGGGAAATACTAGCAGAGATATGAAGTGAAAAAGGGAACAAGTAGAGAGCGAGAGAGGCAGAGATAGATAGAGAGGGAGAGTAAGACATAGAGAGAGAGGGGTACATAGAGAGAGAAAAGAAGTGATAGATAGAGAGAAGAGAAATATATATAGAGAGAGAGGAAGAGATAGAGAGAAAAGAAGATATAGATAGAGAGGGAGCTAGAGAGAAAGAGGGAGAGGAGAAGAGATAGAGAGAGTGGGAGAGCGAGTGAGGGCGAGGTAGTTAGGGAGAGTGAGTGGAAATACGGCAACGTTGATAAGTTTTAGTTCAAACCAACATGCTTCTCTTTTTTAAAGTTATGTTATTAAGTTAGTCGAAGTTAACATTTTACATTATTAAGTTTCTATTTTATTTGTTTATCGCAGGGATCTCGTCATGGAACTCCCGAAGGTGTTGATGCTTTCTTTAACATCAACGACGGAGGTGCGAGTGGAGGAGATAGGAGTGCAGGACGTGCGAGTGGAGGCTCCCACGACGACATTTTAATTTCGTTTACTCATTTTCGTACTGTTGTGCTTGTGTTTGAAACGTTTGAAAACTTGTGTATGATGCTATGTTTGAAATGTTGTTGAATTATATTTGTTCTGCTATATATATTGCTGTTTTATGTGTAAAATGGAGGCCCCCATCCGGGGAAGGAGAGGAATTAAGCAGTTTTTTTTAAAAAAACACGTTATGTGCGTCGGTCTCCTCAAAACCGACCCACTTAAGTGGATTATATGTGTCGTTTCCTACAGGACCGACGCACACAAATGCGCTCGGTGCGTTCGCCACGTGTCGCTTTATGTGCGTCGGTCCTTTAGAAACCGACGCATATAAGTGACTTAAGTGGGTCGATTCTCTGGGCCGACGCATTTAATCCTAAGTGCGTCGGCTGAGAGAAACCGACGCACATACACCCTAAATGCGTCGGCTCCGACGCACTTAGATAGTAAAGGTGTCCAATATATTTCGTCGGCTAAGTGCGTCGGTTGACCGACGCCTTTATCTTATGTGTGTCGGTTTCTGTAGCCAACCGACGCTCATATGGCGGACGCCCTATTGACGAATTCATGTAGTGTATCTATTATTTATTTTTAGAATAAAATTAGTATGTGTCTTTGCTATTTCATATTGTCCTTTGTTATTAATTTGTAGATTTCCAATATATTCAAAGTGACATTGTTCAAATATTTTTCATGTTCAACCAATATCATGTTCAGCCCCCATATAATTTCTGTCTAGATCTGCCACTGGTTGTGCGAAGTGTTGATTATGGGGAAAGCACCAAGTTCTTGGTCTTGGAACTGCGCTGAAAATTCTCTTCTCGGTTGATGGAGATAGCTATTTAAATCAGCAGGTAACGTGTTTGTTTTTTTCGGTTTCTGCAATGCAACGGTATTTGTGTTGGATGCTGTACGTTTTTCAGTCGTGCATGGTTCTGTTTGATTTATAGGCTGTCTTCATTGATTTAGGCCCTGTTTGGCACGGCTTAAACTTGTTAAAAAAGCAACTTGTCTGAAAAGCTGGTAAACAGCAGCTTAAACTTATATCCTGCTTTTAGTTCATTCTGAGAAGCAGCTGAACTAATAAGCTGCTGGAGAAGCTGACTGTTTGGTACACCCGCAGCTTATTTTTATAAAAAAGCTGGTTTAGAAGCTGTGCCAAACAGGCCCTTAGAAATCGTTGGTTACTTTGTATTTAATAAAGCAGGCTTTCTCAAGTTAGATTTAAGATGAGAACAAAACTCAATTATGCCTTGTTTAATTAAATGAAATGACTGTTATCTTTCTAAGACCACCATGAAATGTAACCTTTGAAACCATTCGGGATGTTCTCTTTGTGGCTGTTAGGCTAATAAATGTTCCATCTTGGCAATTATTCAGCTGCATGCAGCTGCAGTGGAACGAGGTCATCGCAATGTTTAATCTATTGAATAGGCTGTCAGGATCTGTCAAATTTGTACATGAAAAAGGATCATCAATTGATAAAGTCATCAAACAATAGCCGTACACTATCCAAAATGTGCTTCCAAGCTGAATTTTAAGCTGATACTCTCTCCGTTTCGAATTATTTGACATTGGTTAGTTCAATTTTAAACTAGCAAAATTCAAATAATTCGAAACAGATGGAGTAGTATTTTCTTTCTCCTCACTGGATCAGTTTCATTTGATGCTTATGCTTTCATGTTTTTTAAACTTGCATTATTCACTTTTCGTGCAGGCCTTCCAGTGAGATGTAACAGTACAACATGTATTTGCACCAAACTCCATACCAGAAGATTAGCATGTGCATGCTGGGAGCAATTTCCTCGATGATTTTGTTGTAGCCGTATACGAGTGATCCAAGACAGTTTACCTAGTTCTCTTGCCCCCTTCTGCCCCATTGAATCTTCCATGTGCATAGCGCCTCCGTTAGTAATGGATATCACTGCTTGCGCATCCTCCATGATGGAAGGATGATCGCTAACGTTTTCTTCACTTTTCTTGTACTAACATCCAAAAGATCTCGTTCAATTTCAACGACTAGAATGTTTTATTCGGTAATCGACTTTTATGTGCAGCATTGTCAAGTTCATATAGCTAAACACTTGCCTGTTATACGTACGTAGAGATAAAAAAAAAGACTGAACATTACGTATTCATGTACAGTACTGGACAAGATGCTCGGTCAATCTTCTGTATGTGAACTGTAAATCAAAAGTCGGGCGTCCCCATCTGTATCACGCTGCCTCAACGAGAAGTCCATGCATGCCCCACCACCGGCAGCATGGCAATGAGGTTGGCCGTGTCCCAGAGAAGCTAGTGGGTTGCACAGTGTTCAGTCATGGAGCAGAAGGCTTCCTTGTACATGGCTACTTTTGCACAGATATGACTCACTTTTGTACAGAACTATGAGATGCTTGTCACATCTATCTGTAGCAGAGCGATCACGCTGTTGTCTGCCTGTCGAGTGTGGTGCTAGTAGCAATGGCAAAAGGCTGTTCCCAACGATCCCTTCGTATACATAAAAAAATGGGTTAGGTTCCAATGGTATCCCAGAACAGTAGCCCGTTCCATAAGCCGCGCGCAGCAGGATCAGTGAGGCAGGCAGCGACCTGGTGACCGGACGACGCCAGAACCAGAACTTCGCCGGTGCATGGCCGGCGACCGCGCGCGCCCAGCGCTTCTCCGGCTCCGGCACTGTCACAAGCAGCCTGCTATCCATCTCCAGCTGCTCCTAGCATACGTGGCGTAAGTGTACGTTCACGGAACTCTGCCCGCGTCAAGCGGATTACTTAATTAGTATAGTAAACATTTAAAAATTCTATTGATAGATCCTTTGGACCCCAGGTCGGCAGCATCATGGGTGGCGACGTTCGTTTCTGACGGTGAACTACTCACTGGCTCGTGCTTTGGTTGGGCTCGTGACAGTGACAAGCCGCGCGAAGTGACAGTTCGTATGCCAGAAACCAGTATTCTATGGAGCGCCAACCAAAACGGCGACGTTGGGACAGCAGCCTACACGGCTTGTTCGGTTCCTTTTGGGGATATTTTTCTTAGCACACGGTTCTCGATCTAGCTTGGTAGGGTAACGTGATTAGGGTCCAGATACCCTTGGAGCTGGAGCTCATGGCTTCGTGCAGAGAATAATACGTGGAGCCTCCACCACCGTAGGTGTTTTTTTTCTTCTTTCACATGGATCTCTTGATCCGTGCAGTAATCCGACCTGTGCAGCAGTTTGTTAGTGCTGCCAGCAAGTTGCGAAGATCCCTTCTCCTCAGCGTCATCACGTACTTAAAGTGATTCATTTAAGATATTTGCATATGGAAATTTCGCACGGCCTTTTCTTTTCCTGTTTCTTTGTCTTGAACCCGAGGATGTGATGGATCAGTGACGGCATCTCGTGTCACGGCACCATGAACCGAGAGGAATTTCTCGGGACTTATGTGCGAGCACACCCACGAACAAGTGTGGTCGGAGACGCTAGCGAGGACACTGACTCAGCGCGTCCATGTGGTCGGTATGTAGTGTCCCTGTCAACATTCTGTCTTGGTTCGTGCAAAGATCGACATGCATGGAAACTAGTGGTACAGTTGATTATAGACCACGGACTGTATGAGTATCTAGTATTACATATTTCAGTAGTATACATCATTTTGTACGTGAACAAATAATAAAATCGAAGGTTTTACAAATGTAACGAATCAAACACTTACTACTAATCTCGTCTCGTATCAGATGATCAACAGCTAGTTATCATTGTTGCAGACCAGTTCATCTCCGATAGGATAGGGTAGGAATGGACCGGACCGTATGGGTGATTCAGCTAGGCATTCAGTTCAGGGACACTGGTGTTGGGGTCGTAGGTGCAGCCAGAACGCCCTGCAGACGCCTTGCTCACCAGTCACCACGACCACGACTCTGCTAACTGAAACCAGCAGACGGCCGTTGGTCCTGCGCGCACCGTCGCCTGCCCACGGAGCTGATGCCGCTGCCTCCCCTTTCAGAGGCCTCGTCGCGTCCGAGCCGTCCGGTGCCGACATCACAAGGAACCAGGACGATAAGCAGCTTCACCACCGTAGTTTCTGCCTTGAGAACGCCTGCCATCGTCGCTTACACCTATGCTTCTTCTCGCAGTGCAGCAGTTGAACAAACGGATCAGCTAGAGAAGATCAATGCGATGGCGCTTTTGTCCGAATTCGGAAGCAGTTAACTATGACTACTGCTAGTGGTTGATGGCGATCAGTAGCTCAGATTCTGAAACGGAGACACGGACGCACAAAAGCTGCGAGCTTAGTGTGCATATAAATCCGCGAGAGACCAGGCCACCGTGTCAGGTGAAGCCTGCGCGTTGCATGCAAATTGCACTGAAGTTTCTCGCGAGTTTTGCTCGATGTCAACCCCAGTGCTGGGGAAATGTCAAACGGGAAATCGGCCCGTACTGCTGAAGAACGAGATAGCTCCTAGCTTCTGTTAGGATGTCACCCAACTCTCTGCCATTATTTTCTACACGGAGGTACGTGGATAAGTGCATTTCACTGCACCACGTCGTAGGAGGTGTCCTGCGTTGCACGACGATGCCGCGCGCGGACGTAGTCGTAGCCAGGTATCCAATTTCCGATACCAAGTGAGGCAACCCTCGTATGAAGTTTTCAGCGGCAGGTTCAGCGCGATTTCGCCGAGGTTTTTTTATCAACAATCCAGGCAAAATCGCGTGAATTTTCTACTAGCAAGCATACCAGAAACTAGTAGGATTAAGCGATTCCAGTTCCGCTGAGAATGGCATTTTACCACGCTTCTGCTTAACCCTTGAACTGGCCGTAAGAAACCAGGAGTGCATGCACTCGTGCGGTACGTGCCCAGCCACTGACCTCCGTGTGGTCTTCACGGACATGTGCTCCGACTGACCGACCGACCGACCGGCCGGGTGCACGGCGTGTGCACGCGCAGTTGCACGGAGCCCGGCTGCGCCTGGCGCGTCTGGCTCGTGCAACCAGAACCAAATCAAGTAACTAACCCTGTGAGTACGACACGATGCACGAGCATCGATCACTTGCTCAAAGCCCGCCGGATCTTGAGAGAGAAAAGTCGCGACAGGTTTTCATAATTATCTACTACATATACCGGTCGTCGTCGTCGTGGTGCTGTCGAGCACAGCTACAAGCACAGTGCCTACTGCCTACGTACTGGTACTGTACCTATCTACTGCTGCATGTGCATGCAGTACACACTGACACCAGCAAGGCGTGGTATCCCTACGTACTCTTCGTTCAAACAAAGAACTGTATCCCGTCTCGTTGGTGCGCTGAAAAAAGGCCAGACAACGGGCCCACGCTTCAGTGACACCAAGACTATAGAGCCAGTAGCTTGACGCAAACATGGAGCCTGTCTACTCCATCTCAGTCGTACTGCTGCGTAAGAATACATGCTCACCTCGCCTGGCAGCTATAGTAGACAGCACCTATGGGCCATCGCAGCGGCATGCAGGGAAAACGCAGGGCTTGGTTTGATTTGACGCATGACGCTGACAGCCTCGCAGGCAGGAAAGCAGGGTCTCGCCGGGACCGGGGGCCGGCCGTCGACGAACCGTTACGCAGCGGCTGCCCACTTCCGTTGTGCCTGCCTGCGCTTTGATGCACGCCACGAGATCAAGCGAGGCGACCGCCGCGGCTGCTCCTCCTAGCCTCGTAGCCTTTCAGCGGCGAACAACGCCAAGCCATGATAAATCATGGGCGATAGATGGCTAGCCTATGGTGGGTGATGGAGGCGACGGCAGGTGAGGGCAGCCAGCCGGGGACCCTACTCCTCCGGCCGTAGGATGCTGGTCAAAGATTCGGTCGTGTTTTTTCGGGCTCGGGTTTGCTCACGAGGCGGGATACGGGTCGGGCTGGGCCCCTACCCTACCAGCGGTGATCCTGGTCTGCATGCACACACACGCCAGTCTAGTACTACTACTGTCTCTGCAGTCTGCTGCTGCTCCGCGCCAGCGCCATGCCATTGTCCCCGTCAGCTCATGTCATCCTCCTACGCATGCAGTAGTAGTCAGGCGCTCATACCAGCAGCGGAGCTCGATCGCAGAACGCAGGGAGAGACCGGAGGCGGACACGGACATCCTATCGCCATCGATCTCCTTCCTCCTCTGGTGCTCATCTTTTCCATGCAGGGTCAGGCCCTCTTATTGGTGATGCATCTCTTGGCGGCATCCCAACCAGTTTAAATGCTCCAACAGCACACGCACGTACTGTTCCACTTGTTTTATGACATGATCCTACCGGGCATGTTGTCATCCTGTTTTAGTAAGAGATCGTGTCAAAATCATACGCATGATGCCTTAAAACTGGTCCCGCACAGGCTCTTGAAATGTGAAACCCACCACACCAGTGACTAGACTCCAGAGCGCACTCGACCAGGCGTGGTCTGGTACTCTGATCTCTCTTGCTTGCCTGCCCAATGATGAGTTGATGACCGTGTAAGAATGGGCACTAGGGCAGCGGCATCACTTGCAAATCACATGGCGCGCGTACCACAGAACAGCAGTGAAAGGTCAGTGGAGCCACGCCATCACCAAGCTCCTTTGGTCCAGATCAACGGGGCCTGTACTTTGGTTGCGCGCCATTGATTGAAGTCGCTATGCTAACCACCCAGCACCGCGCGCGCGCACTGCCGGGTGCTGGCAAAAAGATCTGATGGATCGGACGGTCAAACGGCCCGTGGCGCCCCTCGCGCCGGCAGGGCAGGGACCATGCCCGCCCACGCGCGTCGACGCAGGCGCACGTCTGTCTCGCCTGGTCGCCGCTCGGATCCACCTCCTCCGCCGGTCGCCGGGCCGGTGCCGCGCGACCGACCCAGCTTCGTGGGGGACCTGGGGGTTCCAGCCTTTTTTTTTCGCGTCGCGTGATGAGACGGTGGTGATTGCACGGTTGAAGCGAAAGGCTATCGAAAAAACGAGTTCGCAGCCCTCTCGGTGCCGCGCACCACCGTACTCATGGTGCGTCGGAGACAATTAAAATTTTACTACTCTCAAGATTGAGCTTCACTAAAATACCACTCTTAATATGCGACACTCTAAAATATCATTATAATTCTCTCCAGTTTGCTCGTTTACCACTGTGATAGTATTTTAGTACTAACTGACCTTTTTAACACTAAAACAATTCTAAGTTGACAAAAATACCCTTGTGTGTTTTCAAAATATAAAAATATAACAGAAAATACAAAAATATAAATAAGCTAAAATATTTCAAAAAAATAATAATTGGAAAAATACAGAAAATAAAAAAACAGAAAATTTACACAGAAAAGTAGAGATTTTTCCAATTTTTTTTATTTTTTGAAATATTTTAGCTTATTTATATTTTTGTATTTTCTGTTATTTTTATATTTTTAAAACGTATAAGGGCATTTCTGTCAATTTAGAATTATTTGTGTTAAAAAGGTCAGTTGGTACTAAAATCCTATCACGGTGGTAAACGAGCAAACTGGGAAGAATTATAATGGTATTTTAGAGTGTCATATATTGGAAGTGATATTTTGGCGAAACACAATCTTGATGGTAGTAAAATTTCAATTGTCCCGGTCTGTCGTGGCCACCAGAAGCGACGCCGCCGCCGAGGGGAGTCGCGTGATGGCGCTAGATTTGATCAACGAGAGCGAAGGCGAGATGGTTAAGATCGATTTCACCACAGGAGTTTATCGGTTTCTTGTGTTTGGCTGCTGGATGGATTGGTTTGGTTCTTTGATCTGGGCGACCGGAGGTGCTGCGATGCACGAGAGCCTGAGCTGGTGCGCAAAACTCATCAGATATTTCCAGTTTTTAACGCCGGAGAGCGGAAGTAGCTGGGTGTTCACACGCCACAGAAATATCTTCTTTGGTTACGCTGTGGCGAAATATGTTTTCATCCGTTGTCCGCCGCTCGCCTGCGCGAGCTCGTACTTTTTTACCGCACGTAACACCCGGAGCCAGCCGTAAAGTGGTGAAAGTCTCTCTATTTTTACCGCTCTCATGCACGGTCGCCCAGGCACGGCCGTGCGAGGGGGCGAGTCAGAGATGACGCAGCGTTCCACGGTCAGGCAGCTACTGCAGAGGCGTGCATGCATGCATGCTACCCCTGCATGGAAAAGAGCAGAGCAGAGAGCAAGAGAGAGAGAGGGGGGGGGGGATGAGATGAGACGGCATGTGACCGCCGTGACTGTGCGCGGCGCCCAGGGAAGGGCTAGCTGTAACTTTCGACGCTAGCGCCGGGTAGTTTTTGGAGTAACAGCGGCGCATACGACAAAGGTGAGAGGTTCTCCAAGCACCTGTTGTGTGTGGCCTGGCATGGCCAGGTTGCCGTTGCCGCCCGCTCGCGAGGCGTCGCACGGCCAGGCGGAGCACACCACCCTCCCGCTCCCCGGTCGGGCACGTGAATCCGGTGCAGTTCTCCAAGCCGGAGCACATGCACGACCGTGGCGCGACGCGTCGGCGTCGCTCACGCTGCGTTCGTGGCGTCGTAACACGCCGCCGACGTGAGAGCGGAGCATCGGACGCCGCATCGGGTTTTGTCTTAGTACCATCTCCAAATCTGGCTCTGGCCACAAATCGCCCGGATTACGCAGTCCCTGGACCTCAGAATCGCCGTTTTGACGAGCAATAATGAATGAATCCGGCATGACAGCAGCACTGCCCGGCGCTGTCAACCCAGACATAAATACTCTCTCTCTCTTCTCTCTCGCCGGTCGTGCGGCCGCACATAAATAACGCAGACAACCCAACGACTACTCATACGGTCCGGCTTTATTTTTTCCCATAGGTGTATAGTGGTCGTTGTTAAATAATCAATCAATCCCCTGATTCCTTGGTGCACACTTGCCCTGCTGTAGATGGAAAGTTACAGAGCTTTTCAGTGGGCGCGGTAAAAGCTGCATGGTGAAAAGGCCCAGCTTTCAAAACCTTTTTTTTTACGTTTGATGAAGACAAACGAAGGGGACAGAACTTCAAGTGTGGCACTCCATCTCTCCCCCGTTTTAAACCGCTCCACTCCAAAACCAAACAAAAAAGCAAAAGCATAAAAAGGGACAGAGGCCGGCCTGTCCAGAACCCCAAGAAACCCCAAGCAAAACCCCTCTGCGCCTTCTCCCCCTTTGCACCAGCAGCCTGTTCAAAAGCCAAGCGATAGCAGAGCGGCGGAAGGGGAGGAAGGCAGGGGAAGGAGTAGACGGGCAGCAGGGAGAAGAGAGGCAGCCGGGTGTGTAGACTGCGCAGGGGAGACAGGGAGAGGGAAAGGCTTTTGGCAGCAGCGTGGTTTTGGAATGCAGCAGCAACACCTGATGCAGATGAACCAGGGCATGATGGGGGGCTATGCTTCCCCGGCCGCTGTCACCACTGATCTCATTCAGCAGGTCGTGATCCCCGGCAAAATCTCTCTTCCCTCTTTTATCCTCCTGCCATTGAATCTTTCACCTTTGCTGGTGCCCTGATCCTATGTCGCCCGTGGCTTTTGTATTTTGCTTTGTTTGGTTGTTCAATCGTTCCGTAAATCTTTCCTCTGGATTCCTCCTCTTCACCTTTAGTTCTCTGTGCTTGCTTTCTGTTTCCTGTTCTTCATGCCAGGCTTGTTTTTTCCCTCGCTTCCTACTTTCCTGTTTTCCTCCAAATAGTCTGTACCTCCATGCCTTGCTTTCTTGTCTCCGGTCTTGCCGATTGGAAAATACATCGTTTTTTATTTGATCTCGCATGATATTCGAGCTCAGTTTTGGTAGTTCGTAGCGCCTTCTATTGACCCATGTCTTCTTTCTATTCTTCATCATGATTTCTTTTCCGTATCGACCCGCTTCGTTTATGCTATGATACTATATTCTATTGATGCGTTTTTCAGATGGTCCCTCACACCTGATTTCCTCTGCAGTTCAAACTTCTGCTGCGGTCTAGTCTTTATTTGGTCCCGTTCTTTTGCTCCTGTCGATGATTTTAAATACTATTACTCCACTCATCTAAATGCCAACTATTTGTAGCAAGTTCTGGTTGGTGACCTGTTGTCAATGATCATAACCTCCCGTTGCTGTATTTCGCAAGTATAGTAGTCATGCCACACCTGCTCCCAGCATCTGTCCTGCCGAGCCATATTTAAAGCCTGCCAGATACCTCATGCGCGATATTCCATCAAAAGAAGCTAGAAAGCATTTGAGATCTGCATAAATATCGATGTGAAAATGCGCTGTCATATGCCTGTTGTCTTCAGTGTTTTAATCAGGGACATTTCTGACTGGCCACAGACTCAATGGTGACACTTATTGGACAAGCTGAGCCAAACATGACCTGGTCCAGGCTCATGTGGGTTGGAATGGGATGTAGATTCGCTTGCGCTGTACTGCCAGTCACCCATTGGTGTTTGACTGTTTAGACTCTTTAAGTGTTCAGTTTCACATGTAAACGCCGAATCACTAACAACTGGAGGGCCCGGGCGTCTGGTCCTGGTTATGTGATGACCTACGTCTATATGCTTCGGTGTCAGTCTATGATTGATCTTTTAGTTTGAGGGCACTTGTGCTTGCTATCAGATCTCGTGTATTGGTCAGTCGTGGATTCCTGACTGGCTTATGTCCGAGTCACCGCGAGAACAAAATGTATTGGGCAATACTCTGCATAGTTTCTAAAACTTGTTGCATTTTTTTATTGTTGTTGGCTTTGGTTAGCGAGTGTATAGACATGCAGTTACCGAAGTTTATTATTTTGCTTGTTTCAATCTCGAACTGTGCAGTACCTGGATGAGAACAAGCAGCTGATCCTGGCCATTCTCGACAACCAGAACAACGGGAAAGTGGAGGAGTGCGAACGGTGAGTTTGATTTTGATTTCCTTTTGTGATGGTTTTGTTGAGTACTGTTGCGACAACTAGTATTCGATACAGGAAAATGGGAACTCTAAACAAGAACAAAATTGATAAAATGTCCTTTGTTAGTTTAGCATCAAGCAAACTTATTGTGAACAAGTACTAATAGGTTTATAGCCAAAATATTCCTTAGTTTTTTGGTTGAGGATGACTGCTTTTTTCTCGTTCAATGCTCGGTTTAGTATTTGGTAGCCCATGAGTTGCCTAGAGATTTACCAAGGGTGATCATAATGAATCGTGATTAGTTTTGTAGTACCAACAAAAGAACACTGGCTTGTTAGTTGTATCTACTGCTCTTATTACATGTAAAGATTTCGACCACCTCATATTTCTTTTTCACAACTGAGCCAACTCCTGATGTTTATGTGAATCAACTGGTAATATATAGCATTGCATGATCATGTGAATATGCATGTTGCCATGTTCAGGTGTTGATTGCTTATTTATGACAACTAATAAAGGACTCCTTTTTAGTATCTGTGGAGTGAACAGCCACGGTCGTCTCGTTTTTCAAACCAGTACACAGTTAGCTGCTTGCTGATTCCTCTCGTGTCTGCCACCTGATGCTGTCTTGCAGAAACCAGGCCAAACTGCAGCACAACCTCATGTACCTGGCCGCTATCGCTGATAGCCAGCCGCCACAGACCGCGCCGCTATCACAGGTTTGCCCTTTCCTCTCATAACAAACGTCTCCATTAGTGAAACCAAGGTCGCATTGCTCGCTTGACATGTCTGCATGCACGCAGTACCCGTCGAACCTGATGATGCAGCCCGGGGCTCGGTACATGCCGCCGCAGTCAGCGCAGATGATGAGCCCGCAGGCGATGATGGCCGCGCGGTCCCCGATGATGTACGGGCACCCGTCCCTGTCACCTCTCCAGCAGCAGCAGCAGCAGCAGCAGGCGTCTGCGGCGCACGGTCATATGGGCATGGCGTCCGGCGGCACGACCAGCGGGTTCAACATCCTCCACGGCGAGGCCAGCATGGGCGGCGGGGGCGCCGGCGGCAACAGCATGATGAGCGCTGGCATGTTCTCGGGCTTCGGCCGCGGCGGCAGCGGCGCCAAGGAGGGCTCGACCTCGCTGTCGGTCGATATCCGGGGAAGCGGCGCCAACTCCGGCGCGCAGAGCGGGGACGGCGAGTACCTGAAGGCCGGCACCGAGGAGGAAGGCAGCTAGGGTACCACTGATTACCGTCAGCTGGCGTGGCGTAGCAGAAGCAGGAGTAGCAGTGAGGTAGCGTCGAAGAGGTTGTGGCAGTAGAGTTTAGTAGTACGTGGCAGCCGGTATGGTAGGTTTGTTCCATGGAACCTGGAGGTGGTAGCGACCAGCATGCGTGCATGCAGGGGCGCTTGTTTTGATGTGCATGCCAGGTTCTCTCCTAGTAGTATGGATGTTGCTAGTTGCTTTGCACGGTGGATGCATGGTTTGCGAACAGTCCTTCTGATGCAGTGTGGACGGTCTTTGTCTAAGTGGCTTTTTACCTTTCGTGCCTTCCATTGTGCGATCGCGATGTTTATTATACCTTAGTGCGATCGCGATGTTTATTATACCTTAGACCGGCTTCAGTTTCAGACAGACAGTCCGCGGGCCTTGCACGGACGCTCTGCTTGAGTCTGTCAGGCGCTGATCAGGCCGGTGGAGGAGGAACTTCGTTATGCTGTCGTCCGTCCAGTTCGATCAAGTAGCTGAGTCTGACCGCGCCGTTCACAGCTGGAACTGGAGTAGTAGCAGCTTAGGCTTTGGTACGACGGTATCAGAAGGAATGCAGTTTGCAGCTGATCTGATGGCTACGATCATATTCATGGCCTCTTACGTCAAGAGATGTATGGTTACTTGCTCCAAGCCTGCAACTATGCCTTGCTCCAAGATCCACCAGACAATGCTCGCTTCGGCTGAGCTTCCGAGCCGCATCTCTCTACCCACCACGACGAACCCAGCTGAACGCCTGATCCAACCGAAACCTGACGCGGCTCACACCATTGGCGTCCGGTGCGCGAATGAAATGGCCCAAACCGCCGAAGGCAACAAAGCTCTGCGCGCGCGCGCGGCCGAGCAAACCCTAGCGGAACCCACCATCCCACCCACAACCACGCGGCGCGGGCACTGAAACAGCGTAGGGAATTAAGTTAAGCGAGCCGGCAAAGCCGCCCGACCCACGCGCGCGTCACCCACGGTATGGCCCGCATGGCGGTGGCCACGCGGATGGGCCGGACCCGTGAGCCCATCGAAACGTCACGCGTCTCCGCCCCCGGCGTCGCGTGGCAGCCTTGCTTGCTTAGTTGCCTTTCCTCCCGCACCCAGGTCGCCCATGCCCTCACCTACTCACCCATTCATTCCCCTCCCGTTTCTCATCCTCCCGCAAAATCCAGATCTACCGCGCCTCGCTCGGCCTTCGTGCTTCTTGGGCCGAGCCCTGCAAGCTAGCCCGGACTAGACTCCCGGATCTCGGCCACCATCACCATCTCCACCTCCTCCCCTCGCTCTGTAAGCTCCTCCTACAATCTTCTCCGGATCACCGTCCCGTCTCGTTTCCTTACTCTCCCGCGCGCGCTTCCCCGCGGGGCGCGATTTAATTTCGTTCCGTTTGAGCACGCGGTAGATCTGCGCGAGTTTGGGCTAGGTTCGCCCGGATCTGTGCGGAACTAGGCGGGGGTTTTCGAATTCCTGGGCTTTTTTGTGCGTTTCAGAACGCAATTACGAAGGGTTCTGCGCGTTTTGTTTCGGATTGGGCCGCCGTGGGCCACGTCGGAGATCTGTCCCGGTTTCGGCAAATTTCACCGGCGTCTTGTTCTCCGGACCCTAGCCTCCCTCGATGATTGGAGAGGGACGCCTTCGGTTCCTCGATGGGCCAGATTTGTTGTTTGAGCAGTTCTCTCCGTAGGTGCCATGGCTGGGATTTTGGAGTTGTGGTGGGAGGAACAACTTGATTTGGTTGATTTTAGGAGCTAGGTAACACTTGAGTCTAGTGGCCTAGGGCGATGGATTTTGTGAGCTTGTGTATATGCTTAATCGTGTGGATTCTCGTATCTTGCTCACTAGCTAAGCAGTACGGACGCCCCGAGGTTTTAGTTGTTGGCACGTAATTTTTGAAAACTATGCCATGTGTGTAGTGCTGTATAAACCATGCCATGTATGTAGCGTTGTAGATTTGCAGATTAAGCCATAGGTGTAGCTGTAGCAAAGGATGGAAAGCCTGAAGCTCTATACCTGCCGGTTCAAATGGAGAAGCAACTATTTCTTTTGGCCTCATGGTAGTAGCAAAGCGTGTAACTTAGTTGTGCGTTTGTTTCTGATCCTGGCCCGTGGAGGGAGTAAGTTCTACTTATGGATTGCTAATCTGCTTTCTATGGTGACTGTTCCCTGAAATTTATTGTTCGCATAATGTAACTGCAAAGCACATAGCTCATTTGAGTTGTGATTTCTGCTCTAGTCACTCAAAATTAAAACATGTTATCATGACATTGCACTGTGTTTCAAATATCTGTAGCGTGGTTTATATGTTAATAAGTTGCTTGATTGAAGTTAATTTTAGCCCACTTTTAGCTGCTCCTGATTTTACCATGCCATGTATGACAGAATTCTTAGCTGCTAGCCTGTCAGCATGACTGAGGAAGCTGGATACGACAATCAGGTGGCCCAAGGTACCGAGCTTGTGCCAAGTGAGGAGGCTTTGGAAGCTGATGAAATGGTTCAGGGTGAAGAATTGGTTCAGGGGGATGAGTTGGCTCAAGGTGATGAGTTGACCCAGGGTCACGACTTGGTTCAGGGAAATGAGTTGGTGGCTGTTGAGGTTGAGGCGACCCCTCCGACCACAACCAGACGCCGGAGAAAGAAGTCCTTAGTGTGGGAGCATTTCACTATTGAAGCCGCCTCTGGTGGGGCCACAAGGGCGTGCTGCAAACTCTGCAAACAAACATTTGCTTACAGCTCTGGTTCAAAGATTGCTGGGACAAGCCATCTCAAGAGACACATCACATTGGGTTCATGTCCAAAGATAAAAAATCAAGAGCAGAGGCTTGCACTACCATCAACAGGGGGGACAGACAATGATGGTGAGGGAACTGTAGAGCGGCCAATTAAGAGACGGTACAGATACACTGGTTATGCAAATGCTGCTTTTGATCAAGACCGCAGTTGCCAATACCTTGCAAGGATGATCATTTTGCATGACTATCCGCTTCACATTGTTCAGCAGGCTGCATTTGCCACATTTATTGAGAGTCTGCAGCCTCGTTTCAGGATTGTGGATGTTGATGCAATGGAGGGGGAGGTGTATGCCATTTATCAGAAAGAAAAGGAAAACCTTCTGCCATCATTCAACACCATGCCTGGAAGGATCAGTCTCACTATAGGATTGTGGACAACTAGCCAGACTCTTGGCTATGTTTCACTTGCAGGGCAGTTTATCGATTCAGAGTGGAAGGTACACCGAAAAATGCTTAACTTTATGATGGTTTCTTCTCCTCACTCAGAAAATGCACTTAGTGAAGCAATTAGCATGAGCCTTTCTGATTGGAACATGAAGGACAAGCTATTCACCATCACATTGGATAACGAGTGCTCCTCTCATGACATCTACAGTGCGAACCTGAGGGATCATCTCTCCAACAAGAATAATCTGATGCTTAAGGGACAGCTGTTTGTTGTGAGGTGCTACGCCCATATCCTTAATGCAGTAGCGCAGGATGTCATTGCTTCAATTCACGGTGTTGTCTACAATATACGGGAAAGCATAAAGTTTATAAAAGCTTCTCCTAGCCGTGAAGAGAAGTTTGCTGAGATTGCTCTGCAGCTGGAGATTCCTAGTACCAAGACCCTTTGTCTTGATGTTACAACCCAGTGGAACACAACCTACCTGATGCTACTGGCTGCCTTGGATTACAAGCAGGCATTTACTACATTAGAGACATGTGATGATAATTACAATGAAGCCCCTTCAGCTGAGGACTGGAAGAAAGTTGAGGCTGCTTGTAATTACCTGAAGCTGCTCTATGACTCTGCACACAGCATCATGGCTGCAGCAAACCCAACCTCAAATATCTTTTTCCATGAAGCGTGGAAACTTGAGCTTGAGCTAGCTGACGCCACAAGACATGAAGACCCCATCTTTAGTGGCATTGCCAAAGATATGCATCAGAGGTTTGACAAGTACTGGAAAGATTGTAGCCTTGTGTTAGCCGTTGCCGTTGTCATGGACCCACGTTTCAAGATGAAGCTTGTTGAGTTTAGTTACTCCAAAATTTATGGTGTTGAGGCTACAGAGAATGTTAAGTTAGTCAATGATGCCGTGCATGAGCTGTATAAAGAGTATGTGGCTCAGCCGCTGCCGTTGACCCCGGCCTATGTTGAACAAGGGGAAATTAATAATGGATCTGCCAGTGGGAATAACATGCAAGGAGGTGCTCCTGCCTCAGGTGATGGTCTCCTGGACTTTGATATGTACCTCTCCGAGATTCAGAGTACCCAGCCTTCAAAATCTGAACTGGAACAGTACCTGGATGAGTCCCTCACTCCGCGTATTCGTGAGTTTGATATTCTGAACTGGTGGAAGCTTAATACAGTCAAGTTTCCAACCCTCTCAAAAATGGCACGTGATATCTTGGCCATCCCCATGTCCATGGTAAGCAGCGGGAACTCTATATTCTCCACAGGAACGGGAAGCTGCATGCTTGATGACTACAGGAGCTCTCTTCGTCCAGAGATTGTGGAGGCACTAGTCTGTGCCAAAGACTGGCTTCAGTATTCACCTGTTATGACTGAGGCGCCAAGCTCTGCAATTGTCAAGACAGAAGGGGCAACGTAGGTTGCCAAGTAGTCACAGCTTTCTTTGTCAAGCATGAGTCTATCCATGTTCTTTTTTGTATATTTAACTGTAGGAGTATTGTAGGTTTAAATTGTAGACTGATGGTGATCTATCTCGGTATTTATCTCATTTGTATTGGACTCTGATTAGCTCATACCTGTTGTTATGTACTAGTTTTAATTGTATCAGTGTGACTTTGCCGGCAATAGGCATGTACAAGCTGTGAGAATGTTTCAGATGATGTCTTGTAATATGTACCCCGTTGTGAATTGTGTATGTGCACAACGGGTTGAAGTTCATATGAATCTGTCGTACAATACTGTCTTTTAATACCCTGCCAGCTCGCTATTAGTGTCTTATGCTAGTTGATTGAATCATGGGCGCCTTTTTTAGTTAGAGCTGCTTGGCGTGATGTCATTTGCCTAAAGTGAATGAATACATTACCTAGGTTCCGTCAGATCAGTGAAGCTGTCATTTACTTGTGACCAACTGGTTCTTGAACCGCAAACATGATTTGTGCTGCGCACGTGTTGCTTTCTTGCATTGTTTCTTAAAAAAATGCTTGTGAGGACAGATCTGAGCGGTAATTTGGTCTCAATCTCAAGTGTGAACAAAGCGTAGTCCTTTAGTCTCAGGTGGCACTCGGTCTAAAATAATAAACTTGGTGTCCGTGACTGTTTTTTTTTTCTCGTCGGGAATTAACAGGAAACCGGGTGAAGATTCTGTTCCGAGGCGGTCGGCTTTTAAAAACCCAACTGCCTTTCCACTCGAGAAAAAAAGGAAAAGCCTAAGTGCCCTTTTCCTTACGAGGAGAACTGTGGGCCCGCGAAGTCGTAGCGTCCGTGCAGCACACGAATCGGACGGTCCAAATAGAAGCCCTAGTAGAAAGTGGACAGCTCCGCGTAAGCCCCGGCGGGCTGGTCCAACCCAAGCCATACGCCGTGCTGGCTCCAACTCCAATCACATAAACAAACAGCGAACCGAGCCAAGCCTCCAAAGATAAGCACAGCAGAAAGAAAAAAAAAAGGAGAGAACCAGCCGGTCCACGCGTGGAGGCCCCGCCCAACTGGCCCAGCGACAGCGTCACCGCGGGTCGGCGGCGGCAGCTCACGAGGACTGGGGACGTGGGCCGCGAGCCCAATAAATCCGCGCCGCTTTTCCGTTCCCGCAGCCACAAAGACCTCAGATCGCTCCCCGCCCTCTCTCTCTCTACGCCTTCTCTCTCTTCCCGTCCTGTCTCCGCCCGGACGGATCTAGGGTTTGCGCGGCCTTCGTTCTTCTTGGGCCGAGCCCTAATCCTGCTGCACCGCCACCAACCAAGCCGAGCCCTCCTCTCTTGTCTGGATCGTCTTGCCTCCGCTGCTCCACGTACGTAAGCCCTCAAACTCCAAACCCCCCCTCCTCCCGCTCGTACCCCGTCTTCCGCCGTGTTGCTGCGCTAATCTTTGTCGATTGTATTGGATTGGGTTGGTCTGGCTGCGGGGCTTAGATCTTGTTGCGGTTTGCGTTTGGCTCCTGGGCTGTGTTATGCTTGGTTCATCGAATCCGTGGGGGGGGGGGGGGGGGGAGGGACCAAGCGGTTAGCTTGACGTTTTCGGGATTATGATAGGTTTAGATGGCTTGTCTCGGTGCTAACTTTGTTGCAGCGATTCCCCAGTTGGGCTTTCTGAATGCCTGGTTGCGGCATGGATTGTGCGTTATGTCATATATAGGGTTTCGTTCATACATCTTTCGTCAGCGTATTGTGTGGCGTGTGCTTAGTAGTCCAGACTTTCTCTTTTCGTACTCCGTGGTAATTTGGGTTTACCATTCAGAACTGGCTTTGGTAGGAACAAGCTGTCTATTTGATTGCGCAAATAATTTCACAGGGTTCTACATGGCTTCCATTGATACGTAACAGTAGGTTATTGCTGTCTTCTGTGAGGAATAAGGAGTAAGCAGTTTTGAATTCTTTATTAGCGAAACGGTTTGCTCTATGCGTGCTTTGTCCTGTTCGCCAATTTGAGATAGAGAATGCATGGCGAATTAATTCTGCAAATTTTGAATAGGGTTTATGTCAGTTAGAAACAACCGAGCCTAGCTCATCTTGAGTCGGGTACTGATGGATGGATTGTTGAAATGAGTATGTCCACAGTCCAGTTTTCTGCAATCTTATACCACTATACTCTGTCTTTTAAGATAGGTCCACAAGCATGACTGATTTTGGCTATGAGCCTGGCTTGTGCAAAAGATTAGCAAAGTTACATTTATGCATACAACGTACGTTAGGCGCAGGCATTTTATTCTTCTAGTGGTTCGTCTAGATCTTCTACTATAAATAACTATGGGGGTTCTTCTTTCTCAAGAACTGGCTTTTATTTTTCTTTTTGTTTTGACTCTTCATCATATTAAAATACTTGCATTCATAATTTTACTTTGCCTAGTTTGGTAAAATTGGTGCATTTTTCTTATTGGCCTTATAATACATGGGTAAAATATTGCTAGCTTTTATCCAGTGTTCCAAAAGGCGTTTCCAGGCGCCCGCCTAGGCATGCCTCAGCACTCCGTGCTGGGTTCTGCCTTGCCTCAGGGGTGCGGCAGCCGTGAGGCGTGGGGGGTGGGGGGGGGGGGCAATCCCGGGATGAGCGGCGGCGGCGGAGCCGATCCGGGGATGAGCGGTGCGGGGAAGGAGGGCAGGTCTAGGCAACAGGTGTGCCGCCGCGGCCGGTGGGAGAAGATCCAGGCGGGGGGCACCTCGTGCCGTGGCGGCGGGGAGTCTAGGAAGAGGGGAAGGCGCGGGGCGGGGGTAGGGGGCGGTGTTGGGAGGCAGCTGAGGGTGGGGGAAGGCTGAGCACTGGGTTCCTTGCGGTGAGGAGGCACGGGGAAGAGGAGGTCTTGTGGGTGGGTTGGGCTGGGCTGGATGCTGCGCGGGAGGGAGAGGGAAACAGAGAGGAGACCGGAAGTTGCCTGTGAAAAATAGCCCATCACATTATATACTTCTATATTTTCAAAAAAATAAATTAGAGTATACCACTACAGTACATAACGCCTAGGCACCGCCTAGAAACGCCTAGGCGCACCAAGGCTCTAGGCGGAGGGTCACCGCCCGCCTAGTGCCTAGCGCCGTTTGGAACACTGCTTTTATCTCGTACTTGTAATATATGTCGTACTTTAAATTGGTGCACTGTCTTGTGTTGATTGATTCGAGTGAACTAAAATCATGTCATATTGTAGATAATGTTATCTCATACTCCCAAGGAACAGTGAGTATATTTTTTGGAAAAACCTTCACTTTGTTGGTGATGTATGACAAAGTTGTTGGGGGATGCTGCTGTAGTTCGGTTAGATCTTATTATAAATGCTACATATGCGTCTTTGTTTTGTTGTGGCAACTTTATTTTTGTCTCTGCTTAGTGTTAGGATATGAGTACATTAGATAAATAATCCTTTTTGTGTTCATTTGGATTTGACAGGGACTTTGGGCTCTGTCAGCTTGCATCTCTCAGCATGGGTGAACCAAACAGCAATGAAAGTGCAATGGTGCATGTTGGCAGTGAGATAGTTGATGGTAATGGGGTGATCCATGGCGATGATCTGGTTCATGGTGGGGATATGATTCATGGTAATGAGGTGGACCATGGTGATATAATTCACAGCAGCGGGATGATTCAAGATAATGACAATGTCCAGGGTAATGAGCTGGTTGCAGTTGATGCGTTTATGCACGGTAATGACATTTCTCAAGTTGACGTCATGGTCAATGGTAATGAGATCATTCATGGTAATGAGTTGATCAGTGCTGAGATGACCCCACAAACCACATCAAGGCGTCGGAGGAAGAAATCACTAGTCTGGGAGCACTTCACTATAGAAGCCATGCCAGGGGGGAGCTCCAGAGCATGCTGCAATTTATGCAAGCAAACTTTTGCATATAGTTCTGGCACAAAAATTGCCGGCACTAGCCATCTCAAGAGGCACATCACCCTTGGTTCGTGTCCTGTTATGAAAAACGACGAGAGGAAGCGGGCTATGACGTCAGCAGGAGGCACTGATAATGATGGTGAGGGTACTGTAGAACGCCCTACTAAGAGACGCTACAGATATACTGGTTTTTCTAATGCTACTTTTGATCAGGACCGTAGTTGCTCATATCTGGCAAAGATGATCATTCTTCATGATTACCCACTTCACATTGTTCAACAGCCAGCCTTTACTTCTTTTATTGAGAGTCTGCAGCCCCGTTTCAGGGTGTCAGATGTTGAAACAATGGAAGGAGAGGTGTATGCTGTTTTCCAGAAAGAGAAGCACAACCTGATGCATGCATTTGGTACTATGCCTGGAAGGATCAGCCTCGCTATAGGACTGTGGATGACCAGTCAAACTCTTGGCTATGTTTCACTTGCTGGGCAGTTTATTGACTCGGAGTGGAAGGTACACCGAAGAATGCTCAACTTTATGATGGTTTCTTCTCCTCATTCAGAAAATGCACTTAGCGAAGCAATTAGCATGAGCCTTTCTGACTGGAACATCAAGGATAAGCTATTCACCATCACATTGGATAACAAGTGCTCCTCTCATGATATCTACAGTGCAAATCTGAGGGATCATCTCTCCAACAAGAATAATATGATGCTCAGGGGACAGCTTTTTGTTGTGAGGTGCTACGCCCATATCCTTAATGAACTAGCGCATTATGTTATTGCATCAATCCATGGTGTCGTCTACAATATACGTGAAAGCATAAAGTTCATAAAAGCTTCTCCTAACCGTGAAGAGAAGTTTGCAGAGATTGCTCTGCAGCTGGAGATACCCAGTACAAATACCCTTTGTCTGGATGTTACGACCCAGTGGAACACAACCTATCTGATGCTGCTAGCTGCCTTGGATTACAAGGTGGCGTTTACTACACTAGAGACATGTGATGATAATTACAATGAAGCCCCTTCAGCAGATGACTGGAAGAAACTTGAGGCTGCTTGTAATTACCTGAAGCTGCTCTATGACTCTGCACACAGCATCATGGCTGCAGCAAACCCAACATCAAATATCTTTTTCCATGAAGCCTGGAAACTTCAGCTAGAGCTAGCTGAAGCCACAGGACATGAAGATCCGATTTTTAGTGGCATCGCAAAAGATATGCATGAGAAGTTTGACAAGTACTGGAAAGATTGTAGCCTTGTGTTAGCCGTTGCTGTTGTCATGGACCCACGTTTCAAGATGAAGCTTGTTGAGTTCAGTTACTCCAAAATTTATGGTGTTGAGGCTACAAAGTATGTTAAGGTAGTCAATGATGCCGTGCATGAGCTGTATAAGGATTATGTGGCACAACCGCTGCCGTTGACCCCGGCCTATGTTGAACAAGGGGAATCTAATAATGGACCTGCCAGTGGGAATAACACCCAAGGAGGTACTCCTTCCTCCGTTGATGGGCTCCTGGACTTTGATATGTACCTCTGTGAGATGCAGAGTACCCAGCCTTCAAAGTCTGAACTGGAACAGTACCTGGATGAATCCCTTACTCCCCGAATGCATGAGTTTGATGTCCTGAACTGGTGGAAGCTTAGTACGGTCAAGTTTCCAACCCTCTCAAAAATGGCCCGTGATATCCTGGCCATCCCTATGTCCATGGTAAGCCGCGGGAGCTCTATATTCTCCGCAGGAACAGGGACCCACAATCTTGATGACTACAGGAGCTCTCTTCGTCCAGAGATTGTGGAGGCACTTTTCTGTGCGAGAGACTGGCTTCAGTATTCACCTGTTACCACTGAAGCGCCAAGCTCTGAACTTGTCAAGATAGAAGGGGCAGCGTAGGTGGCCAATTAGCCACAGCTGCTTCCTCAGTTTGAATCTGTGTTCTTTTAGTATATTTAACCGTAGGAGTATTGTAGGTTGAAATACATATTGATAGTGATCTGTTTGAGTTTTTGTCTCTAGGAGCTGAAATTTGTTGCTGTTCATTTGAATCTGTCGTACAATACTGTCGAATATAATATCCAGTCAGTTCACTGTTAGTTTCTTCTGCCAGTTAATTGAATCACGGGTGCCGTTTTAGTTACAGCTGCATGCCTGCACGGAGTAATGGTGAATTAGTGATGCTTGCCTAAGGTGACTGAATACCTCACCTAGGTCCGTCAGATCAGGGAAGCTGACATTTGCATTGGCTGGTATTGTGACCAGCTGGTTTCTGTACAGCAAATATGATTTATACTGCGCACATGTTGCTTGCTGGCACCGGGTCGAAATAGAACCATGGGCTGCGACCTGCGGGTGATTTCGATGCTGTGCTGATACAGTACGGCCTAATACGCTTGGTTATCATTTTGATCCGAGAATGAATCAGGTTTTCACGGGCAACTTTATCCTTACTTTGCAAAAATATTAGGGTCATTTGCGTCCACATCACTTTGGAGGGAGTTTTCATCCATACCATCAAGCTAGTCAATGACATGCGGGGTATGGTCCAACATGTCATTGCTCACAAGATGGTGATATAGATAAAGAGTGCACCAAAAGTGATGGTATAGATGGAATTTTTCCAAAATATTACTATGTCACTACACGGGCAGCTCTAGTGGCTTGACTCGAGCAATGCGCGGTGGCCATACAATATGGGACACCAGCTCTCGGGTAGTCGGGTGGCCTTACAAACCTCCCACAAAACACTGTGTTGCTCACCTGATCTAGATCCCGGAGACAAGAAAATCACACCGGCAATATTGAACACTGACGCCCACCAACAAACCCCCGGATCTCGGCAGGTTCCACGCCGCTCGCCACTTGCTTGCTAGATCGATCGATCCAAGTATCCAACGGCTGGCGCGCGCCATCACGAGGCAATGAACCCGTGGCCGTCGGCGCCCAAGTACAAAGAAGCTCGCGCCATCGCCATCGCCATCTGCCGGTGCTGGAGCTGGGCCGAACTCTTCTTTAACTCGCTACCGACAACACATCGCGCTACTAATAGCTCGCACTTGCACTCAGTCACTGAGCGAGCCCATTACTCAGCTCACCCACTCCAGATCTCATGGCGTACCGGCGCTGCCACCTCCTCCCCGCTGCCATGGCATCGGCGTGCTTCTTCGTCCTCCTCCTAGCGCTCGGCGCCGCGCCGGCCCAGGGCGCGCGCACCCTGGCATCCGGCGGCGCGGGCCCGGTCACCAAGGCGCCGCCGGCGGGCGGCACCAGCAGCAGCAGCAGCAATGCGACGGCGAACGAGTACCTTGCGCCGCACAACCAGGCGCGCGCGGCGGTGGGCGTGCCCCCTCTGCGGTGGAGCGCGGACCTGGCCGCCGCGGCGGGGAAGGTGGTCCAGCAGCAGCAGCGGCAGGGCGGGTGCGCGTTCGCGGAGATGGGCGGCAGCCCCTACGGCGCGAACCAGGGGTGGGCGAGCTACCGCGCGTGGCCGGGCGAGGTGGTGGCGTCGTGGGTGGCGGAGGGCAGGTTCTACAGCCACGGCAACAACACGTGCGCGGCGGGGCGGCAGTGCGGGACGTACACGCAGGTGGTGTGGCGCCGCACCGCCGAGGTCGGGTGCGCGCAGGCCACCTGCGCCGCCGGCGCCACGCTCACGCTCTGCCTCTACAACCCGCACGGCAACGTGCAGGGACAGAGCCCCTACTAGGTCGGCGGCTCCGTCCGTCAGGTTGGTGCCGCTTTCCTCCCCCTTGGGCCGCCGGCGCATCAGCCGTGGTGCATCGTGGTTAACTAGAGTAATCGTACGTAGCTTTAGTCGTTTCTGGTGCCGTCTCACGTTCGGCCGCCATGTTTTGTGTGTGATCTGGTGGTGTTCGTGTGTGTTCAGGACTTCTTGCTCTGGTAGCGTGTTGTGGCAAGTGTCGCTGTCGAAACGCTTGTGGTGTGACGCATGCGCCTTGTGTTGTTGATGCGCGTAGACGAGCAGCGCCCGACTGCTACACGACCAGGCCGTCTCTTTGATCTCGTGGACTGGGATTGAACAGATGTATGACAGATTAGATCGAGTGCTCATGCTTGCAGTACTTTTACAGCGTCCGATGATGCGTCTTGCTAGGCGACAAACACACGGCAACCTCTGCTAGCTGTGGGCACGAGGCAGAGGCTGATCGATAGAGCGGCGAGCAGCCGAGCTTCTCGTCGCGACGGGCGGCGCTAGCATTGATGCCGCAGCGGCGTGGCGTCGATAGCGATCAGGCCATCAAGAGACTGCACGACATTACACATCGGGGACTCCGGATAGGAATGACTTGATGGCAAGGCCGGTAGCATCCTCCTCCGTGACGGCCCATGTGCCAGAAACGAGTGGGCTTCCTGCTCCGACGATGAACGCGGCAGATTTCTGGGAAATGGCCCCAAAATCTAAGGAGTCGCCACACCTAAGCCCAAACTAAAAGTTGCGCGGTGCGGCCCGCGGCACCTCTCCTGCCAACCGATGTGGCTCCCGCGGTTCCGATGGCACGAACTGAACTACGAACAAAAATGGCACTTCGATCGCCGGGCACGTTCCAGTAGTCCGTTACTGCCGGATCCGCGCGCATGCGAAATGGATCCTAACAAATTCTCGCGTGAATCCGTCGACGCAGAAGCGGGTTAAAACCACCCTCCCCCCTCGATCACTCGATCGTCGTCGTGCATGTGCATGGGCTAGCTAGCCTCGCGCCGCGGCGTGTACGTGGTAGTAAGAACATGCCGCCGGCAGTCGTGCCGGTGGACGAAGATAGCGGGGGCGCCGGGGCCGTCGGGAAGGAGGCGCGCCACAGCTGCCACGTCGCGTGGCTGGTGTGGTGGGCGAACGTCCGGCGCCTCCTCGCCTCCACGGCCCTCCTCCCCTGCCACGCGGCGTCGGGACTCTCCGCGCTCCTGCTGGCGCCGCCGGCCGCCACGGCGAGCCCCACCGTCGTCCGCGGCACGCTCTTCCTGCCGTCCACGGGGGACCGCCGCGTCCGCCTCTTCCTCCAGGAGCACGCTTCGTCTTCCGCGGACGAGCACCTGCTGGTGCTCGACCTGCCGGCCGGCCTCGGCGGCGCGGACATCGCCGCGGCGGGCAGGGTCGTGCTCGAGTGCCGGCGGCAGTGGGCGCCCGGCGACTCGGACGGCGCCGTCGCCCTGCTCGACTCGCCCAGGTGGCTGGTGTACTGCAACGGCCGGCGCGCCGGGTACGCGGCGAGGCGGGGGAGGCCGTCGGACGCGGAAGGGTGGGCGCTGGAGAAGCTCTGGGCCGTGACCGCCGGCGCCGGCCGGCTGCCCGGCGGAGGGGTGGAGTACCTGCGCGGGAGGTTCGAGAGGGTCGTCGGCTCGTCGGACGCGGAGTCGTTCCACCTCGTCGAGCCCATCGGATGGATGGGATCAGTTGACGGCGGAGGAGGCGCCTGCGACGGTGGCCTCAGCATCTTCTTCCATCGGATTTGATCCACCCGTGACCCGTCTATAATGTTGCACCGTGGCAGTATTAGAGTGAGTCGAGTTCGCAAATGATCTTTGCACTTGTCTCTCCAATCCTTTCTTGTTAATTAGTGTCAGATCCTCGTACTGCTTGTACATATATAACTTCAAAAAACAAACGGATTTAGACTGGGATATTTGATCGTTCATTGTTAAATACATAGCCTGCAATTTTTACCATTTCTTTCACATTTACATTTTGGCAACTTATTACGAGAGTACGACGGACCACATCAGCTCTGTTTCTCAGAATATAAATCTTTTGAAAATATTATCAGCCTGTATGCAACTTTGAGCATTCTCGAGGAAAAAATCTCAAGACATGAAACACAAGAGGACTGTGTGGCAACAATGCCAGAAACCAGACACGATAGAAGAGGACAAGACTGCGAGTATTTGAGTGCGACATGAAGCTTCAGATCGACCTAGCTGATTTGTCTTTTTAATTACAGCGAACGAATCCACGCTGTTGTGCACGCAACAATAATGTACATGTGTGGGGTTAGACACATGACAAAACCCATTGGCTACTGTGCTTTTGTGAATCGACACTTTGACAGTGACATATAGATGTCACTATGGCTTGAATTGGAGCTATTGGTCGGCCGGTTTCTTGTGAAGAGTGGCTTGCTATTTGGGCGGTACACGCTAGTACTGGATCAAAAGCTAGCACCTACGGCTTCGGATCCCCTTTCTCCCAATAGCACCATTCAAAACTCATCTCAATAGTCCAGCCTCCTAAATCAATTAGCATGAAAAAACTGTACCGCCTAGCTTGCTGATACGACGCATCCACGGGTTCAGCCCATGATTTGTCTGATTCTGTTTTTATTGGATGAGACCTGAAAGAGCATCAGTATTGCTTTCAAATAGAAATAGTGGCCATCCAGTCTGCACTACTGCATCATCAACGAGACACCAAGTGACAAGCATAGAGGACAATACATATTCTGTATCATGATCTCTTTTCATCCTAGGGACGATAGAATAAGATAGGGTGCTTGTTAGTACTGAATATTTATTTCTTGTAGGGAATGAGTCTGTCATTTCTCAGCATTACGAAATTGTTTCGCCTGGATGAGCAAGTCTATTTTCAGCATTACAAAATTGGTTAGTTATGCAAAATTGATTGATAAAACGAGTCAATTTGATGGTCAAACATGATTGATGGGTACACATAATGGTCCATTATTTTACCCAAATAATCAACCAACAGCATCTATGCCTATATCAGACAGAACCTTCCATCATCTCCTGTTGTACAGAGAGGCAAGCATATGACATGCAAGAAAAGTAATAGGAGAAAAAGTCATGTCATGCAAGCACATCAGCTAATTACTGAAACAAAATGGCGATGCAAATTTGGATTCACATGCCAGGACGGTAATTCTGTTTGACACATTTGAGGACTCGACAACAAATTGGGATGATAATTATTACTTTCTCCTTTTGGTTTGTGCATGTCTAAAAGTCTTGATTCATCCATAGACCGCAGATGTGCATTATATGATAGAAAAATATCCGCTTGGAAAAGGCAGAAGTTGTGGAGAATATGATCGTTTGACTTGTATAATATATGCAGAAACGACGACTGCCTAATATACCAACTATCAACAAGTTTATCTACATGTATTATCAGTATTAAACCATGCAGATACTTTTGCACTTCTATACAAGCTTCTGCTTTTTTACAATTAATCCTTATACTAAGTTAGCCAAACTATTGCTACAATTACTGCATGCCCAGATAGGTTTGGAAAAATTTTAGGAGATATTGTTGACTTGTACAGTTGGACTAGCTTGTAACATTGACATATTTTCTCGTTGTTTGAACAGTTGTTGAGCATTGCTCAACGAGGAGAAACAGAAGTTCCACACGCGCACATGCACAATTTACCATGAATGGATTTGTATATTTGCATCCCAAAAGGACTCAAGTTACTATGCAATTCTGACATCATACATCGGCTCATAATGAACTTATATAAATAGCATATGGAACCATCACTTGAAATCAATAGGTTAACTACTGACACCTATATTAATTTACTGGTAAATTTGACCTGATAACAATATGAGCAATATAGCAAAATTTTTACACGGGATTGCAACTATTACCATAGGTGCAATACAAAAGCTTAAGACGTGTATTAGAACGGGAAAAAAGAAGAAAATAATCCATACCTTGAGAAAAGCAGTAGTAAGTTGAACTATAGGCTAGGGAAGATTGAGATATTGGCACGGCTCAATCAGATCGGCCACAACACTCCGGCATCTCGCTGCAGGCCGCAGGCGCAAAAGGTTAGCCGATTTGATTGAACCATGCCAACATCGCACTCTCCCAGCCAACCCTTGCCAAATCAAGCCACCGTTTCATATCAGGCTCCCCAAATGCAAGCTCAAGAGAGGGCCGATACTGGAAACACGAACGCAAGCTGGATCGACAAGCAAGCAGCTGAATTAATAGGCGCCGCGACGATATGATGGACATCAGCCGAGAGGGAAAGAAATAAAAAAGATAGAGAAATGGTTGGGACGTCGATGTCTCGCCAGGCTTCTTAACCTCTCTCATTTTGAAGAAAACCTCACGTCACACGGGCAAAGTATAGATACAAATTGCAGTCCGAGACGTCAGGGAAGATACGGGAGGCGGCTGTGTGGCAGAAGAGAGCAGAGGGAGGAGTTGGGCAATGGCCCGGCCGGCCAACCAGCCGATGACTTGCCTTGCCGATGCGTCTTTCCTCAGGTAGTGGTTGATGACTTGCAGCCGCCAGCTACCGCTCCGTCGTCTCCATATCATCAGCCGCCCTGCCGGCCTGGATAGGTCTAGACCGGCCGGCCGTGGTCGAGAGCATTTCACCAGAACGCAGGCATTTTTCAGCGCGGAATTGCCTGACGATGCCTACCTGGTGATCTTCGGTATGAGCTCGTGTTGGCCGGCCTCGATGACTTGACGGTCTCTTGTTGTTGCATCGACACTGTAACCTAGTCTGATTTGGTCAAGACAAGGCAGGAGAAGAAAGTACTACTTGTTTCTGATGATCGGTGCCTGTGAGCCATGATTTGTCAGTGTCAGTTGAGGGACAGTACAACGAGCATGAGTACAGGGGTTGATGACCTGTAGTTTGGAAAGTATCATTATTCAGATCTGGAGATATCTTAAAATATGGCACCTTTGTAGCTACCCATCGTCTGTTTGCATGGTTGATGCATCTAGCTCCATCCGCCAGATTGTAAAACTTCAGGTTTTTACATCTCCGATGAATACTCAATACCTTAACAAAATCATCAGCGATAACGCACACACTTATATAGCACAGCCTGCATGCACTGTGAAAATGCATGCAGTCGCTATCGAGTTGATATGTATCACAGAGATCTTGCCGACCTGTCGCCATGCATGCTTGCATTAAAACACACCGTAGCATCTGAATCTCCACGCGCAGTGCTGCTGCAGTGAACTGTGTCAAGGTCTTCTATGGAGTGGTAAGGCGAAGTGCTCTGCCCTTTTCGTGCATGGACAAGCTAGCTATATAGACGGATCGTTAGCATTGGCCGGTCGCGTCGTCATCGGTTTTAAGGCGCGGCAGGACGTTGAAAGGGATAGAAAGTCAATGAACCCCAAACAAAGCGTCAATACTTCTTCAGTATAGAGGACAGCAACGTAACGTAAATGCTGATAGCAACGGGTTTGTTGCTGTCGATCATTTCCGGCTTCGGTATAGGGTTTTCTCATCCTTTTACACATTTAATACGGCGTATATGACTTGAACTGATTATTGCAAATAAAATGCGTGAAACTGGTGTTTAATTATAAGCATCTCCTTTTTCTTCTAAAATATAAAATGGAAAATAAAAATATGATGAAGGTGAGTTACAACGCACGGCACATCATTGCTGCCGGTACGTTTGCTAGCTGTTTGGGAATCTATATAAAGGAATCAATCATGAGTTGTGAATCAACAACAACAACAACCAAGCCATTATCCCAAGCCTGTTAGGGTCGGCTAGACATGCAACCCAATATCAATGAAGTAAAAGAGAGTAAGAGCTATAAGAACAAGGAAAAAGGGAAAAAAAAGAAAAAAGAAAAAAAAAGAAAAGAAAAGAAAAAAGAAAAGAAAAGAAAAAAAGAAAAGAAAAAAGAAAAAAGGAAAAAAAGAAGAAGAAAACAAGACTACGATTCTCGCACATGAATTGCTACTTTCCATGCGGTACTATCATGAGCTAAGTCTCTGGATACATTCCAATCTCTCAAATCTCGTTTTACCGCCTCCTCCCAAGTCAACCTTGGTCGTCCTCTACCCCTCCTAATATTTTCTCTACCTCTTAAAATCCCACTGTTAACCGGCGCTTCTGGAGGTCTCTGTTGGATATGTCCAAACCACCTAAGTCGATGTTAGACTAACTTCTCTTCAATCGGCGCCACCCCTACCTTATCTCGAATCGCCTCATTCCTTATTCGATCTCTTCTCGTGTGCCCGCACATCCGCCGTAGCATGCGCATCTCTGCGACACTCATTTGTTGGACATGTTGCCGTTTAGTTGGCCAACATTCCACCCCATAGAGCATCGCGGGTCTGATCACCGTCCTATAGAACTTCCCTTTTAGCTTTTATGAGACTTTCCTATCACATAGGATTCCAGAGGCTTGTCGCCATTTCATCCACCCTACCTTGATCCTGTGGCAAACATCCTCATCAATATCGCCATTGCTTTGTAACATTGATCCTAAGTATCGGAAAGAGTCCCTTCTAGGTACTATTTGTCCTTGTAGACTAACATTTCCTTCTTCACGACCAACACCACTAAAGTCACACCTCATATACTCGGTTTTGGTCCTACTAAGTCTAAACCCCTTGGACTCTAAGTTTGTCTCCATAACTCTAATTTCTTATCAACACCATCTCTAGTTCCATCTACCAGCACTACATCATCAATAAAGAGCACGCACCAAGGGATATACCCTTATATATCCTTCGACACCTCATCCATCACCAAGGAAAAGATGTATGGGCTCAAAGCTGATCCTTGATGTAGTCCTACCGTGATAGGAAATAAATCAGTCTCACTATCACTTACGCGCACACTTGTCCTAACATTATTGTACATATCCTTGATAAGGATAATGTACTTTGTTGGCACTTTATGTTTCTCTAGTGTCCACCACATGACTGACCTTGGTATCTTGTCGTACGCCTTCTCCAAGTCGATGAACACTATATGCAAGTCCTTCTTCTGCTCCCTATATCTCTCCATAAGTTGACGAAGCAAGAAAATCGCCTCCATTGTAGACCTCCCAGGCATAAAACCAAACTGGTTTTTAGTGACATTGGTCACTTTCCTCAGGCGGTGTTCAATCACTCTCTCCCAAAGCTTCATAGTATGACTCATAAGCTTAATGCCTCGATAATTAGTACAACTTTGAATATCTCCTTTATTTTTGAAGATAGGTACTAATATACTTTTCCTCCATTCTTCAGGCATCTTGTTTGACCGAAAAATGTGGTTGAATAGCTTTGTGAGCCATAGTATTGCCACGTCCCCAAGACATCTCCACACCTCAATAGGGACATCGTCAGGGCCAAGGGCCTTTCCTCCTTTCATCCTTTTTAAGGCCTCCTTAACCTCAAACTCTTGTATCCTCCGCATGAACCGCCTGTTGGAGTCATCAAAGGATTCATCCAACTCAACCATAGTGCTCCCATTCCCATCATTGAATAACCCATTAAAGTAATCACGTCATCTATTCTTAATCTCTTCATCCTTCACTAGAATGCGGTCAGTCTCATCTTTGATGCATTTAACTTGATTGAGATTCCTCATCTTTCTCTCGTGGATTTTTGCTACCTTGTATGTCTTTTTCACCTTCTTTTGTCTCTAATCTCTCATATAACTTATCATAGGTCTGTCCTCTTGCCTTACTCACAGCCCGCCTTACATTCTTCTTGGCCTCTTTGTACTTAAGCATGTTGCTTGCGCTTCTATCATTATGCCAACTCTTGTAATACTCCTTCTTCTCCTTAATGGACTTTTGTACATCCTCATTCCACCACCAAGTGTCTTTATCTACAAGTTTCTTTCCCTTTGTCACACCGAACACCTCACTATCTACCTTCCTAATGCAAGTTGCCATCTTCATCCAAATACTATCTGCATCTCCATTTTCTGCCCAGGGTATTTCTGTGATCACCCTATTTTTAAAGGATTCTTGTGATTCCCCCTTCAACTTCCACCACTTTGTTCTTGTGATTTTGACACCTTTGTCCCGCAAAGAACATGTATGGAAGCGAAAGTCAGCTACCACAAGCTTATGTTGTGTCACAACACACTCCCCCGGGATCACCTTACAATCTAGACACTCTCGTCTATCCTTTCTCCTAGTGAGTACAAAGTCAATCTGGCTAGAGTGTTGGGCACTACTAAAGGTCACTAGGTGAGATTGCCTCTTCCTAAAGAGGGTGTTAGCTATCAACAGATCATAGGCTACGGCAAAGTCTAGGATGTCCTTACCCTCTTGATTTCTATCGCCGCATCCAAAACCTCCATGTACTCCCTCAAATCCTAGGTTAGTTGCACCCACATGACCATTGAGATCTCCCCCTATGAGGAGTTTCTCGATTATCGGTACACTACTAACCATATCCTCCAAGTCCTCTCAAGATTGCCTCTTAGCACTCATATTGAGCCCAACTTGTGGGACATAAGCACTAATGACGTTCAAGACAATGTCCCCAATTACTATCTTGATTAAGATGATCCTATCCCCTCGTCTTCGAACATCCGCTACTCCATCCTTAAGACTCTTATCTATTAGAACACCTACGCCATTCCTAGTCCGAGTCGAACCAGAATACCAAAGCTTGAAACCGGTATTCTCGACTTCTCTCGCCTTTTGACCCGCCCATCTAGTCTCTTGTACACAAAGAAAATTTACTCGTCTCCTAATGACAACATCTACTAACTCACGTAGCTTCCCCGTCAAGAATCCTACATTCCAACTACCCACCCGAAATCTATGTTCCTCGACTAGCTTCCTTACGCTTTGCACCCGTCGAGTAAGATGCAAAGACCCTTGCTCACTTATCACTACATCCGGGCGATGATGTAGCGCGCCACTAAGGTGGTGGCGATCCGGCCCTTACTCATTTAACACCATATCGGGTTCCGATATGGCGCGCCACTAAGGCGGTGGCGACCCGGCCCTTGCCCACTTAACACCATACCCGGGTTCCGATATGGCGCGTCGCTAAGAGGGTTACGCCCCAACGAATTTCTATTGGGTTTCATTTCCATGAGAATGACTAGGTGTAAGTTGTTGGCTCGCCAAGCCTATCACAACCCTCTCCTCCTTTACCCGGGCTTGGGACCGGCTATGTCATTACAACATAGGCGGAGTTCATGAGTTGCGAATCTAAAAAAAAGACACCGAGAGGGGTGGCTAGTTGGAGATCGCTGAACGAAATCGGTTGTATGTACAATTTCATATGCCGATTTTTTTGTGCCGCCGTACCAAAAAAGACCAAGAGGAGTATAGAAGTGTCTCTCGTGCAGTCCTGCTCGTGCCCCTGGTCAACAAGACAAGAACTGGTAGGACGTAGGAGAAAAACCTCCACGGAAAGAGAGGATATGCTTCCAGCTGCTGCGTGTGCCTGTGCTTATCTGGCATGCATGTATGCAGGCAAGCGGTCGCCCTTGCAGTCTGCCGGCTTTACAGGCAAACTGGGCTCGCTCTCCGATAGCATAGTCGAACCAGGCCGGTCTTGCCGGGCATAGCTGGCCCATGAGTAAATATTTCAGCCCAAGTAATCGCAGGCCCGTTCACACTGCAGAGCGCGGGTCCAGTTCCAGGACACGGACAGCAGCCGCCCGCTCCAGCTCCAGCTCCAGTCCACCCGCCGCCGCGCCGCCGGCAGTCTCCCCGATCGGCGAGACACCGAGATGGCGCTGACTAACTTCATCCTCACGGTGGCGGCCGTCGGCGCGGGGATGCTGCTTTTCACCACCGACATCCGCAAGTCCGCCGCACTCCTCCGCCGCAACGCGCGCCAGATCAAGCATTGGCTCGAGGAGGACTCCGCCGCCGCCGCCGCCGCGTCCAAGTAATACATACGTGGCGCCACCGTGCCCCCCCCCCCGCCTTCCCTTCTCGATCTAAGCTGTTGTTTCTGCTCCGTGTTGCGTAGCCTAGATGGAACGCTATATAGACTTGCTAGTGTTTAGGTTTTGGGGTTAGTTTCGGATAATAGTGCTGCCGAGTAAATTGAAGATGTTGCCCTGTTTTATGATCCTTTAGAGCAAGGAGATTACGAATACTTGTGATGAAGTTGCTTGTTCTATTAGCTCTATTGGCTGTTCGGGTTTTGAATGACCGTTTGAGTGGCCTGTTCAAGTATGATTATTGCACGCAGCGCGTTATTTAGGCTACCGTGGAAGAGTTGTCCTAGTGCTGGATCGGAATTGCAATGGGCTAAAGGCCTGAATATAGATGAGTGGTTTAGCCTGATCGCCACTGAGAATCTATGCATCGAATTGGGAAGGACAGCACGTTTTTGTCTTGGGCTATGGAATTACGATCCATTTGTTTTGCAGTAGAACAGAATCAGAAGAGGCTTGATCGTCTTACTACCAGGATGATGTGTTATTTTCCTTTCTCATCTCATGGGGTCATAATTTGACTAACATTTGTTTGGCTCTGTACTCAATCAGCAGTGGCCGTGAGAAACAAATTGAGGTTACCCAATTAGTAATGGCGTTCCAAATAACAAGTTTCTTAAAAGTAGCGAAACTATTTGGTACTAGTCAGGTTTGGAGTGCATTTTTTATACGGCACATTTCTGGCCATGTACGACATGGTTGGGCCATCGTTCCATAGAAGCTTCCTAATTCCTTACTTCCTATTTTGGCATGCTTCGAGTGTGTTTGCAATATGTATAGTCTGCTGCACTCAAAATTCACATACTGACCTACGTGATGAATGCAGTTTTTTTTCAGATTGACTCTTCACATTTTTGACTTGTTTCATGTAGATATTGAGTTCTAATCGTATCTTTAACTTGTAGCTAGAGTTGTTCAAGATGCAGTCTGTAAAAGAAAATATGATAGCGGTGTTGTTCCATCAACTTGCATAAGTGTATCAAATCAACTCTGTTGATGTGTAGTTATTGTATAGGATTTGGCACTTAAATGCTGGAGCAAATCCTCATATGTTATCTCGATTCTGCCCTCAATTCTGAAAACCAAACAGGGTCTTCGTTTTTTTTAACCTGATTGTCAATAAGATTCATCCTACTTGAACTGACATAATGGTCAATGGGCAATTGGGCATATAGTAGGTCATATTTTTCAGTTTTCTGTGAGTACTACAATTCTTTCCACGTTTGATTTAACTCCTTGATTAAACCAAACTTTGTTGCAGGTCTGCAAAAGAAGCAGCTTCGAAGAAACTTGATTCCACGGTCCCCAAAGAGAAGCCAAAGGAAGATAGTCACTGATTGGAGTTGTTTATATAATGGTATAAACTTGTTTATATGTTGATGAAGCCTTTTTTCCCTATACTTAGAAACCAGTGGTCCTTGAATACATTTGGAGGAAAACATGTTTCCATCGAGGAGCATATGTGGAGTAGCTAATTGATGTTTTTTATGCCTTCCTGTAGGGGTCTAAATCTCTTAGCTAATCTACACTCGTGCTGATAGCTTTGACGTTTGATGAGTTATAATGTCAAATAGTCATGATTGTTCCCTTCTATGAAGTGTTATTGTTATCCGCCTCTTTTGATTGAAAATTGTTATAGGTTCAACGGTGCAGCAGCCTGGGTCCTGATGACTCAGGTTTCACTAAATGCTTCAAAGTGTCATTCTGACAAGAACGAGGTTGAGATTCCTGGTTCAGGAAAGATTGATCTATGGGTAAATCCATCTTTGCAACACATCTTACTTTTTACTGCATGTGTATCTATACTCGGTACTACAAAACAATATCGGCCTTTGCATTTCAGAAGAGAACCAGATTAACTGAACTATTCAGATCACTACTACGAATTCGGTTCGTGTTACCCTGCTTGTACTTTTGACGACTGTTGTGTCGCCTATTAGTTACGTTCGTCGAAGATTAGGGGGGGGGGGGGGTACTCGGTAGTACTGCCGGAATTCGTAGGTTCTGTCCGGCTTACTGCTGCTCGCCTAACGCCTATCTGATTCTGATGCGAACTCACCTCTGAATGCGATTGAGGCGATGCGACCTGCGACACATCTACCAGGTGGACGGTCCATTATTGATTGGTTGAGAGAGAGGGGGGCGCGCCGCAACTGTACCCGAAGGTTCAGTTGCAAAGCTGGAAAGGAACAAGCAAGGGTGCCACTGCATCGAAACATGAGGTGCCGTCCCCGTGGCGTTGTTGATACGGTATACGGTTGTGCGAGAAGGACTTGTGTAATCATCCGCGCGGTTGGCGTTTTGGTTCGGCTTAGGCTCGCAATCACCCGCGCGGTTTCGGACCGAACCATCTGCGTCGAAATGGACGGGCGAGCTGAGCGACGCGACGCTGTGCGCTACGAGGAAATGGAAGAACCCGAACGGTGGCGCTCTGTTCTTCCTCTCCTTCTTCAGAATCGTAGGGTTTCAGAGCTAAACGGGCGCGTGATCTGCCACCGTGTCTGTACCGTACAATTTGCCACGCATCCCCGTCACGCAAACCGACGGTCACTTCAAAGGCTCAAGGACGTGTTAACCCCTCTCTCTCTAACTCTAACTAAACCCAGGTGGTTAGCGTGCTCAACCACTGTAGACCCACCAGCCGTTACCCCCCAACCAGACGCATCCGCACGGCTCCATCTCGCTGTCGAAGCCGAAGGCGAAGGGCTGCCCATGCATCTGACGATGGTCCCGGCCGGCGGCTGCATTGATGGGCTGATCCTTCCTCCTCCTCTCCGTCTCCGGCAACCAAACCTACACGCGCGCGCCGGTGGCAGCGCGCGAGGCGCCAGCCAACCACCGTCTCCCTCCCGGCCCGCATTAACCGCTCGACGATCACGTCGGCGGCGGCAAACGAGCGGACGGTCCCGGATCAACTGGACTCTCCTTCCACCGCGTGTACGCACGCGCGCTCAACGGACCCAGGAGCAGCTGGCCAGCTGCTGCTGCTGCCCTGTTTCTTTCGCCGCGCTTCCGTTGCCTCACCAGGAAAGCGGAGATTTTTTTTTTGCAGGTGAAGCTAGGGAGCGCTGCCTAGGCTGGTATTTGTAGCTAAGATACAGGTGGCTGTGGACCCCCTATCGTTCCATGGCTTCTTTGCTTGGGCACCGAATTCTCTAGATATGTGTTCTACATCGGAAGGGACCCTCCTGTGGCTTGCTTGGCAACCGAATTGTCTAGATCGGTGTTCTACACCAGAAGCTGTGCATAAGTTTTGGATTTTCAACACCTGTCCCAACACGAATCCCAACACCTATCCCAACGTAAATCCTAAAGTATGAGTCCTGTAAAGCAGCGGTAGGTGCTTTTTTGGTGTGTGTTATGGAACCTACATTGCATCATAATAATATGTTACATATAGACTTATTGTTCTTCACTGTCTACCTCCATATTGTCCATGGTCGCTGTAGTGCCGCGCGAAAGCCGACGAACTCCAGGTCTGCGGCGGCCGTGGTCTTCCGTCACAATGTAAGCCAAGGAAACCGTCCCCTACGGAGAGAAAAGAAAAGTGATGTCACGTTTGCTTATTCGGAGCCGAGCCGATCAGCCGAGCGATGCGCCTACCGCTGCTTTACAAAACTCATGCTTTAGGATCTGTGCTCGGAACCGAATTCTCTAGATCGATGTTCTACACCGAAAGTTGTGCATCACGTCCTGGATTTTCAACACATGTCCCAACACGAATCCTAAAGCATGAGTCCTGTAAAGCAGCGGTAGGCGCATCGCTCAGCTCATTGGCTCGGCTCCGAATAAACAAACGCGGCATCGCTTTGCTTCTCTCTCCGTAGGCGACGATTTCCTAGGGTTATCTCGCGACGGAAGACCACGGCCGCCGCACACCTGGAGTTCGTTGACTTTCGCGCGGCACTACGGTGATTGCGGATAATATGGAGCCAGATAAGGAAACAGGATTGCCGAGTGAGATGGAGGTGACCCAGGTGTCCTTCGATACCGGAACCACGCCGATCACCGAAAGGATTGATAAAACACGCACTGCCTATGCCTTGGAACGAGGATTCTCCGATGGTCTGGTGTCCAACTCCTCCTCGAATCTCCTCATGGCTGCGAGTGAGCAGATGGCACTGCACCACGTCACCGTTAATGTATGCACTCAAACTCTAGCATGGTTGTCAATCTTGTTCATGAAAATTCTCTAATAGTGTTTGCATATGCATGTGTCGGTCTTTCCTCTCTTGTAGCTGCTCGGGGAGATCCCGACCATCGAGGACCATGACCTGACATTCTCTGTTCATCCCGGCGCCAAGTGTCAGGACCCACCGTCCTTGGGGCCCACTTGTGCATCCCGTACGAATCCCTGGATCAGTAGTTGGTACACATAATAGAATGGATCGAAAGTCATTCATTAATTCAGTCTCAACATGACCCTTAAGGTCTTACAACCAAGTCTTAAGTTACAATTCATTGGCCTCGCAGAGCCTCAAAAGAACAATAAGCTAGTGAAAAGCAGCGGACTAAGTGGTTCACATTCCCCTCAGACAGCCTTGGGCACAGGGCTAGGCCTACTCGCCATTGTATTGCGCTTCATCCTCCATCTCCCTTTCCTCCTCTGCTTCTAAGAGTCATGAAGAAAGCAAGGGCGAGTACGGAAGGTGTCGGGAGGCGTCGCAATATACCACAAAATCTTTGTGAATATCTCGCAAGATCAGCACTGAGCCTGCGGTCACCCTCTTCTTTAATTCCCTGAAGTTGTTCTCGCAAGCGGGAGTCCACTCGAATTTCTTGTCCTTCTTTGTAAACTCGGTCATGGGTCTCGCAATTTTGGAGGACCCTTCTATAAACCAACGGTAATATCCGGCTAACCCAAGGAAGCTATGTATTTTCTTCACGCTAGTGGGCTGCTTCCAGTCGGTGACTGCCTCAACTTTACCTGGGTCCACTGCCACTCCCTCGTCCTTTACAATGTGCCCGAGGAACGTGACCTGCTGCAGCCAAAATTTACACTTGCTGAATTTGGCGTACAACTGGTGTGCTCTTAGCCTTCCTAGCACTACTCTGAGGTGTTTGACATGCTCCGCTTGAGTTTTTTAGTAGATCAGTATGTCGTCTATGAAGACGACGAAAAACTTATCCATCTCTTCCATGAATGTCTTGTTCATTAGATTCATGAAGTACGCTGGTGCGTTGGTCAGCCCAAACGTTATTACTGTAAACTCGTATTGTCCATAACGAGTCACGAAGGCCGTCTTTATGATGTCTGTATTTATGATCTTCAATTGGTAGTAACCAGATCACAGATCGATCTTGGAAAAGTACTTTGCTCCCTTTAGTTGGTCGAACAAGTTATCGATCTGTGGCCAGGGGTACTTGTTCTTAATCATGACCTCATTCAGGGACCGGTAGTCGATACACATCCTCAAGCTACCGTCCTTCTTTTTAACAAAAAGCACGCGAGCTCCCCAGTGTGAAGAGCTAGGTCGGATAAATCCTTTCTCTTGCAGCTCTCCGATCTGCTCCTTTAACTCGGCTAGCTCGTTGGCTGCCATCCGATACGGCCTCTTGGCTATTGGTGTTGCCCCAGGTATCACGTCAATCACGAATTGGATATCCCTATCCGGGGCATTCTGGGTAGTTCTTCTGGGAATACGTCCGGGTATTCACTTACAGCTGGCATTTTCTCCAAGGGTGTTGTTTCTAGACTGCACACTAGAGGTTCCATCCTAAGTTTGCGGGGTTGGCATGTCACGGTAATCCCGTCATGATTCATTGCGGTGACCTTGCGGTCGGCACAGGATATATTCCCTTTATGCCGTGCCAGCTAGTCCATTCCGAGGATGACATCTATACCGTCCGACGTCAGGACGACTAGATCCGCTAGAAATTCTACCCCACTTATTTGAATCTTAACCCCCAGGCATCCGAGGTGGCACTTTATACTGGCCCCTGGGGATCTGGTCACTAGTGGGGTTTTTAGCCATACCGTTGGCAATCCACTTTTAGCCACAAAGTTGGATGAAACGAAAGAGTGCGAAGCCCAGGAATCAAAGAGTACTGTGGCGAGAGTTGAGTTGACAAGGTACTCACCGAGTACGACGTCTGGAGCATCCTCATCTTGGCTTGCGTCGATGTGGTTCACACGACCGTGCCCGAAGGACTGAGATCGGTTCCACGTCTCTGACGCTTGCGTTGGGTTGCGCCCGTTGTTGGATGCAACGGTCCTTACTCCCGAGTTTGTCGGGGCATCATTTGGTTTCCTCATGAGTGGGCAATTTGCAATCTAGTGCCCCGGGTCGCGGCAGTGGAAGCAAGCCCTGCTGGTATTCATCGTCCGAGTTGTGTTGGCATTGCCCTGCTGCGGTGCATTGGTGCTTGGTGGCCGGTATTGCTGCATTGACTGCTGTAGGTTGGACCCCGTGGCGCGGAACTGCATTGTGGGTTGTTCTCGTGGCTTCGGTGGGAAGCTAGGCCTTGCCCGTTGAAATTGCTCTTGCTGCTTGAACTTCTGCACCTGAAACTTCCTCATTCGTTCCCGATCCAGCTGGGAACGTGCCTCTTCCAGTAGTATGGACCTATTCATGAGAGTGTTGAAGTCTAGGTATATGTGAGTGACAAGTTGGGCTTTCATGACACCGTTCAACCCTTTGCGAAAACGGTCTTGTTTCTTCTTGTCAGTATTGATTTCGCTACTGGCGTAGCGTCCCAACTTCAGGAATTTCTTGATGTACTGGTTGATGGTCATGGATCCTTGGCGTAGAGCACGGAACTCATTTGCCTTCATTTCAATAACTCCTTCGGGTATATGGTAATCTCGGAAGGCTTGCTGGAACTCCTCCGAGCTTATTGTGTCAGGTTCAGCCGCTGCTTCACGGTAGTTGTCGCACCATTCTGCGGCAGCTCCCACTAGCTGATGGGAGGATAGAATCACTCGCTCCTAGTCTTCGACTGCGGTAATGTCGAGTTTCTTATCTATGTTGCGCAACCAGTCATCAGCCGCCAACTGATCCTCGTGAGCGTCGTCAAAGATCGGGGATTGGAGTCTCATGAACTCTGACATCCTAGAGGGCAGAGGCACCCCAGGTCCTCGCTGCCACTGCATTGCCTGAGTTATGGTCTGTAATAGTTGTGTTTGTACCGCCATAACTTTGGCCAACGTAGCCAGTGGTGGTGGAGGCACCACTTTCTCCTCCTCAGCTGGCACTTCTTCGGGGTTGATTTCCCCAACTCCTTCCGGAAGGTTGTTCACCCTGTTGGGTTCACCTCTCCCAAAAAGCTGCTACCTGTGGGGCCTAGATTGGTGCACGGCGTCCTGCTCCCCTGTCTCTCTGGGTGGGTATGCTTCGGGGTGCACGCACCACCGGTGCCTGAGCCCCTTCAGCAACGCGTTCCCGGCGTGCCTGAACCCTGACGGATCTCTTAGGGGCCATCTAGGAAGCACAATTTTGTGGAGGTTTAGTTGTTGTTTTGTTCATTGTTTCATGTTTTACTTGCCTATATTCTAGTGTAAAGGTTTGCTAATTTGGTTCATATTTTACTTATTTTCTTTGCAAGAGGGGTGCCCCTCGTCTGAGCTCTTGCCCATATTACTCAACAAAGTTTTATCACACATGCTGGAAGTCCATTAAATCCCAGCAAATCACATCATCATTACTAGAGTACAATCATCACATGGTACAACACATAGCAGGTCTAGGACCTTGCAACACACTCACGCCACATCTAACGATCATGATGCTAATCATCCACTAACACGGGGTACACGACTCACACTATGCCGGGTTACTCATGGTACTACACGCTGCTGCCCCAGTGCCTACTGTGGTGGAATCGATGGGGGTACGTTGTCCACCATGCCTTGGCCCTGGCGCCACTCGCGGCCCAAGTCGATCCCGTCATTGACCAACTCCTCAACAGTGAAGGGGAATGTAGGTATCTCCCTAGCAACCTCCTCCAGTATCTCGATGCTCGAGTCCTGATCGTCACCTCCATGCGGATCCTCGTCCTCCTCTGGCTCGTCTTCGGTGTCATCGTCGGAGTCGTTGTACATCTCCGTGCTCCCAGTGCGTCCTCCACGTAGCCGCTCCAACAGTCGAAGGCTCTTGCCTCGACCGAAGCGTCCAGCGCCTCTGGCTATAGTGGCTCGGACGGAGGGAGTCAGGTGGGGTATAGCTGGCACACGCATCGTCTGCGGGCCACTCTCGTGCTGCACGGCCAGGGTGCTCTTACGAGCAGTGGTCCGGACTCGCGCTCCTCCTGAGTAGGCTCTGGCCTGGTAGAGGGAGTCCAACTCTCTGATGTGCGCTATAGTCCTATGGTTGAGCTCCACGCGCAGATCCTTGGTCACCTCACGAGCTCGCGTGGTCTCGGTGTGGGCCTCGTCCAGCTGGGCCTGCAGACTCCTCACTCTAGCCTCCGCGTACTGAGTGTGAGCAACCTCTGCCATCCACTCTGTGTGGGCGTCCTCGCAGCACTTGTCCAGGGCATGTAGGTATCTGGCGGTCTCTGTCAAGGTGGTGTCCTCCACGGTCCTGGTGGGTCCCTCTAGTGTCACAACTCAGTGCCTCTAGACTTAGTTGTCCTCTCGACGCACGGGGAAGTACCGGATGGGCATCGGCCTGGTCCGCTCCATGCACATGTCGCTGAGCTCCAACAGTGCCCCCCCCCCCCCCGTGCAACAGCTGTGATGGAGTCCGCATAGCAGGCTCCGGTGAAGGTGAGTGAGTATGGCTGCACTCCGTAAGGTCCTGACGCCTCATTGATGTGGACCTCTGCCTCGCAGCGGAGTGCACCGTTCTCCTTGTACTCCCTCTAGCAGTAGTACGGAAACCTCGTGTAGCTGAGTCTCTCCAAGGTGCGGATCAGCACCTGCGGGAACCCAGTCAGGTCCTGGCAAGTGGCCTCAGACCAGCTGTCCATCTGTCAAGGCAAACCATGGGTTAGTGCTGTTTTGGCAAAGATAATTTTAACAAAAGAGTGGGGTGAGTCTAGAAAAGGTAAGTTCTCGCACATAATTTTGGAAAATACGTGTTCTGTCGGTGTTTCGTCTCTAAGGCTTCATCCTACAGCCAAGTACGGCTCTGATACCACTCTTTCAAGACTCACCGTCCTTGGGGCCCACTTGTGCATCCCGTACCAATCCTTGGATCAATAGTTGGTACGCACAATAGAATGGATCAAAAGGCATTCATTAATTCAGTCTCAACATGACCCTTAAGGTCTTAGAACTAAGTCTTAAGTTACAATTCGTTGGCCTCACAGGACCTCAAAAGAACAATAAGCTAGTGAAAAGCAGCGGACTAAGTGGCTCCCATTCCCCTCAAGCAGTCTTGGGCGTAGGGCTAGGCCTATTCATCATTATATTGCGCTTCATCCTCCATCTCCCTTTCCTCCTCTGCTTCTGAGGGTCGTGAAGAAAGCAAGAGTGAGTACGGAAGGTACTCAGCAAGCTCTAACCCCCCTGATCATTATTGCTACTATGAATTTACGAAATTATCCTGATAGCATGTTTTCAATATGCATGTTTTTCGTGATTACTTTTAAATGTTGTAGTAGCTAAGACCCATTTGGCTAGTGGTCGCGTAGTCATGTGGTCGACATGTGAAGTGCCACGAACCCTCCTTGACCTTGTCGACTCCTCCTTGACGCCCTAAGGCCCCGTCGTCTCAATATAACGTGATGACGTGCGTAATCCCTTGAAAGTAGAATGCTTAGTGACCCTCGTGATGTTCGCATCGCGACTCACTACAATTAATCATCGGATTTGCGAAAAGTGTGAAAGGTGTCTTGGTGGTGTGAGTTAGGAAATGGGTTGGGGACGGTGCTATACAACCTGCGTGGAGTGAAGTGGGAAAACGGGATGGTTGAGGCGGGATGGGTGAATGAGTAGTGTGTGCTTCGGTGTAGTCCACCTATCATGGATATGGACGGAGCCGCCTCACCAATTCAAGAACCGGTTCATATGACCTCGCCATAGTGATTTCGTACAACCACAAAACCTGTATGGGCAGGATTCCCTCTAACTTCTTGGTGACTTCCACATGAGCCATCTGGCGGTCAGTAGGGCACGGGGGACCAGGAAAAGACATGGGGGAGTCATTACCCGTGGTCCGACAGGGAGAGTAATTGCCCGAATATCCTTTGGGTGCGTCTCGAGTTGTGATTGAGGGGTTACTCGGGCAAGATGACGCGAACGTTTCGCTACTCCCTTGCTAGGAGAGCTTGACCTGTGGGTAAAGTGTACAATCTCTGCAGAGTGTAAATTTGGATAACCGTTGTCACGGTATTGGCACATTATGATATGAGCTCTTGTTGATTAGCATTAGTGTGATTTCTTGATCTGATGGTGGCAGTGTTTGCCGTGTTTTGGAGATTTCAGTCGTGTGCCGTGTAGAAGTCCCAAAACTTGTAAATGGAAAACTTTAGTGATGAATAAAGTTGACTTTAAATCCAAGAAATGGGACATGCAAAAACTTTTGTTTAATCCTGTAATTGTTGGCACGTGCAAGAGGACTTTAAATTCAGATTGAACTAAAGGGTTCACTTCAAGGAAAAGAAGGCCATTTACAAAAAGAAAATTCAAATTGTTGTTTAAAAATTTGTATTTGCAGGGGCCGACTCAAGGATCAGAGGGCATATTCAAATCCTTCAGGTTTGAATTAGTGAGAATGCAAATTTTGAGCAAATTTGGAGATGCTTTGATAGGTATATCAAAGAGACTTGTGAATTTCATTGAAATTTGAATTCAAATTTGAAACTGAGGCAAAACTTGTCAAATTGCCAAATGGCTTTCAAATTTGAGTTCCTCATTGCTGAAGTTTGCAATGTGCAAAAAATTGGAGATATTTGGGAGAGAAAATAGTGGGATCCACTTGTCAATGAGAGGGGAAGACTTACAACCGAAGGAAAATTTTCTTCTCTTTGTTCCCACTCGAACCCAGCGGCTGCTGAACAGAGCGCGACACCGAGGCAGCGCCGCTGCCATCTCCCGAGCACAGCCGAACCGCCTCAGTGCCGAACAGATTTTTCCAGCCAGCCCTCTACTCGGCAAAAGGATGTTCTTCGACTGCCCTCAAGCTCTTTCGCTGCTGCTTTCTCCCTCACGAACAGTTTAGCCTCCGACAAACCGCTCTCTCCGACCCACCGGCGTCCGGTCACCTCGACGGGTTACACGCCGAACTGAGCCTCCCCACGTCGTCGCCGTCTCCTCCTCGAGGTGTCTGTCACAAGAGCCCGACAATTCCTCCACTGGAACTCGGCACCGAGCTCGGTCTACCCATCGACGCCACCGTGAGCCGCCGACCACAAGATCACGTCGCCCGGCCGCCACAGAGCTTCTCCCACCGAGCTGCAAAAGCAAAAAGGTGCGCCTAGACCTCTTCTTGTTTCACCGCAACCCCGACACCTTGTCACGAACTGTGCTCGCCGGAATTTTGCTTTTTGCCGTCGACATGCAACAGTGACCGAGGAGAGAAACTCAGCAAATTCGTCTCACACGCTGAACTACTCTACACATAACCTATCAACCTACTTCTATACCTTCGTGCGAGTTCATAGGATCAAGAATCACTGAGATCCGTTGAGCAAAGCCGTTGTTCATCGAGTTTTTTGATTTTCGTCGGATTTTTGACCTAGCCCGACGGTGAGGTCGTACTTCCGGCGAGTTTCAGCGAGATCGGCGGTTGGATCCGTGTTCTCCTCGGTGCAGTGGTGCTGTACGAGCAAACGGCGACGTGTTTGGTGCAGCATATCGCTCTAGCGACGTCGTCGGAGATGTCGCAGCCACAGTCGTCGTCGCACCTAGTGTTCCGACCATCTTCGATCCGAGATAAGACCGGCAACGTGTTCCTCACAGGAGAATATGTAGTGGCGGCAAGAATCAGCGAGTTCCGAGCACGGGAACCCCCTCCCGGCGAGAGCTCTAGCGAGCTCGGCGGCGCGGGAGCGCGAGTGGCAGGAGGTAGAGGAAGCCGGGGCTGGCCCACGTGTTAGCGTCGGTAGCGGGGGAATGGGATCTTCTGTTGCACCGGATCAGTTTGCGACTGTGCGAGGAGAACTCTATAGCCTCGTGTGCCGGCGCATCAGAAGGCACCACATCACCCCCGAACCCGCTGTCAGACTTTTAAACTTTTCCCCGGTTTATTTCAAATACCAGATTTGATTCAAACTTTGGGAGGGCATAACTTGTGCTAGGAAGCTCAAAACTTAGTGATTCAAATTGGGTTGGATTCAGATTGAAAAACTCTAGCTAGATATCCAACCCAATTTATATGAAAATCATTATTTATTTCTGGAGAATTCCTTAAAGCTTTTCAGCAAGAGAATTTTAGAGGGAATTTGGTTCATCCAAAAATCCCCAAATTTTGCCAGAATATTCTTTAGTCTATTGGTGAACTACTGTAAAAGTTTCAGCTTATTTGGAGTGTATTTAGTTAGGATAATTCTGAATTCAGGTTTCTGTGTTCTAATGAATACAGAAACATTTTCAGAGAATTTCCAAAACTTGGAAATTCAGTTCTGAGCAGTTCTTAGCTCCAAAAATCCTAGGAAAATTCATGCATACTCTCTGAGATATGTCTGAAATTATAGTTCACTTGAATTTGCATGAAAGTGCAAATTTATTCAGAATTAATTCCTTTTTTCCTAAATGCTTAGGGAATTGTTCTGAGTGATCTACGCATTGAAAAATTTTGAATTTTGGTCCAGATGACTTTCTTGTGACAAGGAACTCACAAGAAAATTTTCAGCTCCATTGGAGCCATGGATCAATACTGTTGTTTTCAACCTCATTAGGTGATCAACACCCAAGTGATGAACCCCACTTATCACTTGATCATAGTACTTTAACCCAAACCCAAACCACTAGCACCAGTGTCATTTTAAATTCTTAAACGGAGTTCCAGTTTTAAACTTGTATTTAAAACTTATTAACAAAAGTTTTACAATTAAACATATATGCATATTCATAACGTGTAGTGATTAAACGTGGAAAAGTGAAGGAGAAGGGAAGCTTGGATCAAGGAGCAAGAAGGGCAGTGATTAAGCTTCAAGTCATCAGCAACTAACTTCACAATTATCTGACTTTAGTCACCTGCAAAACCAAGACAAACTCCGGTTTGCATTTAAGTTATTTACAAAGTTTTTACTTTGTTCACAATTATGGTTTAGAGCTTGTATATGCATTAGGTCAAAGATGCTTTATAGTCCAAATGCATGACAAAATGAACCCTAGAGTCAAGGGTAGAGTATAGTTTCCTGCTGTAGAAGGTTGCCGTGCTAAATAGGTTATGACATCCTGTAGAAGACGAGTAGTTGGAATCTACTCGTGAGCTATAGTTTAGGATTACATAAGTGTGGTTGGAAAAGAGGCAAACTAAAGTTTACATTTCTAAAGATGAGACTAGGCAGGAGGGTTAGGCAGCGACAAGACGAGGTCTTGGTCGAGTAGCTCTCCCTGTGTCGGTTAAGGACCGAAGCGTGTGCGGCCCTGGGAGCAAGTATTGAGTTGTGTATCGGATGCTTACTGCTATATGGGAACTAGGAAGCCGATGTACTAGGTTCACTGGATTGTAGAGGCATACCACATCGTCTTGTTAGACCTATGAGCCCGAGACGGCGCGACCAATTCTATAGTCGAGTGTCCTGCGAAAGGTTGCCACATACGACGTAATGAAGGATGCCAGATTTGGGTCTTCAGAGGCGGGCGTATGTGTCGAGTTATCCGGGTAGTGTTTGATTCGAATCACCGTCCCTCACGGTTATGAGTACCGCTTGCTCACTGCGCTGTGACGTAGCAATCAAGTTGTGTGGAAACAGTTTGCAAAAGTTTTAATTGCTGCTATGATTATTGTAAATTGCATGAAAATCCTGTTTGAAGTAGAGATAGAGAAAATAAAGTTATTTTTAACCTTGGGACAAGTAACATTGGAATGAAGCGTTTCTTGTTTGATTGTGGAGTTCCAATATTGCTGGGCGCAAAGTCACTACTATTTTGGCTAAAATCTAAAAGTTAAGGATGAACTCGTAGGCGAGTCTTTTTTGCAAATTACATGTTTAGGTCTTAAAGTTACTTTCATGTACAGTTGCATGTCTTAGGAGAGACGGTTAAGTCTTGTTGAGCCTTTATGCTCAATCTTGCTATATGAGTGGTTTTGCAGGATAAGACGATGCTCATAAAGAAGGTTGTCCAGTGAGACTCGGAAACATCCGAGTCGGGTAATACATGGAGGACCTAGCCACTAACATGTCTTCGTGTTGCTAGTGAGAGGAGTCCGCGGGCCAGAACTCTTCTCGGGTGCTCACTAGTTATTCGACGCGAGTTGTTTATAGACTTCCGCTGTAGCTATTTTATGTAAATTATTTACAAAGAAACATTGCAAGCTTCCACTTTTTGTTTATGTAATACATTGTTCCTTATATGTGTGATGTTGGGTGCCGCATAACACGACACCACCCAATGCGATTCCCGAGCAAGATGCCCCGTCCCCGTGACTCAATGGGCGGATTGGGGCCCCGTCATGCCGGAAACTAGTAAAGTCGTAGGCTTGAACATTCGGTTAAAACTTAGAGAACTAACGGGATGGAGCTCAAACTCTCCTAGGTCCCACCAACTAAAAACAAGAAACAACTACCTCTTTTGCTTTGCAAAATCTTCTTCAAGGAAGACCCTGCATGAATGCTCTTCGGCAACCTTAAGCCATATGGCCCTACCTTGCTACAACCCTAGCATGAAACACATCTCCTTGGATAGTGTTAGGCCTTGTTGAGTAACTTACGTACTCACTCTTGCTTTCTTCATGACTCTTAGAAGCAGAGGAGGAAAGGGAGATAGAGGATGAAGGGTAATACAATGACGAGTAGGCCTAGCCCTGCAACCAACCACATAGGGGAGAAAACTTTGGTACTACCGGTGCCAATTTTTTTTGTTATTATAATTGCTATATTTTGAACATGACTAAACAGCTGAATCTCATTTTCGCAGAAGAAAAACAGTTGAATCTCATATATATCTTGAACACGATTCGTGGCGATTCTTTTATGGATTGGAAAGAAAATTCCATTCCCGACAACTCATCAATGGGTTTCCCCAAAAGACGGGGCAGAAGAAAAGAAGAACGCACAATTTTTACGTACATGCTGCCAGCTAGCAACTATGAGACCACATTGTACTGGAGCATGCATGTTCCTCTTTTAGCTTTCTCAGCCTTCAATATAAGCTATATATGATGTATCCCAACATTTAACAATATATATCTATTTCTGTATGTATGTTTCTCTTATGTTTAGTTACAGAGAGGGAAAGAGGAAATGTGTACAAGAAAAATGGGTACATGCATCAGAACAAAAACGGAATAAATGCAAAATCTGAACAAAAAGAAAAGTGTGGCTGAAAAAAAAAACTATGACATACACTTCCTATCTTCCTTTGATGTATACAAATTAGTTATCCGTAACCCCAACAATAAAGCCTAACAAAAGGAATTAGCCTGCTAGCTAAGTAAATTAAGAATCATCTGGGCAGAAGAAAAAGAAGATTGTGATCTCATATTCATATATCCCAGCCCATGCACCACCTCCAGGCACCATGCAATTCTCTCTCTCTCTAGATGTAGATGCTGCTGCAGCTCTCTCTCTTTTTCTCTCTCTCTCTCTTCCCAGGTTACTTTTCTTTCCTCACAACTTTTCCAGATGCATGATGTATGCTTGCCTGAACCATGAATAGTGATGTACTCATGTACTGACTAATGATGTATAAGCATCAACAACCACTGTAGTCTCTCAAGGAGAAACGGCCGGTGCCGTCGGTCCCCGCGTTGCCAGCCCCGGCGTGCTGCAGACCCAGAGTCAGCGACACGTCGCCAGCGGTCGTGCCGGCCGCGGCGGGGCCGTACCGCATCCTCACGCCGGGCTCGAACCGCCCGTACAGGTCGTCCGCGTCGCCGCCGAGGAGCTCCACCGGGTCGATCCCGACGAAGGCCGCGTCCGCCGCCGAGGGCCCCGCGGCCCCGGGATCGGGCTTGTGGGGCATCATTCCGGGTTCTTGCATGTGCCTGTCGCCGCCGGCGTGCTGCAAGACCGGTTGCTGCTGTTGGATCTGCGCAGCGCCGGTGGTCGTCGGGGAGTGCGTGTCGCCGGCGCCGGAGCGGTCGTTCCCGGACTCGGGACCGCCGCCGCCAGCCGAGGAGCCCTCGAGCTCCCTGCACTCTTGCTGGTACATCTCCTCAATCATGGGCTTCCATAGCCGGACACGAGCGTTGATGAACCAGTTGGAGACCTGGAGTTGATCCAAAGGAAAGCAAACGCATTATTGCAGGGACAAGGGTCCGTGCATGGCAGTGGCGCCATGCGCTCATGCATGCATGCATGTTTGCTGCACGGACATATAGGTAGAGCTAGCTAGCTGGCTATCCGGTCCTCACTGTCATGTTCCAAGCAGTTTATCCAGCTTTGTCTTGTTTCGTTTGTGTCCAGTGTTTTGGATCTAGCTCTTCTGTGCGTATTGGCATGGGAAATAAAATGTTCTGGATTTACCATAATTTAGTTTCTGGGGTATTTACATAAATTCTCTGTACATGCATGGTTAATAATAAAGAGGTAACTGTATTGGGAAGACCATATATACTTGCAATGAGCGTATGTTGTTGTGCATGTATGTGGTATATGCTACATATATTGAACTCCTAAATTTCTTTCATCATGCAGTTTTGGTTCCTTTGCCTAATCTTTATGTATGTTATGAATTTAATCATGCTAATATCTGCAGTGATAAACATATTTAGGTTAATTATTGTTAGTGTAACTTATAATATGGTGAAGTTACTTCATACAATGAAACATGTGTGCACTGTTCAGCATAATTAAAATACACGGTCTCAGCTCAATGAGCTGTAGTTAAAAAGATTTCATACTCTGTATCAAGATGTATAATAGTGAATTGACTATCTGACACCCACCATCAAAATAAAAATGGTTTAAATATTCAAATACCCTACTACTAAGTATTCTGACCAAAGATAACCGTCCTAAAAATTTTGTTGTACTTAGGCGATTTTCTCGTTCATTCTTTCATATTTCTGTAAATATAAAAGTTTTTTGTATGCATATGCAAGTTTCATTTCGATCTTATCCGCACACACTTCAATAGTTTTCAAGTCTATGACACATAATAAAACAATCAAAGATGATTTACTTTAGTATAGATTTAATTTACATGCTGCTGAGGTTGTTTAGAGACACATGAAGTCCTGTCCTCCAACCTTTCTAGGCTAGGTGTAAACTGTAAATTAAAGCTCCCAAAACAAGTTTCAACCAGCTGAGCATTAGATAGTTTTATTTACGGAAACAAAAGACTACGTTGGGAATCGGTTGAGAAGAATTTTGTGGCAAACACACGAAAATGGTTAAGGTAAAATCTCAGAGTCAACCCAATAAATAACTCAAACATTATGCTCCCAAAAGGAAAAAACAGACCCCTCAGATATGATATAGTAGTGGTCAGATACTTTATAGTTGTAAGTGCAGAATTAAAATCATAGTTTGAAATAAAGATGCATAATAAGCATGCATTCAACTCTGCTAGCTATAATTGAGCCCATCCCTAAATTAACTACACATATATCATTCAGAATTTTAGTGTTTCGAATTTAGTGAAGAAAATTAGAGGTACAGTAGATGACACCAAAATCAGATATAATTAAAGATATGGACAGATTGAACGTTTGTCTTCAAGGTGAAGGCATATATCTAGTTGGTTACTTAAAAAGTATCATTAGTTGCACATTAATTAAGCATGTATGTTGTTGATACATATATGCACACAGTGTCAACAATGTTGATGTAATCAAAGCTAGCACCTTAAAAAACAACTTGCTTGCTGAAGAGTTAAGTGAGATGATTAAATTTAAAGAGAAATTATTGATATTGAATAAAGTTTGTTAACTGGTCAATTAGTATCTACTTAAACAAGTTATATAGCTGAGAACATGGAACAAACTGTGTCATGCCTACTGTCTAGGCCTGTGCAATATGGCTCACACGATGCAACCGAGGACGATGATTTTAGTTAATTAATTCCCCTACTGAGAATCGTTAGCTATTCTTTACACCATGTGAAGTCACTTTCCTAATTGACAACACAAAATGAAGATTAAAATGGATATGTGAAATCATCTATTGCAGTTTGTTAGGAACTCACTAACAAAGAAACTATCCATCTACTGCACGAAAAATGTCAAAGAAATATGCTACGACATGTAACCCCCCAGTAGATATGTAGATATATGAAGTGGCTCTCTGTAATAAATCCAAATGTTTCACATCAGGTCCATAGACTTCACTCAAAAGGTCAGAATGAGATAACTGGACAAGGGGAGCCGAGGAGGGCTCGGGTTTGCCTTGTCACATTGTTGCAAAAGAAGAGGAATTTTTCTACGACGAGACCATCTCGGTTGATAACGACTCACTGCCCTTAAGTTGGTAGACATGTTGTGCAACTCTCTGGGACATGAGGGGCACACATTCGCAGGGACCACATAAGTGCAGCAAAGATACAAAAGAGAGTAGGAGAGAGATGAGGTAAAAGAAGGTAAAAATGAGATGGGGTAGGGTTCAAAACAGCGGAATGGATCATACATGCCAAGTATGTGTGGATCTGCACACACATGTATCTGAAATGATTTTGGCCCACTTATCAGCTTCCTAAAAATAGAGAGTTCTATAACAAAAAACTTTTTGGATATGTAAAGTTTAAGCTCGATTATTTCTTTTTCTCCAAACCCTCATTTCAGCTATATACCATGAAAGCATGCATGAGCATATGAATACGCATTTCGTTGGTGCACATTCAGTACAGTGGCATGTTCTATTCACCTTGGAAAAACAAAAGGGGCGCTAGTTATATAAGCATAAGACAATCCGGGGTACGGCAACGTTGAGAGTCCATGCCAAAAAGAAGCGCGCGGCATGAAACAGATAAAAACTGCTAGTACGTTGAAGGTTGAACAGTTGATGCATGCATACGTACATCTCAATAGCTGCATGCAGCAAGCTGTCTGCTGATTCCATGTGAATAAACTTTGCATGCATGGGTTTTTGCAAGCGTACAAACCTGGTTCCTGGACAGCCCGGTCTGCCGCGCCAACAGGTGCTTATCGGCGTCGCTTGGGTACCTGCATGCAAAAACGGCACGAGAAACCATGAAATACCAGAGCAATAGCACCATGCACACAGTACCGGCCAGCGGCACATAGAAAAGGACCAGTTTTAAGGCTGCAGCTGTACGTGCTGGCTGCACACTATCTCCTGCCCCTTCTTGCTGCTACTACTACTGCACCTGCCTGCAGCCTGAACTTGGCAGGAACAGGATTCCCACTGCGACGTGCTTAGCACTATTCATCAATCATATACGCATTATATGCGCATGCATGCGCGCTAGTCGCTAGCTGATCGGCCATATATATGCATGGGAAAGAAGAGCGCTGATACCCATACACGCACATGTAGGATTCTGCGGCAATATCTGCATGCATGGAGCCAAGGAAAACGGGATTCCGAGGCCGATATATTCTCCTCTGTTGGTAATTTGATCTCTCGCGCGCAGCATGCAGATGGCAATGGCATCATGCATGGCACTGGGATCTCTCTCCTAGCTAGCTCAGGTGACGCAGAGCATCATGTAAAGGAGGCCGTAGCCCATGCCGGCGGCAGTGCGTTACAGAAAGGCTCGTCCCGCCGGCATGCTGCATGCAGATCAACTCAACGCGCCTACGTTACTTGCTGCTAGCTAGCTTTTGCATGCGAGGGAGCGAAAGCGAGTAGCTGCCTTCTCAAGCTGCAAGCAGAATTCCTGACGACGTGCGTGTGCGTACGTACACAGTGAGCGGCACGGCAGCCGCCAGCATCTAGCCGGCCTGCTACTGACCGCAGTAAACCAGAAAAAGGTAAATTTCTGCAATGATGGGAAAGTAAACCGGGGGCAGAAGGGGGGTGAGGAATAATATGCGCAGTTCCCGGCATGCTGCATGTTTCTCGGTTTTTTTAGCGTAGATCTCGAGAAAATTACTGCTTTTGCTAAAGCGCAGCAGCTAGCGAAGAACCAGAGGGGCAGAGAGAAAGCAAAGCAGAAGCTAGCTGCCCCCGTGATGAGTACATGCTGATCGAGTACTGCTGCCCTCGCGCCACGGCATCTCGTTACTGACCCCATATGCATGCGATGCGGCCATGCCCATGCATGTATGGCGCGTACTAATAATGCCTCATGCATCGTATCGAATGCCATGGCAGCAAGTCAACAGCATGAGCTAGTACTAATGCCTCATGCATGCATGTATATGGATGTTAATGCATGGGAAGAAGCTAAGGATCCATCGGGGCTCAATCATGGAAGATGGAGGTGGACGAACGAAGGAGAGAGAGAGAGAGAGAGAACGGAAGAGAGTAGCGACGACGTACGGGTGCAGGAAGTGCTCGAAGAGCCACGCGCGGAGGATGTTGACGGAGCGCTCGGGGAGCCCGCGCTGCGGGCGCCACGCCTCCTGCTCCATCATGCCCATGTGGTGGAAGGCGCGCTGCTGGCGGAGGCTCTGGTCGATGGCGCGCAGCCGCGGCGTCTCGCCCTTGGTGATGCCGGAGCCGGTGCCGGCGTCCTTCTCCCCCAGCAGCTCGCAGGTGCGCCGCAGCTGCGTCGCGACGGCGTCCTTGAGGCACCGGAAGTGCCGCGACATGGCCCTTTGCGCCAGCGCCGTGTACGGCGTCGCCGCGCCGAACCCCATCACCGAGTCGAAGAAGTTCACCACCATCTGCATCTGGTCGCAGTAGTGGTTGTACCGGCGATCCACCTGAAATTAACGACGAGAATCAACAGCTCGTACTTGTCTCACCCGATCGAAAACATATATAGACATTTTTCATCCGCCAAATTAGAAGAAGAGACCAAGCAGATTACATTATGCGCACAGGTAAAATAGACGAGCTTAATTACGAACAAAAAAACGCAACGCAACACAAGAAAGGAACAAACTTTGGGAGTACGTACGTTGCAGCAGCAGTATTAGGGCACGGGCGTGGCGTTGCGTTGTTGCTGGCACCATTACGAGAAACGGGGAGAAGGAACAAAACACGCCGAGGCCCACCGGCATTTGGCAACCGCCGAGCCGCGCATGCATCTAGCTACTAGTGACCCGCGCGCATGTGCCGCTCGCTCGACTTGTTCCCGTGCTCAAGCGCCGCGCTGCCTCTATTCCCCTCCCCATTTTTCATAATTATCGTTATTAGGATAATGACTTTAGTTTATCTTTTTAAAATATATTTTTTGTCCTAACGACATAATCGAAAAACAGAGCTAGTAGCTGGGACCAGAGCTGTAACATGTGTGACTGCTAACCCTTGTACTTTCTCCCGGTGCATGCCGCCAATTGTGCAACAGTGACAAGGAGGCTAGCACCTAGGTAGCAACAAGATGCACCTGCAATAGGTTCATCTCGATCCTTTGGTGGAAGTAAAGTTCAGAGGCTGATGCTATGTAGGAGCATGAGCTCCAACCACTTCTCCGGGCGAGAAGGAGCAATCGTTCTTCGATAGGCAAAATGGAAAGCAAGTGTTCGAGCGCTGGTCTCTGGGCCGGGTGGACTAGGCTGCGTGGACTCTTTGATTAATTTATCATTATTAGGTGGCTGCTTTAAGATGTGTACTGACTTTTAAGGTGGGAGTACCAGAGCACTTCTCATATGTATATAGTAGTGGCTAGTGAAACAAAATTAAGCTTTCACCTTAGTATTATATGCGCGAAGAGTTAGGTACGTAGTGACCCAACACAACGCATTTAGAAAAAGTTCAAGGAAACATAAACTCCTATGTCGAGGTGTGATGATAGCAAAGGGGGAGAGAGGAGGGGCCGTATAGTTCTTTCCCCTTGTTGGGATATGGAGAGAAAGTGTGTGTGAGAGCAGCAATATAAAGAGATCACGAATACTAATTGTAATTTATAATCATTCAATCTAAAATCAATAATTCAAATGTAAGTTAAAGAAAATACTAATCTTAGACACGTGGAAATTAGAAAGTCGTTAAAAAAGATAGAAATATGGAGGCTATGAATGCAGCGGCGCGCGACAGCTCCCTCATGAGTCGTGGACTGCAGCCGCACCAAGAACCGCACAAAAAGAAATGGAGGATCGATGCTACTATGATTGGAGATTCATATCTCTTGGAGTTAGTGTTGCGGCGGCTCCTGCTGCTGCATGCCATTGGCGGCCACCTGCCACGTCCCGGCCGTGGAGAATGACTTGGCGGTAAAAAACAAGCCCGTGCTGCTTCTGGATGCTGTGTACCGGCCCTGCCCACCTACCGCCGCGGCCGCCGTCGCCGGGAGGACAGGAGCCATGGCGTCAGCAGCACATGCATCATCTATCCATCCATGCATGCAAGAGAGAAAGAGAGGGGATTTGGCGACAGTAATAGTGGACGTGCCTCGTCGAGCATGGAGATGAGCTTGACCTTCTTCCGCTGGTGCTCGAACCGGTCGGCGGGGGACAGCTGCGGGGGCTCCTTGGACGCGGACGGCGGCGACTGCGCGGCGCCGGAGCTGGAAGCGCCGCCGCCCTTGCTCGCGTTAGGGTTGGACGAGGAGGCCCCGCGTCCGCCTCGCGCGCCGCCGCCCTTGATCTGCCCGCGCCCGACGCTGCAGAACTCCACGAGCAGCTCCTGCGCCGCGCGGGTGTACCTGGAGTTGCGGAGCACGCCCGCCACACCGGCGGATCCGTACCCGACGTTCAGCTGCGGCTGCCCCAGCGCGCCCACCTGGCCGCCGGGCAATGCCATCGGCAGCTGCTGCTGCTGCTGCCGGTTGAAGTAGAGCACGCCGTCCCGGACCCGCAGCTCCTCGGCCTGCTTCGCCATCTCCAGCTGCTGCAGCGACGGCGACAGCGAGAGGGAGAGCCCCTGGCCTTCCACCACTCCGACGCCGCCGGCGAACGGAGCCGCGGCTCCGCCGAACGCTTGGAACGCCTCGTGGTGTTGCTGGATAGCGGACTGCGCGTCCGACGGTGGCGGCGACGCCGGCGACGATCTGGACTGCTGTTGCTGCTGCGGATTCATCAAGAACAGCTGCATCGCGGCTGCCGGGTCGGTGGCGATGCCAGCCATGCCGCCTTGCTGCTTCGGTGAGGACGTCTCACCTACCGATCCCATGCTGGCCCCACCGAGGACCTGCAGGCCGGCACGGCCAGCCGCGCTGGCGGCGCCGAACCAGCTGCCGTCGCCGGACAAGCCTCCCACCCCCTGCCGTAGCCCGCCGAAGCGGTAGTTGGCGGTCATCTGGCTGGCCAGCAGCTCGGTGGCGGAGGGCCCCGACGGCGGCGCGGGGAAATTGAACATTTCGGAGAGCATGTTGGAGGCGCCAGCGGCCGCCGCGTGGTGCCCGTAGATGGCGCCGGTCTCGGCGGCATGCTCGTCGCCCTCGATGGGGAGCAGCTGGCCGTGCCCCCCGGCAGGGTCGAAGCCCTGCTGCTGCACCCTCATCTTCTCGCGGCGGCTCTGCTGCGCCACGTGCTGCTGCTCCTGGCTGGAGTCCGGCCGGTCGAAGCCATCGGAGAAGCCGAAGACGCCGCTGCTGCCCTGGTGGAAATCCCGGGAGTGGGACATAGAATTCGCGGGGGTCCCTGCGCTGGTCTTTGTCGGTTGGCTCACGTACGTGGTCGTCTGAGACGGTGGCGCCGCTATGCCCATGCCGGCGGCGCCACTGTCATCATCGTCGGCGGGATCCCAGCCCAAGAAAACCCTCCTCGTTCCTCCGCTGCTACCTGCAAAACTGATTTCCATCACCAGACATGAAGAACTAATAAGCAAATAAAGAAATATTCCGAGCCAGAAAACAGAATTACACTCTCTCCTCCAAAAAACCCAAATCGAAAAAAAATCTTATAATTCCCTTTTCCCAAAACTCCAACAACAACTGCTAATAAGCAGCATGCACGAACATCCTGATGAGGAATAAAAAATCCGAATCGATCGATGGAGAGAAGGAGAAGCTATCAAGAAACAGCTCTCCTCCCCCCGCCGCCGCGCGCTTCTGCTAGCTCACCTGCTTCAATAGCCTAAGCGGAGCACATCGTTATCCGGGGGTGCGGGAGTGAAAGGCTTGCTGCCTCCTCGACCCGCACCAGCTAGCTGCTGCTCGTCTCCGCTGCCACCTCTGTCTCTCTCTCCTTGTCTCCCTCGTCGTCTAAATCTCTTTATCCCAATCCCTCTCTCCCTCCCCTGTGCTGTGTGACTAACTCTATATTTTTTTCGTTTCCCTTGTCCGGTCGGGCACAGCAGCAGCCTTGCGCAATCGCCTTCTGATTCTGAAAGGGGGAAGAGCGACGCAAAGGGGGAGGAGAGCTGAGAGCAGCAGCAGCAGCGGCGGCGGCGCAGGGAGGCTACGCTCGGCAGGTATATAAAAAAAAACGAGATCTTTTTTTTTCTCTCTCTCTCGTCTCTGCTGCTGCTGATATTGGGATTGGACAGAGTAACCCAATCCCAAAGGGATGAAAACGTCGCTGTTGCTCTCTCTCTCTCCTCTCCTTTTTTTTCTTCTTTTTATTCTCCTGTGTGTACAGCGTTTAATAATAGGCGTCGTTGCTGTGTTATGGTTAAGTTACAAACTTACAACTGTTGATGCTGCCGGTCTCGTGTCGTCCCCTTGTTTCTATCTGCCCCCTCCCACCCCGCCCTCCTATTCCCAGCCGCAAACGATCGATCGAACCAGTGCGTCACCGATCCAAGCTACGTAATCTAATCCGCTGCGTGTGTTCTGTCCCTGCTTAACTTAATCGGTGTATCAGGAACACGACTCTACGTCAGTCATTAGAGACCACTACCGTAGCAGCTCGAAGCGTTCGATCATCCTGTCCGGTGTCACACAGCGGCAGGCGGAAGGAGAGGAGGCAGCAGCGACTGGTGACGGGTGAAGATCAGAGAAAGCGAGCAGCGATGAGGCGGCGTCACTCTCTGCATCTTTCCCATCTCTTCTTTTTCGTTTCGAAATTGACCGGCACTCGGATGGATCGGAGGAGGAGGAAATCGACGTCCTCGCGAGTAGAAAAAAATAAACCTTTTCTTGTGTGCTCGAACCGACGCCATATGTTTCCATCTCCCCCCCCAAAAAAAAGGAAATTAATGGGAAAGGGAAACCTCAGCCTAAGCCTGAGGGCTGGCTGATGAGGCAGCTGCGGTGCCGGCCTAATTAATCGCCCCTCCCAACCGCTAATCGAACCGGCTTACCGGCCCCTTTTGATTGGGTTGACCCGGCGGTCGGACCGCTCCCTCCCTCCGCTTCCTCGTGGCGTTAGCGGAGATCATTAAGAGGCGGTTGAGCCGAGGCCCGGCCACCGGTCGAGGGCAGGAGCAGAGAGACGGCCGGAGGAGGAGGAGTGGCTCTCCGATTCCACCGTCTCCATCTTTATCGGCGGGCCGGGACCGTCGGACGCGGATCGGGCGGTGGTCCAGCCGCGCGATAGCGGCCACGGGCGGGCCTTGTCGGCCGGCCGGCCGGCCGCTGCCGGAGAGGAACGAGAGGACGGTGCCATCCGTCCCGATCAATTATTGGGCCGTTGGGATTTGGACTCGGCACCCAACTCAACCCTCGTCGTCTCACACGGCGATCATGTGCTATCTCCCCGTGTGGGGCCCGCCCCGGAAAAAAAGGGGATGTTCCGCTTCAGGTTTCGGCCGGGGCCTCCGCTCCACGGGCTACGCCGCTACGCGCACCACGGCGACGCTTCGACGGAAATCCATCCGCGTGCTTAACCGGGACCGTCACGTTAATTAAAGGTTAACGATCCGTTCAAACGCGCGCGCTTTTTTTTTTACTTCTTCTGCGTGTTCCTCCTCCTATTTCTCCCCGGCCTTCACGCGGGGACCCCTTGCTGCAATTAGTTTTTAATATATGGCCCCTGCTTATTTCCTCGACTTCTCCTGTCGATAATTACGGAATCGCTCGCTTTATAATTGCTCCGCCTTGCTGCACTAATAAAGAGGTGCGGCACGTGTTCGATAATGACATCCATCAACTATTCGATACGCGCTCGGTGAAACTCACATTTTCCAAAGAAAAAAAGGTACTTCATTATAACAAAGTAGTACTGTGTACTATTTTCCTAACTAATGCACGGCAGCCATTCTCGCGGGGTTAATTAGCAGGATAGGTACCGTGTGTGCATGGTACTACGGCCTGAAGTCAAGCATTGACGATCTCGCCAATTAGCAAGTTAGTCAGAGATGCATACTCTCAGTCGCTTCACCTTGCATTGACACGACACTGTGCAGCACATGTTGCATAGGAGTATCCACGAAAAAAAAATCACATACACTGGCTGAAGTGCTAGCGGGATCCCTATTTAATTTCTAAGAATAGAAATAGAGCGGATAAAGTTAGTATAAAGAAATTCTGTAATCAAAGATAATAATTGACTGCTATAAGAAAACTTTTTGAGATAACAATTAAAAATAAAGGATTTTGAACCAGTTTCCTTATTGTCCCTCGATTTTTGTGTGAATGGCGGCACAATGTTTCCAGCTCATAACATATGTGGATGTGAGTATTCAGACGCGGGAATCTACGAATAATTCGAGGTGGGAATCAGGACCACCAGAAGATATCAAAGATCAAGAGTGTTTGGCTTGTTGATGCCATCGATAGCAAACCAGATAATAAAAGATTATTTTTTAGTGATGAGGAGAATAGCTTTGAAATGAACACACGATCTAAGACCATCATGTTTACAGAGTTTCTAAAATCTGATGATGTCATAAAAATCAAAGAACTATAGGGTGCTGAACGTACTGTATTGGGACTCTACAGATGGGAGACACCTTATTGGATACAAGGCCGGCCTATTGAAGAAGGAAGGCGAGATCAGTTTATTTCCTTATATGTACTTTAGTTCGTTGCAACCCCAACATGTAAAAGGGGTGACACCTGCACATAAATGTAACCACCCCTATATATCTCAAAAGGGAGATAGACGGCAACACCTCATATGAGTGCACATCTTGTCTAAATTACAATATACACACACTGGATGTAGGGTTATTATCCTCTGGGAGGTCCAAACCAATATAAATATTGCGTCTCTTCTTCACTGATTTTCACCCTAAGCAAAGCATCCTACTAGACCCAATATCCACCGATGCCGACATATCGGCATCGACGAAATTGATATTGTAGCAATGCATGAAAGGGGATCTTTCAATATTGCAAGGCCAGAATTGAGCCACCTACACTTGCCACGCTAAAGAGTGGGATTTTTATAGAACAGCATAAACCTTTTAATGAAAAACGTGCATAGCAAACAACCACGGATAGTAGGCAGTACACCTATGACCAGATCGTCTTTAGGGCCAAGACTGGGTGTCCATGACCTGACTCCTTTCTGTAAACATTTACTAATATAAGCAAACATTACCTATATATCTTAGCTGAAGTAAAAGCATGTACTCCCCGAAAAGGTTCATCGAAGGGTAACAGAAGACAGCAAAGGCTAGTCAGTCGTAGAGCCTGCCGGGAACCTGAAGTTGATGCGGCTGCTTCTTCCGCGCGCGCAGGTTGTTCGCTGATACTACTAGACTTGCAGCTTTGATTGAACCAGTGGGTAGCTTGGAAGGACGACTGCCCTTCCGGCATGGACAAAACATTCAAAAGTACTTGACGCATACAGTGATACACATACGACACTTCCTCCCTGATGTTTACCACCCCTGTCCTCTGACTTCAAGTTCGAGGATGCTGTCACGTCAACACATGTTCCTAAAAGTTCACAACTTGTGACTGATCTAACCGAGGACCCAAAAAATATCAACACGAAGGTATGTAGAGATGTGGACGAGTAGAGCATATATACATATAGATTAAAAATATCCTTCTGAAACGCAGAAAATTGTACCGCAGGATGAACGAAAATGCCCTATTTTTCCTGGAAGAAAATTTCACACATTTAATTTTGCTACGGCACTGTGGCAGTAGTCTTCTCCCAATTCAATCAGTTGAAAGGACCGGGCAAATGGACAATCATGTCACGCGTGTGACGTGTGTGATCCCGGACAAGCCAGCCCTTTCGCCAGTGTTCTTCCGAAGAAATTCTGCCGGTGAATCTACACCGGATCGAGGAAAGTAGACACGAGTTGTCAGCACAAGAGGTCAAGAAAGGACGAAAAAAATATACTACTACGATTGGCTGCTGGTTGACGTGACCTAATACTCCCAACAACCGGATTACAATATGGGCGGAACTAAGAGCACTAGAAAAGAAAACTCCTCATTTTTAATGGTCAACAAGATACGGTCATCAGTTTTTTTTTTCCAAAAAAATTTAACGGTGCCATTGCCTCTCCACTGCCTAATTAGTTTGTAGTAACCAGTACGTGCTTAAACAAAGGGCAGGGACACATATATAATGAATCCAAAATGTTGCAGATGTTGGCCTTCTTCTGGATCATCTAGTTCCAAGGTACCTAGGCACCAACCCATGACATCTACATATATCTATTGTCTAATATTAGTATGCATCTTTCCAGGGCCTTTGTTGGCCTCCTCGATCGGTAACGGCGTCCTAATCAGCGTATCTAACCGCACGCCACGAGTGGATCAAAGGCACCTTTCTTCCCTCCATCAACCTCCACTGGTGCAGCACAATGCAAGCAGGTCTATCCAAACTGAAAAATGCATGGATCCTTTTGCTGCATGATGCCTGCCTGTCCGGTCTCAGCAGCAAAGCCAGAGTCCAAAATAAAAGAAGAGGGGATATTATGTCAGTTGTCACACCACCACTGCGATATGGTGTGTGCGCCTAATCATGTGCTGGTTAATCTTCTCATGCGCTCGACAAGAGCCCTGATTGAGCTGGCAAGAGGAGATGACCGGACGAGATGGCATGGCCGAGGAGAACAGAACCTTCTTTGCCCAAGAAAAGCTCGAGAGGTCCCCTGCGTATGTTGGTGCACCTGTCGCAACCACCACCGGTACTGGCTAGCTGCTACGCCCCGGCCCATAGGCACTTGCACTCCCCCACCCCCTTACGTCGCCCGGCCGGTCGTGCCGTTGGAGAACAGGCACACATGCGCGTGGCTACTGCTACTACAGCTTGGAACAACGAGCTGCTGCAGCTCGTTTCACGCATGGCGCGACGGCGACGGCGCCGGCGTCGTCCGCCTAGTCGTCAATTCGGATATGCATGCCGTGCTTCGTGTGAATGTGCGCGCGTCTGAGGATTTGTGGTGTGGGCGCATGGGAGCCGAGTGTGACAGGAACGGGGGAGTTAAATTGATGGTTGCCAGGTAAGATGGATAGGTATTCATCAGGGTCTTTGCTGCATGAGCAGACGACGCAGTTGGATCATGTCCACAGGCTCGTTGGTTTTATTGTTTCCGCGTCCAACGGATTGGGCTGGGTTGATGCATGACGCTCTACCTGAACATTTAATCGGCAAGCCAAAAGCCATTCTTGACTTATTACACGCAGAAGAAATCTGCTCAGCAACATCTGGAACGCACAGAGCCATCAAGTACCGGAGGGGCGAAGCTCTATCCGGTCCCAAATGGAAGCAGCTCAGCTCACAAGCATGGGCAATAATCATGATAAATCTATAACGACAGAAGAATAATCATCACGAGCGAGAAGAAAGAAATATGCTCCGCATGTATCGGAATGAAAGCAGGAGGACCATGTGAGGAACTATAGCTTGTAAAGCAGAGCTCCGAATGGTCAATTCTTTCTTGGAGGGTATGGTAGGGAAGGGTCATGGTAGCTAGGCAGGCATGGCACCACAAGTGGGCTAGCTAGGATAGCACAACGGTCCACCACCGGAAGGAGCAATTTGTTTGCCGCATCTGAGCAACCAGAGACCCCATCTCCCCCCAGTCACTGTGGTGACTATCTATCCCCAACCATATGACCACCTGCATATCCAATATCTTTCTCCAGTTAGTCACTTTCTCCGTCCCCCGGAGTCAGTTCGCTTCTGGATCATGGGCAGTTAGCCCTTTTAAGGCACTACTCTACTAGGGCTTTGCCGCGTGCTATATATGCCCCTCCTGTCCTGCTGGGTCTTCTTCATCTGCATGCATAGAATAGATGCTGCTGCATGGCCATGGCCTCCAATCCCATCAGATCAGGCTGTCCATGGCCATAATTAATCCATACCACCATTTCCTCTCCTTTATTTTTTATGAGAATGCTATTTTTCAATTGACTAAAATTTTAGGTCCTTTCAGTGTCATTGTGGGAGACGCCCAATCATTTTAAGATTTATGTACTTGTTGATAGTTTTTTATTTTTTTTGTAGGATTATGTAATGACTAGAGAAAAATCTGTTAACATATTGACTATAAAAATTGTAAGTTGTAGCTGTTAGATCTAAATATAAGGATTATGAACATTAAGTGAAAAAAACCTTTATTTTCAACCAATTGAAAATTAAACTCTTTTTCTTTTTCTTTTAACGCCTCTTTCATTTTCTCTTTCTATCACAAGATGTGTACGGTATGATAGTACTCTTACGTTTCTTTCTATCATAAGCAAAAATGAACTAACTAGTATCAAATAAAAAAGGACGGGCGAGTAGTATCTAACACAGGTCAGGCCGGCTGCCCTCTCTCTATCATAGGGCTGTTCTTCTCTCCTTCATCCCGCGCCACACGGGAAAACGGAGGATACTAAAGATAAGAAAGTGACATATGTGTAGAGAGAGAGAGAGGGGGGAGGTTGAGGAGGGAGGAGATGCCTACCCACAACGTATATAACGCACAAAAGGTTGGCTTTGGAGGGGAAGGAATCATCGCTGCAACAACTTGCCGCCGTGGTAGGCCATGCCGCTAGGCCCATAACAACACTGGTCATAATAAATTATTAAAGCTGACACGCATATTTCGCTGCGGTCGTTGGCATCCGCCGACGTGGGCCGCTTTACCGTCACGGGTACATTGCCTCCCCCTCCTCCCCGCGCGCACCCATATGTGTCACGTTGCACGCATGTGTTGTGTGTGCATTTTCAATCTTTTAATCAAGCTAGCTAGAGAAGTAACATACGTAGAAAGAATACACATTTTTATACTTCTTTATTTTTATTTAAGAAGCAGGACGAATACACGGCTAATGGCGGGTGATCAATGATCCATGTGCTTTTCTTCCTTTTTTAAATGAAATAGAAAAATAATTAAAAAAGGACTTAGGGTGCCTGAACCCGATCGTATTATTAAGTGCGCCAGTTTCCCATCAAAATCCATCTCTCCATTTGGTGTGGTGTGGTATAGTAGCGAGAGTTTAGTTAAGGAAGTGGGTGGGATGGATGGAGGGCCGGCCAGAGGTGCTTGTCACAGGAGATCTTCTAGTTGCTGGTGTGATTCTGGTCGCTGCTCCGCCTCATTTACGGGGGGACCAGCAGCGCAGGGCAGGAGGAGGAGGAGGAGGTGTGCTTAGCTTGGAGCCGAGGGCGTGTGGTCCCTCCCCTCCTGCTCTCTGCCCTGCCGGCCCAAAGAGATGGGCAACCTCTTTGAGCTGTGCTCGCAGCTAACCCAAGTACCACACCCACCACCGGCCGGGGGGACCTGGACCGGACCGGACCACCAACGCGCTGCGTACGGCTGAACACCCGCTACGTACAGGACAGGCACAGCAGACGGACGCGAGCCACCGTATTTATCGGTGTACTGTATATGCGCTGTCTACTACTGTTGGTACGTGGCATGTGCCAACGACAAGCCCAGCTGGTGATGGCGTGGTGCTATTAGTTTTTCGTTCGGTCTGGGGCTCTGGGCTCTTGCTTGGGCAACAGTGGTCAGTGGGCCTGAAATGTGGTGGTAGTAGCATGGGGGCCTAGCTTGACAGCTTTCGCGTAGCGTCGTATAGAGATCGCTCCTTTAAAACGCAGGAAATTCACAGGAAAACAGCTCTCGGTTTCATTAAAAAGGCAGGATTCTTAATTTTTTTCTGGCAATCCAAAGGAGGGCCTTAACTTGCAGGCCCACAGCCACTCGTTTTCCCCGGCGAGCGAGCTAAGCTAACCTCCTTCCTCTAGTACGAGTAGCTTGCACCAGTCACCTGTCAGTGGTACTGTTTTAATCATGAGGATCCTTTACGTTACTGAAGAAACCAGTGGTACTAGTAGTCACAACACAATCTGAACCCCATCATCATCAGAAACGGAGGTATACACTCGGCCGGGAGAAAATGAGGCTACAATGATTCAGAAAAGAAAAGAAAAACTCTGTGGTGGCAATAAAGAAATAATTTAATATGGTGTAGTATACAATTGAAAGAAAATCATCTTAATTATTTGTTACAACAAGATAACAGGACTAGGTTGAGTAGAGTTTAATCATCATTCATTAACCGAGATAACGTTGCATTAATTGTCCTCGCAGAGAATCTGCATGCCGAGTTGCCTGCCGGCGTTGCATATGTAGCGTGACAAAAGGGAGCCGAGGATGCCGCGGCGGCAGGCTAGACCAGCTGCAGGCATGTACAGTTTACAGGTGCGCGGCAGTCGCAGCAGACGGCCCGGGTTATCGTTGTCTGGGCATTTCCTGTCCTTACCACATGCGTCCCCCGCTCCGCGACGACGCCGCGCCTGCCTGACAAATCATGAACCGATGATGATCCGTTAAGGCGCCCGCCCGCCCGCCAGCCGAAATGCTCGCGCGCGCGGGCCTGCCGTCGGATGAGGTCCGTCGTCGTTCCCCCTCCCTGCCAATTTTTTCGAAATAAAGGCAGGTAGCCACGGCCCCGCTGCGCTGATCGAGTGATCCAAGGCGCCTCTGCGCTGCTGCTGCTGCTGCTGCCGCCGCCGTCGTTCTGCCTGCCACTGACGCTGGTGCTGCTGCTGCTGACTGCTGTATAGTACGTACGTCGTCGTCGTCGTCGATCTTGGCAAGCTCTAGCTCTGCCGGCGGGGCGATCGACGTACGTAGCAGCTGGGGCAAAAGGGAATGCGCGGTTTCCGAGGCATGACGAGCTGTCGATCGACCAGTAGTATCTATCTACCTATCTCTGCGCCTGCTGCGGCGGCTGGTCTTGCAGAGCGCGAGGGTTCATTCAGAGATTTTGTTCGGACGACGTGCTGTCGCGCTCAGGCGGCAGTGGCTCCGTGGCCCGTTGTTCGCTTGCTGTGGGCCGATTTTCACCTGTATCCTCCTCCTGCGCCGCAGCACTGGAACTTGTGCGGATGTTGACGTTGATTTGCATTGTTTCCGGAAGGGACGATGGCCGGGGAAGATTAAAGGAGACGGGAGGAGGTGGAGGCCCGGCCGGTCGAGCCATCGCTTTCACGTCTGAATTTATTCGTGATCGCGAGTGGATCGAATACGAGGGAGAAGTAAGTAATTCCTCAGTTTTTAACGCCCGTTAGTTTAATACTCCCGCCGCTTCGAATTATTTGACACTGACTAGTTTAATTTTGAACTAAATAACGTGAAATAATTCAAAACGGATGGTATTAAATTAATCAACATCAAATAAAGTAAAAAACGGAAGAAATACTAAGTACTCCCTCCATTCTGAAATAAATGATGTTTATGACAGCTAATTTAGTTTAGAACGGAGCGAGGGAGTAGTAGCCTGTATGCCGTGAGTGAAGCGGGTGCATCATTGCTGATCGTGTGCGCTTGTTTTATCGGTTCATCCATTTGGAGTGCTAAGTACTCCGAGTAACATCGCATCGTCGTGGAACTCTGACAATGGCTTTACTGGAAACAAACTCGAAATAAGTTGGACTCGTCCCCCTCGACGATGGCGTTACTGTTTTAACGAAGCCCATTTTGATGCCGAAACGAAACAAGGGCCACTGGCGGCCCAAGACCCACTAGGTCCTTCGCAGGCCAGGTTAGCTGGCCCAAAGTGATATAAGGTACCAGCCGAGGTAGCAGCCGTTTGCAGCGTCTTTGCCTTTGGAGTTTCGGACGGCGACACGACACAAGACGCGCCATCCTGATCATCAAGCAAAACAGAAGCGTCTTTTTTTGCGGTGAAGTAAAATAAAAGGGAAATTTTATAAATTTGAAGCAAAACGTTTATAATTTTGTTGCGGGCTAAATTATCCAACAACCTTCTTCTATTTTACGCTTTCAGTTGTGTATTTGTCGTGTGTCTATTTTATATGCTTTGCACGAATAAGATTAAAAATCGCCGCTTTACTTGGCAAAGGCAATGAAAAAAAAAGAAAGGCTGGAGATATGCAGATTGGTAAGCCCCGCGGTGACCGCTGACCGCCCCACTGACGGATAACTAACTTTTCCCCGGTCATAGTAACGCTTCGCAATAACAGATGGTCCAGACGTGTGACCGGCACGCCGACGTGTGGTAAATCTGCGTAGAGCCAGAGAAGGACTTGACCAGACGGACGGCACCACGAGGACGGAGACCGGCGGCCTTCGCAGCCAGGCTCGCGCGCCACGGAATATCCCACCCCCGTTTCAGGTGGTGACGCCCCGTCCCGAGCCGAGGCACCACCTGTCAATTCCATTCGCCTCCTGCTGCCGCTACTGCTCTGCCCTCCCGCCACACGACCCGGCCCGCGACGGTGGCGGCCACCACCACGCCGCTCCGCGCCGCGCGCCACCCGCCGTCATCCGGTGCGGCGCGTCCCCGCCCGCGGCGTCGCTCGACGCGGGCTCAGTAGTAGAGGGACCTGTTTCGGCGTCCTAATTTTGATGGCGGGCGGGCGAACCGAATTGCTCCGCTGCAGGTGACGTGATCAAGACGCTCAAGAGGAGAACGGGAACACCTACGCCTGGGGCCCCGTCACCGTCAAGCTGGCCGAGGCCTACGGGTTCTGCTGGGGCGTCGAGCGCGCCGTGCAGATCGCCTACGAGGCGCGCAAGCAGTTTCCCGACGACCGCATCTGGCTCACCAACGAGATTATCCACAACCCAACCGTCAGCAAGGTAACTAACCGTCGTCGGTAATTGCTGGCCATTCTTCTCGTGCATTCATGGCTACTTGGAAGGATCTGAAGCTTGCTACGGGATATGGATGAGGAGATAAATTAATGGCCTGGTGGTTGTTTGCCATGCAGAGATTGGATGAGATGGGGTGTTGAAATCATCCCTGTTGATGCTGGAATTAAGGACTTCAATGTTGTCGACCAAGGTGACGTTGTCGTATTGCCTGCGTTTGGAGCTGCAGTGGAGGAGATGTACAACCTAAATCAGAAGAATGTGCAGATAGTTGATACGACTTGCCCTTGGGTTTCAAAGGTATGTTTTCCTTTTGAGATGAGAAGACCCCTTGTTCTGCATTCCATGTCACTCTATTTTCCTTAGAAATAAAAAAAAACTCAGTACTCGAATGCCAGTCTGATGAACTCTGTTATTCAATAAATAGGTCTGGAACATGGTCGAAAAGCACAAGAAGAGTGAGTACACCTCGATTATTCATGGAAAATATGGTCATGAAGAAACGGTTGCCACTGCTTCTTTTGCAGGAAAATACATCGTCGTCAAGAACATTGCAGAGGTATCTCTGATGAATTTTATATCAAGCTGTTGTTATTGATGTTGGTTTGAATACGATCTGTGGCTATTAGCTAAAGATAACTAAATAATATCATTTCTAACAGACAATGTATGTATGTGATTACGTTCTTGGCGGTCAACTTGATGGGTCTAGCTCAACAAGAGGTGTTCCTTGAGGTTTGGCTAAGAATTCGACTTAACTTATCCCTTTACTGGCTTGTTAGAAAGGAATGACTAATCAAACTTTTTGATACACGTTTGTAGAAATTCAAGAGTGCTATATCTCCAGGATTTGATCCAGATGTTGACCTGGAGAAAGTAGGCATTGCAAATCAAACAACAATGCTTAAAGGAGAAACTGAAGAAATAGGTGGGTTATACTTTATCATTGTCACCTTTATAACTATGTAATTTGTACAGTAAAATTGTGTCTAAATACGCATCAATTTTTATTGAGATGCTTTATGCTTAACAGGGAACTTGTTGAGAAGACTATGATGCGTAAGTACGGAGTTGAAAATGTCAATGATCATTTCATGACCTTCAACACAATTTGTGATGCCACTCAGGTATTTTTTTCCTTTTTCCAACTTATCCTTCAGTTTGCACAAAGCTACACCTTGTAGTTCTACCCAAGTGCCTATGCCTCTCCTTCTGAATATTATATGAAATATTCCAAACATATGGTCCCTAGATGAAGTTTGAAGTCTCTTGTTTGTTCCATTGCCTAATGAAAGATATTTGTGCCTAAGGGAACACAGTTGTAATGTTTTGAAGCAGTTTTATTTCTTAATTTCCTTGTATTCATGATTACTAGATTGTATGATATGGATCAACTAGAACAAAAAAATTCCCTAAAGCTACCAAGACATCCGTTGCACCTTTATTTTACACATGGCGTTTGATGGATCATAGTTAATTTGTTTTTCTCTGTTTTAGTTTGTGAAAATGTTTCTTCACGTGATAGCTTATACTCTGATAGAGATAATACATTGATCTGTATTCATCCACTTGATACCTCAGGAAAGACAAGATGCTATGTATCAGCTAGTGAAGGAGAAAGTAGATCTTATGCTGGTAGTTGGAGGGTGGAACTCCAGTAATACTTCTCATTTGCAAGAAATTGCAGAACACGCTGGAATCCCGTCCTACTGGATCAACGGTGAACAAAGGATTGGACCAGGAAACAAGATCAGCTATAAACTAAATGTATTTTCTAATACACTTCACATATGTTTCTTTATTTAACCAAGAAAACTGCTACAAACTAAAGGTATTGTCAGCAAAAAATAAAGCCTAATTTTAAAGTGGCTTCGCAGTAAATAAATTATAAAGTGAAAAAATGAAAATCCAATTGAAAGCATATGATCCTTTTACTGAAAGTTGAACTATTTAACAACATGGTGAACTTGTCGAGAAAGAGAACTGGTTGCCCCTTAAAAATTACGTCAGGGAGGCTTCTCTCCTGTGGTTATTGGATTGAGTTAAAATCCAGTATTTCTCGTAGATATAAGTAGGTGCAAAAAACGCAGAGCTCCTGTGATAATAAGCGTAAGTCCAGTCAGCGGTAATCTCTTTAATCTATTCCTTTTGTTTCTGCTATTCCACCTTTTCATCTCATGTTGCTCTTACACTTAGACGAACTCTGCATATTCTAGTTCACATCAGCATGGAGTACAAAGTGCTAGTTGTTGGATGGATCATGCTTTCTCGGCCAGCCTGTAAATTTGAGGTGCAAAAGGGCTCCGAATGGTAGGTCTGCAAGTAACAAAGCATTAGAGGCTCTCAAACTTTTAACGTAGTAATTTTCTTGCAGTTAACAGATCAGAACAGCTATTCTTTGTCATTAGATTATACAAAAACATTCGGTTGAAGTAGGAATTTTCTGCCGGAGAAGCTCTACTTCCACTGCTCTGATACTGAACATCTTGTAACGCGTAGTACTCTACTACAATGCTGCATGCGGAAAGGCGAGATCAAGACCGGAAGACCTCCTTCATCGTGTCGTTAAGTCCACGATTTCGCGCACTCCGAGTGCGCCGGCCACCTCAGGTCGGCCACCGTCCCGTTGATCCGGCCGGCGGCGGCGCGGAGGACGGCCCTGAGGTCAGCGACCTTGGCCCGCTGGGTGAGGCAGCAGTTGGCGTGCACGGTGGCCACCTGCGCGGCGTCGCGGCTGTCCTGGCAGAACCCGCTGAAGCGCGCCGTGTCCAGGACGCGCGCGCCCACGCCGAGCCGCTGGAACGCGCCGCGCCGCACCATCCGGTTCAGCACGTCCTGCTCCTTCATGCCCGCGGACGCGGTCCGCGCGGCGTGCCACTCGTCGAACAGCGCCACCGTCCGGTTGTTGGACGCCACGAAGAAGAAGCCCGTGTTCAGCTCGTTGCCGGCGTAGTCGCGCGGCAGGCGGTTGAACTTGTCGCAGCTGATCAGGAGGTCCTCGTCGGTGCGGCGCTCCAGCTTCGGGAACGGGTTCCTCAGCCACATCACATCCAGGTCCTTGCAAATTAACACACCCAAAAAAAGCTAAGCAATGCATGCAAAGGCAAGTCGTGTCTGCATGCATGCATGCTGTGCGGCCTTGAACGTACAGTGAAGATGAAGCTGTAGCCGTGCTTGAGGACGTCGCCGAGGAACCGGATCCGGCGCCACATCATGCGTATGAACCCGTCGGACATGTAGAGCTGCTCCGACGAGAGGTCTCCCTCGCCGTCGTCCACCGGCCGTAGCCGGTAGCACCTAAAGCCGCTGAAGCTCCGGCACCGCTGGAACGCCGGCCCGTCCATGGCCACGAAGAGGACGTGGTCGATGAGCTGAGCGGTGCCCTCGCCTCCCCTCAGGCTCTCGACGAAGAGGTCCAGCAGGCCGTCCTCCTGGGCGTACGCCTTGTTGAGCACGGTCAGGACCAGCGTCTTGTTCGCGTACGCCGCGCCGCGGAGCGCCACCTCCAGATCGTCGGGAGCGAAGGCCTGGCCATCACAATCAATGCCCAAGAGTTAAGGTACCTAGGGTTTAGAGCTATAATTTGTGGTCGGGGACGGGGAGTAACAATTTCTGAAAGGCTAGATTGAAGTGCACTTGCCGATGATCTACGGCGCCACATGTTGAAGAATTTCTGCTCCTTGGCGGCGCCGCCGGCCGGAGAAGACGCGAGGTACGTGCAGACCACGACGACGAGGCAGACGGCGGTGAGAGCCGCGATACGGCTCAATGTGCAGTGCTCCGGCCTAGCTATTATCGACATGCTCATGTTGGACTGGATTGACTTGCTCTCCGCTCTTTTGGCTTAGCGTCGCAGGAGCGGATGAGCGTGTAGCGCGATCACCATGGGATGGATGGTGTCCCCGGCGAGGACGAGAAGAAGGCTCGTGAATCTCAGGTGTGCAGGGTTTGTTATTGCGGTTATGATTATATACGATGATCGTGTCATGAAAAGGTTGCATCAAACCTACCGCCTGAGGATTTTCAAACACGCAACTGTACCTGTACCATAATGAAAGCTATTAAGTTATTATTATCACGTAGATTGTAAAAACCAGGTTACCACATTGCATATCTTGAAGGCTTGAAGCGTGACGATGCATGACTGCAATACCGGGGGTATGTGGCCCGTCGACTGCAATGCCGGCATGAGGCCGTATGGCTTACTATGCAGTTGTTTAACAAGCACCGTAAGTGTTATGATGGCCTGTCCAAAATAATTTCCTTTCGTATATTCATGTAGCAATAGCTAGAAGCATATTTTTATCTCCTCGATGAGTAACTGATTTATGCTTTAATATTTGATTAGTCATGATAGTATGTAACTGTCGACGAAGTGTTTCCTTCTACACTTCCCCCGTCTGCTCTGGAGCAGCCCGCAGAGGTTCTTTTTTAGAAGGGGCTTAGTGGTTTTGAGCGTCGTAGCACGATGGCGAGGAGAACACGAAGATTTAGTGGTTGAGGCCGCCTGAGCGTAATACCCTATGACCATGGAGTGTTGGTTGTTCTTTGTTGCTCGAGTTTGTGGGTGGCTCGAGCTTGCGAGCTTACAATGATTTGAGTTAGAATGGAATTGGGGGCTGGAATCGGGATTCAGAATCGTCCGGAGTCGAATGGGAATCCTTTCGCTCGTTGGCTGTCTGATCCTTTTATAGCTCAAGGCTAGACAACCTTATAAGTGGGCCCGGGGCCTCACAGGAGGCCCTGGTATGGGTAGCAACCCCTACTACGGCTAGAACACCCATTGCTAGTAGTAGCGTACTTGATGAAGTCATAGGGCGTGTCGCCTTGTTGCATCGATATCCTTAAGTGCTGCCTGACGAAGACGGTATGAATACGTCTTGTCCCGCGGCGTCGCACTGTTGCTGCCGTCAGAGCGCCGCGCTACTGGATTGCTTGCTTGAGGAAAATGCGAACTTTAAATGCGCGATAACACATCACACCTTCCTCTTTACTCCTTGGCTATCTGCTCGTTGCTCGTTGGCGTGGCATCAAGGTGGCTGGCCCCCGGGATACACGTCGTCACCGGACCTGTCTTGCGGAGTAGCGAGGGGTCCGGAGTCGTTGGACACGTGGCAACGCTGGTGCTCTCCGTGGCAGGGGGTCCGGAGCTGTCATGCACGTGGCCGCACCAGAGCCCTCCTTGGCGAGAAGGGACGCCTGGAGTTGTTGCCCACATGGCAGCACCGGAACCCTCCATGCTGGAGGTCGGACCCGGAGCCGTAGGACATGTGGCACCTCCGGAGCTCTCCCTAGCAGGAGGGGAGGTCCGGAGCTGTCATGCGCGTGGCCGCACCGGAGCTCTCCTTGGCGGGAAGGGACGCCTCGAGTTGTTGCCTACGTGGCGGCACCGGAGTCCTCCCATGCTGGAGGTCAGACCCAGAGCTGTAGGACATATGACACCTCCAGAGCTCTCTTCGGCAAAAGACGTGACTCGGAGGTTCCAGACACGTGGCAATGTCGAAGTCCTCCCTGGCGGGAGGTCAGGTCCGGCAGCATTGGACACGTGGCGGCTCCGGAGCCATCCTCAGCCGGTAGTGAAACTCAAAGCTTGCAGACACGTGGCAATCTCGAAGCCCTACTTAGCGTGTGGTCGGACTCGAGGCCTAGGGCACGCGCTTTCTCATGAGTGCTCCCTAGCTGGCGATTGAGCCCAGCCTGCAGCCTGGGTTCCTGTCTTCTGCATATTTGCTGACGTATGGCTTCTTTTGCTCTTATACCCGGAGTATCCGGTCTTGAGGGTACCGACAGTAACAATTGTCCTTGACATTAGTTATTACTCATTAGTCATTACTGTATAACAATAGCATGTGCAAAACTCAATAGCTGCACTCTGCTATGGGAGTCAAACGAACCATCAGTTCTGAGGCTTTCACAGACAACAGAAAACACAATTCATAAATCATAAGTGATCAGCAATCGTACCCTTCTGAACTTTCAATAAAAGAACACGAAGGCAATATGCGCAGTTTATGATGAAACATCGGGAAAAGGTTAGGCCACCATGTTGTGAACTTGGGATCATAAATGTATGATGAATCTGAACACTGGGCCAAAAATAAAGAAGCAAGGCTCAACAGTAAAACAAAGGGGGCTCTAATTGATGAAATAATTCTGTTAACAATGGATCACAGATTACAACACAAATTTACCTTTACATTCCTCCCACTGTTGCTGAAGCGGTGAAAAAAGAAAAATCTACCACCTAACTCCACGTCCCCAACTCCCTCTTCCAGTCAGACTAACCTTCTAAAAAAAGCCCAGTCCAACATCAGGCACCCATCTTCAGGTGCCTAGATGAAATGGACCTCTACTTCCCGTATTCTACAATTGGGAAGTAGTGGATGAAAATGAAAAAAATATTGATGGAACATTGCCATTTATACTTTACACAATCTCTGGTCTTTACCAGAGTGATGATGGAAGAAGCTCAGGAGATGCTATAGCCAGAAAGACTTCTTATCGCCATATCCTGTGCAAGGGACACCCTTCTCTTCTTCCTCCCTCTTGCTAAAAAGGGTCTGGTCTGAGCAGTCTAGACCCGCACCGCATGCAATATTATAGGACTCACATGCAGAGTAGCATACTCGAAGCCTGTTATCCCCATACTCATCGCAACGTTGGATTGAAATCTGAAACAAGTTAGACAGGGAGACGGTTATTCATTGTTGTACGATAAATTTTCTTAAATCATATTATACAACACTCTTATCCTTAAGATGATGAACCTGACATTATTGATGGAACTACATAAAGAACAAGGGACACTGACTAACAATAATAAGCTTATAAAATAGCACTAGTGGTGAGCATAAGGTGATAAACAATAAGCTATCTATTTTGTATGAATGTTTTTCTGAGGTGGCATTTATTATCATCTTAAGGTGAGATGTCTTCCCTTAAATTAAATTTTTGTTCAAAACAACAAGATTCACCAGCCTAATCTTGAAGTGAATATGCAATTGCAAACGTAAACATTAAAATACTTTTAAAAGCAAGAAAAAATCGTGAAAGGAAACTTTAGGCAAATGGTCACAGGAAGCAGTACCCAGCAAGCCAGCCGCTTCGCGGCTGCTGCACAATTGGCATTGTTGAAGAAGTTAAGGAAGCTCCGCCCACTTGGCATCAACCTATTGTAATTTGGCACAAGAACAACAGCTTCAAGTTGTTGTAGTATGCTGAGTTCACTTGGTGCACAATGCTGTCCATCGGCATCTCTAACAAGTACATCATGACACATTGACAGGCTGGGCAGTATTGCAGAACCCTTTTGACAAGTGTAGCCCGCATAATCTGAACAACGAAACTCACATTTACCATTATCACAAACTCCTCCGTGCAAACTACATTGTTCATCACAAACCGCTGTATAAGAAGAAAGTGGGATGTCACTTCTTGCATAATACATAAATTAGAACAGATCGACAATTGTGAGCAAACTACAAAGATACAAAGCCTAAATGCCTAACACATAACTGCTACTGAAAAAACACTTAAGTGCTTCACCATGCTTTTATATTACACTTTCCAATATTGTATCTCTAAATTTCTAGTATAAATTAGTTGTTAACTAACAACTTCTTCACCTGTTGAGCAGTCAATCCCGGTCCATCCACTTTGGCATTGACAGATACCATTAGCTTTACATACCCCATGGTCACCACACCTGTCTGGGCAAGATCCTGTTCACCACAGCAGCAGTGGTTAGTGACTTTGCAAGATTAATTAATACTTGAAACATCGTTTCATTCTAGTCTCATAGTCATAATGATGAATGTCAAATGCATGACAGGTACTTCATATTACAGATACTTGCATGTTACCTATTTGTTTCTTCTCGATTGACAACATGCTGCTTTTCTCACCTAAGTTACTACTTGATGTTATTTGCTGATTCTTTAAATGTATCATTGATCATCCCACCCATCCATTCTTCAAGACACATATAGGCACAGGTACTAATATGACATGAAAGTGACATTTGCAGATTTGCAATCAAAGACTTCCATGTGATTATTTTAATAACCATTACTAACATACAATTATAAAAGGAATAAGCAGCCCTGTGTATCTAGAAATTGCCAGTGTCTGATGTCCCAAAGGAACAGTGGTGGTGCAAAATTAAAGAAGTTGAAAGGAATGTGAAAATGTGATAATTGGATGGGAAAAAGTATATCTAGCGTGACTCTTGGGTGAATAAAAACTGAGGGGCAGTGTACACTCACTTCTGCTGCAGTCAAGACCATGAAACCCAGGGAAGCAGTGACAGGTTCCATCAATGCAGTCACCATTGAAACTGCAAGATTTTGGACACTGGCCACTTATTGGTACGGGTAGGGTGTTACACAACTCATGATATGCCGGGCAAATTAATTCCCCTTCATCAACAGAAAATTAACTTAAATAAAAACTAAGAAAAAAGAGGATTTGGCGTGAGAACATTGAGTGATAATACTCACCATTGAAGCCTGGAAACTGAACAGGCCCACCGGATCGTGGACATGACTTCCAGATGCCATCAACAGCGACCTAAACAGTACAATTATTAAAGCGCATGACAAGGCTTTAAAAAGGTTTTGGAAACATCTTCCACTTGACGACAACATTTACAAAGCCAATATAAGACATAATAATAGAATGCCATGTAATTTAAACAACTATTTAAACTGTTCAAGAGGTGGCCTCCAAGAAGAACCTTGAATTCTTTAGGAAAAAGGTGTACCCAATGCCGAAGGCTCCACACATTATGGGGTTTAAGGAAGGATTATTTCTAGACAACCTTACCCCTGCTATTGCAGAGAGGATGATTTGAAGCCAAGACCTCCAAATTCTTACAGGCATAAAATTATAGCTACGGTGACATGATAACGTCACAAAGGGATAAATATGCTATGGCAGGATTTTTTTAAAAGAAGTACCAAGATACTTCAGCCAGAACAGAGATAAAAAAACGGTGCAAACTGATAAAAATGATGAAGTATATTCACCTCTAGCGAGTTGTTTGTGCAGCGATGCTGATAACAGCCATTTCCCTGGGTCATAGATCCACGAACAAAACCAGTTCGCACGAGCGTCGAGGACATGCACCTGAGCACCAGAAGATTTATAGTTATGATGAAAATTTAGTAAAGCAAAAAATCTCCAAATTGGCAGCTGCCTCACCTTGAATTACTTCCTCGAACTTCACCTAACATTCTGTCAGGTGCTCTTGCACTATTAGTATCGGTGCATGAACCATCAGAATAAGCAACATAGTATGTGCAGTAATCTGCTAATGAAGACTGACCACCTGCAGAAGTAGAATTCTGAAATATCATATGCACGAACACGTGTGACATACAGAAATTAGAAGAAGGTTGGTCAGCACGAACTTCAGAAAGAATGAAGACTAAAGGGTAATATATCATATAATCTAAAATTTAGAAATGGAAATTTCAATGATGTGTGATACTTGTATTCAATATTTGTATGCATCAAAGAATTTCAGCAGAGCAAGCATTTGTTTGTGCTGCTTGCTTTTAACTACAAAGGAGAGCACAAGAACAGACCGGGGGCTTGAATTCCTACATGTCATGTCATAAGTCATTGAATCCATACCTTTATTAGCTTGAGGAAAGTATTGAGACCATTTGGGCAAGTCTCCGCTATAGTTTACTATAGGGCAGTAACCTTCTGCCTCTCTATTATATGTGCATCCTGATAGTTGAGTCGTGTTGCAATGGTATGACCCTTTCCACGAATTGCAAGGAGAGGTAACAAACTCTGTTCCCTGATTACGACCCCAATCTAAATGCTCAGCCATGCTATAATTAGCTTGATACCATCCACTGTCCTCCAATAATGCTAGTGTCATTTTTGAAACCACCGATCTTGTATCCACTGACCCAGTCATGATCTCATTCATTAAGAGTCTTTTCTCCCAATGTGAACCTAATGGTTACACCAAATATCAATAAACAAATAAAGGAGTTTGAAAACTTGTTAGTACAGACATATATAACTAAAGTATATAGCATTCATTTTATGTATGTACCTGAGGTACCCCTGCCTCCCCCATCTTCCAATTCCAACCCAGTGAAGTTTTGGGAAAATGCCTTAACACAGAACACAATAATCAAATTACAAGGCAGTTTTCTATGCAACAAGCATGGAAATACCAAACCACCACAATCATATGCAGTGTTTTAAAAGGGCGCCTGGACGCCAAGGCGCTCGCCTAGGCGACCAAGGTGCCCGCCTAGGCGACCAAGGTGCCCGCCTAGGCAACCAGCCATGGTGTCCAGGCGGGAGCGCCTGGACGCCTAGGCCGCGAGGCGACGCCTTTTAAACAGTGATCATATGAACTGGTCATGAGACTTAACAAAATTCACAGATATTTAATTACAGCTTACTCCGTAATGATGCCTTGAGTGCATGACAACTCGAGGTAGGACAACACGAGTAACCATTCTACCAAGCTTTTCATCCAAAATCTGAACAGTAACCTGAAGGGGAGAAATGGAGAGAGAATGAGAGGAGGGGAAAGAACTATTATAAGAAAAAGATGAAGCTAGTACTCGGGCTACCAGTCAATGCAGTGAGCATGAACAAGGTTCTCACAAAAGTATCTAAGTCAGCATTATGAAATATCAAATTACCATAAACTCCCTAGTTTGCCACGGCAAGATGGTTCCCCAATATGTGACAGAAGCTTACAGGCCTTTCTCACCTTGCTTAAAATATTCCACGAGCCTATCCAAGAGAGTTCTAATAGCACAAACATCAAAAAGGCTTGCTTATTTCCAGGTGAAACTTAAAAAAGTTGTTCACTGAACCTTAACTTGTAAAACACTTGAAAACTTGGAGTCAGTTAAGCCTTTTCAGAGTTATCCTACTTCCTACAGTCCCTCGTATTAGATGCACATGATAACTGCCTAATGACTTATTCGACAAGTATACAAACATGATGACACCCTCAATTTAGTCATATAAATCTAGAAAGCAGATTTAAATGTTGCAAGTGAGATCTAATAACCAAGCAGGAATTTATTAAGAAGAAGATTACAGATAGGAAAGACAGTATCCAGTACCTGACTACGCCTCCTTTTCCTTTCATCACGAAAATGTGTGAAGGCGTGAGGATCAAAGCCTAGAACATGCATGACCTCATGTATTAAAGTAGCTGAAAGTAGTGTTTCTGCTTCAGCTGTCAAATGACGAGGGGCCACATTAACATGACCTAGAATAAAAAAGGATTAATATGTTGGGTCCGCACAACATTAGAAACTCCCCACATGTGAAAAGCTTACATGCAAGTGTGAGGGGTTGACAAACCTGCTACAGCCCGTCCCCATTGGTCGCGTTCGCAGGCCACAGCCCATGCAAGGGTGTTACCAGTGGTCGGTCTAGTTGTTACTAAGAGGACTAAATCAGCATCAGCAACACCATCTGCAATTCAAGACAGATTCAGATGACAACAAAGAATCAAGCACTCCGCACTCAATACATGCTACTATGAGAGTGTATCATCATAATGATAGATTACCTTCAACATATGCATGAGGAAGCTGTACACCTCCATCCTGACCACAAGCTGAGTATCCACTGAGCCGCAGGTTCCCCTTGACAGGTTCAACAGCTAGAGCTTTTCTAAACCACTCTACTGTTTGCCCCAGCGCCTGTCCAGCCATTCAATTCAACATACAAAATAAAATCAGCAAGACTAAGCATATCATATTTACATCTTATATGACAATTGACTATGGTTGATGTACTTATAATTCAACTTGCAGAAATCAAGAAACACAAGCACAAGAACTGCACCTTGCGAAGCCGTTGCTTCTTGTCCTCCCCAGCTATGTCCTCAAGGGTGCAATTGTACCAGCAATCCCCCACCAATGGTGGATCCCCATGAGGATCACAGATAGGTGATCCTGGAGCTGATGGTACAGGAGGTTCGCCAAGCTAACAAATAGAAACAGCACATTTAATACTACTTATAGATGATAAAACGGCTGCTGACGCAATGAGAAGATAATGCAACAAACTGACCTTCACAATGTCGCCAATGCTTTTACAATCCCGGTCAGGTGAGTGCCCAACAGCATCATAATTGAGGTATATGCGTATCGGTTTCTTGACATTCTTCTGCAAACGCCAAGTCGACACACTCAACAAGTGACGTCCTCTTACATGCTCCCCTTTCTCCCGAGGCTCATGGTACACTTGTGGCATGACAGAGTACTCCTTCCGCCCAGCTCTCTGTCGCTGATGTAGTATCTCATCATGGATGCAGGAGTGGCTAAGGTAGACATCCTTCTCCCCAGCTTCCACGTCTTGTGGAAACAATGCTTTGCTTTCGCCAGAACCCGCACCAGCTTCTTGAGTATAGACTAGAATCAATACAATCTGCAGCGAGCAAAGAGTCCAAGATATTTGCAAATTGAGAGAGCATGAACAAACATTGATCCCAACTACTTCCATAGTTTGGTAGAGACAAGGGCATCCAAAAATAGCTCTGACAGGAGCATTTGTGCGCAGCAAAACAGTAAAAAACCCTACGCAACAGCATGCCAAATCCCTCGAATCACCCTCCAAAACACAAGGCGCGCACCAATCCATACTGAATCCGCCCAACGGACAGGGATTTCCCGATCATTTCGCCCCACAAATCCACCAAACCCTGAGCGCTCCGGCCCCGACGACCGCCCAACAAACCCGCACCGGATCGACGCGGCAGCTCACCTCGACGGTCACAAGCCAAAGCACCCTCCCGCGTCCGCCGCGGGGCGGGGCCCCGGCGTCCATGTGCCACACTGCCACGCAGCCCGCAGCCACCCGCAGCTCCCATTCACGGCCCCGCCGCGGCCGCAGCCGCCGACCTCCGTCTCATCGTGGCCCGCGGAAGCCCGCCACCGCTGCGCCTCCCTTCACGCCGGGGGGCCGGGGACGGGTCCACCGCTCCGCGCCGCCGGGGCGCGCTGGCTCGCCGCGCCGCCTCGGCGGCCCACCGCTGCAGCGGATCGAGGCGCGCGGGGCGGCGCCCTGGCGATTAGGGTTCGGTGCGGCCGCGGGGAGCAGCCGCGCCACGCGCGGAGGTGAGGTGGGAAGCAGAAGGAGGCGACGCGCGGGGCGGGGAAGGTGAGGTGGTGGATTTAGTCGTGAAGGCTTTACTAGCAGCAGCGGGGCGGGGGCAGATTTGTGTTGAGGTTTCGTTTCTGTAGTAGCTAGCCGCGCCGCGCACGGGTTTCCGGGGCGAGACCGAGACGCGGGGCCTGCCGCGCCGTTCCGCGTCCCCGTTTTTTTTGTACCGTTGCGGCCGCGGCAGCGGCGGCGGCGGCCTCTGCCTAACAGCCTAGTAAACCCGTTTGAAGCTTTCGTAAATCTCCTTGACGTCTTCCTCTTCTGTTCCAAACTTTCCTGCCGCTTCGAAGTTCAAAACAGCACGAGCAACACTCCTGACGACCAGGTCGACGAGTCTTCTGAAGAAAGCATAGCTTGCACGAGTTCGAAGCAAGTCGTAAGCCAAGGAGTCCTGCTGCTGCTGCTGCTGCTGCCGTGTACGTGACCTGTGCGGGAGCCCTAGCAAGCTGGACGTGGACGGGCGGATGATTGGATCGGTTGCATCACGGAACGGACACGAAACGCACTTGCCGTCCACCTAATCCTAACAACAACAGCGGTGCTCGCTGAACCACTCCCCCCCTCCCGCCCGGTGGATCAAACGCGCCGCTGCCAAATGTCGCCGGGACGTACGCACGCCGGCCGAGCCAGCGTCACTGGCGAGCGAGCACCAGCAGGGGAGCGCGAGGCCGTGGCCGCTCCACATCGCAGGCCGCGAACGTTTCGTACGGTTGGGTTGGGTGATCGCTGGTGGCCTGCGCCGCTGCGCGTGCGCGTGGCAGGTAAAAGAAAACGGCAGTGCGGGGCTCACGTGGCCCACTGAACTACGTTATCCGGCTAAAGTCTCAGTTGGGCTCCGTTTCTTTTTTAAAAAAATAAAATGGTCTCAAATGGCCCAGCTTTTGGTCCAGTTTCTTTAAAATCAGATTCATAGTTTTTAAAAAAAATTGAGGAGATGACCCAGTCCAGCTGAAACCAGTTTTTACCTTTTCAGTTGGGCATGTTGATAACTAAATAGCAAAAAAACTAATTCAACGCTTTTAAGAAACTAGAATCCAAACAACCTCACCTATTTAAAAAAACAGTTTCTAAAACCCATAAAAATTAGTTTTCAAAAAAACTAAAACTGATCTAAACAGAATCTAAGTCGTGGCTGCGGGCCCTTGGTTAATTTGGCGACAAAAGGTCTGCTCCGTGAAGGCGACGAACACGCGCGCACGGCGCGCCAATAAAGTCAAAGCGGTAGGCGTCCCGGCATTTGCCGACGACCTGTACGAGAGACCGTAGTCATCAAGCCTGAAGATTGGCGATGCGTGAGCGAAGGTGAAGGTTTGGGTTGCGGGGGTCTTCGGGCGGGATGCGTGTCGTATGTGTGTTAACCTGTTGCCGGCACCGTAATGGCCCTGGGGTACTGGTGTAATGCGCTACGGATACCTCTACTCCCCGGGGGCCTTTGTTTTAAGCTGGAAGGGGACGGATACGCTTCTGTCACGAGAAGAGAATCGTGCTCGGGGAATGACGCGGCGGAGGAAGCAAGCAGTGGTGCGAGGAAAAAAGTGCAAAAAATGATGGCTTGTCTGAGCCCAGGTTCGAACTGGGGACCTTTAGTGTGTGAGACTAACGTGATAACCAACTACACCACCCAGACGCTTTGCTTGTGCTGCTTCTAACAGCTATAATTTTTACAAATATGGTCTTTTCTGCTTGGTATGCGCCAACAAATGGATTTGAGAATCGGAATCTGGTCGACGCTGGCCAGGCTGGTGATACTGCCTAACGAGGACGACGATAACAACCGTTCCAGCCGTGCAGATTACCGCGTCGTCAATCAACCCAGCCAAATACGTAGGGAGTATATATTGCTAGCTCAAGCCCAGAAAACCGTATCAAATGCTAGCTGCCAGGTACAGCTGTCACTGGATGTCGGCAGAGAGCAGACTAACCCACCGTTAATCCCAATCCTATGAGCCAAACTGACAACTTGCTGGAGATACTCTGCGCTGATTATTGGAACCACGAACCTGTTGTGATCCGCCTTGGGATTGAAAATTGGATCCGTCAGTCCCATACAGGCTGGCTTTTTTAATACTGTTGCTTATCACTCTGTTCTGAAATAAATAATATTTAGGACAGTTAATTTAATTCAAATTGAACTAATTTTTTTACTAAACGTCATTTATTTCAGAACAGAGGGAGTATGTTGAAGTTGTGAGAGGCATCATCACAGATTTTCAGAGATGAAAACATACGAGAGAGCATCTGCAGTTCATCACAAAGTCGCCCCCTTGACAGTATATGCATTTGGCGCATCCTTTACCTGATCTGTTAAAGTTTTTCCTTTAATTCGTTACATGTTTTCTCAAAAACCCACTGTAATACCTTATAATAGTCCGGGAAAAAATACAGAATGATAACCCAAGAGAGAAGTTATTATGTGATCCACTATCGGCTCACTTTGTAAAACAATCAGGTGCGGAGGAGGGCTGGTTCATGTTTTCATCCATGAAGACAAACCCATATCTCTCTACCTATGTGGTCTAACAATGAAACCTGTTAAAGCGTACATTAACTAAAACCGAGCACAGTCGGGTGCTAACTCTAACAATGGCTCCAATGCACTGGGAGCAAACCTCCGGGCAAACAAGAAGCACACCGTCGTGTTCTGGTTACTATAATAGGCATGCAAGTCTCTCCCTCTCGAACTTACTTCAAAAAATTTCTCCCTGATATCAACCCTACCAACACATGGCTGGACGTGCTGAATTCGGACCGGCTCTCGACCAATCCACCCAGGTAACAGTCCTGTTAGCCAGTCTATGCGGAGATTCAATCGTGAGCATGGTATGGAAATAGTGCGCACCGGCATGACAACCAGGCCAGCAAAAAACCTTGAATTTTGGGTAATAATTTTTTTCGAAAACCCTGAATTTTGGGCAATAGACTGTGTCCTTGACTATTGCAATGGCAAGATCTCTGTCTACTTCGTGTTTCGAAAAAAAAATCTATATTACTTCAAACCATTTGCAACCTTTGCGCTATTGTGTCAGTTTTGAGATTTGTACCGTCGAACTAGTATATCTGCTACCATTGTATCTTTTTTTGCGGGGGCTGCTACCATTCTGCGTCAAATAAAAAGGAACGAAGGGAGTACCTCACAGCGATTGTAGGGAACTGATTCGCTACACAATGAGCTAGGACCTATCCTCGGATACGAGTTATTTGTACAACCTGACTGTACCACCAACGATCTCATGGCTGAAGAATGAAGCGAACCATCATCTAAGTGGTTTAAGCCGTTCGATCACTGGTCGTCTACTTGCTAACGCCTTGCTAACACTAATGGCTCGTGCTTGTGTCTCAGTCGTGCATTCCTCTAACCGGCTTCAACTCAACATACCATTATTTTTCAAAATTCAAGCCAAAGCTTTGTCATGTCAACCGATGGTCCTGGAAAAGATGGACGTACGGGGCCGATATAATTTGAAAATGAGCCCCGAGGTTGCAACAGAACATAGAGCTTTCAGGCAGGCAGGCAGGCATGCATGTGCATGTTTCTTAGGAAAGCACCAATGTGCCACAGCTAAAAGCCTAAAACAAGAACGGGGAGATTCTCAACACGGTTCCCCTGCTCCTTGACAAACTGTTCAGTTGTTCTTGTCAATCCACTCGAGAATACGTTTCTCCGACTCCGTGAGCTCGTCCTCTTTTTTCTGTCTGGCCTGGCCTTCGATCAGACCGAAGTAGTCCCTGTAATTCCTCTTGTAGTAGTCGTCTAGCCTCTGAAATACGAGCAAAAGGCGGCACAGATCAGTGGCGGTGTTATAGACCTACGGCATTTTCAATCGATCTCTTGTTTGGCAATTGAGACCACCTTCTGAATTTACTTTAAGCGCAACATTTACAGTTTCTGGTTGTTTAAGAGGGGCACTACGGCTAAGTGAAAATTCATTTTACTTCAGAACCACCGAACCATTCAGAAGCTGGAAAACAAACATGAATTGCAACACAAGCCTGCAGTTTATCATATAGTACATTTCAGGCATCAACGCTCATGCCCCAAGATAAAAAGTATTGCCACTATTTCTGATTCCATCCCTGACTTAGATTCAGACCATTGACCAGCCCTATTTTTTTACCCAATTGCCAATTATAGAATCTAAGGGGAACGCACTTAAAGAAGGCACATACCTCCTTGTCATTCTTTTCTTTGTTTTCTTTCGATTTTTTCAGGTACTCTGCATCCAGGAAAGTAGAAGATGATTTCTTGCGTATCCAGGTTGAAAAGCAAATCAGTTGTGAATCGCTTGATTCAGGCCCAAAAATTCAGATCAAATTTGCGCGAACCTTGTAATAGAGCCTTTCTCGATTCCCTGCCGTCAGGTACAGCTACGGTGGATGTCAGCAGAGTGAGAAGACACCTCCTGCTGACTCCATTCCTCTGGCCAAGGTGACCACCTGCTGGAGATGCTTTGCCGCAGACTGATGATGGAAGGATGAAGCTGCTGTGGCTGGCCTCTAATTGGATCCATCAGTTTGCCTTGGGGCTACAGGCTGCTAGGCCACGGGAATAGTTGTTATACTTGATTTGTTGGGAGTCCCGAGAGGGATGATGGACACATATTTTTCTGGACGGAAACAGGCACAAAGAACTTCAACTTGGCTTTGGAGTTTGGACCATGTTCAGGTTCAGGGTTCGGCTGTCTGACCCCCGTTCCATTTGAATTATCTGTATTTTACATTTGGCACCGACTTTGCATGTGTTTAAAGAGAAAAAAAATCACAGATATACCTTCCAATAAATCATGGTGTATAACAATCAAGAGGATGTGGGCGCCATGCATGTTTCATCCATCTACATAAGCCCATATCTCCACGCATGTAATCCTACACTGATCTAATATCAAAATTACAGGCAGCACCTGTTAAACGATACATCAACCAAAACCCAGCACAGTGGGAGCAAGCTCTAACAACGGCTCCAATGCACTTGGAGAAAACTTCCGGGCAAACAAGAAGCACATTGTCATGTTCAGGTTGTTGTATAGACAAGTCCGTCCCACTCGAATTTTCCTCAAGAATTCCTCTGTAATATCACGTCTACCAAAAGTGGCTGGATGTGCACCGCCTCTTGACCAATCCACCCAGGTAACACTTCTGTTAGAGAGGCTGTGCGGAGCTTCAATCGTGAGCATGGTAGGGAAATAATGCTCATCAACATAACAGTGTGGCCTGCAGAACTCCTTGAATTTTGGATAGTAGAGTGTGTCCTTGACAATTTCAATTGCAAGTTCTCTGTGTACCTCAAACCATTGCGAGCCTTTGCGCCATTGTGTGAGCTCAACCTCAGGGGTCATGTTCCAGTTGTACCGCCCCCGCCCATATGGTCCAGGATCATCAAATGCCATGAGAAAGCTTTGGCTTGAATTCTGGAAGTATTGGTATGTTGTGTTGAAATCGAATATCGGAATGCATGACTCAGATACAAGCACAAACCATTCGTTCGAAATATCCAGCAAGGCATTGGCGAGCAGACGCCTCTCAGCATCACACATCGTCATCCGACCCCATTCCGCAACCTGTGATAGCAGACAAATCAAGCAACTAAGTCAGGGTATCTCAATACAAGAGAGAAGATGCAGAAATTACTCATCTAAATGATCAAACAACACTACACACAACTATGGTGTTTGCCGTTATGAAATCTGATCTCTGTTTGGTGTACAACCTGAACTGATCTGGTTGGAAACCAATCATCGGACGGTCTTTGTACGGTTCTGTCCACAGTTTTTTATGCATTTGATGAACTTTATAATGCTGGATTAGTGACTTATTTCAGCTTTTATGAATCCTTCTTGTTTTATGAGGAGGTTTTCTGAAGTTTTGATGAATTCAATATTCACTGAGAAAAATCATTGATCCAAAGTTTTTTTACAGCAATGTTGCTGAGTGGTTTCCTCCAATCATTTCTGTCACAAAGTTTGATCTGGAGCATATTTCATACTGAGCCCTGATACTGTTACATGTTTCAACCAAACAAACATCATTTTCACCCATTCTATTTGTAATCTAATACCGTTGCCGTTTGCACTTGCAGTTCCAAGACAGACACTACATAAACTTTCTCCAACAAGCGAACCTAAATTAATTGCTAATTATCTTCTGCTGCTGCCGTTGGTTTCCTTGGAAGTTGAGACTATGCGGCCTGTTTGCCAGCCAGCATGACATGTGACAGCAGTGAAAAGCTTTTAATTGCATCTTAAGTGGTAAAAGGTTGCCACTTGATAGTACCTAATAGGTCTGTCAATATGAGACTAAAAAAGGCAGTGCCTTTAACTGCAAACCAGATTCACATGACACTTCGATGGATAATACTTGCAATCATACTTACAAAGATATGGCACAAAAAATCAACCTTGTCTAAGATTGAGAAGACAATTTCAAAATAGACAAAGACTACAAACTTCAGTTCCCAGAAATCCGTGTGAATTAAATCAACATTTTACAGTTAAAAAAAAACAACCCAGTGCCCAGCATTTGCAGTCCAGGGGCATGGTAAAACACAACTACATAAGGAGGCTACAACTGCACCCACGGAATTCCAAGGTGTATTACTTGCAGTAAGTGGCACAATCACATCTAATACATTAGTTTCTTATCAGTATAGATGTTCCTTGCAATACCATTAAAGCTACTCAAACGTGTGTATTCAGTAACCTACTTGCCAGATCACGTGCACATCGTTGAGTAATAACAATATAGTACAGCTCGATGTACATTCCGGATATTAATTGAGCTTGTTTTACGGTATTCATCTATTTAGCATAGGTATGTAAAGCTACCTAGCAAGACTTGGCTAAGTGGAGCAAAGCAAGAGGTAGGGATCCTAACCTTACTGGGAATTTGGCGTTGGTAGAATACGGACTCAGAGGTGAAATTGGCGTGGTAGGACGGCAGAGCGTGCACGTAGATGGAGTACCGCCCCTCGTGCCCGCGGAAGAATCTCTCCCAGAGCGGCGCCAGCGGCAGCGGGCCGCGCGTGAGGAACATGAAGGCCACCTTGGGCACGCGGCGGAACGGGTACTCGCGCACTCGCGGCGCGAAGGACGCGCGCCAGAGCAGTTCCTCGTCCGTCATGTTGTGCCTCACGCGCGCGGGCGGGCGGGTCCACCGCTCCAGCCCCTCCTCGGGGTCCTCCTCCACCGCGGCCAGCCCCAGGCACGGCCGGAACAGCGCGGGCGCAACCGCCGCCACCGTGTGCCGCGCCATGTACATGCCGACGGCGGACAGCCCCACGCCGAGCAGAAGGAACCCCAGGAACACCTTGAGCATCCCCGTAGGGAACACCCTGCCCTGCCCCTGCGCCGCCGCCGCCACGGCCACCTGCCGCGCCTCCTTCACGTCCTCCATGGACGCCACCCGTGCCTGCATCGTGGCGTCCGCGACTACGAACTCGCTCCGGTGGAATCTCCCAGATTTGAGCTCAATCGTGGCATACCTCCAGCTCGAGCGCGCCAAATCGAGGAGCGGCGCGTACCAGATCTGAGGGTCCGGTCGGGCCGGCGCTGGTTGAGTTGGTGCGGGCAGTGGAGCAGGCGGTCGTGGTGGGATGGGGCACCTTGGGGGACGTGTAGCATCACGGGTGCGCTCTGAGCAACGGAGCAGGGGCGGCCGAATGAACCTGGCTTACGGAGGACGTGAGATGGATTAGAGATGCCGTGTTCCGGCCGTGGAGAGGCGGTGTGTGTGGGCCGGGTCCATCGTCGTGAGGAGTAGATTTGAGGTTCCATAAAAAAAACGAGAGATGCTCGACGAATTTTCCTTGGAGATCGTGATAATTCACGCGAACGTGCCGTGGTTTGCGTTCCCCGCGGTTTGACGTGAATGGAAAGCTAATTTTATTTGGTGTTTGTTAGTTTAATTTTAAATTATTCAATGTGAGGTGAAAGAAGTATATTTTATTTATGTTCAAACGATTACAGTTAATAATAAATGGATTTTGTTCTGTATGCGCTAAACTTCTGAGCATTTCAATTGAGCTACTATAATGTCTATATATGACCGTCTGACCATTTTTCTGCAAATAGCCAAATGATAGTTATGATAGAGTTGTCGTAAACAAGGATATGAAACATATCTATTTGATTATAGACTAAAATATATTTTGATTGATAACATATTAAATAACTCATAATATGTTAGAGCAGGCTTATTAACAAGCCATGTACGAGAAGGCATATAAAAACATATAAGCATATATGATCAAACCATCTCAAGTGGAAATGGAAACATTAGGGGTGAAACAAAAGTAGTAGTGTATAGACTAAGAACAAAAATTTCCAAATAAAAAAATATAGGTAGGAGATTCAACAAAAACATACTACTGTTTAGAAACATTGATATATTGAAATATGGTAAGTTATTCGCTTGTAAATACATATAAGAGGGGATATAAATAAAATCCAGCCGTAGAGTCCTCCCCGAATAAAAGATGACATACAACATAATGTAGCAAGAAAGGAGTAACAACCAATGAGAAGAAAAATTCATGAAACCAAAGTCATTATTTTTAGTGTATACATTCCGTTTGTGATTATTATATCTTTTTAGGAAACATGCATAGTGTTAAAATGCTAACAAACATTCATGACCGTCAGATATATCACGTAAATTAGTTTTGAGTTTCCCACCACCCGCAATGGATTTATGAATTGCATTCTTATTTCAGATTTATTTTGTATGATTTTAGACAAATCTAAATTCAGTGCACGTAATTACATAAATGGACCAGAAAACATGCAACATAAGGAAAAAAATAAAACAAAATCAAGCATTAAAGAAGTTATTATGTCTGGTACAAGGTCTTACATTTTGTCGAGACTGCCTGTTGAGATTGAAGGTTAAAAACTCTCAAGTCGCGATTCGCTGAGACCCGATCAACCCACTGTAGGCTGTTGCTTGTTCTTTACTTCACTTCCCCATGCCTTCCCGTTCCCGCGGTCGCGCCGCACCAGCCGCGCTCGATCCGCACCAAAAAGGTCCAGCGAGATCAGACGCGAGCCGCGACTCCACGCAAAGGCAAATCACCCGCAGGTCTCCGGCCTCCGGTGTGGTGCGGGCGTTAGCGTTACCGTTGCCAAACACACCGCGCCCAAACGGCGCAAACCCGGTCGGTCACTTCTCCCCCTGACCGCACCGCCACGGCTCGCTCGTGTCCCATCTCCCCCGCAGCTCTCACACTCCACGGCGTCCCCGTAGGCCGCGCCGGCGCCGGTCACCCATGGAGGACGCCTACGCCAAGTCCGTCGCCGAGGTAACGAGCGTCGCCCAACTCCAAACCTCCTCTCCCCTCGCGTGTCCATCTGATCCCTTCGTGCCGCCGCCTCCCGCCGCTTCTCACGGATCTGGTCGCTCCGACTCTCGCAGGTGCTCGAGGCGTTCGGCGTTGATCGGACCAAGGGCCTCTCCGACTCGCAGGTGCTGGCCGGAAGTGTTTCACTATGTGAATTTCGGCTTGGGTACAAGTAATGGGGATGTGCTGATTTGGTTTTGGTCTCTGTGCGCAGGTGGAGCAGCACGCGAGGCTCTACGGAAAAAACGGTGAGCCAATACCGCTCTTCTATGCTTGTAGATTGTTCGTTTTCACCTGCCAGGATCTTGGTCGCAACATCAGACGCACAGTGTTTTAACAGTATGGTTATAGCTGTATGCATGGGGTCGATATGTTTTATCGTTTTATAGTTCGGGTGAAGTCATGTACTCATGTTCCGTAGAGAAGGGGCAACGGTATGCATTGGAGTTAGGAACTTAATTCGGAGAGTGATGCAAGGTCATTCCATCATGCAAAAGAATTCTTGTTTTCTACAAACTGCTTCACGTGAACCAATGAACCTAAGGAATGCAACCACTCACGTTCATTCAAACAACGAGTCCTGAAATTATGATATTGAATATCAACAAGGATGCCAGTATTATGTGGTGTTAGGACAACATCATGGAACGAGTCAAAATTTTATGCCATGTTTAACATTAGTAGTGCTGATCTAACTGTTTTATGGCTTCATTTTTTTTCAATCTAGTTGGAGTCCCCAACTATTTTATCAGTTTGGTCACAAAAAAACTATTTCATCACTTCACAGTTCATCATTATTCTTCCTGAAAGCATCAGAGTTTTTATGTAAATTGTAATCCTTTTTGTATCTCATTATTTTGAATCTCACCAACTTCTAATGCCTATCTGATTTGTTGTTTCCATGTATGGCTTATCTCCAGTGCTTCCTCAAGAAGAAAGTAAGCTAACACTCCCAAGTTCTCACTTAAGTTTCCTATGTCTTGCATATTGATGTTGTTTTCTTGCAGAACTTTCACTTATTACCTGAATGTTCTTTTCAAGAGTGTTAACTGTAATATCCAGTTGAACTGTTACTGTTAATGAGCTTTTCTAATATGTTGTTTTGCAGTTATGCTGCCCACCCACATTGTGCTACTGTAGAATTAATGAAATAAGTTCTCCTGTTAGCCTACCCAACGTGCTTGGGACAAAGGCTTTGTTGTTGTAATCGTTTGAGCCACTGCTTTCCTGATGCTGTTGTATTCCCACTGCAAACAGCACTGATGATTAACAGTGATAAACTTAACCGAATAAGTTTTTAGGAGGTGGAGTGGGCAAATCAACCACAATATATATCCATGCCTGCAAAAGAAATAATACGTCTTCAGGAAATTCTAATTTGGGAGGGGCATGCTCCACTGTCATTGAATGAATTTCTGCTAGTGTATTTTGATTATGATGCATGATTTGAAATGTTTCATACTGTGTCTGAATCAGTATTTTGATTATGATGACTTGATGTAGTTAGATTATGATGCATATGGTACAGATGTCAACTTGGATGTTCTCTAGATATTTTACGCTCGTGGCCGGTCCTTTCATTGTGCCAGGGGAAGTTAAAGTTCAATACTTAAAAGATATTTTGTTAGGACGATTTTATGGCTCACTGAAAAGAGAAGTAGAAACAAGATATAAACCATATGTTTACACTCTTTTATACCACAATCCTTTATTCTTAAGTGTGGCAGTGTTGCTATTTTTGTTGCTTTTTTATTTTTTAAAACCCCTTCATCCTAGATTAAATTAACTACGTGACAACAGATATCTTCCAGATTTATCATTTGCTGCTTGCTGCACTGTTGTGTTCATGTACAAATACCTTCCTGCTTTGTCATAACATTATTTGTTACCACATGTGACTATATGTACGAGCACATTGTTGGTTCTGGAATAACTCTTGATCTATGCTCACTGGAATTAATAATTTCATATATCCTGAAATGTTTCTTTTTGCATGCAACTTCTACCCAGGTACCCCCTTTTGGAAGTTAGTTTTGAAGCAGTTTGACGATTTACTAGTCAAAATATTGATAGCAGCTGCTGTTGTCTCCTTCCTTTTGGCTCGAATGAATGGTGAAACTGGTTTATCAGCATTTTTGGAACCATCTGTAAGTTGATAATTTTGGTGGATATGTCCCATTGGTTGAAAATGTCTTGCAGGCAATAAATGACTTTTTGCTTCTATTCCCACTGTAGGTCATTTTTATGATACTGGCGGCAAATGCAACTGTTGGTGTGATCACAGAAACAAATGCAGAAAAAGCTCTTGAGGTATCTTCTGAACAGAGCCATAATCCTGTGTTTCTCTGTGATGATGTGGTTTCCGATGTATGATAGATTCTTTTCTGGAATATTCTGTGAGATATTTTGTGAATGCTTTGTACCATTAATCATCGACCTCCTATGTATGTTTATTTCTTCAGAAACATATCTATTAAGAGGGGTAGATATGTATTACTATCGCGATAACCAACTTTTTCTTTGACCATCCATTGTGTTGTTTATGCAAAACTCTAGGAGCTCCGGGCTTATCAAGCTGATACTGCAACTGTGCTGCGCAATGGTAAGCTTTGGCAATTGATCGTTATGTTTTATTTATATTTCTTTTTTGCCACTCGCTTCTGGTGTCTGAAACATAAGATTTCGTTAGTACTTTCTCCATGATTCCTTACCATATTCGTGCAGTGTCTACCATCATCAAAGATAAGTTTTAAGAGTTTACACAATCAAACATTATAATTGAGTGTCCAGAAACCAAAATTTCAAATATTAAGACTATACATGTTTTTGTCCTAAATGTTTTAGGTAACCGGTGCATTTGTCAATGTTGCTCTTTTAGGTTGCTTTTCTATTATTCCAGCAACAGAACTTGTCCCAGGAGATATTGTTGAAGTAGGAGGTACTGTCAGCTCATATGATGAATTGATGATTTCCTTTTAGTACAATGCTTAGCATTTCCTGATGCCAATTGTTTTGCGCTTGTTTTTTTGTTGTATAAGTTGGTTGCAAAGTTCCTGCTGATATGAGAATGGTTGAAATGTTAAGTCACCAATTGCGTGTTGACCAAGCCATTCTTACAGGTACTCTTTCCATCAAGCTATTCATTCTGTGGGTTCCAATATTAAATAGTTTACTTTAACAAAAATACAATATCTATGTACAGAAATTCTTACAGGTACTCCTTTTCTTGTGCCATTGATCTATCCATCCTATGGAATATGGATTCCAACTGTTAGACACTGTAATTAGGGGTATGGCACAGGGGTATATTAGTCATTAGAGAGGGATTAGGGTTAGGGGTAGTTTAGTCTTTTCTCCCCTCCTAATCCCTCTATATAATCACACCTGTACCTCAGCTTTTCAATCATCTCAATACAATTATCATTAGCCTTCTTTCATGGTATCATTAGCTAGGAATAATCAGGATTAGGGCTAACCCTAATCCTAATGGGCCAGCCGCCGCAGCCCTGGGCGCACGCCGCCGCCACCCCACCCTGGGCCAGAACCACCGCCGCCCCCGAGCAGCCGCCCGCCGCCGCCCCTGAGCAGCCGCCCGCCGCCGCCCCTGGTGCGCCGCCCGCCGCCGCCAGGGCGCCGCCAGCCGCCGGATCTGGGCTGCGCACGCAGGGGGGGGGCGCCGCCTCCTCTGGAGGACAGCGCGCGGAGGCCGGAGCCGTCGCCACCCCACCCTGGGCGCGGGGAGGGGCCGCCGCCGCCGCCACCTCCGGATCCGGGGCCGCGGCGCCCTGGATCGGGGCGGCCCCGCCCGGATTCGGGCCGCCCCCACCCGGATTGGGGCCGTGCGCGCACGGGGGGGGGGGGGGGGGGGGGGCGTCACCGCCCCTGTCTGGGCCGCCGCCGCCCCTGGGTGCTCCGCCCTTGGGGGGTCCGCCGGCCCCCCTGGAGGGAGCGCCGCCCCCTGGCTTGCCTGGGCCGCCAACGCCCCTGGGGGCTCCGCATCCGCCCCTGGGGGGTCCGCCAGCCCCACTGGAAGGGGCGCCACCCTCTGGACTGCTGAAACTGGAGGAACAACAGCTTCTGGAGGGGGCGCCGCCTTCCTAGGAGGAGCCACAGCCCCCAGGCCCCTCGCTGCTGGTTCTGCAGCCGCCCACTCCTTCTCGAGAACCGGTCCAGCCACCGGTGAACCCCTTGTCGGTACCTCCAGAAACCCCGCCACCGCTGTTACCTTCATGGCAGGTACCTCCGCGCTACGGGACGCCACCGGCCTCGACATTGACGGGAGCACCACGACGATCCCGCCGATTCCGTTCCCAGCTGCCGGTACTACTATGGAGAACACAGCTTCTTCCTACGGCACCGACACTGCGGAGACATCTAACATCGCCGCAGCACTGGCCGCCTCTCGCGAGCGCGAGCGGGCACTCGCCCTTGCCCTAGAGCAGGAGCGTGCCTCCGTGGCATCACTATCCCACCAACTTGAGGAGAGTGCTCGCCGATCAACGAGTGCTATCCATGAGCCTCCCTCGGACGCTGGTACGTACTCGACTTCGCTTGTGGCCGCTCTTCATGCACAGGCCGCAGGGATTCAGAACATCCGGACGCTCGTGCCGGTTATTCTTAGTTCCGAGTCCACCTCATATGCCCGGTGGCGTGATATGGTGCTCCTCACGCTGAGGCGCTACTGCCTCGATGACCACGTCCTCCAGGATGAGTCTTCAGTACAGGTGTCCTGGATCAGCATGGACAGCCTGGTACTATTCTGGATCCTTGGCTCCCTGACAGAGGAGCTACAGGACATCGTCAGGCAGCGCGGTGGCGGTACTGCTCGGCAGGCCTGGCTAGTACTTGAGCAACGGTTTCTAGGGAACCGTGCGACTCGAGCCCTCCACATAAGCTCTCGGTTCCAGAACACCGTCCAGGGGGATCGTTCCATCTCCACCTATTGTCGGGAGATGAAGGGCATGGCGGATGCCCTACGTGACCTTGGTGAGCCGGTCACTGACAGCGCTCTTGTCCTTCGGGTCCTTCAGGGCCTGAACGAGCGCTATTGTCACCTACGGACATGGCTACTTCGACTGGAGCCACTACCTACCTTCGAGAAGGTATGGTCTGATCTTGAACTTGAAGAGATCACTGCAGGAGGCTCTACTGGCTCTGGATCTGCCACAGCTTTCTATGGCTCCGGGCAGTCCCCGCGTCCACCCTTACCAGCAGCTGGTGGATCGCCGTCACATCCACCTTCTACTCCTACCAGTACAGGAGGTGGAAACCGTCGTCGCCGAGGAAAGAACGGCGGCCGTGGTGGCAGCAGTGCAGGCAGCACCCCCACGGCTTCGACTACTGGAAGTAGTGGTGATACCGGCCAGGGAGGTGCACCCTGGCCCACACCCTACAACCCGTGGACTGGCCAGATCTACATGTGGCCTGGACCGTCCCCAGGTTCTCAGCCTCCACGACCACCGCGTCCAAAGCCGGCGTTTGCGGCTACCCCCGGCTACAGTGGACCAGCCCACAGTGCTGGTAGGCCGACAGCTCAGGCCTATAGTGGGCCTGGCTACTCTTCAGGCGGGCAGTCAGCCCCGACCTACGGAGGCACTGACTACCTTGTTGGGAACTCGGAGCCATCGGCACCCCTTCAGGAGCCACCGTCGACGTGGGATCGACAGTCGCTTGCTTCCTCCTTCAGCACCATGCACCTTACACCACCTGGTGCCGACTGGGTAGTTGATTCCGGAGCATCATACCATACCACTCCTAATTCCGGTATACTCTCTTCCACCCATCCTCCCAATCCCTCTTTTCCTTCATCTATCGTTGTTGGAAATGGGTCCGTTCTTCCGGTCACCTCAGTAGGTGATTCCGGTCTTCCGGGTACTTTCCAACTTAAAAACATTCTTGTTGCTCCGGATATCATTCAGAACTTACTTTCTGTTCGCCGTTTTACCACTGACAACAATGTTTCCATTGAATTTGATCCTTTTGGTTTGTCTGTGAAGGATCTTTCCACCCGGCGACCTCTTTTCCGATGTGATAGCTCGGGGCCCCTATACACACTTCGGCTTCCTACTTCCGCTGCATCACCGCCATTTGCTTTGACTACGACAGCTTCATCTACCATCTGGCATCGCCGGCTTGGCCACCCTGGTGCAGATGCTATGTCGAAGCTGTCCAGTAGCTCAGTTATCTCGTGTTCTAGGGGTACACATGACTCTCTATGTCATGCCTGTCAACTTGGTCGCCATATTCGCCTCCCTTTTCCCACATCTGTGACTCATGTTGAGCACTCATTCGATCTTATACATTGTGATTTGTGGACTTCTCCCATCTCCAGTATATCGGGCTTTAATTACTATTTGGTGATAATTGATGATTTTTCTCACTTCTCCTGGACTTTTCCATTACGATTGAAGTCTGAAACTTTCGTCACTCTTTCTCACTTCTTCGTTTGGATTTCTACTCAATTCGGGCGTACCATTCGAGCTGTCCAGTGCGATAACGGACGAGAGTTTGATAACTCTGCGTTTCGTAATTTTCTCTCCGCACATGGGGTACAACTACGCATGTCTTGTCCGTATACCTCTCCTCAAAACGGCAAGGCAGAGCGCATGATTCGCACCATTAATGATGTCATACGCTCTCTGATGTTCCAGGCATCTATTCCAGCCCGATACTGGGTGGAGGCTCTTCATACCGCCACACTTCTGATCAATCGTCTTCCCACCAAAGCGATTCGTGCCTCCACCCCCTACTTTGCTCTATATGGCACCAATCCTCTTTATGATCACCTTCGAGTTTTCGGATGCGCTTGCTACCCTAATCTTTCCGCCACCGCCCCACATAAGCTTGCGCCCCGCTCGACACGGTGTGTTTTTCTCGGGTATTCCCTTGATCATAAGGGTTACCGATGCTTAGATCTCACTACCCACCGTCTTTTGATCTCTCGGCACGTCGTCTTCGACGAGTCATCTTTTCCTTTTTCCACCACCTCTTCTGATTCCACCATAGAGCTGGACTCTCTTTTTCCTACTGACCCCGAGGCTGCCTCCCAGTTGCCTTGGCCTATTTCTTCTGCAGGATCGACACGAGCTACATCCCAGACGCCCTCGACACCGATTGCTGCACCTCGTGTGGCATCGATGTCTCAGGCGTCACCCGCTGCACCCCGTGTGGCATCGACGCCTCTGACGTCACCTGCTGCGCCACACGCGGCCTCGGCTTCCCCGACACCATCTACTGTACCCCAGGAGCCCTCGGCGTCTCCAGCTGTACCACGTACGGCACCAGCGGCACCACCAGCGAGTACGACGCCACCAGCCGCGCCACGCGCGGCACCAACGACGTCTTCTCGCTTTGCTGACCCCGCACTTGTCTACCAGCGACGAGCGCGGGGAGAGGCTCTTGCTCCGACGACACCACGCGCGACATCGAGACCCACTCTCGTCTATCCACGACGAGAGAAGATGGTTGTACCCGACCGGCCGGTGTACAACCCCCCTCTACTTCACAGGGATCTTGGTCACGTCCACCCGATGGTGACTCGACGTGCATCCGGGAGTCTTCGACCAGTGGAGCGGTTCGATAGTACCGCTTTCTCGTCGACGACGACTCCACCGACCGAGCCTTCTTCGATCTCGCCCATACCTACTTCCGTGCATAGCGCCCTCGCCGACCCTAACTGGCGCCGCGCTATGGAGGAAGAGTATGAGGCCTTGCTTGCCAACCGGACCTGGGACCTGGTTCCCCGTCCGGGCCGTGGCAATGTTGTCACAGGCAAGTGGATATTCACGCATAAGAAGAAGGCGGATGGCACCTTGGAGAGATACAAAGCTCGTTGGGTACTCCGGGGCTTCACTCAGCGCCTTGGAGTTGACTACGACGAGACTTTCAGCCCGGTGGTGAAGCCGGCGACAGTTCGTACCGTACTGTCGCTAGCTCTCTCACGTTCTTGGCCTGTCCACCAGTTGGACGTCAAGAACGCATTCCTCCACGGTACACTGACCGAGACGGTGTACTGCAGTCAGCCGGCAGGATTTGTAGATTCAGCTCACCCAGACATGGTCTGTAAGCTGAACAAATCCCTGTACGGACTGAAGCAGGCACCGCGAGCCTGGTACAGCTGATTCGCCTCTTTCTTGGTCTCACTGGGGTTTGTTGAAGCTAAGTCGGACACTTCGCTGTTTGTCTATCGACGGGGCAGTGACACAGCTTACCTCTTACTGTACGTCGATGACATTGTACTAACAGCATCCAGTCCGACTCTGCTTCAGCGAACCATTTCTGCCTTACAGCAGGAGTTCGCTATGAAGGACCTGGGCCGTCTCCACCACTTCCTGGGTATTACGGTCGAGGACCGACCAGGCGGCCTATTCCTTCACCAGCGACAGTACTGTCTGGATATCCTTCAGCGGGCAAGCATGGCTGACTGCAAGCCGTGCTCCACTCCAGTGGATACTCAGGCGAAGCTCTCCGCCACCGACGGGACACCCGTCTCTGACCCCACTTCTTACAGGAGTCTTGCAGGTGCTCTCCAGTACCTAACCTTCACCAGGCCGGATATCTCATATGCGGTTCAGCAGGTGTGCCTCCACATGCATGACCCGAGGGAACCGCATCTCACCGCTGTCAAGCGGATTCTTCGGTACCTACGAGGCACCCTCGACTACGGCCTCCTTCTTCGACGTGACACGGCCTCCGAGCTGGTCGTGTACACAGACGCTGACTGGGCAGGCTGCCCGGACACACGACGCTCTACTTCTGGATACGCCGTCTTCCTGGGCGGCAACCTTGTCTCCTGGTCCTCGAAGCGACAGCCCGTAGTGTCGCGCTCGAGTGCAGAGGCGGAGTATCGCGCCGTGGCTAACGGCGTAGCTGAGGCCTCCTGGCTTCAGCAGCTACTTCAGGAGCTCCACACTCCCGTCATCAAAAGCACCCTCATCTACTGCGACAACGTCAGCGCCATGTACCTCTCCACCAACCCGGTCCAGCATCAGCGCACGAAGCATGTGGAGATTGACCTTCATTTTGTTCGTGAGCGGGTAGCACGGGGCGAGGTTCGGGTACACCATGTCCCGACGACGACGCAGTTCGCCGACATCTTCACGAAGGGCCTCCCGTCATCGTTGTTCTCCGAGTTTCGGTCCAGTCTCAACATCTGCAGCGGCTAGATGTTGTGACTGCGGGGGGGGTGTTAGACACTGTAATTAGGGGTATGGCACAGGGGTATATTAGTCATTAGAGAGGGATTAGGGTTAGGGGTAGTTTAGTCTTTTCTCCCCTCCTAATCCCTCTATATAATCACACCTGTACCTCAGCTTTTCAATCATCTCAATACAATTATCATTAGCCTTCTTTCACCAACATTAAGTAGTTAACACAAATATGATATCTATCATCTATGTACAGAATACGATACTACTCCAAATTTGCATTACTCTTTCTCCTTGACCATCACTACTAATGTTAGGTAATTATGGCAGTATCACTATATATTAGTGATAGATGAACCTTATTGACCCAGACAATACTGGTCCAGTGGTTCATAATGTTTCATGTTCCTTTTACATATATTTGATTGATATTTCAATGAAGTATGAAGTCTATGCCTGCATATGATGATTTATATCTCCTGGAAACATAAAAAACCACAATGGATATTTGATCTTCATGTGCACCCTATAATCATTTAGCTAACTGACCATGTATCCTATAGTCATCAGTGGGATCTTCTGGAGCTCCTGGTGAAAAGATAGCTGTTGATAAGCTAATTGCATGTGGTCACAGATAACTCCTGATACATCAGTTGTTCAAAATATTATTTCTTGCTTATGTTGTGTACTTATGGTTTGAGTAGGAGAAAGCTGTTCAGTGGCAAAAGAGATTGAATCAACTTCAGCAATGAATGCTGTCTACCAGGATAAAACAAACATTATTTTCTCGGTATGCATACCATGTGACAATGGTATTCATTTTGTTATTGTATTTATAGCTGAAAAAAACTGAAAGTGAGCTACATATGCCTAACTGTGTGGAAATCATGTGCATCTTGATATGACAATGACATGCAATATTCATTATTCAGGAGTCTTTTGGGAAACAAAAGGAAAACAATTCAAGGAACAGCCAATATAGAATGAAATAACCATGATTAAAATGGGGTACCATTAAATAAGGCTGATTAAACAGAACTAGAGTTTCATTATGCATCATGTATCCAGAGACTTAGCTCATGATAGGACTGCATGGAAAGTAGCAATTTATGTGCCAGAATCTTAGTCTTTTTTCCTTTTTTTCTTTTCCTTTCTTTTTACTCTTATATCTCTTCCTCTCTTTTACTTCATTTTGAAAATATATACAAAAATTGTTGGGTTTCATGTCTAGCCTACCCCAACATGCTTGGGATAAAGGCTTGGTTGTTGTTGTTGTATCATGGAGCCATGCATTTGGTATGATTACAGTACATATAGTATTCCATTTTTATATTTATTGTCTTGTATCTGAAGTCTTGCATATATCTTCATCTCTTGCTCCTTTCTTCAGAACGTATAATGTCGTCTTTCTTCTTGTTATTAACATATTCACTTGGAAACCGTAGAAAGAAAATTATATTGTGAGCTATCAAGTCAGCTTACTTTTTGTGCATCTCCATTTATTTCATTATTTTTCAGTCTTTGCATGTTTCATGGTTGCTTTCTGTAACCACAGTTAAGCAACAGCAGTTGAGACTTCCTGTAGTTCATATTTCAGAGATGATGGTTTGATAAGTTCTCTTTTAACATTTGTAATACTTGCAGTTGAGCCAGCATTTATTGGTTCCCCTGATATGTTTATGTGCCTGCCATTGTTGTTCTCCAGGGTACTGTTGTTGTTGCTGGTAGAGCAAGAGCAGTTGTAATTGGTGTTGGATCTAATACTGCAATGGGAAGTATACGTGATGCTATGCTGAGAACAGAGGATGTAAGTAATTAATCATTCATATTTCTTCTTATTTATACCTTTTGTGTGAAATTGAGCTATGATATTTTTTCTTCGTTATAATTGTACCTTGTGTTTATGTTGAAACTAGCATGTCTACTGGCACTTTGATTAGTAATAGCATCATCCCTATGCTTTATGTAATAATTATTCTACTTAAAGTTAACACACTAACAAAATTACAGGAAACGACACCATTGAAGAAAAAGCTTGATGAATTTGGTACTTTTTTGGCAAAGGTATCTGATCATGGTTCTTTCAACAAGTTGTGAGTGGATGTTTTTTCCTTTCCCGAAACCGAAGAGTTCTGTAAAATTTTATGCATGAAGTGAGTCATGGAAGTATTCAATTTATCAAGAGAATAATGAGATTCTGAATGTAGCAGCATGGATTTAAATTTCTCGCCTCTATCTTAATTTATCAGTTGAAGCCTGCAACGTTTACTCTATTATGTAAATATTGTAGTAACACATTAGGTACATAAAATTTAGTTCTTTTGACTGTGATTACCTATCTCTACTTCTAGGCATATATTTGTAGTTTAATTTTTTGAAGCCCTTCACAATGCAAATTTCTCTTCAGGTGATAGCAGGGATATGTATTCTTGTTTGGGTTGTAAATATTGGACACTTTCGAGATCCTTCTCATGGTGGCTTCATTAGCGGGGCAATCCACTATTTCAAGGTATATTGTTGCACCTGTGTTATTTCAGTTCATATTTCTGTAGCATTCGATCAGTGTAGTTTCACCTCCAGTCTAGCACATAATATGTTACTGTTTTAGGTTAAACGATTGAAGAAGCATTCCATGTAATGCTATCACTAGAAGTGTGTGTAAGATATTAAGCCAGAATGCAGAATGTGGCCACATGCATTTGCATAGTAAATGAGTAGTTGTTTACAATTTCTACTTTGTTGGTTATACTTGAGAAGCTTCATCTTTCCAAAAAATGACAGTCGTTTGGAGCTAATCACCACTCTTACCAAATGGATTGGGTGTCCCTGTGTTGTTTGTTCATAAGAATATATGTATTTCTTTTTGTTTTCATTATGTTCTATGGTATCATGTATAATGACAGTTTTTTAAAAAGGGCATACCCAGTGCTGAAAGCTCCCACATGTTGTGGGGTCTGGGGAAGGGAATTTTAGGCAGCCTTCCCCTTGCTTATTTTGCAAGGAGGCTGATTCGAACCCAGGACCTCCAGGACACAAGTGGAGAGACTCTACCACTGCGCCAGGCCTGCCCTTCATAATGACAGTTTTTTAACTAAACTATTTATACAGCATGCATTAGTATGTGTTGGTGACTGGAAGATGTTGTATAGTTTATATAAGATAGCTACACTGTTTGGATATGATCGGTGTTAGCGGTTTTCACTGCACTTCATGTCAATGGACCTAATGAGAACATTGTTCACCATTAAGTGCACTGGGTATCATACTCCGTCCGTTCTTAATTTGTTGTCGTTAGGACCACAATTTTTAGTTCAATTTTGAACTAGGTTTCTTGTCCTAACAATATCAGTTTGAGAACGGAGGGATTACTTAACTTTAGCAACAAACCTGGTAATAGTTCACCATGTAGTATTCAATTTAGCTAATTTTGCAACTTGCTGCTTATCTCTTAGTGTATGATCGTATCACTTGTTCTTTCTCATTCGTATTTCACTAATATTGTTTTTTCTCTCAAAGGATCTACTCTGTTGCTTTTATTTTGATAGGTCGCTGTTGCTCTTGCTGTCGCAGCAATTCCAGAAGGTCTCCCGGCTGTTGTGACGACGTAAGCTCCCCGGCAACAATTTCTAGCCTGTCCTTAGATTGTGTTTGTTGAACTTTAGTGCTGTACCCTATCGACCTGGAAGTAAAGTAGTAAACCTTAAATAGCAGTTACCTATTTTTTCTTGTAGGTGCTTAGCTCTTGGTACCAAGAGGATGGCTCGCCTAAACGCCATTGTTAGGTCTCTTCCCTCTGTAGAGACATTAGGATGCACAACAGTCATCTGCAGTGACAAAACTGGTACTCTCACAACAAACATGATGTCTGTGTCAAAGGTGATATATTTCTCTTTTATATGGCCATTTTCATTATCTTACCCATCATGCATGCACATGTGCTCAATGCAATGTGGAGCTGAAATACACCTGGATCTTTTAACTATAATCTTTCAGAGTATTTTTTTACATTTTGATTCATTGTATTGTACGACTTAAAAAGTTTCTCTTACATCCCAGGTGTGTGTTGTGCGCTCTGTACACCAGAGACCAATGACTGATGAGTACTCCATCAGTGGAACAACTTTTGCTCCTGAGGGTTTTATATATGATGCTGGTGGAGTGCAGGTAAATACTCTGGATATTATCAATTCTTTTATCTGAAATATCTATACTACAATAATATGAAAATTTGTTGCATTGCATAAAGAAATTCATTCTTTCTTCAACGCAGCGACAACAGAAAAATGCCTTAATTACCCTATAGATACCATATGGGACCTGAAATGACTCTAACCACTCACAATGGTTGTCTTAATTAAAAAAATGGTTATCTTAGTTCTTGATATTTCTCTGCAAAGTCCAAATTTACTGAAATTTCTTGCATCAGTGTTGCTAACCTTGGGGGTTATAGAAGATGGCCAGTCCATTAGCCCTGATATGTATATGTAGCCATGAGTATAGGCCGATATGGGCCTTAACACAGAGTAGCAGAACAAAATATGATAGGTAGTGCCTGTTTAGTACAAACTTTTCATCAGTTACTTTCTACCCAGCAAGATAGGTATTATTAAGCTGTTGCAGATGAACTACTCCAGTGTAAACGTTTTTGGCATGCTTACCTTTAGGTAAGCTGTGAAGACTCAAGTCTGCTATCTGGTTACCTGTGACTCCACTTATGTTAGAAGTTGAGCCTACCTCTGTAAGTTGAGGTTTGAATGTACACTTATAAAACCTAAGTGTGAGTCCTTTCAATGCAAATTTGGGTGTCTTTTTCTTCTTATGAAAAAGCCACCTAGTTCCTCCTAGCCTGGTCCGGTTCTTTTTACACCATTTAGGTTGTTATGCAGTTTTTTTTCTAGTTTCTGTTGGATTTAGGGCTTTAGGCACTGATTTGAGAGAATTTGATCTGTTGCAGCTGGATTTTCCTCCTCAATCCCCATGTCTCCTGCATCTAGCTATGTGTTCAGCTCTTTGCAATGAGTCCACTCTACAATACAACCCTGACAAAAAATGTTACGAAAAAATTGGGGAATCCACTGAAGTTGCTCTGCGTGTGCTGGTGGAGAAGGTCAGTTACTCTATTTGGGTGATCAGGTTCTCCTGAAAAATGTATAAGCACACATGTATCTTTTCGTTTACAGGAAATATGAACTTCGGTTTAATGTTTGTTGTACATGTTAAACATGTTAGGTTGGTCTTCCTGGTTTTGATTCGATGCCTTCAGCCCTGAACATGCTGACTAAGCACGAGCGTGCATCGTACTGCAACCGTTATTGGGAAAATCAGTTCAGAAAGGTTATTTTCTTCTCTTGTTTGAATTGTTATATATCTTCTGTACTGGAACCTTTCTTTGTTTCTAACTCCCTTGTAGATTGGCATATGGCTTGTTTCCCCCTCATGTCCATTTTCTTACAGGAATACCCTTGAACATGTAGTCATTGTGCTTGTGCCTAAGAAGTATGAATTATAATGTGACTCTTGGTGTAAATAGATAGATCTAGTAACACATGCTTTTTGGGAGCTCCTGGTTTGTTGAATAGCTTATGCTTTTTGAACTGCTCTATCGTGAGCCCCACTCTCTAGTGCCTACAAAATCTTAGATTGCCATATATGCCATATACATCTGATGGAGTTGGTTGATCATTGGATCCTTCTGGAAGGTTTGAACTGTCGAAGTACCTATCTGCGTAAATAATAAGTTGATCTACTCATCTTAGTAACGTCTTTTAGGGAACTACTGTTGGCATGTGGCTGAAAACTCTGTTGCCTATTTTGCTCTTTTATTTGTAAGTTAGCATCATGAATTTTATCTGTTAAATAAAAGTGCTTTTCATTTTTGTATTATATTTTGTCAGATTTATAACTCCGCCTATGTTGTAATGACATAGCCGGTCCCAAGCCCGGGTAAAGGAGGAGGGGGTTGTGATAGGCTTGGCGAGCCAACAACTACACTTAGCCACTCTCATGGAAATGAAACCCAATAGAAATTCGTTGGGGCGTAACCCTCTTAGCGACGCGCCATATCGGAACCCGGGTATGGTGTTAAGTGGGCAAGGGCCGGGTCGCCACCGCCTTAGTGGCGCGCCATATCGGAACCCGGATATGGTGTTAAATGAGCAAGGGCAGGATCGCCATCACCTTAGTGGCGCGCTACATCATCGCCCGGATGTAGTGATAAGTGAGCAAGGGTCTTTGCATCTTACTCGACGGGTGCAAAGCGTAAGGAAGCTAGCCGAGGAACATAGATTTCGGGTGGGTAGTTGGAATGTAGGATCCTTGACGGGGAAGCTACGTGAGTTAGTAGATGTTGCCATTAGGAGACGAGTAAATATCCTTTGTGTACAAGAGACTAGATGGGCGGGTCAAAAGGCGAGAGAAGTCGAGAATACCGGTTTCAAGATTTGGTATTCTGGTTCGGCTGGGACTAGGAATGGCGTAGGTGTTCTAATAGATAAGAGTCTTAAGGATGGAGTAGTGGATGTTCGAAGACAAGGGGATAGGATCATCTTAATCAAGATAGTAATTGGGGACATTGTCTTGAACGTCATTAGTGCTTATGCCCCACAAGTTGGGCTCAACATGAGTGCTAAGAGGCAATTTTGGGAGGACTTGGAGGATATGGTTAGTAGTGTACCGATAACCGAGAAACTCCTCATAGGGGGAGATCTCAATGGTCATGTGGGTGCAACTAACCTAGGATTTGAAGGAGTACATGGAGGTTTTGGATGCGGCGATAGAAATCAAGAGGGTAAGGACATCCTAGACTTTGCCGTAGCCTATGATCTGTTGATAGCTAACACCCTCTTTAGGAAGAGGCAATCTCACCTAGTGACCTTTAGTAGTGCCCAACACTCTAGCCAGATTGACTTTGTCCTCACTAGGAGAAAGGATAGACGGGAGTGTCTAGATTGTAAGGTGATCCCGGGGGAGTGTGTTGTGACACAACATAAGCTTGTGGTAGCTGACTTTCGCTTCCATACATGTTCTTTGCGGGACAAAGGTGTCAAAATCACAAGAACAAAGTGGTGGAAGTTGAAGGGAGAATCACAAGAATCCTTTAAAAATAGGGTGATCACAGAAGGACCCTGGGCAGAAAATGGAGATGCAGATAGTATGTGGATGAAGATGGCAACTTGCATTAGGAAGGTAGCTAGTGAGGTGTTCGGTGTGACAAAGGGAAAGAAACTTATAGATAAAGACACTTGGTGGTGGAATGAGGATGTACAAAAGGCCATTAAGGAGAAGAAGGAGTGTTACAAGAGTTGGCATAATGATAGAAACGCAAGCAACATGCTTAAGTACAAAGAGGCTAAGAAGAATGCAAGGCGGGTTGTGAGTAAGGCAAGAGGACAAACCTATGATAAGTTATATGAGAGACTAGGGACAAAAGAAGGTGAAAAAGACATATACAAGGTAGCAAAAATCCGCGAGAGAAAGATGAGGGATCTCAATCAAGTTAAATGCATCAAAGATGAGACTGACCGCATTCTAGTGAAGGATGAAGAGATTAAGAATAGATGGCGTGATTACTTTAATGGGCTATTCAATGATGGGAATGAGAGCACTATGGTTGAGTTGGATGACTCCTTTGATGACTCCAACAGGCGGTTCGTGCGGAGGATACAAGAGTTTGAGGTTAAGGAGGTCTTAAAAAGGATGAAAGGAGGAAAGGCCCTCGGCCCTGACGATGTCCCTATTGAGGTGTGGAGATGTCTTGGGGACGTCGCAATAGTATGGCTCACAAAGCTATTCAACCACATTTTTCGGTCAAACAAGATGCCTGAAGAATGGAGGAAAAGTATATTAGTACCTATCTTCAAAAATAAAGGAGATATTCAAAGTTGTACTAATTATCGAGGTATTAAGCTTATGAGTCATACTATGAAGCTTTGGGAGAGAGTGATTGAACACCGCCTGAGGAAAGTGACCAATGTCACTAAAAACCAGTTTGGTTTTATGCCTGGGAGGTCTACAATGGAGGCGATTTTCTTGCTTCGTCAGCTTATGGAGAGATATAGGGAGCAGAAGAAGGACTTGCATATGGTGTTCATCGACTTGGAGAAGGCGTACGACAAGATACCAAGGTCAGTCATGTGGTGGGCACTAGAGAAACATAAAGTGCCAACAAAGTACATTACCCTTATCAAGGATATGTACAATAATGTTAGGACAAGTGTGCGCGTAAGTGATAGTGAGACTGATGCATTTCCTATCACGGTAGGATTACATCAAGGATCAGCTTTGAGCCCATACATCTTTTCCTTGGTCATGGATGAGGTGTCGAAGGATATACAAGGGGATATCCCTTGGTGCATGCTCTTTGCTGATGATGTAGTGCTGGTAGATGAAACTAGAGATGGTGTTGATAAGAAATTAGAGTTATGGAGACAAACCTTAGAGTCCAAGGGGTTTAGACTTAGTAGGACCAAAACCGAGTATATGAGGTGCGACTTTAGTGGTGTTGGTCGTGAAGAGGGAAATGTTAGTCTACAAGGACAAATAGTACCTAGAAGGGACTCTTTCCGATACTTAGGATCAATGTTACAAAGCAATGGCGATATTGATGAGGATGTTTGCCACAGGATCAAGGTAGGGTGGATGAAATGGCGACAAGCCTCTAGAATCCTATGTGATAGGAAAGTCCCACAAAAGCTAAAAGGGAAGTTCTATAGGACGGTGATCAGACCCGCGATGCTCTATGGGGCGGAATGTTGGCCAACTAAACGGCAACATGTCCAACAAATGAGTGTCGCGGAGATGCGCATGCTACGGTGGATGTGTGGGCACACGAGAAGAGACCGAATAAGGAATGAGGCGATTCGTGATAAGGTAGGGGTGGCGCCGATTGAAGAGAAGTTAGTCCAACATCGGCTTAGGTGGTTTGGACATATCCAACGGAGACCTCCAGAAGCACCGGTTAACAGTGGGATTTTAAGAGGTAGAGAAAATATTAGGAGGGGTAGAGGACGACCAAGGTTGACCTGGGAGGAGGCGGTAAAACGAGATTTGAGAGATTGGAATGTATCCAGAGACTTAGCTCATGATAGGACCGCATGGAAAGTAGCAATTCATGTGCCAGAATCGTAGTCTTGTTTTTTTTTTCTCTTTTTCTTTTCTCTTTTTCTTTTCCTTTTTCTTATTTCTTTTCTCTTTTCTCTTTTTCCTTTTCTTTTTTCCTTTTTTTCTTTTTTTTTTTCCTTTTTTCCCCTTGTTCTCATATCTCTTCCTCTGTTTTACTTCATTGATATTGGGTTTCATGTCTAGCCGACCCCAACAGGCTTGGGATAAAGGCTTGGTTGTTGTTGTTGTTGTATTTTGTCAGATTTATGGTTTTAATTTTTTTCTGATTTATTCTATAGATATCAGTTCTAGAGTTCTCCCGAGATCGCAAAATGATGAGCGTCCTTTGCAGTAGAAAACAACAGGAGATAATGTTTTCAAAAGGTGCCCCTGAGTATGTAATGGCTAGATCCACACATATATTGTGCAATGATGATGGTTCTTCAGTACCATTGACTATGGACATTCGTAGTGAGCTGGAAGCTAGATTTCAAAGGTTAACTTTTTTTTCATGTGTACATTGTACTTTATCTTCAGGCAGTCCATCTAGCATGCTATTAATGAGTTTCGCTGTAATGTTGAAATGTACAACTGATATCACCACATTTAACGGTAGTTCTGACAGTATTTCTGGTGGCAATAGGCCTTGATAACTTTACATGGTTATTCCTTATTATTTTGTGATTATGTCGTTCGATTGTTCAATCTGTTCTTGATGTTTAGTCATTTTTATGCTTCAACAATTATCTGCTAAATATTTTTGAGACTCCAGTTTTGCAGGAAAAGATACGCTAAGGTGCTTAGCATTAGCATTAAAACGAATGCCAGCCGGCCAGCAAAGTATTTGCTATGATGATGAGGCCAACCTCACATTTATAGGACTGGTATGCTTTGTCACTCTCCTGCTGTTTCCTTTCTTCTTTTCTTATGTCCTTCCATATCTTTCACTGGTAAAGGTGGTTTGCATTCATTATGAGGTATCTGTTTCTGTTGTTTGAGATAACAGTGTAGTTAATGATGAATCCATTTGTTTTGCTACCTTGTCAGGTTGGGATGCTTGACCCACCAAGAGAAGAAGTTCAGGATGCTATCCACTCTTGTATGTCTGCAGGGATTCGTGTTATAGTTGTTACCGGTGATAATAAGGTTGGTGACATTGTGGCCTACTTTTTTGAGAACTTTGTGTTACTGGTAAGAAACTTAATGTGTTATTTTAGTCCACTGCAGAATCTCTGTGTCGGCAAATCGGTGCTTTTGAGCACTTGGATGACTTTGCTGGGTATTCATATACAGCATTAGAGTTTGAAGGATTGCCTCCTTTGGAAAGGACAAATGCGTTGCAAAGGATGGTCCTATTTTCCAGGTGATTTAGTATGTTATCTTCTAGAAAATCTGGAACATAGGCACATAGCTACTCCTTTGAATGGGTAATGACACCGTTCACACTTTTCTCTTGGAACTGTGAGGCATGAGCTTAGAAAATGTACAGGGCAAAATTCTGGAGTTGTTTTTCTGGATGAAAGATATTTTGTCCAGATCACCCTACCTAATGCCGATGCATTTGTTTTTGAATTTGAATTTTTGGAAGCTATCAGGGTTCAAATATCAGAGTTGCATCATTTTTTTCTTTTCAAAACAGCACTGTCACAATGGTTTTGCTTCATTAAAAAAAAGGGGCAGCCCGGTGCATGTATCTCCTACTTGCACAGGATCTGGGGAAGGGTCCAACCCACTTGGATCTTTTGTACGCTGTCTTTCCCTGCATTTTTGCAAGAGGCTGTTTCTAGTACTCGATCCCGCGACCTCATGGTCACAAGGCAACAGCTTCACCACTGCGTCAGGGCTCCCCTTCAATGGTTTTGCTTCATTGAAAAAAGTAAATTTTAATATGATTATTTGCAATCTGGGGCATGCCCATTTTCACTAAAGAAGAGAACATGTAGAACTGAAAGGCATTATAACAAATATAATGTAATCTGGTGCCGATGCCTAGGTACCTTCTGTTTGGGGGTCGGATTGTGACAAAATTTTGGTTAACAATTGGAATACCACAATAGGAGGTCGTTTGTCGTACTTGTACTATGTATCATAGTTTGAGTGCAGTTGCACAAGCTTTGTGATGAATGTGTTGATATTAATGAGAGAGAAGATTGCTAAACTGAATAATTATACCAATTATTGTCAATAGCCACATTCTCAGTTATCTAATCTCAATCTTCTTTTGCTAACCTGATAATCTTTACTGTATGGTACAGAGTGGAACCTTCTCATAAAAAGATGCTTGTTGAAGCCTTACAAACACACAATGAAGTGGTAAGCTTGGCAGCTCGCCCCTTTGTGGAGGAATCATTCCTCTCTTCAAAGTGGCCTCATTGTGTTTCTTTAGTTGCCAGTGGTGAAGCCAGATTATAATTACCAGAACCAATGGCCTCCATTAGAATCTCATTTGTTGTAGGTCATTTAAATGTGGCTCAGCCACACATATGCAGCCAATGAATTGATCCCAGTGATTACATTTCACTCCCTGTTTATTGATCAACTCAATTTGCACAAAAAGAAAAGATTCAGTAATCTGTTCCAATGTACTAATTTCTACGCTCATTTTTCTGTGCAAGGTTGCTATGACTGGTGATGGCGTCAATGATGCGCCTGCCCTGAAGAAAGCGGATATAGGAATAGCAATGGGATCGGGAACGGCAGTTGCAAAGGTATCAACACTTAGAAGTGAAACGGTACATCTGTTTTCTTGCATGCTTTTTTATTTACTTCTTTTCATTCAGTGGTAAGATTGGCTCCACAATTTCACGCTCTGTTGATTTCGCTGAGACATGCCAAAAAGACATTCTTTAGCTAACTGATGGACACTACAAATTTCTGGTCATTTGCTCAAGCCAACTGAAGTAAACTTTTCATGATGTGTGAATGCCAATAAATACATTTTTATATTTTGTTGGAGCAGTGAAGAATGTCCACCAGCAAATTAACCATTTTGCTGAATTGCTGTGTGTCTCAGCAAATGTCAAGTCCAACAAAATGAAGTTCCTTGTAATCAATTTTGCCCTTTCTATCTTGCAGAGTGCTTCAGACATGGTTTTGGCAGATGACAACTTCGCAACAATTGTTGCAGTAAGATTATCTTTTCATTGCATGACATACAATTTTAGAAATAATGGAAACTGTTTGTTATTATTTTCAGACAATAATCTTTACCCTAACCTGTTATTACCATTTGCTCCTAGGCTGTTGCGGAGGGAAGGGCTATATATAATAACACCAAGCAGTTTATTCGGTACATGATCTCATCAAATATTGGAGAGGTGGTTTGTATTTTTGTGGCTGCAGTGCTTGGAATGCCTGACACACTTGTACCTGTGAGTTGATACTCTCTCAGTCGTGAATAGTTCTCTTTTCCAATATCTCTTTTTTGAGACATATTGGAATCTTACTTCTTGTTACAAAGTACTGCAACTATGATCTTTGTAATGTGGCATGAAATTTTATCATGCGATGAAATTTGTTTTCCTTTTGTTTATGTGCACACTCCTCACCCAGTTTAGATGGTGTCCTATACTCCTACGTGACAGTAGGGTGTCACAAAAGCTAAAAGGCAAATCTTATAGGATTGTGATTCGACCTGCCATGTTATATGGAGTGGAATGTTGGCCTACTAAAATACGACATGTCCAACAGATAAGCGTACCAGAGATGCTTATGTTATGATGGATTTATGGCCACACAAGAAGAGATCGTGTTCAGAAAGAAGATGTACGAGAGAGATTAGGGGTGACACCAATTAAGGAGAAGCTTGTGCAACATTGTTTTATATGATTTGGACATATCCAACTGAAAGAGGCACCGGTACGTAGCGGGATAATAAATAGTACGATCATGTGAAGAGAGGTAGAGGAAGACCAAACTTGAATGGGATGAGTTCATGAAGCAAGACAGCAAGGATTGGAATATCATTAAGGAGTTAGCCAAAGATAGAAGAATGTGGAAATTAGCAATTCACGTGCCAGAACCTTGATCTTTACCCCCCCTTTTTTACCCTTTTTCATTTTTCCTCTCCTTTTTTTTTCTCTTTTTCCTTTCAGTCTTCCTTTATCTTCGTTAGTCCTTTTGTTTTGGATCTTGTGGGTTTCATCTCTAGCCTACCCCAACTTGTTTGGGACGAAAAGGTTTTGTTGTTGTATGAATCTGATATTTTCCACTTGACAGAAATTTTGTTTACCTCTACTTCACCGCTTTGCAGGTCCAGCTACTCTGGGTGAATCTTGTTACTGATGGGTTGCCTGCAACTGCAATCGGTTTCAATAAGCCTGATGTCAATATCATGGCCGCAAAGCCTCGTAAGGTAATATAAATGGAAACTGTTAAGTACCTATGAGTATTAATAGCTGTTCCTGTTGACAACTTTTGTTTGAACTATATTGAAGCTAGAGCAACTATGTGTTATGCATGTTTTTTCCTTGAATGTGCAGGGTAGCTGCATGTTGTTTCATTTAAATTCTAGAAGAAGAGTAGCAATGTACAACATCAATCCACCTACTAAATAATTTAGAACATCGCTAAAAGATCATAGACCACCCAGCTAACAGGAACCCACTATAGCTCCAGCACACCAATGTGCTCTGATCTGTCACTGAATGCAGTACCAACTATGGAGCCCACATCAGGAGTAGCTCCATTGAACATTTAGATTTTTAGAATTCTATGGATGTTTTACTGATGTTCATTGAGAGAAATGATGTTACTCAACAACTGCTCATAAATTTGTATGCTGGTTGCAGCAAAGATGAACTTAAACGTTAATTTTCTTTGTACGACTAACAGGGCACCTAGTTGAATACAGGTTGACTTTGATTAATAATGCACCTAGTTGAATGTGTTGCCTGCTGTGGTCTTAAAGAAACTATATATGCAGCCTACAGTTATGACTTATGAGGTAACAATTATCACCATAAAATTGCCAGTGTTATTCTAAACGACATTAAACGACCATCTAAATGTGTTTAAACAGTAAGTGCAAGGCAACTGTGTTGTTTAGGGCCTAAACGGGCTTCTAAACGGTTGACCCATTCAAATGGTCAACAGGCTGTCTAAACGCCGTAAACGGGGTAAATGAAACGGGCCTGAATGGTTTTAAGCGTATTTTCGGCCATCTACGGCACCGTTTAAAAGATGGGACGCCCTCACCACTTCACTAGACTGCCGTTGCCCAGGCTGAGTCGTGTGTAGGCCGTCTTGGTGGCTGATCTGAAGTGAGAGCAGATCAGAAGAAGAGCAGGGGATGACGAGGAGCGGTAGGGATGAGAAATGGGCAAATGTTATGCTGAGCAGATAAGGAAAAGGGCACTGTGCTGAGTAGATAAGAAAAAGGATACATGGAAAGTGGGCTTGCTAAATGGGTCGATATAGCCCAGTACCTACTCCCTTTACTCTTTTTCTTTTATTTTTCCCTTCCTTTTCACCTGCTGCAAGGTGCTACAGTAGGAACCATTTTACCCATCTAAACGCCATCTAAATCCAGTTTGACTATTTAAACGCTAAACAATAGATCACCGACTTTTTAGCGTTTACCATTTATGATTTCACTGAAAATTGCTCAAGACCTCAATATGCCTGGCTTGCTAAGCACCATTGTTTGCATTTGATTTTTTTTCGAGGATATTGCTAATTGTGAGTTGTGACATATGGATATTGCATTAAGCAACTCTGTGCAACAACTTAGATGATTGCCAAAACATTACTCTGTTATTGATTAGAAGAATTTGCTGGTCAAGTTGTTTCATGGTAGAACTATGATATCTATTTTCTAAACCGCCGTCTCCAATACTAAACAACGCTCCTTTTCCATTGTGTTACAGGTTAGTGAAGCTGTGGTTAGTGGATGGCTCTTTTTTCGTTATTTAGTCATTGGAGGTTAGTTGTTTCATCTATGTATTATTTGATAATTGATATTCCTATTGCTAGCTCGTAACTTTTCTTTTGCCTTTTTTTCTGGAACGAAACTTTTATTTTGACTCATGTTTAAGTTGTCTATTCTTTTTAATGCAGCTTATGTTGGTCTCGCTACTATAGCGGGTTTTGTCTGGTGGTTTGTTTATTCTGAAAATGGTCCTAAATTACCATATTTTGAATTGGTAAGTTGGAATTTGAAGCTAGCACCTTTTTCTGTGTTGCTGCATTTATTTTTCACTTGAACTGTAGCGCTATGACCTGATTTTAACTTTACCCTCAACAATCCAACAAAAACAGAGAAAAAAATTCTCGAACATGCAGGAGCTGCATATCATTACATCAAAAAGACAGAACAGATTCTTACATAAAAATATTCAAAATAATATTCTTGTTGTGATGTAGAATGCTAGTTTTGTGTGACAATCAGTGTCTGATGTTCGCTTTGTTTCTAGTCTCATTGATATTCTTCTGGTTAACCATACTTGAGTGAATGTTGTAAAGATAGTTTATTTGATTAGGGACATGTATAGATGCATACACATGGACTTCAAGATCATCACATAAAAGGCAACATGCTCAGGAGACAATGCAGTTGAGCTTCACAGAACTTGTTTTTGAAAAAAAAAGAGGCGCTGAATAGATTTTTAGGCAGAAAATACCATGGTTCTTATTATACTATGATTTGTAAAGCTAATGAATTTCATCATACCCAAAACGCCATTGAATACCATGATTTTTGAGAAACAACAGTTTTGGATTAAAAACTGGAATTATTTTGTATCCAAACAGAGCCCAGTTTCTTTTTTTTTGTTTAAATACATGTTGATTGATCCTTTGATGGTCCCTTCCTGTCTAACTTCCCTATTATACATTCCTTTTGAAGTTTGTTGTGGCCCTTCTTGATGTATCACTGTACCTTCTTGCAGATAAATTTTGATTCATGTTCAACCAGGCAAACTTCATATCCATGCAGCATTTTTGAGGATCATCATCCATCAACTGTTTCAATGACTGTGCTTGTTGTTGTTGAGATGTTTAATGCCTTGAATAACCTAAGTGAAAACCAATCCCTTTTGTGAGAGCTCTTGTCCTTCATTACTTCTAATTTGAAAATAACAATTGAGGGACATGCAAAAGTACCTTGGTACTGATTTGTTTTTGCTCTCATTCAGTGTCATTTATCCATGGAGTAACCTTTGGCTTGTTGGGTCGATTGTTCTGACAATGCTTCTTCACATAGCAGTCCTGTACATTGAACCACTATCAGCTCTTTTCTCGGTAAATCATAATTTTCTTTATTCGTGTGCAGTCCTCTGTTCTTATGTTTAGATAAATCTTGATAGACTGCGGTACTCATGCAGGTGTCTCCATTATCATGGGCCGAGTGGAAAGTTGTTCTGTATCTGTCATTCCCTGTTAGTAATTCTGCCTTGAATTGTTGTGTCATTCATTTATGCGGCAATCTTTGAACTTTTTTTACCTTAAGGCAATCTGTGATTTTCGTATAGCATTCTTTTTGCAGCATCTAACTGGTCTAATTTCATATGATTGCAGGTAATTTTGATCGATGAGGTATTGAAGTTCTTCTCAAGAAGCCCTCGAGGTATGTTCTCTATTACAACACTATTTCCTTTACATTATAGTAGCTGAAACATGAATACCGCATCAGTTTTTCTAGGTGGCAGAATCTGATTTTGCTTATTTGCAGGTCGGAGATTCCCTTTCAGGCTATGGAGACGCGAGATACTTCCGAAAAAATCACGAGATAAGTAATTGTAGGCCTCAAGATATTGTACAACGCAAAGCTTGGCTTCTGCTGGTGGTGGCACTGATCTTGGAATGCCAATTTTGAAAGGGAAAGCATAGAGCAGCTTGAAGAATAGGGTGTTGTAGGTTTTCTAGTTGTCCACACAAAGCGTTCATACCTGTAACTGATGCTTACAAAACAATGTTCATAATTTATTTTCTCCCTTTACGCTGATGGGAGATTGATTCTACTGATGAACTTCCTGGCACGTCAGGTGTTTTTTTCTGTATAAATTCTTCGAGAGCTCCCTGGGCATGTCGTTTCATCAGTCGAAGATGCGTCCAAGTTGGGCTGCTGTTGTTTTGAGTTCGTAGTGTGTGTTCCGGCGAGCAACTCGGCTGTCGTGGGAACGTACCTGCTGCGGGACCCCTTGTTTTTGCTGCAACACAACACGCAGGAAATAATCATGCAAAGAGAATACGTCTCGCTGTCCAGATAGCAGCGCGCATCTCAAAGAAGCTGGACGGTTGCGCGTGGGATAGATAGTTAGTGCCCTGCAGCTGCAGGGCTCACTCACCTTTCCCGGGGTTCCGCTCCGACTCCACGAAGCGGAGGTGCTGTGCTGGTTTACCCGGGTCTCAGGTAGAAGGGCAGAGAGCTGGCGAAGGCCGGGAGGTGGGCGACCGCCGACCCCGCCGCGTACGCAGGAGAGCGGCGACGGCGGCAAGAGGAGAAAGCAATAAGCGACGACGAGGTGCCGCAGTGTAACAGCGCTCGATATTCAGGACTTTAGCGAAGGCGCTAGTTCAAGCGTGGCACCATATGTGAAGGCACGAAACGTGAAGCAACGGCCCACGGCCTAGAGGGTGTATAAAAGGAGCGGTGGATTGCGTAAGTTGGCTGGCTGGCTTGTAACAAAATCTATTCCTCTCTGTCCTCTCACTGACCTTCTCCTGTTCTCCTCCTCATCCCATTGCTGCCTGGATTTCTGAGAGTTTGAACCCATTAAGGAGTAGAAGATGAGAATTTGGCCGACGCATATTCTGTGCCTCGTTTTCTTTCATATGCTGCGATCGCCACACTGTTACATTGGTATTAGACTTGGTTTCTTCGTCTCGTGCTTTTCATCGTTGTTCGATCCGTAAAATCCCCTTCTCGGGTTGGATCGGCAGAGATACATGCAGCACGGCGAAGTCATATAATCCCGGGCCGCAAGCGCGATTCGTCGTCGAGAAGATGGCCGCATCTGAAGCAAATTTGCCGGAAGCGATCGAGAGATTGGCATCAACTCTCGAGGCAGTTGATCAGAGAGTGGGATCGATTGGATCGAACTTATCTAAGGTTCAATCATAGGTTGATCTATCTACGAAGTCGATCGCCGTATTGCACCAGGAACAAGTTCATCTGGTACGATCCTTGAAGCCTTCGGGTTCAGGAATCATGGGGTCCTCGCCTGCTTCTCCTCATCAGCAGCTTCCTCCTCGGAACTGCCCCAATCAGGTGACTCGTGACTCATCTCATTCCTCCTTTGCGTCAAAAGTAGATCATGATCACCCTGCTAGGAGAACTTGGTTGCCCAAAATGGATTTCCCTAAATTTGATGGCCATGATGTTAAAATTTGGCTGGATAAGTGGTCCTATTTTTCATTGTATGACATCCATGAATTCAGAGTTTCGGTGGCCACACTGCATATGACTGATAGGGCTTCCCACTAGTATCAAGCTTATAAACATTCTCTCAACATTGTTGACTGGGATGGATTTGTCACTGCTGTTACTCAGGAGTTTGCAGTCAATGTTCATAGGGAAAAAACAATAGAACTATTGAATCTGAAGCAACATAGTTCTGTAAAGGAGTACAGATAAACTTTTGAGCAGCTCGTGTACCATATACGCCTATGTGATCCTACTCTTAACGAAACCATGTTAGTCTCTCAGTTTTTGATGGGTCTCAAACATGAGGTGAGAATGGCTGTAGAAATGCATATTCCAACATCAGTGTCACAGGCAGCCACACTGACTTCTGTGCAGGAACATTTATATGAGAAAATTAAGTGCAAACAGTTTAAACAAGTTGGTGTCAAGCATATAGGCGCTCCACACAACAAGCTTGATTCAAAAATCACATTCACTAATTCTAACATGTGGAAGACTAGACAATTTAAGGAGTATAGACGTGCAAACAATCTCTGTTTTAAGTGTGGAGAAAAATTCAGTCCTAATCACAGGTGTAATTTACCTGTTGGTGGCCAAATTAATGCACTCTGGTTTGAAACTACTGATGAGGGAGGATTTCTTTCTGATGGAATATTGGAAGCATTGGAAAACCCACATTGACCACATATTACTGATGATCAATATATATCTCTATATGCCATGTCAGGACAACCTCAGTTCAAAGTTATTCAGCTGAGAGTATTAGTAGACAACAAATCATTATTGATATTATTGGACTCTAGAAGCACAAATTCTTTTATTAACTTTGACTTAGTACAGTCATTGAAGTGTGTATGCGTGTCAGCACCACCTATGCATATTAAAGTGGCCTATGGAAATCATCTCTTCTGTAACTCGGAGGTACCCAACTTTAGTTGGTGGATGCAGGGATACACATTCTATCACACTGTCAGGATATTGAATATTGGAGCTTATGACATGGTCCTTGGAATGGACTGGTTGGAAAGGTTTAGCCCTCTGAACTGTAACTAGGCAGAAAAGTGGGTTGAGTTTCTTTATCATGGCTCTAAAATCAAGTTACAGGGTATTGTTGATAATAAAGCCTCTAAAATCGATGAAGCTTCCGCTGAAAAATTATATAAGTGGTGCAGTGGTAATGAGATTTGGACTGCTGTTCTACTGGAGCCCTATAAACAGCAATCCTTATCTGCTCAACAATCTTCGTTGGAAATACCTATGGATATTCAGAGACTTATTGATCAGTTTCAGTCAATTTTTAAGGAACCTGACTCGCTACCTCTATCTTGGGCATATAATCATGCTATTACTTTACTGCTTGATGCTCCACCAATTAACTGCAGACCTTATCGGTATTATCCAGAACAAAAAGATGAAATAGAGAGGCAGGTTTCTGTTATGTTGAAATCAAGAATTGTTATCCCTAGCATGAGTCCATTTGCTTCACCAGTTTTACTTGTCAAAAAAAAGATGGGTCCTGACATTTTTGTGTGGACTACAGAAAGCTCAATGTCTTCACTGTTAAAAATAAATTTCCTATGCTCATCATTGAGGAATTCCTGGATGAGATAGCAGGTGCTAAGTTTTTCTCTACCATTTACCTAGCATCTGGGTTTCATCAGATTCGGACGCTACCTACTGATGGCTGTAAAACAGCGTTTAAGACTCACCATGGCCATTTCCAATTCCGAGTCATGCCCTTTGGGCTGACTAATGCACCCGCAACGTTTCAATGTCTGATGAATTCAACATTTGCCAAGTTCATGAGGAAATTTGTACTTATTTTCATGGATGACATTCTTATTTACAGCAAGACAAGGGATGACCATATTCATCATATTCAACTGGTTTTTCAGACACTACAGGATAATCAACTGTACATCAAGCTGAGAAAATGTAATTTTGTTAAGCAGAAAATATCATACCTAGGGCACATTATATCTGCCAATGGAGTGGCTACTGATCCAGAAAAAATAGAAGCCATGTTGCAATGGCCAGTTCCTAGAAATTTTACTGAACTTCGTGGTTTTTTGGGACTTACAGGTTATTACAGAAAATTTGTCCCTCACCGTGGTACAATTGCTGAGCCCCTTACAAACTTGCTCCATCACAAGATATTCTCTTGGCCAGAGTCTGCACAAGTTGCATTTGATGATCTGAAAAAAGCACTACAACACTAGTGCTTATTTTTCCTGATTTCTCCCAAACTTTCACGGTGGAGACGGATGCTTGTGAGACGGGTATTGAAGCTGTTCTATCTCAAGAGGGGCATCCAGTGGCATTCTTTAGCAAAGGACTCAGCTTGTCGAACCAGAAGCTATCCACATATGAGAAGGAGTTTCTTGCAGTGTTAATGGTTGTTGATAAATGGAGGCTTTACTTGCAACCAATGCCTTTTACTATAAAAACAGACCATCAGAGCTTGTGCCATCTTCAAGACCAAACTCTGTCCACAAATATGCAGAGAAAAGACATAAGGAAGTTAGCTGGGCTTCAATTCAAATTTCTCCATACGAAAGGCTCTGAAAATAAGGCAGCAGACGCCTTGTCCAGAATTGGTCAGCTCTTAAGCACTCAGTCAATTTCTGCGGTTGTTCCTATTTGGATTAAGAAATTTTCAACTCATATCAGAATGATCCTTATGCACAAGACTTACTCACTCAGTTAGCTGTTCATACTCCGAATGCTCAGGGATACTCTCTAACTGATGGTGTGATAAGGTATAAAAATGCGGTATGGGTGGGTGAAAATAAGTGCTTGCAGACCAAACTTATTGCCATCTTCCACTCATCTGCATTAGGGGATATTCTGGAATTCAGACCACTTATCATAGAATCAAGAAGCTATTCGTATGGAAAAATTTGAAGCAATTTGTGGAATCTTTCATTAAACAATATGCTATCTGTGAAAAGGCAAAACACGAGCTCTGCAAATATCCAGGGTTGCTCAGTCCCTTGCCTGTTCCTAAAAGCTCTTGGGTAGACATTTCCATGGATTTCATTGAGGGTCTTCCAAATTCTAATAGATATACAATCATATTGGTTGTTGTGGATAGATTTACTAAATATGGACATTTTTCCGGTTAAACATCCATTTCAAGCATCAACTATTGCTCAGCTTTTTCTGGACAATATAGTCAAGTTACATGGTGTTCCAAAAACTATTATATCTGATCGTAGCAGAATCTTCACTAGCTCCTTTTGGTCAGCCTTGTTCAAGCTTTTGGACACAAGTTTGAAGCTCAGTTCTGCTTACCATCCACAGACTGACGGCCAGACCGAACGGGTAAACCAATGCATTGAAATGTATTTGCGTTGTTTAGTTCATGCAGCCCCCAAAAATTGGACTAAATGGCTATCATTGGCAGAGTTGTGGTATAATACTGCCTTCCACTCTTCACTGCAATGCTCACCATTCAAGGCATTATACGAAGTGGAGTCTCATTCTGGATTATTCCCTGTTCTGGCTAACTCACAATATGCTGATGTTTCAGAGATGTTGAAGGAGAGGCAATTGTTTCCTGCATTCCTCAAAGAATAACTCTGCAGAGCTCAAAACAAGATGAAGTATTATACTGACAAGAACCGTTCTGACCGAGTTTTTCAAGTGGGCGAGCTAGTTCTCCTGAAGCTGCAGCTTTATGTCCAGCAGTCAGTGGTTCATCGGGATTTTCCTAAGTTGACACTTAAATATTATGGACCATTCACTATTATACAGAAGATAGGATCAGTGGCCTATAAATTGCAGCTACCGGCTAACAACACAATCCACCCAGTATTCCATGTATCTCAATTGAAGCCATATACACCTGATCATTCACCGGTATTCTCCAACTTGCCTGTCATTCCTGCTATGGATGTTACTGATATTGTTCCTGTGAAGATTCTGGACCGTCGCCTTGTTAAAAAAGGAAGTGTCGCGGTGACTCAAATTTTGGTGCAATGGGCAGGCTTACCTGGTTCTACTTCTACTTGGGAAGACTATTATGTGCTGAAGAGCAGATTCTCAGATGCAACACTCTGGAGTCCAGCCGCGTCTTCAGAGGGGGACGGTGTAACAGCGCTGGATACTCAGGACTTCGGCGAAGGCGGGAACCTGGCGCTAGTTCAAGCGTGGCACGAAATGTGAAGGCCCGAAACGTGAACCAGCGGCCCACGGCCTAGAGGGTGTTTAAAAGGAGCTGTGGCGTGCGTGAGTTGGCTGGCCGGCTTGTAACAGAATCTGTTTCTCTCTGTCTCTCACTGCCCTTCTCCTGTTCTTCTCATCCTCATCCTATTGCTGCCTGGATTTCTGAGAGTTTGAACCCATTAAGGAGTAGAAGAGGAGAATTCGGCCGACGCATATTTTGTGCCTCGTTTTCTATCGCCACGCTGTTACACGCAGCAGCAGCGCCGCCAGGTGTGCGGCAAAGGAAGCTTCTCGACGACCATTCTCTCTCTTCATATTTTTGAAGGATGGCGGATCGATTAGAGATGAAAACGGTCGAAAAAATATCCATATTGGTTTTGTTTTCATATTTTCTTATCGGTACGAAAACGAAAACAAAAAAATACGGTCGGGATGCGAAATCGGGATTGTCGGTATTCGAAAACGAACAAGTCGGAACGAAACCACATCGAAAACGATCGAAAACAAGAATTTAATTCGGGATAACGATAAAAATAAAGTACTTGACTTAATATAACCATACATAGTTATACATGACATTTCCATACGTAGTCGTACATCATACATAATCATACACCATATTTAGTCATACATCATACATAATATCCATAATACATCATACTTAGCCAACAAAATATAGAATGGATAGTGTCCATAATATCAACATCTAAAAAAATACGTTTAATAAAAGTAGCATCCACTTTGCACATTTTTCTTCAACTACATATATAATTAAAAATATTAATTAAGAAAAAACTTAGTTCAAAATTCAAACAAGTATTCTATTTATGAGCAACAAACAAGTATATGAGCAGCAAACATTTAACCTGCCAATATCGGCCTTTGAGACTTGCTTGTGGGCTGCATACCGAATTGATAAAAAACGGGACGAAAACGGGATATCCCGAATTAAAAACGGAAACCGCAAAAACGATCGGAAAAACTACTCAACCGTTTTCGAAACCAATCCCGATTATCTCCGACCCATTTTCGTACTGAATCCGAATAATTTCCGAAAAATTCGAAAACAAACGGGTGTAAATCGGTATACGATTCGAGACAGAATTTTCCCGTCCGGTTTTCATCCCTAGGATCGATCGCTGTCAAGAGATGACTAAGTTGCAGCTTCTCTCTTTTGTGCAACAACCAATGGGTTCGTTTCCTCCCTTTTCCGTCCTTCGTTCTCATCCTTCACCGGCTCCGTAACCGTAACTCGATCACATCACGGAAAGTAACGAGCCTGTGACAGTGCCTAATCGTTCGAGCGTTTGTTGGAGAATCAAAGAGAGTAAAAACGGTCGATACTGCGAACCAATTCGGATTATCTGTATGAGCAGCTCTAAGAAATCTATGTATTTTCTGGAGATTGGAGCTCTGCCAAACAAGATCCGACTCACAGTTAAGAGTAGACTAAACCCTTATTCTAACTGTTAGATGATGTGGACAGCACAATCGACCCTACGCTCTCTTATGCGGCACAATTAATGCAGCCAATCTGTATTGGATCTGTAGGAGAGGATAAGCCTCTACGTAACAACTTCTGTTGGGGTGTTATTTAGTGATCCACCTGTATCTGAGACTTTCTCTCCCTCCTTCTTTCTAGCAGATCACTAGTATAGTTAGTTGCTCCTCAACGTGTATAAATCAACCCATGATCAATGAATCAGTGCGCTGCACCTTCTTAAATGGTATCAGTGACGTAGATCATTCACAGCTTCCGCTCTACCATGGCGTCTCCCGCTGCTTCTTCAGTCTCTGCACACTCCAATCCCTTTGCCAATCCTTCCAACAACCCTGTTGCCATCTCTGCTATTCAACACGTCAATATACGAGCACACGTGCCCATTGTGCTTGATTATGGCGAGCCAAATTTTTCTATTTGCAGTGCCTTCTTCGAAGCCATGCTACGTAAGTTTGCACTGCTCGATCATGTTGATGGCACCATTGATGCACAAACAATGTGGCACGACCCCGAGTGGCTGCAAATTGATCAATGTATAGTCTCTTGGCTGTACAATTCTGTCACCCTAAATCTGATGAAGATGGTCCATGTTCCTCGCCCTACCACGTATGGGTTATGGACTGCAATTCGAAGCCAGTTTCTTGATAATGCAGATCAACAAGCTGTCTATGCCTTGCAAGGATTCCACAGTTTGTTTCAAGGTGATCTCTCTATTTCTGCATATTTTAGCCGTCTCAAGGAGCTTTCAGATCTCTTGCGTGATGTCGGCCATCCCATTGCTGATTCCGCCATGGTGATCAAAATTCGTGGCCTCAGCTCAAAATTCAGTCATGCAATATCTGTTCTCACTGCACGCAAGCCTTTGCCTTCCTTTCTGTTTGTCCGTGATTATCTGCTCTAGGAGGAGCAGCGGCAGCTACACACTGCCAAAATGGAGGCCACTACGGCGTTATTGGCCACTGGGTCCAGTACCGGCCATACATCTAGTGGGGCACAACAGACTGCGCAATCTCCTCGGCCTCCTTTCACGGCAACAACAACGACCAGCAATGCTCCCAACAAAAACGGCGGTGATAATCGCAAACATCGTCGACAGAACAATGGCAAGAAAAATGCATCTAGGACGGGTGCTCCCAACGCATCTTCTACGGCGAGCACTGGTCGTGGCGTTCCCATGCCATATGGCCAAGCTTTTAACCCATGGACGAATGTAGTGCAGGCTTGGCAGATGCCTATTTGGCGTCCATCACAAGCCGGTGTTCTGGGTCCTCGTCCTGGAAACTCTCAACAGGCGGCCCTACTCACAACATCACCTTTCTACTTCGACTCCGGCATGCAGCAACAGCAGCTTCAAGCGGGTACACTGATGGCACCTGCTGGTCTCATCTCGGCACTTCAGTCCGTACCCTCACCGAGTCAATACAATGGAGGCACCGACTGGGTCATGGACACTGGAGCCACATCTCATATGACCAATGACTCTGGTATAGTCTCCTATCTCTCTATGCCAACTACATCTTCTCACATCATTGTTGGCAATGGTTCTCGTATGCCGATTCATAACATTGGTCATGCCACAATACATACTGCATCCTCGCCGTTGCATTTAAAAAATGTTCTCATTTCTCCTCATTTAATCAAGAATTTGATCTCGGTTCGTGCCCTCACTAGAGATAATCATGTTGCCGTCACATTTGATCCCTTTGGTTTTTCAATCAAGGACTTTCGAACGGGAACGACACTTCTCCGATGTGATTCCACTAGCGATCTCTACTCTCTTCGTCAGCATTCAAGTTCAAGAACCACGCATCACAACTACTACGCAAACTCCAATTCTGCAAACTGGCACGCTCGGCTGGGCCATTCAGGGCACGGCCAACTACATCGCATCCTCAATAATTTTAGCTTTCGTTGTGAAAAAGACAACCATGCATGCAACTCTTGTCGGGTGGGCAAACATGCACGACTACCTTTCTCTGAATCCTTGAACATTTCAGCGTTTCCATTTCATATTTTGCATTGCGATGTATGGACCTCTCCAATAAGCAGTAACTCTGGCTTCAAGTTTTATCTTGTGATTCTTGATGATTTTTCCCACTTCGTTTGGACATTTCCTCTATGACATAAATCGATGTCTTGGCAACCATCATATTGTTTCATGCTTTCGTTCTTACTCAATTTCAAAGACCAATTATCTATCTTCAAACGGATAATGGTCGTGAATTTGATAACCATGCCTCTCGCACCTTTCTTGTGCGACATGGCATTTCACTCCGGCTCACGTACACGTCTCAATAAAACGGACGAGCCGAGCGAATTCTTCGTACACTAAACGATAGCATGCGCACGATGTTGCTTCATGCTTCAATGCCACCATATTTTCGGCCCGATGCACTAGCCACATCCACATATTTACTCAATCGCAGACCATGCCGTGTTCGCTACAATTTAACTGTAAAAGGCTCTGATGCCACGCTGAGATGGCCCCACGGGACCTCGTCGGGTGGTGCCGTGTTATGCGGCACCCAACAGCTCACGGGTCGATGAACATACATCATATTACATAAATAGTTTGCAGAAGCGTACAAGATTGTTTACAAATATGTATATCAGAGTAAACTACAGCGGAAGACTATCACTCTCACGATTCATATCTAAACTAGCAACAAAGAAACAGTCCAGCCCACGGACGTTTCTTACTAGCAACACGAAGATCAATCTGCAGCGGCGAGGATGCTCTTTGAGTAAACACTCGGAGGTTCCCGAGTCTCATCGGCATCCCTTCTCATAAGCATCGAGTCAAATACCTGCAAAACAACTCGGATAGCATCCGTGAGCATAACGCTCAGCAAGACTTAACCGTCACCCTAAACATGAAACTCTAAGTGAGGTTATGAACCTAACATAGGATGGCATAAGCATAATTAAACTCGCCTAACAATGAATCCTTACTTTCAGGTATTAATTGCGGCATTTTAAGTGACCCTGGGCACGCCACATCGGGAGTCCACAATCAAACAAGAAACGCTTTCCCCCGATGTAAATTGCTCATGGCATAAAAGAATCGAGTTTGCACTAGCCTATTCATCAAGCTTCAATACAAGGTAGAAGAATACTTCACATCAAAATGATTAGTTCCTTTCTCATGCAAGTTCTTACTACGTCACGACTGTGAGAACAAATATGCTCGGTCCATTCCGCGAGCGACGGTGATTTGAATCAATAACACCCGGACTACACGACACGTACGCCCGTACTCGACGTTGCCTACAACAACCATCACTGACGTCGTACGTGACAGCCTTTCCCCCGTTTCACCCCCGCTGAATCGATCAAGTCGCCCCGTACAGTAGCTACTCTCATGGTGCACCTTCTGACGTGAGATGTCATGAGAATATTCCCCACATACTGCACACCGGCCGTCCGCCTGAGGCGACCCGAAAAGTCCCAACGACAGCTTCCCGAGGTACATCGGTTTACTGGGTCCCATATAGCCAGCATGAGTCCGGTACACAACTCAAACTTGTTCAACAGGGCCGCATACGGATCGGTCCTTGAACGACACGGACAGGTCTACAGCACCCAGGCCCCTATCCTGCTGCTCCTACAACCTTCCGGTCTCAACTTTAACTTGCTAATTCAATTACGAACCAATCCCGTATGCCCCTGTTGTTCCTAAATCTGCGAGTAGCATCTCACCACTCGACTTCTACCGAACCGTACTTAAGCATGACAGTTCTACACGGTGAAAGACACCTACCCAATACTCCATGGGTCATTTGGCTATGCAAGAGGAGTATCAATCACTAGACCTAATGCACAGTTCATATCTTGACCGAAAGTGAGTACAAAATAAAAACTTAACAGCTGTTAAATGCAAACCGGAGCTTGTCTGTTTTGCAGGGTAGTCATATATAAGCAGTTAGTATCCTTGCAGATCCACCCTTGACTCTCCGGAGCTTGATCCACTTCGATGAATCACTCCTTTGAGTCCCCTTCGTTGTGGTTCCTATTGAAATGCATATGCACATATTTATAGAATGTAATGGAAAGAAGTTATAGAATTACTTTCTTAAGAACAGAGGTTGTGTGGAAAATACAAGCATGGCTTGGTTTGCCTCTGTTGTGCAAAGAACAGAATTAAACTAATTTGACCTTAAGGCCCTTAGCTATACACTAACCCTTTTCTCTAATAAACATAATAGATAAGCTGAAAAGATTTGAGTGCAACTGAAGAACAAGAACTCCAATGGCCTCAAAACTTTTAAAGCAGGTTCTATACTACCTAAGGATTTAGCTTGTCAAATTGCAGCTAATGTGGAGTCATATTGTGTCCTCCATAATTCTCACAATATCTCTTATGTATTTTTCCCTTATACATAAGTATGGAGAATAAGAACAGAGAGTTCCAGGACTCATCTTGGGCTGATAATTTACATGTGAGTTCTTGATCACATGAGAGTCATCTGGTCCAAATTTCAGCCCTTTTACTTGGGTAGTTCTCCCAGAACAATTCTTTAAGCATTTGTGCTCAACAGAATTAATTCTGTAGTAATGTGCATTTTCATGCCCAATTAAATGAACTACAATTCCAAGTATGTCTCATAGAGCTTGCCTAAATTTTCCTATGATTTTTGGAGCTATGTATTGCTCAGAATAGATTTTTGAGGTGAGAAACATTTTCTGAAAATGTTTCTGGACTCCTTTGAGCACAGTAGTTTTCATTTAGCAAATTCCTCCTCAAATTATCTCCCAATGAGCTGAAAATTTGCTAGACAGTCAAAAATATGCTAAAGAATATTCTGGCAAAATTTGGGTATTTTTGGATAACCCAAACTCCCTCAATAATTCTTTTTCAGAAAAACTTCCAAGAATTTTCCAGAATTAAATAATTCGTTTCATACAAATTGGGTTGTAGATTTGGACAGAGCTATTCAATATGAATCCAACCCAATTTGAATCACTAAATTTGGGGATTCCTAGCAAGAGTTATGAGGTTCTAAAGTTTGGGGAAAAAATCTGAAATTGACCTCTGTTTATTTTCCCATTTTCAGAGACATAAGGAATTAACACCACATTTGGCCAAGCAAATGAGGTCTAATGCTTCTGAAAATTTTACTGGAGTTCAAGTATTTTTGGAAGACTCTCCTGCCCAAATTTGGGAATTTTCCAATACATAGAACTCCTGGAAAAATTCCCACAAGCTTTTCTTCTATGAATTAATGAGCCAAAACCAGGGGTTTTCATAATTATTGGGTTGTACCTCTGGATAGTACTCTCTTAAAGGAATCCAACAAAATTTATCTCACTATTTTTGGAGCTTCCTACACCAAGTTATGCATTTTACAAGTTTGCACAACTCTCTGTTTGATTTTAAACAGCACAGTCGCGCGTGGGGCCCACGGGTCAGGTGCTTCTTCAACCTCCCGCCAGAGCCCGCGGGTGCACACCGGCAGAAAACTTGGCATGGCTCGTTCTCTCTCATTTCTCCACCAAATGAGCTCCGGTTTCGCCCTACATGCTCCTGGGAACGTGACGCAACTGCCTGACAAGGTTTCCCCGCGTGAAAACGGCTGTAGGTGGGTCGGCACCGGTGGGGCGGCTCGGGAGCTCGACATGGACGCGTTCTAGCGTGTCCAAGGCATCTCCCGGCGAGCTACGATGTCCTACAGCATCCCTATGGTCCTAGGAACATGGAACGGAGATCAGATCATGCAGGAAGTGGCTGCAACCTAGTCGTCACCGTGGACCATGGCCGTTTTGGCTGCCGGCGATGATTTCTCGTCGCCGGGGCACAGGAGGGTCGGTTTCCTTTGGTTTTCGGCGTGGGAGGGCGCTAGGGCATACAGTTTCTGTGGTTTGAATTGTAGGAGGTATGATCAATCGGTTTGGGAGAATTTCCCGAATTAAACACAGGCTGTTCTATACGTGCGCCGGTGCCAAAAATCGAATTCCGGCGAGCCGGCGTCGGGGGAGAGCAAGAGGACGACGGGATGAGGATCAGTACCTCCTGGCGCACCTCTGTGACCTCTTGAGCCTGCCGGAGAGGCGCTGGGCTGGCCGGGAGACAGGGGCAGTGGAGTAGCGCCGGTGAAGGAAAAACAGCGCCCTGCTGATCGTGAGGAGAGGAAGCAACTGCTGTCGGCTTGGTCCGAGGAGGGAGAGATAACGTTGCTGAAGCGGTGAGAACCGACCCTGGGACGCCAACGCGTGGAGGCCGGCAGCAGGAGCTGGCACGGCAAGCTCCTCTGTGGCGCTCGCGAGATGTTCGGGAAAATTTCCCACCGAGAGCAAAACTTAGTGAGTAAGTTTCCTCTTTTAGCTCTATGACATGTGGGTCCCACTCCACATGTACCTCCCAAATATCTGTTCAAGCTGATCTTTTCAATCCCCAGAATGCTAAAATTTAAAAAGGTGGGCTAGAATTTGAATTTTTCAAATTCAGTTTGAATTTGCAAGACTAAATCTGAATTTGGTTTAAGTTTGCAAATTCTCCTCTTTAACTCCTTTTTGAGCCCACCCAACAATTGAAAAGTTTGTGAGCAAACTTTTCCCTATAATCCCAACTATAGGGCTGCATGTTTATTCAATGTTTTTGGTCACCCCATGTGTGAACTTTGAATTTCAAATCTGAACTTTTAAACTTTGATGCAAAGAGGTATTTAACTCCTTATTGGTCCAACACTTTTAAATAAATAGGTGAACCTCATGTTGGATGTTCATCCATGTATTACCTTGCATGAAGAAAAGTTTTAGCAAGTCCCATTTTTCATGTCTTTGCCACACATATGAACTCAAACCTTGGTTTTTATTCATACACATTTTTGGGACTTTTACATTCCTCCCCCCTAAAAGAATCTCGTCCCGAGATTACAAAAGAGGAATGAGACGGGAGAGGTTATTACAAACTGTACAAAGCTAAAAATTCCGTATAGTTGGTGCGGAGATAATCTTCACTTTCCCACGTCGCCTCTTCCGCGGTGTGATTACTCCACAGCACCTTGAAAAATCGGATCGTCCGGTTCCGGGTTACCCGGGTCTTTTCATCCAAAATCTGAACCGGTCGCTCGGTGTAGGTCAGGTCCGGTTTCAATTCGTCGATGTCTTCAGTGCGAACAGCAGCGGTGAATTTGAGGCACTTCCGCAGCTGTGAAACATGAAATACATCATGAACACCCGCTAGACTTGCCGGTAATTCCAGCCGGTAGGCTACGGGTCCGCACTTCTCCGTGATAGCAAAAGGACCAATAAAACAGGGAGCGAGTTTCCCCTTTACACCGAACCGGTGCATTCCCCTCATCGGAGATACACGAAGATATACGTGCTCTCCGACGTCAAAATGTAACGGCCTACGCCTTTGATCGGCGTAGCTCTTCTGTCGGGATTGGGCAGCCTTTAAGTTCTCTTGTATCAACCGAACTCGGTCTTCGGCTTCGTTGACAAGATCAATCCCAAACAGAACTCTTTCGCCGGACTCACACCAATTCAGTGGTGTGCGACACTTCCGGCCATAGAGAGCTTCATACGGTGCCATTTTAATACTCGCTTGATAACCGTTGTTGTATGAAAACTCCGTCAGCGGTAGGTGATCGTCCCAATTCCTACCGTGGTGGATGGCACACGCTCTCAACATATCCTCAAGCACTTGATTCACCCTCTCCGTTTGTCCATCAGTTTGAGGGTGATATGCGGAGCTCCTAATCAACTTGGTGCCCAACGAGGCATGCAGCTGCTCCCAAAATCGAGCAACAAACAGCGCACCTCGATCTGAAATGATGGTCTTTGGAACACCATGTGAACATATAATTCTGGAGATGAATAACTCCGCATATTGTCTTGCTCGATAATGAGTGTTCACCGGTATGAAATGAGCTGATTTCGTCAACCGGTCGACGATCACCCATATCGAGTCTTGCTTCTTGGATGTGAGCGGTAATCCGACGATGAAGTCCATACTCACATCCTCCCATTTCCATGCCGGTATCTTCAAAGGTTGTAGCGGTCCGGCTTTCCGCATATGATCAGCCTTGACCCGTCTACACGTATCACACTCGGATACGTATTTAGCAATCTCCCTCTTCATCCTCGTCCACCAAAATTTCTGTTTCAAATCTTGGTACATCTTGTTACTTCCGGGATGAATGGAAAACTTAGACAGGTGGGCCTCATCTAAGATCTTCTTCCGGAGTTTCATATTACGTGGTACCACTATACGGTCGTTAAACCATATTGTACCGTTCTCATCCTTCCGGAAGCATTTCACCTCTCCGTTGTCTAGTCTTCTCCGTATGTGAGACATACCTGTGTCTCTTCTTTGAGCCTCAACAATCTCTTCACGGATCGTTGGAATGAGCGCGAGATTATAAAGTGCGCTATACGGAATGACACGGAGGCTGGGTTCTTCATCTTCCAACTCAGCAACCGCTAAGTTGTGAACGTGGGCTTTTCGACTAAGCGCGTCGGCAACCACGTTGGCTTTTCTCGGGTGATAGTGGATCTCAATTTCATAATCTTTTATGAGCTCCAACCATCTCCGTTGTCTCATATTCAGCTCCTTCTGCGTGAAGATATACTTCAGGCTTTTATGGTCGGTGTAGAGGTGAACAAGATTACCAAGTAGGTAATGCCTCCACATCTTTAACGCCAACACCACTGCAGCAAGCTCAAGATCATGAGTTGGATAATGCTGCTCGTGGTTTCGCAGTTGACGAGACCCATAGGCGACTACACGCCCTTCTTGCATCAGAACGCAACCGAGACCGATGCCGGATGCATCACAGTATACGTCGAATGGCTTCGTCGTGTCCGGCTGAGCAAGAACTGGAGCCGTTGTGAGATGTTTCACCAAAGTTTTGAATGCGGCTTCACAGGCTGCATTCCACATGTATTTAGTGCCCTTCTTCAGCAGCTCCGTCATTGGTTTAGCAATTTTTGAGAAGCTCGGAATAAACCTCCGATAATACCCCGCTAAACCTAGGAAACTTCGGACCTCGTGGACTGATTTGGGAGATTCCCACTTCAACACTTGTTCAATCTTGCTGGGGTCCATGGCAATCCCTTCTGCTGAGATAATATGGCCAAGGAAAGGCACTTGATCAATCCAAAATTCGCACTTGCTGAACTTGGCATACAATTGGTGCTCCCGTAACCGTTGTAGCACAGTACGCAGATGTTCAGCGTGCTCTTCTTCCGATTTGGAGTAAACCAATATGTCGTCGATGAATACCACGATGAACTTGTCTAACTCCGGCATGAACACAGAATTCATCAAATACATGAAGTGTGCCGGAGCGTTGGTTAATCCAAATGACATGACGAGGTACTCGTAGAGTCCGTATCTCGTTGAGAAAGCTGTCTTCGGTATGTCCTCCGGTCGGATCTTGATTTGATGATAGCCCGACCGAAGATCCATCTTCGAAAATACCTTTGCACCCACAAGTTGATCAAACAGGATGTCGATGCGAGGCAAAGGATACTTGTTCTTGATGGTGACAGCATTGAGAGGACGATAATCAACACATAGCCGTAGTGTTTCGTCCTTCTTCTTAACGAACAGCGCTGAGCAACCCCAAGGTGAAGAACTTGGTCGTATGAAACCCTTGCTCATGAGTTCATTCAGTTGCTCTTTCAACTCCGCTAGCTCGTTAGGTGCCATCTTGTAAGGCCTTCGTGAAATAGGCGTCGTTCCCGGCGCCAGTTCAATTTTGAACTTGACGTCCCGTTCGGGCGGCATGCCCGGTAAGTCATCGGGAAATACGTCGGGATAATCACGTACCACCGGAATATCTTCAAGCTTCAGCGCTTCCGTGTGGTAGGCCTCTACCATATCTGGATCTTCGCTGTCTAAAAACAGCGTGTGCTGTCCGTGAATCGGCGAGTCAATCTGGACAGTCTGGTTACCGATATTGAGAACGGCACCGTGATGACTTAACCAAGACATCCCCAATATAATGTCTATCTTCTGCCTATCCAACATAATCAGTCCCTCATTCTGTACAGAACAGACCTTTATGTACTTAACCCAGAATTTGATCCATTTATTAGCATTTTCATAACTCAAGTTGAATACCAAAGTTAAAGTTAACTTCAGTATATTTTCAACGAGTACTCACATGCCCCTGGATCATCTCTGGAACAAAAGTTAGGATTGTTCAAAGTTGACAGAATGTTCTGGCTAAATTTTTTTTTTTGCCAGCACCTCCTTTGTATGTGGCTGTTTTCATCACAGTTTTACATACAACTGGGATACAATTCTGAACAAACTATGAACTACAAAATCGTTGTAAGTTTCATAAACTTTCCAACGGTGTATTACATGACCCTTAGAAAATTTTCTACAGATTGCTATGACCAATTTACCGAAACATCCAGAGAAGTTTGCAGCTGCTCTGTTTTCTGAACAGTTTGCATTCATCTGGACATATAACCAAGTTGGTGTCGGATTTGGCTCTGGAGTTCTACACAAAAGTTGTTGAGCACTTGATAACATTTCCAGAACTGTATCAAACACCTCCATTGGGTCAAGCTAATCAGAGTTACGCTCTGTTAAAGACCAGAAAAATTTCTGTCTGAACAGAGCACTCTGTCTTTGAGATCAAAAGAAGTCTAACAAGTCTCTTCTTTGAAACTTAGTTCAAATGAAGTGCTCAGTAACTAATATGTGCTTTATCACATCCATTTTTAGTTTGGAAGTTAGTCATGAATGATTTCTTCATAGGTAAGAATACTATCCAGTGTACTACGGTGACGATGCACCGTAAGACATATGACGGTACTACGTTGCCTCACCAAAGAAAAACCTAACCGGATTACACCGGCATATACGTATCCTTAGGTGGCACTAAAACGGTCACTCGCAAACGTGTTCAACACGCACTAAGGTTTTCGTGGTTAGTACCTACATAAGCCACACTCAATCATCAGGTTCGGCTGCACACCGAACCCGGTATCCATAACAGTTTGTACACCCGGCCGTCATCACTCGCCCAGGTGTTCTCAAGCCAAACACGCCTTGAGCTACGTGTTCACGTTACTGACCACGTGACGGGGTCTCCCAAATTGCACCACGCACGCCTGGGACAGACGCTGCTCGAATACCCCAAACGACATGAAGAGTCGTAGAGGATACTAAAGCGAGTCGGGTTACCTGCCACCCGTGAGGCTCCACCCTTCAGCTTGTGCGCACTGGTGGACAGCGCATACGTACACCCCCCAAGACATAGACGTCCCGAGATGCACGATTTTCCGACATAACACATAAGTTAGGTAGCCACCTTCATAATATGCTAATAATAGTCCTTATGTGGGCCTAGTACCGTTATCTCACCGTATCCTAAGTTTTTGACATAATATGATGCTCAATCCGTGCTCTGTTCCCAACGCAGCTCTGATACCATGTGTAAAAGGCTCTGATGCCACGCTGAGATGGCCCCACGGGACCTCGTCGGGTGGTGCCGTGTTATGCGGCACCCAACAGCTCATGGGTCGATGAACATACATCATATTACATAAATAGTTTGCAGAAGCGTACAAGATTGTTTTACAAATATGTATATCAGAGTAAACTACAGCAGAAGACTATCACTCTCACGATTCATATCTAAACTAGCAACAAAGAAACAGTCCAGCCCGCGGACGTTTCTTACTAGCAACACGAAGATCAATCTGCAGCGGCGAGGATGCTCTTTGAGTAAACACTCGGAGGTTCCCGAGTCTCATCGGCATCCCTTCTCATAAGCATCGAGTCAAATACCTGCAAAACAACTCAGATAGCATCCGTGAGCATAACGCTCAGCAAGACTTAACCGTCACCCTAAACATGAAACTCTAAGTGAGGTTATGAACCTAACATAGGATGGCATAAGCATAATTAAACTCGCCTAACAGTGAATCCTTACTTTCAGGTATTAATTGCGGAATTTTAAGTGACCCTGGGCACGCCACATCGGGAGTCCACAATCAAACAAGAAACGCTTTCCCCCGATATAAATTGCTCATGGCATAAAAGAATAGAGTTTGCACTAGCCTATTCATCAAGCTTCAATACAAGGTAGAAGAATACTTCACATCAAAATGATTAGTTCCTTTCTCATGCAAGTTCTTACTACGTCACGACTGTGAGAACAAGTATGCTCGGTCCATTCCGCGAGCGACGGTGATTCGAATCAATAACACCCGGACTACACGACACGTACGCCCGTACTCGACGTTGCCTACAACAACCATCACTGACGTCGTACGTGGCAGCCTTTCCCCCGTTTCACCCCCGCTGAATCGATCAAGTCGCCCCGTACAGTAGCTACTCTCATGGTGCACCTTCCGTCGTGAGATGTCATGAGAATATTCCCCACATACTGCACACCGGCCGTCCGCCTGAGGCGACCCGAAAAGTCCCAACAACAGCTTCCCGAGGTATATCGGTTTACTGGGTCCCATATAGCCAGCATGAGTCCGGTACACAACTCAAACTTGTTCAACAGGGCCGCATACGGATCGGTCCTTGACCGACACGGACAGGTCTACAGCACCCAGGCCCCTATGTCCTGCTGCTCCTACAACCTTCCGGTCTCAACTTTAACTTGCTAATTCAATTACGAACCAATCCCGTATGCCCCTGTTGTTCCTAAATCTGCGAGTAGCATCTCACCACTCGACTTCTACCGAACCGTACTTAAGCATGGCAGTTCTACACGGTGAAAGACACCTACCCAATACTCCATGGGTCATTTGGCTATGCAAGAGGAGTATCAATCACTAGACCTAATGCACAGTTCATATCTTGACCGAAAGTGAGTACAAAATAAAAACTTAACAGCTGTTAAATGCAAACCGGAGCTTGCCTGTTTTGCAGGGTAGTCGTATATAAGCAGTTAGTATCCTTGCAGATCCACCCTTGACTCTCCGGAGCTTGATCCACTTCGATGAATCACTCATTTGAGTCCCCTTCGTTGTGGTTCCTATTGAAATGCATATGCACATATTTTATAGAATGTAATGGAAAGAAGTTATAGAATTACTTTCTTAAGAACAGAGGTTGTGTGGAAAAGACAAGCATGGCTTGGTTTGCCTCTGTTGTGCAAAGAACAGAATTAAACTAATTTGACCTTAAGGCCCTTAGCTATACACTAACCCTTTTCTCTAATGAACATAATAGATAAGCTGAAAAGATTTGAGTGCAACTGAAGAACAAGAACTCCAATGGCCTCAAAACTTTTACAGCAGGTTCTATACTACCTAAGGATTTAGCTTGCCAAATTGCAGCTAATGTGGAGTCATATTGTGTCCTCCATAATTCTCACAATATCTCTTATATATTTTTCCCTTATACATAAGTATGGAGAATAAGAACAGGGAGTTCCAGGACTCATCTTGGGCTGATAATTTACCTGTGAGTTCTTGATCACATGAGAGTCATCTGGTCCAAATTTCAGCCCTTTTACTTGGGTAGTTCTCCCAGAACAATTCTTTAAGCATTTGTACTCAACAGAATTAATTCTGTAGTAATGTGCATTTTCATGCCCAATTAAATGAACTACAATTCCAAGTATGTCTCAGAGAGCTTGCCTAAATTTTCCTATGATTTTTGGAGCTATGGATTGCTCAGAATAGATTTTTGAGGTGAGAAACATTTTCTGAAAATGTTTCTGGACTCCTTTGAGCACAGTAGTTTTCATTTAGCAAATTCCTCCTCAAATGATCTCCCAATGAGCTGAAAATTTGCTATACAGTCAACAATATGATAAAGAATATTCTGGCAAAATTTGGGTATTTTTGGATAACCCAAACTCCCGCAATAATTATTTTTCAGTAAAACTTCCAAGAATTTTCCAGAATTAAATAATTCGTTTCATACAAATTGGGTTGTAGATTTGGACAGAGCTATTCAATATGAATCCAACCCAATTTGAATCACTAAATTTGGGGATTCCTAGCAAGAGTTATGAGGTTCTAAAGTTTGGGGAAAAAATCTGAAATTGACCTCTATTTATTTTCCCATTTTCAGAGACATAAGGAATTAACACCACATTTGGCCAAGCAAATGAGGTCCAATGCTTCTGAAAATTTTACTGGAGTTCAAGTATTTTTGGAAGACTCTCCTGCCCAAATTTGGGATTTTTCCAATACATAGAACTCCTGGAAAAATTCCCACAAGCTTTTCCTTCTATGAATTAATGAGCCAAAATCAGGGGTTTTCATAATTATTGGGTTGTACCTATGGATAGTAATCTCTTAAAGGAATCCAACAAAATTTATATCACTATTTTTGGAGCTTCCTACACCAAGTTATGCATTTTACAAGTTTGCACAACTCTCTGTTTGATTTTAAACAGCACAGTCGCGCGTGGGGCCCACGGGTCAGGTGCTTCTTCAACCTCCCGCCAGAGCCCGCGGGTGCACACCGGCAGAAAACTTGGCATGGCTCGTTCTCTCTCATTTCTCCACCAAATGAGCTCCGGTTTCGCCCTACATGCTCCTGGGAACGTGACGCAACTGCCTGACAAGGTTTCCCCGCGTGAAAACGGCTGTAGGTGGGTCGGCACCGGTGGGGCGGCTCGGGAGCTCGACATGGACGCGTTCCAGCGTGTCCAAGGCATCTCCCGGCGAGCTACGATGTCCTACAGCATCCCTATGGTCCTAGGAACATGGAACGGAGATCAGATCATGCAGGAAGTGGCTGCAACCTATTCGTCACCGTGGACCATGGGCGTTTTGGCCGCCGGCGATGATTTCTCGTCGCCCGGGGCACAGGAGGGTCGGTTTCCTTTGGTTTTCAGCGTGGGAGGGCGCTAGGGCATCCAGTTGCTGTGGTTTGAATTGTAGGAGGTATGATCAATCGGTTTGGGAGAATTTCCCGAATTAAACACAGGCTGTTCTATACGTGCGCCGGTGCCAAAAATCGAATTCCGGCGAGCCGGCGTCGGGGGAGAGCAAGAGGACGACAGGATGAGGATCAGTACCTCCTGGCGCACCTCTGTGACCTCTTGAGCCTGCCGGAGAGGCGCTGGGCTGGCCGGGAGACAGGGGCAGTGGAGAAAACAGCGCCCTGCTGATCGTGAGGAGAGGAAGCAACTGCTGTCGGCTTGGTCCGAGGAGGGAGAGATAACGTTGCTGAAGCGGTGAGAACCGACCCTGGGACGCCAACGCGTGGAGGCCGGCAGCAGGAGCTGGCACGGCAAGCTCCTCTGTGGCGCTCGCGAGATGTTCGGGAAAATTTCCCACCGAGAGCAAAACTTAGTGAGTAAGTTTCCTCTTTTAGCTCTATGACATGTGGGTCCCACTCCACATGTACCTCCCAAATATCTGTTCAAGCTGATCTTTTCAATCCCCAGAATGCTAAAATTTAAAAAGGTGGGCTAGAATTTGAATTCTTCAAATTCAGTTTGAATTTGCAAGACTAAATCTGAATTTGGTTTAAGTTTGCAAATTCTCCTCTTTAACTCCTTTTTGAGCCCACCCAACAATTGAAAAGTTTGTGAGCAAACTTTTCCCTATAATCCCAACTATAGGGCTGCATGTTTATTCAATGTTTTTGGTCACCCCATGTGTGAACTTTGAATTTCAAATCTGAACTTTTAAACTTTCATGCAAAGAGGTATTTAACTCCTTATTGGTCCAACACTTTTAAATAAAAAGGTGAACCTCATGTTGGATGTTCATCCATGTATTACCTTGCATGAAGAAAAGTTTTAGCAAGTCCCATTTTTCATGTATTTGCCACACATATGAACTCAAACCTTGGTTTTTATTCATACACATTTTTGGGACTTTTACATTAACACCCTATGAGATTCTACTGTGTCATGCACCCACTTATGATCACCTTCGTGTATTTGGTTGCTTGTGTTATCCTAATCTGTCTGCGACATCAGCAAACAAACTCGCACCAAGATCAGCTCCTTGTATTTTCTTAGGCTACCCAGCTGAAACAAAGGGATATAGATGCTATAACCCTTCCACTCGGCGGGTCCTTACCTCCCGTCACGTTGTTTTCGAAGAGAATATTTTTCCGTTCAGGGACATGGCAAAATCATCATCAAATAATCCGGTATTACCATCACAAGCTTCTTCTGGTGATACAATATTTTTGCCAGTGGACAGAATTTTGCCACGTTGTCCTGGTGGGTAGCAAGCAGTTCCGGTACGTCCGCAACATGCATGCAATCGGGCCATGCATCCAATAGAAGCGGGCGCGCAATTCCATAATATGCAGGGATCAGGTGGCCCATCGGGACTGGGTTCATCATCATCCGAAACAGACCCAGTCTCTCCTGGCCCTCCTTCACCGGAAATCGAACCAATTATTTGTCTGTAAAAGCCCAAGAAAAGGGACTTACAAAAATTTTTCATCACCTCACAACACCCCAGTTTTTGTTGTGGGTATTTTGTGAAGATTTGTGAAGAGCAAGTAACCTCCATCAAAAGAGTGATTAGGAGGGAAAGCCCTAACTTTCACAAAGTAGGATTTATACATATGAACATGAGAGGTTGAGCTCACCCCTAGCACTTAAAAAGTCTTGGGAAGGTTCAAGCCAAATTTCATACAAATCCAACCCTTTTTGAGGCACTTTTGGAGGCATTTGAAAAAAGAGGCCAATTTGAATGTAAATTCAAATTGCATCACCTTTCATCACTTAAATTCAAAAGTTGGCTTCATATTCAAATTCAGCACAATTTTCTGAGTTAGTCCACCAATTTTCATCCCCATTGGAGTTCATCTTGTCGGGAGCTAAATTTGTAAGAATTCAAAACTGAATTTAAATTTCAGTTCAAAATGAAGCAAATTTAGCCAAATAAATTTCAAATTTGGGAAACCAAATTCAAACTATGACTTAGTGATTAAGTCTCACATTCATATATGAGTAGCTGGGGATATTTTAGCACAAACAGAGGTGAAAAATTGGAAAAAATAAATTGGAAGAGGAGGGTCCACTGGTCAGACAGTGTGAGCAGCCGGGAACCGACTCGGTGGTCGTTGGTCAGCCGCCGCGACCAGCTACCGCCTCACGGCCGCGCCAGCGCGCGCCTGGGTTAACCCGCGCCCCCCTCCCGATCACCACGTACGCAGCACAAACCAGGATTCGCTGCCTCCCTCGCCTGCCGCTCTGATCAGCATCCGCGCGCGCGAAAGACTTGCCGCAGCGTCCGCACCTCCGAACCCGGCGTGCACCAGTGCTGATCATCGAGCACTCGTGATCCCTGCAGCAAAAAGGAGCGCCAGGGCGTACGCTAGCTGTTCCCTGTGCTGCTCCAGCAAGCTGCACCCGACTGTGAGCGGTGTAAGCCGTCGAAGTCGAGGAACCGGGAGGTACCGGCGGAGCAGTGTTCGGCTTACCGGTGACAGCCCCATCCAGCCATCGTCGCCAACTGCGTTCTACACAAGAAAGGTGCATAGGGATCCCTAGATGGTGTAGCCGCAAACCATTCGACAAATGATCCATCAGGTAGCAAGAATTTTAGAAAGTCCTGAACCCTAGTGCAACTGACCTAGCTCGGCAATAATCCAAAATTTGGATTACACGCTGAGTCAATGATCAAGCTAGCTCACAAGTAGCTCCTACACCTCCTAGCTCCCCTCCTCGAGAAAGAACCGAGCAAAACCGTCCAGAAAGGGCCGAGTTATGGCCATTTCCATAGCCGCCGGTGCAAACACGGCTCATGTCACCGTCGAGAGTGTGTTTGTCGGCGTTTTCAGCTTCCGAGACTGCTCATGTCGGGTTCCTCGTGACCCACTGGTGCTCCTCAAGCAAACTGTAACCCTTTTCATGCCCCAGAGAGCGAGAACGACCTCGCCGGAGCCCTAACCTCTGCGGTGGACGTTGCACGGCTATTTCCGGTCACCGTCGGCGAGCTCCGACCTCCGAGGCAGGTTCCACAGGGCGAGATAAGGCTAGGCGGCCAGTTCTAGCACTGGGGGTGGTCGGGAAGGCGGTTCCGGCGAACCTCGCCGGAGTACACCGCCGCTGGACTCGCGGGCGTGCGCAAGGAGGACGAAGGCGGGCGGTGGGACCCACCCACAGAAGTTTATACATTTTGGGGGATTTTCCAATTTAGTTCAACTTCAAATGCATAGAACTTTGGCTAGGAAGCTCCAAATTCAGTGAACCAAATTTTGCTGAACTCAGAATTTTGAGTACTTTCCAGTAATACCAATTTCAGCTCATGAAACCTAATAGTTTTCCAGAATTAAATCCCTAAATATTAAACTGTTAGGAATTTTATCTGGAGAATTACTTTATGAAAAATTCTGAAATTTGGATGAGAGGTTCATTGGAAAATACTTGAGTCACAGTAAAATTTTCAGGCTCATCCAAGTCCATATAGTCCCCCTAATGGGGTGATTAAGTGAGCTGCCCTGAAAAAATAGAAAAATGTATAGAAACATTTTTCAGATTTTCTCAAATCTTGTTTAGGGCATAACTCTCTCTAGGATTCTTCAAATAACATGAAACCAATTCTATTAGAACCATCTTAAATTCTAGTTTCCAGAAAGTAATGGTTGGAGCCATGAAAACCTATGGAATTCCTTAGAGACTCTAATATTGACCAAATAGGCTTTTATTTCTACAAGGCTCAAATGGACCTTGTTTCAAATGAAACTTGGTCAAGACTCTGTTTAGGACCATACCAAGTCACCATAAAAATTTCAAAGCTAAAGGGGAGGACTAGCTAGAGTTATAGAATTTACTAATTCAAATTTACACATTGCATTTGAATTAACATGTAGTATCTCATTAACGTGTAGTCGCTGAAGGCGAGGAGACTCCGGAAGTACTTGACTTCCTTCTTCCGGACGAAGACCTAACCCCTGACCAGCAGCAACAAGGCTAGCCCCAGTTTGAATTAACTTTTTTTTTAAGTTTTGCTTTGTTTACATGTTTCGTATAAAGTATGAATGTGTATTAGTATAGGATGGATGGAACCCCACTTGCATAATCAAAAGTTCCTATAAGAGTGAGGGGTGTGTCTAAGACCTCGAGTAGACAGGCTATGCTTAATGATTCATAGGACTTCGGTACAAGTCGAGTAGTTGGAATCTACTCGCGAGTTTAGGCTTGGGACGCACGGGTCTGGTTGAGGGATGTGAGAACACTTTAGTAACGAAATGAGACTAGGCAGGGGCTAGGGCGCAGCAAGAGAAAGTCTCGTGTGCGCAGCCCTGTCCGTGTCGATTGAGGACCGATCTGTGTGTGGCCCTGCTGAGCAAGTATTGAACGTACCGAAGGCATATCGGATATATGGGCCCCGATAAACCGATGTAACCTAAACCTCCGGGTGTCGAGGCATAGCACACCGATTTATAGGTGTAGGTTGAGGGCAGCAAGGTGGAAATCTGCTAACGGGCATAGAGATATGCTCCGTGTAGGGAACCTCCTGTCCGTTTCGGTGCGGCCGGTTCGACGTTTGGGCTGTTGGGTGAAAGGTTGTCCCGTACAACATTGAGTGAGCGTGCTGTGCAGCTCCACGGGTGGGCGTACGTGAGTCGATTCGCCGTCCCTCGCGGTGACGAGTACCGCTTGTTCACTGAGTCGTGACGTAGGCTAATGTATGAAATGTGATGATTCAATATTGCTGTTATGATATAATTGTATTGTTACATGTGTGCCACAAAATATTGCTCACTAAATTTCATATTCATGAACTGTTAACTTGTGGCTAAAATATGAACTAAGGATGAACTTGTAGGCGTGTCCGTTTGCTGCAATCTTACCGTCCCATGTTCATTGTACACTACATGTAGAGTTTCATTCCTAGGTGAGTCGGTTAAGTCTTGTTGAGGTGCTTAAGTGTTTTTTAGGTGAGGAGCCACCCACGGACTCGGGTTACGAGTCCACCGGCGAGGTTTACCCTCCGTCGGGGACTACGGCTGAGTGGGAGCCGTACACGCCGCGCTGAGCTGAGGAGTGCAGCTAGTGTGGGTTGCCCTAGGGTTGGGCAACCGACTTTTGCTAGATAGGCGGCGTGAGTTGTACAAATTAAACTTCCGCTGTGTAATATAACCACTAGTTTGTAACTGAGTATTGTACCAGTTTGTATAGTTTCAGTTGGTTTTCTATGTAATACATTGTATCCTTATGATATGTGCTGTCGGGTTTCGCGTCGTACGGCACCACCCTTTGCGATCCTGGATGAGCGGATTTTGGTCCGCCACATTGTCATCCCGGATCCTCTGACGAAGTATTCTCTTCTCCATCAATAACACGGATGGATCCAGCGCCAAATGTAGATCATGGGCCTTCTGTTGTCGCATCAACATCATATGTTGCACCGGGTGTACACCGACATCCAATGACAACTTAGGCTCGTGATGGGATTTTCTTGCCGAATCCACGGTATGCACATGCAGCAATTACTATTCCGAGTCCTCCTCCATCTTCTGTTCATGCAGCTTTGAAGGACCCAGATTGGCGCTTAGCAATGGAAGACCAAATATCTGCACTGCACGTTAACCGGACTTGGACTCTTGTTCCACGTCCACTGGAGTTCACGTGATTTCTGGCAAATGAATCTTTAAGAATAAGTGTCTTCCGGACGGAAGTCTTGAACGGAGAAAAGTCCGCTAGGTGGTTCGAGGTTTCTCTCAACGTCCGGGCATTGATTTCGATCAAACATTCTCACCTGTGGTGAAACCGGCTACAATTCGAGTGGTACTTCATCTTGCCGCATCTAAAAATTGGTTTGTCCATCAATTGGATGTAAAGAATGCCTTCTTGCATGGACGTATATCGGAGAAAATCTATTGTCATCAACCTGCGGTTTTCATGACAAAGAACATCCAGACTTCGTATACTTATTATCAAAATCCCTATATGGCCTCAAACAAGCACCACGAGCGTGGTTTCAAACCTTTGGATCAGAATTGATCTCCATGGGCTTCCGGTCGACAACATCGGATTCATCACTGTTTGTTTACCAAAGAGGCAATGATATATGTAAGTGCATCTAGGACATCCCTTGTGGGTTTTGGCTAATTGATGACGAACATATGAGATCCTAATGAAACTATTAAGATAATTGCAGGATAAACAAAGTGAACTGGCTCGGCACACACAAAAGGTGAAAAATAGAGTGGTGCCCGAAAAGGAAGACGTTAGTGGAACTTAGAGGAGCAAAGTAGATATAAATGTATAGGTTGTGTGCGAGATAGACACATCCCAAGGGCTCATGACTTTGCGTAAGGGTAAGGAGTTTAAAAATCAACTTAAATCCACTGAAAAACCGGACTAGTCCGTTCATGGACCGGACTAGTCTGTTTAACTTTCTGAAAGACGGAAACATAGTGCACCGGACTAGTCCACCTTGTGAACCGGACTAGTCCGGTCAGCTCACTGGAATGCAACCGGACAAGTCCGGTTTTAGACCGGACTAGTCCGGTCATGTCTCTGTTGTCCTCTTTAGAGGACTACGGACTAGTCCATCCAAGCGACAGGACTAGTCCGCTAAAGTTTCTGAAACCTCATTTCACATAGCACCGGACAAGTCCGGTTTGTGGACCGGACTAGTCCGGTTAACCCACTGGAAGTAGACCGGACAAGTCCGATCATATACCGGACTAGTCCGGTAGTAGGTTTAACAACGGTAACTTTTTGGGAAAGCCTATAAAAAGAGGTACTTCGTCTTTTCCAAAAAGTGACACGACTCATACTGTCAAAAACTGAAACCCTAGCGCCGCCACCTGTCCCAAGAGCCCAAAAACACGTCTCCCCACACATCTAAGGTGCAAAAAGGTGAAGATCAATAAAATACTTGGATTTGGAATTGGGAGATCGTCGTTCCTTCGTTGTGAGCTCTTGGGGTTTGATCTCTCTACACTCATATTCTGCATTGTAATCTTTTTGAGTGTATTTGATCAACTTCTCATTGTAATTCTTGTGGGAGCCCTCAACGTGTGAGGTTGCCCCATAAACACGGTGATTACACTTGATAGTGAAGTCAAGTCGGCCTGTGTGGTGACTTGAAGAGGGAAAGGGTTGGGAACCCGGCTCTGTGTGAGCTTCCTCAACGAGGACGTAGATCTCTTGGTGAGATCGAACCTCGGTAAAAATTCGTGTCTTTTGTCTCTCATTTGTTTTACATCTTGACATATTAGATCACTAGTGTGCTAGTCATCGTTTGAGTTCCTTACAAGTTTGCACGTGCATCCATACAATAAATTTAATTTATAAAAATTGTTGTTCTTATTCCGCTGCTATAAGATTAAATTTGTGAGACACACTTAATCAACTCAAATAATTCAGCACACCGGACTAGTCCGCCCACACAACCGGAATAGTCCGGTCAGTCAAGTTTCTGATAACTTTATTAAGTGTGCAGGAATTCTTTAAAAGCCTATTCACCCCCCCTCTAGGCCACATTCAATTGGTATCAGAGCCAAGTTCTCCATCAACGAGACTCACATCTCGGAGAGATCAATGGCCTCTGAGAAGAACAACGATATCCCGATGACGAGCAACAACGATGAGGAGCAAGAAGCCAAAGCCTTCGATGTGCTGAAAGAAAGTCCACATGACGATGAAGAAGTGAGGCAGCTAAAAGCACTCCTGAGAAAGAAACTGCTGGCACAAAAAGGAAAAGAGGAAGAAAAGACGATGGGGAGTGGTCATCACGACTACTCCCGGTATCCTTACAACTACAACCGTCTCAATTCAAATAATCATTATCTCTCTATCCCTATGGGAAGGCCCCCACAGTTTGACGGAAGTGACTACACCATGTGGAAGTACAACATGAAGATGCATCTGATATCCCTGAACCCTAGTCTGTGGCACATTGTTTGCACAGGCATCGATATTCCGGACACGGATGATGAACTCACCCCAGAACAAGAACAGGAGATTCACAGAAACGCACAAGCCGTCTGTAAGGATCGAAACGCCCAAGAGGGGGGGTGAATTGGGCTTTTTCAAATTTTAGAGTAATTTAAAACTCAATGGTTGAAGCCCAATTCCCTATGCGAACTAACTACGCAAGCAAGAGTGTTAAGTGCGGAATAGTAAATGCGTAATAGTAAGGGGGTGAGGAGAGAAATGCAAACTCCCGCGGAGACTCGGAGACACGGCGATTTTTCCCGTGGTTCGGTAAGATCACAAAAATCTACCTACGTCCACGTTGTGGCACCCACCAAAGGGTATAGCCACTCCCAAGTCACCTAGACAAGGGAATCCACTATCTTTCTCCGTTCGCCTTCTCCGGCAAGGTGGAGCTCAAGCCTTGTACAATGGTGATCCCCCGGGCTTCCACAAACGCCTTGGTAAGCTCCGGAGCGATCTCTTCTTCCTCCAACGTTTACAAGGTGAGAGAAGTCACCGAGACACTCTCTCTCACTAGCCTAGAGATTCCAATCACCAAGAATGGACGCACACAAGCTTCTCTCTAGCTAGATATAACCTATAGTTGGAGTACAAGAGGTTTTGAAGTGTGGAAGTGGTAGCTCTTGGTCTTGAATGCTTGAGAATGTGTAGTGAGGCTCTGGTAATCAAGACTTGTCGAAATGGCCGGTTGGAGGGGTATTTATAGCCAGCCCACACGAGATAGCCGTTGGAAAATTAGGCAGACTTTTTTAGTGAACATCGGATCCTCCGATGCACCCCTTTATATGATCATCGGTCGAATTCCAAATTAGCTGATGTCATGTGTCAGATGTGACCGTTGGATATAACCGTTGGATCTTTTAATCGACCGATGTTACTTCAACTTCATCATCAGATGATCCGGTGAGTTGATCTTCAGAATTGGTTCAGAAATATTATCTCTGTTGAATTTGACCGATGTACACTTACTTCATCATCGGATGATCCGGTGTGTACTTCTTCAGAATAACTCAGATATCATCCTTCGGGTGAAATCAACCGATGTGCCACTTCCTTCACATCGGATGATCCGGTGTGTACTGGACTCTGAGGTCTTCTTCTTCTGCCAACTCAAACTTGACCGATGTAGTCATTTTGCAAGACATCGGATGATCCGGTGAGTACAACTTGTTTGCTTCGAGTTGTTTTGAGTTGATCTTTTGGAATCTTCTTGAGTGACCTCTTTGACACTTGTTTGTAATGATATTATGATGAAGTGTAAGCTTCTTTTGTTGCCAATTTTGATAGAATAGAGTCGTTGTATGAGTTCTTTATTTTAGTTTTCATGAGTATCGAATAACCGCTTAGAATAGATCGTTGAGGGGTCTCCATTTGTATCCAATGAGCAGTAGACGGTGTGAATAGATAGTTCATTAACGTTTGATGTGATATACGTGAAACCTCGCATCCAAAAACTCATTAGTAATAACGAACGGTTGTCATTAATCACCGAAACCATACCTCACGGGGGCCTAGATGCTTTCAATCTCCTCCTTTTTGGTGATTGATGACAACACAACGAGTAGAGCATAGAATTAATGGAATTAAAACGCAATGCTCAAAAAGGAAATATAACAAGTACAAATTGCAACACAAGTGGCTCGAAGGCTCAAATAATAAATAATAAACCGTAAGAGCACAAAGTAGCACCCGAAGTACAATAATAGCAAATAATAAGATAACAGACAATCTCAAATAAAGTAGCAAAAGGATAGACACTCCCCCTAAAACCAGGAACTCCCCCTAGAACTGAGCTAACCTCCCTCTGACTCTAACTCTTCTCCCCCTTTGGCATCAAGACACCAAAAAGGGAAGTCGAGTCCCTACGACTCAGGCGCGCTCAAGGCGATGGTGAAGCAGTCGGCGTCGACGGTGCTGTCGCCGGAGCTGCTGGAGGTGGAGGTCGCTGGCGCTGGAGCGGGGGGAGCTGGAGCTGGAGCTGGAGCTGCTGGGGGATCCGCTGAGACTGCTGGCGCCGGTGGAGAAGGTACTGCGGGAAGAGGTGAGGACAGGAACGACGTCGGCGGCAGTACTGGACCTGGTGCCAGTGGGGGTGCACCTGGAGCCTGACTGAGTCCCAAGTGCTGAGGTGGAAGGGTGACTCCCGTCTGCTGGTAGAGGTTGGTGACCAACCCCAGGATGCCCAACAACATCTGCTGAGTCTGCTGCTGCTGGTCCAGAGTGCGTCGCGTCATCTGGTCGACAAGGTTGGTGAACCTGTCGGTGTCCTCTCGCCTCTGACGGGCGATCTCCAGCTGCATCTCCTGCTGCTGCCTCTGAAGCTGCTCCTGTCGAGCTGCCTGCTGCTCCTGCTGCTGAGCCATCCGCTGAAGTAAGGCAGTGAGCTCTGACGGCTGAGTCACCTGAGCCTCTGACACGGGAGGAGGTGTAGGTGGTGGAGCTGCTGAGCCTCCTGCCTCTGCGTCGTGCTGCCTCGGTGAGGGAGGAGCAGGAGGGAGGTACTCCTCGACACTGTCGCTGGTGTCGCTGTCCGACCATACGTGCTGTAGGTCTCCTCCCTGAGCCTCTGCCTGTGCCAGCTCTGCGTCCTCCTGAGTCAGCTCTGCCCAGTCCTCCTCTGACAGTCTGGCTCGAACCTCACGCTCGACGGGACGGCCAAGGCGGCGGTCTCCCGGAGTGGGGACTCGGTAGTGGCTAAACCGGGTCACGTGCATCTCCGTCAGCTGAGAGACTCCTGGAGTGTCCTCTGAAACCAACTGGTGGAGAAGGTGACAGATCCAGTGACCGAAGACCAACTGTCGAAGCATCCCAACTCCGTCGGTGATCACGTCCTCCATCTCGCAGATCAGAATATCTACGATGTCGAACTCCATCCCGTTCATCACATAGAACAGGATGGTCTGCTGAAGGCTCGTGAAGCCCTCCAAGTAGCTAGACCTCGGTAGTAAAGTACGCCTGAGGACGTGGTGAACTGTCCGAGCTGCTGGGGTGAGAAGTGCTGGTACCCTCGGCTGGTCAGGAGTGAACGGCTGAGTGAACAGACCTCTGATCTCCTCGAAAGGCGGTGCCACTCCTCCAGTCAGTGGCCTCCTCGGCGGGTCTGCGTCTCCGTAGACTATCTGGTGCAGGCACGTAGTAGAGAGTTCCACACCAAGCAGTCTGCCCAACAAGTCTCGAGACACGTCGTGGATCCGCCCCATGAACATGAAGTGAATCGAGCGACGGCCCTCAGAGACGTAGAGTGTCGCGTAGAACACCCTGACCCACTCCTCGATGTACGCACTCCTCTAGTGCGAGAGCAGGTCCACAAGTCCTCTGTATCTCTCAAAAAGTGGCCTGATCCCGTGTCCTGCTGCCACTGCAAGCTGATCCCAGTCGATGCTGTTATGATGGAAGAGCTTGTGGCCCCGACGCCTGTAAGTCTCGTACAGGGACGCCTGTGTCAGGGTCCAGAAGCGGGAGTCAACTCGAGCGTCCCTAGGCCACGGGAACCACTCCTCAATCAACGCTGACCATCTGAGCTTCTTCAGTTGCCTTGCCTTCATTTTCCTGTAGTCGGTGAGTCTGACATCCTCGGCAACACGGACTGCTGTGTCCATCAGGTGGATGGCCCTTTCGGCCTCTCTGTCCTCGGCGCGGTCAGCCGCAGAGGGACGCCGACTCGCCGTAGGAGTCTGTCCACCCCCACGAGTCCTCGGGGTGCGCCGGTGGATGAGAGGCGGCACCTCGGTCTCCTCCTCGTCGGAGCCCTCGCGAGGCACCGGCTGGATCGGAGGCTGCTCCTGCCTCTGCCGGGACTCGCGGATCCGTAGGGAACCGCGATGGCCGCGCTCACGCTCCTCGGCGGCGCGAGCGGCCAACTCCGCACGACGAGCGTCCTTGGACATCTTGCGCTTTTTCGCGGCGGGCTCCTCAATTGCCTTTCCCTTTCCTTTGCGATCGCGACCCATCTTGATGCAGTTGAGAGCTAGGGTTAGCGACGGTGAACATGAACGATGAAAAAACAACGAAGGACGTCGCGCGGCACGGAGCAAACCTTAGCGACGAACGGCGAAGCACGACGAGACCCTAGCGGAGAGGGTGATGCGAGCCGGCGGCGAGTGGTGGAGGGGAGACGGCGAGGGAGGCGCGGCGGTGCGGTGGAACAGCGGCGGCACGCTCGGGAGAGGCGGCGGCGCGGGCACGGGCGGCGCCTAGGCGGCCGAAAGGTGGTGGTGGCGGCCCCTGGGAGGAGGCGGCGGCGGCGCCTGGGAAGCGGCGGCCGAAGGGCGGCGGCGGCCCCTGGGAGGCGGCGGCTACGGCGCCTGGAGTCGGCGGCGGTGGCTGGGAGGCGGCGCGCGTGGGAGAGGCGGCGGCGGCGGCGCCTGGGAGGCGGCGACGGCGGCGCCTGGAAGGCGGCGGCGGCGGCTGGGAGACGGCGGCGGTGACTGGGAGGCGAAGGAGCGTGGGAGAGGCGGCGGCAAGGGCGTCGGGCGGCGGCGGAGGTCGGGAAAGAAGAAGAAAAAAAAGGGCGGCCGAACCGCTTTTTAAACCGTACGGGCAAACCCTAGCCGCGCACAAAGCACCGGATGGACCGATGATCATCGGAGGATGCATCGGTCGAGTTCAACAGAGAGTTGTTCCAAAAACTCTCTTTGAACACCGGATGAGCCGACGTTGAGGTGTCGATCATCGGTCGATTTCTGCAGGGCACCAGAAAACTGAACACCGGATGCTCCGATGTCTTCTGAAATGAACTCATCGGCTGACTTGATCTGAGCACTGAACTGAAGCACCAATTGATCCGATGATCTGCTGGCCCTAGCATCGGATAATCCGATGACTACAGAAAACCTAAGACTGCCCTTATGTGTCCTTGGACTTAAACACACAAAGATAAGGATGGGTCCTAGGACTTTTTGGGCAACTCCTAACCTCTAATAGAAGGCTTCAAATATATTGCCACATATTGGCTAAGCCCTTAAGCACAGAGAACACACAAGGTTAGGAGGGAAACCACGAAAATGTAAGGCCCATGCTTTGTGAGCTAGAGTATGGAAAACTTCTATCTCTTTAAAGCATGTACCTTTAGAATTTTTCTCTATCCACATCATATGAGTTGAGATATTGCATTTTGAACAAGTCTCTTTCTCATGATGTGGTTTCCCCTTTGTGACAATCTACCGTATGCAATGCCAATCAAAATAATGCAAGATATTAAATGAGTGCAAGTCTATATGGCAGGAATCATGCAAGGCGTAATGTAAATCTATCTTGCCAAGTTTAAACCTGCCAAAGGCTTCCTCAGGGAAAACTATTTCTAGCTTGCCCCTATCCTTTGGGAGTTAGACAAGACCTATTTGATATGCAACCTTACATGAACATGGCAACTTACATGACGTTAGCTGCATCTAGCACATTTAATTCACTTCTAAGTCTAGAAAAAGTTTTCTCATCAAGTGGTTTAGTGAAGATATCCGCCAATTGTTCTTCGGACCTAACACCTTGCAAAGAGATGTCTCCTTTAGCCTCATGGTCCCGCAAGAAGTGATGGCGAATGTCAATGTGCTTAGTGCGGGAGTGCTGAACGGGGTTTCTGGCTATCTTAACCGCACTTTCATTGTCACAAGGGAGAGGCACACAATCAAACTTAATTCCAAAGTCCAAAAGGGTTTGCTTCATATATAGAATTTGGGCACAACATGCACCGGCCGCTATATACTCTGCCTCCGCGGTGGACAAAGCCACGGAGTTTTGCTTTTTGCTTGACCAAGATACTAGGGAACGCCCAAGTAAGTGGCACCCACCGGAGGTACTCTTGCGATCCACACGGCATCCGGCAAAGTCCGAATCCGAGTAACCCAAGAGATGGAAACTAGCGTTCTTGGGGTACCACAAACCAACACTTGGGGTATGCTTGAGATACCTAAGTATCCTAAAGACCGCCTTATGATGCGATTCTTTAGGTGCCGCTTGAAAGCGAGCACACAAGCACACACTAAACATGATATCGGGCCTAGATGCGGTAAGATATAACAATGAACCAATCATGGAACGGTAATGAGATTGATCAATAGGTTTACCGTCCATGTCCGCGTCGAGATGACAATTTGTCGCCATTGGAGTACTTCTTGAGCTACAATCTTACATTTCAAACTTCTTCAAGAGGTCTTTGGTGTACTTCTCTTGGTAGATGAAAGTCCCCTCTTGAAGTTGCTTGATTTGAAATCCTAGGAAGAAATTGAGTTCTCCAATCATTGACATCTCGAACTCCCTAGACATCATGGTGCCAAACTCAAGGCTAAGAGATTGGTTAGTTGAGCCAAAAATAATGTCATCAACGTAAATTTGACAAAGAAATAAATCCCCGTTGATGTCCTTGGTGAAAAGTGTGGTATCCACCCTCCCGATCTTGAATCCTTGCATGACTAGGAAATCCCTTAGACGTTCATACCATGCCCTAGGTGCTTGCTTGAGCCCGTAGAGCGCCTTGTGTAACCTATACACATGGTTAGGATTTCTCGGATCTTCAAACCCGGGAGGTTGCTCAACAAAAACAAGCTCGTTAATATAACCATTGAGGAAGGCACTTTTCACATCCATTTGATAAAGCATAATATTGTGATGTGAAGCAAAAGCAAGGAGTATGCGAATAGCTTCCAACCATGCGACCGGGGCGAATGTCTCTCCAAAATCTAGTCCTTCAACTTGTGAAAAACCCTTGGCCACAAGCCTTGCCTTGTTGCGGACCACCACGCCATTCTCGTCTTGCTTGTTGCGGTACACCCACTTCGTTCCGATGACGTTCTTGTCCTTAGGTCGCTCCTCCAATACCCAAACTTCATTGCGGGTGAAGTTATTGAGTTCTTCTTGCATAGCCATCACCCAATTGGGATCTTGGAGTGCTTCCTCAATATTTGTGGGTTCTACACACGAAACAAAAGAGTAGTGCTCACAAAATGAAGCAACATGGCGAGAACGAGTACTTACTCCCCGTGACGGACTTCCGATGATTTGATCCATCGGATGTGCCTTGGAGATGCGCCCATGCCTCATAAGAGGTTGTGAGGCACTCGGTGGTGGTGAGGCATCTTGCTCGTCTTGTGGTTGGACTTGACCTTGGACTTCTTCTTCTTCTTGGTGTTGTGTGGCATGTGAATCTTGTATTGGCAATGGATCATCTTTCTCTTCTTCTTCATCAATTTGAGGCGCCATGGAGGTGTTGATGTTGGAACTTGAGGCTCCCCCTTGATCATGGCTCTCCTCAACTTCGGGCTTGATGTCTCCTATGGTCATGTTCTTCATAGCTTCTCGTAGAGGCTCATCATCTATATCATCATGACCAAAACTCTCCTCTTGGGAGCCATTAGTCTCATCAAACTCAACATCACAACTTTCTTCAACTAACCCGGAGGTTTGGTTGAATACTCGATATGCTTTTGAGTTTGACGCATAACCAAGAAAGATACCAACATCACACCTTCTTTCAAACTTACCGAGTCTTTTCTTGCGGTAGATGTAGCACTTGCACCCGAAGACTCGGAAGTAGGAGATGTTGGGCTTTCTCCCAATGAGGAGCTCATATGGGGTCTTTTGAAGTAGTCGATGAAGATAGACCCTATTTGCGGCATGGCACGCCGTGTTGATTGCTTCGGCCCAAAACTTCTCCGACGTGCCATAGTCATCAAGCATTGCTCTTGCAAGGGTGATGAGAGTCTTGTTCTTCCTTTCAACGACACCATTTTGTTGAGGGGTGTATGTGGCCGAAAACTCGTGCTTCACGCCTTCATGATCACACCACTCCCCAATGTTGTAGTTCTTGAACTCGGTGCCGTTGTCACTCCGGACCTTGATGATGGGAAGTTGAAATTCACTTTGAGCTCGTTTAGCGAAGGTCTTGAAGATTTCCGGAGTTTCACCCTTGTCACCTAAAAATAATGTCCAAGCATAGCGAGAGTAGTCATCAACAATAACAAGACAATAGAGGTTACCGCCAAGACTTTGGTATGTGGATGGTCCGAAGAGGTCCATGTGAAGTAGTTCAAGTGGCTTGGAGGTTGACACCATTGTCTTCATCGGATGGTGTGAGGCAACTTGCTTCCCGGCTTGACACGCGCTACAAAGCTTGTTCTTCTCAAAAGTGACATCCTTCACGCCGGTCACCATCCCAAACTTGAATGACTTCTTGAGCTTGCTCATCCCAATGTGAGCAATGCGCCGATGCCATAGCCATCCCAAACTAGTCTTGGTGAAAAGACAAGTGGTCAAGCTAGCATCCTTGTTGGAGAAGTCCACCAAGTAAAGATGTCCATGCCGAAAACCTTTGAATATTAGTTCTTTGCTTGATTCACTAGTCAACACAACACCATTCTTGTCAAATGTGCACGTTAGTCCAAGATCACATAATTGTGCAATAGAAAGTAAATTGAAACTAAGAGACTTAACGTAAAGCACATTAGAGATAGACAAATCATGAGAAATAGCGATTTTACCCAAACCAATTACCTTCCCCTTTGAGTTATCACCAAAGGTGACTTGTTCATGATTGCCGGGGTTCTCTATGGAGGTGAACATACCATCATTGCCGGTCATATGTTGAGTGCACCCACTATCGAGTACCCAATGCTTTCCTCCGGCTTTGTAGTTCACCTACACACATGAAGTTAGTTTTTGTGTTTAGGAACCCAAGCCAACTTAGGTCCTTGTATGTGTGATACAAGTGATTTTGGGACCCAAAGTTGCTTGGGGAGCTTCCCCTTCATGCCCTTGATGTCTTTGCCGATGAACCTTGCCTTCACCTTTCCACCTACTTTGCTCAATAGATTGTGATAATCATTGAAAGTAGATTTGTAGTTAGGAGGCAATTTGGGAGAAGGACGGTTGGGAAGAGGACACTCCCTCGTGTGATGTTCGGTGACCTCACAATGTTGGCAATAGGATCCAACTTCCTTGATGAAGCTCGTCCTAAGCTCCGGTGAGGGCACCTTTCCTTTGTTGGGCACCGGGAAGGATCCAAGTCCCTTCTTGTTGAAGCTTTTAGCTTGTTGGTAGAGGATTTCCTTGTGCTTGTCCTCCCCCTTAGAGAGTCTTGCCACACTAGTGCGAAGACTTTCAATTTCGTCCATTAGCTCCTTCTCCCTAGGGCTTGCTTTCAAAGGCAAAGACTTATCCAAAATATTTGTGGCATGTGAATTAGATGATATTTTGCCATCAAGGGTTTCTTTCTTTGTGTTTTTCAATTTAAGTTCAATCGCTTCATAAGCAAGGTTAAGCACTTCATGTTCTTGAACCAACTCATTGTGCTTTGCCAAGAGTGCTAAGTTAGCTAAGTCAAGCTCATGATACTTAAGCTTGATTTGAGCATTCTCCTCCTCGACTTGCTTGACATTTGATTTGAGCGTGTCATGCTCTTTAAGTATGGTTACATACTTGTCATGCAAATCGAGGTTAGCACTTTCAAGCTTACCACGAGCTAGCTCAAAAGCCTTAACCTTAGCCTTTTCCCTTTTTATAATGGCATGATATTCATTAATCATAGATGCTAATTCATCGGGTGAAAGCTCATCATCATCATCGCTAGAAGCTTCACATACCTTTGAGTTACCTTTTGCTATTAGGCACATAGGAGGTGGATGAAGAGGTGAGTCATCCTTGTTGACGATGGCGAGGCCCGCCAAGTTTTCTTCATCTTCACTATCTTCGTCGCTTGACTCTTCATCCGTGATCCACTCATTGGCTTCACACATGAAGACCTTTTGAGGCCCTCTTCGCTTCTTTGGAAAGAGCTTGGTTTTATTGCCTTTGTCAAATTTCTTCTTTCCAAAAGAGCGCTTGGGCTTGACCTCCTCTTCATCATCACTTTCTTCTAGCTTGTGATGCTTGCCATTGTCCTTCCTTTTGTCCGGTCTTGGACAATCATATGATATGTGGCCTAGATCACCATAATTGTAGCACGTCTTGTTTTCATCTTTTCTTGGCAAGAAGGCTTTCTTCTTGAGATCATAAGAGTATCCCTTCTTTGCGATCTTGGAGTTGAGGCGTGAGAATTTCCTCATCATCAAAGCAAGCTCATCATCATCATCTTCGCTTGTTTCTCGCTCTTCTTCACTTGAGCTAGGCTCAACCATTTTCTTCTTCTTGGGAGTTGTCTTCTTGGTTGAAGCCTTGAGAGCAATGGTTTTTGATGATGACTCCTCCATCATTCCAAGTACGCTCATCTCATGAGCATGGATTTCTCCAATGAGCTCCGAAACTTCAATGTTGTCAAGTGATTCCTTTTGGAGCATTGAATTGATAATGTTGTACTTGGGCTTGGGTAGAAGCATGAGGATCTTGCGATTGATAAGTCCCTTGCCAAGAGAAGCAATGTCAAGTGCGTTAATTTCCTCAATGAGCACATTTAAACGAGAAAACATTTGGTTAACATTCTCATGAGGAAACATCTTAAATTCATCATATTTTGATTTAAGCATGTGATATTTGAGTTCTTTAACACGATATGAGCCCTCATGTATTTCAATTAGACATGCCTATATTTCACATGTTTTTTCCTTACTAGCAATCCTAGCAAAGACATCTTGACTAATGCATTCATATATGGCATTTCTCGCCTTAGCATCCCATTTTAATTGATCACCAACATAGTCAAGATTTCCAAACCCCGCATGGGTCGCTTCCCATACTTCGGGAGCAATTGCCTCAAGGTAAGCGCGCATGCGTGCTTTCCAATAAGCAAAATTCTTGCCCTCGAAGGTAGGAACCGAACCCCCCTTCTTGGCCATTTTCGCTCTCTAGCGGTGAAGCTAGAATGATCCAATGAGCAACCTTGCTCTGATACCAATTATAAGGATCGAAACGCCCAAGAGGGGGGGGTGAATTGGGCTTTTTAAAATTTTAGAGTAATTTAAAACTCAATGGTTGAAGCCCAATTCCCTATGCGAACTAACTACGCAAGCAAGAGTGTTAAGTGCGGAATAGTAAATGCGTAATAGTAAGGAGGTGAGGAGAGAAATGCAAACTCCCGCGGAGACTCGGAGACAAGGCGATTTTTCCCGTGGTTCGGTAAGATCACAAAAATCTACCTACGTCCACGTTGTGGCACCCACCAAAGGGTATAGCCACTCCCAAGTCACCTAGACAAGGGAATCCACTATCTTTCTCCGTTCGCCTTCTCCGGCAAGGTGGAGCTCAAGCCTTGTACAATGGTGATCCTCCGGGCTTCCACAAACGCCTTGGTAAGCTCCGGAGCGATCTCTTCTTCCTCCAACGTTTACAAGGTGAGATAAGTCACCGAGACACTCTCTCTCACTAGCCTAGAGATTCCAATCACCAAGAATGGACGCACACAAGCTTCTCTCTAGCTAGATATAACCTATAGTTGGAGTACAAGAGGTTTTGAAGTGTGAAAGTGGTAGCTCTTGGTCTTGAATGCTTGAGAATGTGTAGTGAGGCTCTGGTGATCAAGACTTGTCGAAATGGCCGGTTGGAGGGGTATTTATAGCCAGCCCACACGAGATAGCCGTTGGAAAAGTAGGCAGACTTTTTCAGTGAACATCGGATCCTCCGATGCACCCCTTTATATGATCATCGGTCGAATTCCAAATTAGCTGATGTCATGTGTCAGATGTGACCGTTGGATATAACCGTTGGATCTTTTAATCGACCGATGTTACTTCAACTTCATCATCGGATGATCCGGTGAGTTGATCTTCAGAATTGATTCAGAAATATTGTCTCTGTTGAATTTGACCGATGTACACTTACTTCATCATCGGATGATCCGGTGTGTACTTCTTCAGAATAACTCAGATATCATCCTTCGGGTGAAATCAACCGATGTGCCACTTCCTTCACATCGGATGATCCGGTGTGTACTGGACTCTGAGGTCTTCTTCTTCTGCCAACTCAAACTTGACCGATGTAGTCATTTTGCAAGACATCGGATGATCCGGTCAGTACAACTTGTTTGCTTCGAGTTGTTTTGAGTTGATCTTTTGGAATCTTCTTGAGTGACCTCTTTGACACTTGTTTGTAATGATATTATGATGAAGTGTAAGCTTCTTGTGTTGCCAATTTTGATAGAATAGAGTCGTTGTATGAGTTCTTTATTTTAGTTTTCATGAGTATCGAATAACCCCTTAGAATAGATCGTTGAGGGGTCTCCATTTGTATCCAATGAGCAGTAGACGGTGTGAATAGATAGTTCATTGACGTTTGATGTGATATACGTGAAACCTCGCATCCACAAACTCATTAGTAATAACGAACGGTTGTCATTAATCATCGAAACCATACCTCACGGGGGCCTAGATGCTTTCACCGTCGCCGTGATCACATCATCACTAAGCAGAGAGGAATTCACCAAGATCGATGGGTTAGAAAGTGCAAAAGAAATCTGGGATACCCTCAAGACAGCTCACGAAGGAAATAGGTCAGTTCGTGAAGCCAAAATCGAAATGCTTGAAGAAGAGTTGGGGAGATTTGCTATTGAAGAAGGCGAATCACCTCAAGACATGTACAACCGGATGAAAGCACTCATCAACAGAATTCGTGCTTATGGAAGTAAGAAATGGACAGATCACGAAGTGGTCAAAAGAATGATTAGAGCCTTCATGCCAAGAAACGTCACACTTTGCTCAATGATTAGAGAAAGCCCCGGGTTTCACAAAATGACTCCCGATGAGTTATTGGGAAAGATCATAAATCATGAAATGATGGAGAAAGAGGCTCAATACGTCAAAGACTTAGCCGAGCTCACCTCTTCTAAAAAGAAAGAAGTTGCCCTCAAAGCAACGTGCAGACCCAAACTCAAAGAAACTCGTGAAGACCAAGACGATGGAGATACAAGCGACGAAAGCACCGATCTTGATGATGAAGAAATGGTACTCTTCATCAAAAAGTTCAAACGCATGATGAAGAGAAGACACGGCAACAATTCACATGAAGGCAAAAGCAAGGATAAAGGAAAATCCAAGGCTCGACGCACTTGCTACAACTGCGGAGAGTATGGTCACTTCATGGTGGACTGTACTTATGAGGAAAACAAAAAGAAGAAGGAAACAAGATCTCAAGAAAAGAAAAATTTCAAAAAAAGAAGACAAGCCCATCAAGCTCACATTGGGAAGGAGTGGGACTCAAACGACGAGTCCTCCTCCGATGAAGAAGAAGAGATGGCCACTATCGCAGTCAAGAAACCAACTATGAGAGCCACACTCTTTCCGAACATGGGAGGACGAGACATGAACATCCACACTTGTCTTATGGCTAAGGAAGGCAAGAAAAAGGTTAGACTTACTCCTCCTATACTAAATTCCTCCATTGATGACTTTGATAGCTCTAGTGATAATGAAGAATTATTTAGAGGGCTAAGTAAAATTGCTTTAAAGAAAATGGAAATGTTGTCGAACGAAATCTTTGAAAAGGAAGAACTTGTCAACCGACAAGAAGATATGCTCATCCGTGAGAGGAAGAGATATCAAGAAGTTGAAAAGCTTATTGAGCTTGAAAGAGAGAAGAATGAGTCACTTGAGTTAGAGCTAAGGAAACTTACTCAAAGTTAGAGGACTCGCACATTGCAATCAAGGAAGAATTTGCTAACTTGTCAAAAGTTAACAAAATCCTTGAGGTGCAAGTTGAGTCGCTCAAACAAAGTGACTCCTCTTCCTCCAAGAGCTCTTCCTCCAAAGATATGCGCTCGACAACAGTAAGAACCTGCACTTGCTCTAGTAAGAAGAATGTAATTTCTAATGCTTTAACCCCACATGACATGCATTCTTCTCAAAACGGCGTCTTTGATAAGGAGAAGATCAAATATGCAAGAAGTGCATATATGATCACTAGACCTCCCAATGTCAAAGATGGACTTGGCTTCGACAGGAATAAACACATGTCTACTTCTAATCATGCTAAGAATAGGATCATTTTTGTTAAAGAAAAATCCCATGAATCTGAGCTACAAACACTGTTCCATACATTTGATGCTTCTTATGTTCTCATGAAAAACAAGTATGGAAAAGTTATTGCTAAATATACAGGACCACACCACAAGAACTTGAAAACTTGTGTGTGGGTGCCCAAGACTCTTGTGACTAACCTGAGAGGACCCAAGCAAGCTTGGGTACCTAAAACCCAGAAATAATTCTATTTTGCAGGCTTACTCCTCCAGTGGATCTAAGTGGGTGCTAGATAGCGGATGCACAAATCATATGACCGGAGAGAGAAGTATGTTTGTGGAATACGAGTGCAACAAGGATCCAAGTGAAGGTATATACTTTGGAGATAACAGCCAAGGAAAGGTCCTTGGTAATGGTAACATTGAAATATCCTCTCAACACACCTTATCTAATGTTTTACATGTAGACTCTCTAGATTATAATCTTTTATCAATATCTCAACTATGCGACAAAGGTTACAACTGTTTATTCACTAATGAGGGTGTGACCGTCTTTAGAAGAAGCGATGGCTCGATTGCATTCAAGGGATTGTTGAAGGGAAAGCTTTATCTTGTTGACTTCAACAAAGATAAAGCCGAACTCAACGCTTGCTTGGTTGCTAAGACCAACATGGGATGGCTGTGGCATAGACGGCTAGCCCATGTTGGAATGAGAAATCTGCAGAAACTTCTAAAAGGTGGTCACATCGGTGGTCTTAAGGATGTGGTTTTTGAAAAAGACAGGCCGTGCAGCGCTTGTCAAGCAGGAAAACAGGTTGGAGCACCACACCCCGCCAAGAATGTGATGACCACCGCTAAACCACTGGAACTTCTCCACATGGATCTCTTTGGTCCAATTGCGTACATCAGCATCGGCGGTAACAAATACGGTTTAGTAATTGTTGATGATTTTTCAAGATTTACCTGGGTATTTTTCTTGTATGATAAATCAGAAACTCAAGGAATCCTCAAGAAGTTCTTGAAAAGAGCTAAAAATGAATTCTCATCAACCGTAAAGAATATCAGAAGTGACAATGGGACAGAATTCAAGAACACCCAAGTTGAAGAATATCTCAATGAAGAAGGTATAAAGCATGAATTCTCAGCACCCTACTCTCCTCAACAAAACGGGGTGGCTGAAATGAAGAACAGAACATTGATCAAAATGGCGAGAACAATGTTGGATGAATACAAGACGTCAGACCGATTTTGGGCAGAAGCGGTGAACACCGCTTGTCATGCCACAAATCGGTTGTACCTTCATCGACTTCTGAATAAAACTCCATATGAGCTTCTCACGGGTAAAAAGCCTAACATTTCCTATTTCAAAGTTTTTAGTTGCAAATGTTTTATTCTGAACAAGAAACCAAGGGCCTCGAAGTTTGCTTCGAAGTACGATGAAGGATTCTTGCTCGGATATGAATCGAACGCTTACGCCTATCGTGTCTTCAACAAGGTGTCCGGCCTTGTTGAAGTAGCGCGTGACGTAGTGTTCGATGAAACTAACAGCTCACAAGTGGAGCAAGTCGATAAGTCTATGCTAGATAAGGAGGAAGCTCCATGTGAAGCGCTGAAGAAAATGGCACTTGGTGATATCCTACCACGAGAGGAGACACAAGATGAATTTCAACAAGGAAGCAATGATCAAGGGGGAGCTCCTACACAAGATCAAGTTGAGGAAGATCAAGAAAATCAAGATGATCATGGAAGCAATGATCTAGGGGGAGACATGACACATGAAGACAATGAAGAACAAACAACTGTACAAATTCCACACCCAAGAGTACATCAGTGTGTGCAAAGGGACCATCCTGTCAACAATATCATTGGAGATATTGCTAAGGGAGTAACTACTAGATCTCAAATTGCAAATTTTTGTGAACATTATTCTTTTGTGTCTTTTCTGGAGCCATACAGGGTAGAAGAAGCCTTAAGGGATCCAGACTGGGTGATTGCGATGCAAGAGGAGCTGAACAACTTCAAAAGAAATGAAGTGTGGGAGCTGGTGGAAATACCAAGGGCGAACATCGTTGGAACCAAATGGGTTTTTCGGAACAAGCAAGATGAACATGGAGTAGTGACAAGAAATAAAGCAAGGTTGGTGGCCAAAGGTTATTCTCAAGTGGAAGGTTTGGATTTCGATGAAACCTTCGCTCCTGTAGCTAGACTTGAGTCCATTCGCATTTTATTGGCATATGCTACTCACCATAATTTTAAGTTGTATCAAATGGACGTCAAGAGTGCCTTTCTGAATGGTCCGATAAAGGAGGAAGTCTATGTGGAGCAGCCACCGGGGTTCGAAGATCAGAAGTATCCCAACCATGTCTATAAACTGCGTAAGGCTCTCTATGGCCTCAAACAGGCTCCTCAAGCCTGGTATGAGTGCCTTAGAGATTTTCTGATTCAAAATGGATTCAAAATTGGTAAAGCAGACTATACACTCTTTACTAAACATTTTGATGATCATTTATTCGTATGTCAAATTTATGTTGATGACATTATCTTTGGATCCACTAACAAGTCCTTCTGTGAAGAATTTAGCAAAATAATGACAGACAGGTTCGAGATGTCAATGATGGGTGAATTGAAGTTCTTCTTGGGATTTCAAGTGAAGCAACTGAGAGAAGGTACATTTATAAGCCAAACTAAATATACACAAGACATTCTCAAGAAATTCAATATGGACAAAGCCAAGCCCATCAAGACACCCATGGTCATCAACGGACATCTCGACCTCAATGAAGACGGTCCAAATGTGGACCAAAAGGTATATCGGTCCATGATTGGCTCCTTATTATACTTATGTGCATCTAGGCCAGATATTATGCTTAGTGTTTGCATGTGTGCAAGGTTTCAAGCCGCACCTAAAGAGTGTCACTTAATTGCTGTAAAAAGAATCCTAAGGTACCTTGTGCACACACCCAACTTGGGCCTTTGATATCCCAAAGGATCCAAGTTTAACTTGATAGGGTACTCCGACGCTGACTATGCAGGATGCAAAGTCGATAGAAAGAGCACGTCAGGGACTTGTCAATTTCTTGGTAGGTCCCTAGTTTCTTGGTCATCTAAAAAGTAAAACTCCATTGCTCTTTCCACAGCGGAAGCAGAGTATGTTGCAGCCGGTAGTTGCTGTGCGCAACTGCTTTGGATGCAACAAACTCTTAGGGACTACGGCTACAATCTAAGTCATATCTCGCTTCTATGCGATAATGAAAGTGCTATAAAGATTGCACACAACCCTGTAGAGCACTCAAGAACTAAGCACATAGACATCCGCCATCACTTTCTTAGAGATCATTCATTAAAAGGTGACATAGCTATTTCACATGTTAGGACTAAAAAACAACTTGCAGATATTTTTACCAAACCATTAGATGAGAAAAGGTTCTGTGAACTAAGAAATGAGCTAAACATTCTTGACTCTCGAAATGTGGCTTGAAACATTGCATACCTGGTTGCAACTTAAATTGTTCCTCCGTATTGTCAAAAATGCTCCTCCTCTCCTTTGTACTCAGAAAACTATTCTTAATGAATAAATCTTGTAGATTATGACCATTGTTCGATTGTTGATTGCCTACTGGTCGTAATCACCAAGACTACTTGCAAAATTGTTGTCCTTGGATCACTATTAGTTATCTATATATATATCAAGTATGTTGGAAACGGACTAGTCCGGACAGACAACAATTAGGTTAACTCAGGGGTACCGGACTAGTCCGCTACCATGACCGGACTAGTCCGGTCAGTCGCATATAGAAGCAGTTAGCCGGACCAAACGCCTCCCTCTCCACTCATAAGCATTTTGTCTCACCCTCTCTCCTAAACCCTACCTCTCAAAGTGATTTTCGAGTTGAGCCCTCAAACTCGGAGTTTTCTCCGTGAAAAAGCCTCTTCTCGAAGAGGGGATCCTACTTTCCGAACTCATCCGGACTGATTTCCACTCCTTCAACATGAATCTTCAAATCTTGGTAAATCCCCCCCAAAAACCAAAATCTCAATTTTTCTAGCTCTAGCTAGTTTCCTTTGATTTCAAAAGGATGTACATTGCATAAATAGATGTATTCCTACCACTTTTCTATTCTTGTGTCCTTAGATAGGAGATTTGCCTCAAATGAAACATTCAATTTAGGGTTCTTATGCTAAGCCGGACTAGTCCGACACTCAGATGCGGACAAGTCCGGTCCACCGGACTAGTCCGCACTCTGAAACCGGACAAGTCCGGTCTCTGACAGCTGAACTCCTACATTCCCATTTGAAGTCGATAATGTGTCCGGTTGCATCTAATCCTTAAACTCCTTATCAGGCATCATGTCTCCAGGATCAGATGACGGCTCTTTTCACATTGACGAAGAAGTTCAACGTGAAAGAGTGAGGAGAGCTAAGGAGGGAGTGATGAAGAAAAGACATGATGTCAATGCTCACTCTCCACCCTCCGACGACAATCTACCTAAGAAGAGAAAAGTCATTATCAAAAGGCCTCAAAGGAAAGATGCTGCTGAGGGCTCGTCAGGGCCAAGAAGAGTTCTCAATAAAGGGAAGGGACTTGCTAGTGGCCCCATTGGGCCTCTGAAATTGAAAAATCCCGTTCACCAAAACAGGCAGCCTTCAAGTGAGGATTTCACTGGAAAAGGGAATGAGCTAGCTGATAACTTCAGGAAGATTGAAGTGTATGGCCGACCTAAACAATGTTCTGATCCTAGGTTCTGGAGCAACTTCCATGCAGACTACTACGAGCATGTGTACATGAAGATGAAGAATCCCGTAGTAGAGAGTCAATGGCTAAATGTTGAATACCTAAAGTCGAAGAAGTATCCCGCCTTTCGTGAGATGGTGGAGGCCTTAGAGAGGAACGGTCTGACAGACCTGCTATCCTTTGAGTATGACTGGAACAATGAAGTCATTATCCAGTTTTACTCCACTCTCTACTTTGCTCGGGATGATGGAGACAGTCTTACTTGGATGACTCATGGTTCAAGGTATAGTGTCACGTATGATGAATTTGCTAGGATTCTTCACCTCCAAAACACTTTGGATCATGAACTGGTCATCCATAATCTGAAACCCCTGGAGAAGGAAGAGCTTGAGTTTCTCTATGACACAAGGATGCCATATGTTCCTCCCACCATCAAATATCTAAAGCCCTTCTTTGTGGTCCTAAATAGAGTCTTTTGAAAGACGATAGCTCCGAAGGATGGAGATGCAGGAACTATACAAGGAACCTTGAGGACTCTCATGAAGGTCATTAGTGGGAGGAGACCATTCAATGTCTTTGAGTATATCTACAACGACATTGTGAACATCTCAATTACCCCCAATAGGTCCTGTGGATACGCACCGTATATCATGTACATGATTGAGAAAGTAATGGGACTCGAGTTTGTCAAGGATGTCAAGCATACGGGGTTGAAGCCGCAAAAACCCACCGAGTACACTCTCCCTCCGGCTCCAACTGCCCCGTCCTCTCCACCAGTGGAGAGGAGATCAAAGCAAGCTCATGATGACACTAGGTCTGCAGCTGCTCCTCCTGGTTCTCCACCTGTCCAAGAATCATCTAGCGGCATCCTCAAGATGCTCTCCTCCATCTTTGCCTGCTGCCGTAAGATCGAAGATAGGCAACGCAAAGAAAAGCTTGCAAGGAAGAAACATCAACAGTACGTCAATGCAAATATCAAGTCTATCTCTGCAAAGCTTGAGACTGAGCCTATTGGATCACCGCCCGCCTCCGAGGACTCAGAGGAAGATCCTGCTCCCGTGGATGCTGAAGATGAAGATCAGACTGAGACTGACGGAGGAGGCAGCGATGAGTGATTCCCCTCAATTTTTTCCCTTTTTGGTGTCTTGATGCCAAAGGGGGAGAGATTGAGATGGAAGATTGGGATTAGACTTGGACTTTTTCTATCTAGTATTAGTCATTAAGATCTTGTGTGATCAAGGACATGTACCTATTTTTAAAAATCTTGTAATGCACTATTTCTTTTCTTATGTGTGATGTACTATGCTCTAATGCCCACTTACATGTTCACTACTGTTTGTCTTTAATTTATCACATTTTGTTTATCACACACCTGTGAGGCACCCCACCATAAGGTGTGTGCATATGTGAGAAGCGTTTTGTGAATTCTTTATTATTCTCATATGTACACACCTTATAAAAATCAACCTTTTATTCTCAATTGTGATATCTCAAATGGTTGTCATCAATCACCAAAAAGGGGGAGATTGTAAGTGCATCTAGGACATCCCTTGTGGGTTTTGGCTAATTGATGACGAACATATGAGATCCTAATGAAACTATTAAGATAATTGCAGGATAAACAAAGTGAACTGGCTCGGCACACACAAAAAGGTGAAAAATAGAGTGGTGCCCGAAAAGGAAGACGTTAGTGGAACTTAGAGGAGCAAAGTAGATATAAATGTATAGGTTGTGTGTGAGAGAGACACATCCCAAGGGCTCATGACTTTGCGTAAGGGTAAGGGGTTTAAAAATCAACTTAAATCCACTGAAAAACCGGACTAGTCCGTTCATGGACCGGACTAGTCCGTTTAACTTTCTGAAAGACGGAAACATAGTGCACCGGACTAGTCCGCCTTGTGAACCGGACTAGTCCGGTCAGCTCACTGGAATGCAACCGGACAAGTCCGGTTTTAGACCGGACTAGTCCGGTCATGTCTCTGTTGTCCTCTTTAGAGGACTACGGACTAGTCCATCCAAGCGACAGGACTAGTCCGCTAAAGTTTCTGAAACCTCATTTCACATAGCACCGGACAAGTCCGGTTTGTGGACCGGACTAGTCCGGTTAACCCACTGGAAGTAGACCGGACAAGTCCGATCATATACCAGACTAGTCCGGTAGTAGGTTTAACAACGGTAACTTTTTGGGAAAGCCTATAAAAAGAGGTCGACCATCTCCGCTGTAAATTTGCTATGAAAGATATTGGGGATCTACAATTCTTTCTTGGCATCCAGGTTAAGCTCTTAGGTTCGGACTTCTACTTAAATCAGTCCAAGTATGCTAGTGACACTTTGGATCGTGCGGGCATGCTAAATTGTAAGCCAGCATCTACTCCAGCAGATACTCGATCCAAGACGTCTGTATCTGAGGGTGTTTCAGTTACAGATACTTCATTTTATAGGAGTATTACCGGTGCTCTTCAATATTTAACATTCATAAGACCAGATATCACTTATGCGGTTCATCAAGCTTGTTTACACATGCATGCACCGCGTAGCTCTCACTGGAACCTTGTGAAAAGGATATTACGGTATATCAAGGGAACGATTCATCACGGTCTTCACATCCATGGATCATCAAATGCCACACTGACAGCCTATTCTGATGGGGACTGGGCTGGTTGCCCTGACACTAGAAAATCAACTTCAGGTTACTGCATATTTTTGGGAGATTTGCTTATCTCATGGTCTTTCTAAGCGTCAAACAACAGTCTCTCGATCAAGTGTCGAGGGAGAGTATCGAGGTGTTGCAAATGCCGCTGCAGAAACATGTTGGATCAGACAACTTCTTCAAGAGCTACTTGTTCCACTTGACAAGGCAACCATAATCTACTGCAGACAATGTTTCAAGCGTCTATTTAACGGAAAATCCGGTACATCATCGACGGACGAAACATATTGAGTTAGACATTCATTTCATTCGAGAGAAGGTTGCTATACAAGAAATCAAGGTTCTACACGTCCGGAGCCAACTACAATTTGCCGACGTCATGACGAAAGGGTTGCCCACCTCAGTTTTCATCAATTTTCGTGACAGTTGTAGATACTAATGCTAAGACTGAGGGGAGTCTAGGAGAGGATAAACCTCTACGTAACAACTTCTGTTGGGGTGTTACTTAGTCATCCACCTGTATCCGAGACTTTCTCTCCCTCCTTCTTTCTAGCAGATCACTAGGATAGTTGCTCCTCAACGTGTATAAATCAACCCATGATCAATGAATCAGTGTGCTGCACCTTCCTAAAGGATCCACCTGTTAGCCGCATACCTTTCCCATAATGGTCAGCGAATAAATCCGTGCAACGTTCTAAAGCTAGTGTTAGCATGGCATTTCACACCGGAGGGAGTATCATCTAAAGATGAATTCTTCAATGGCGCAGATTAAATCCTGATGTGCTACACACACTACAGGAAAACGACCTATTTTCGTGGGCCAGGAACCCACGATAATACATGTAAAGCTCACGAAAACATTTATTTTCATAGGTTTTTTATTATTTTCGTGTGTCTCTAGCTCACGAAATTAAAGTGTCAAAAATAAACTTTTTTTCGTGGGCTGCCCACGAAAATATGGTTATTTTCGTGGGCCAGGTCCAGCCCATGAAAATAATTTTAATTTCGTGGGCTTTGCGAGGCTCACGATAATATTATTTTCGTGTGTCCAGAAAGGCCCATGAAAACAATATTTTCATGGGCCTAGACGGGCCCACGAAAATAATATTTTCATGGGCCAGGATGGGCCCACGAAAATTTTATTTTTATGGGCCTGGTTGGACCCACGAAATTAATTTGGTTATATTTTCCTGGGCCTGTATTGGCCCACGAAAATAATTTGGCCATATTGTCATGGGCTCTTTTGAGACCCACGAAAATACTGTGCCCATATTGCCTAAACCATACATTTATCGACACATTTGACAAACATATATACACACATTTAATAAAAAAACATTCATCACATATGTCATATAGAAAACATTCAACACACATTATATAAAATATCAAACATCCCCATTTTTACAAACGCTTTATTACAATCGTTTGGTACATTCATTTTTCACCATCAACACACACATTAAAAACAAAGTAAATTGATCGCCCGTCAACCTATCGCCTTCAACAACATGTAGTATTATCTTTAGCGAGACTGCAAGTGTAAAAATATAAGATATTAGATAATAATGCTATCCCATTTACTCTCACAGAATAGTAATCACTTAGGCAAGATGTTTATCTCATTCAAACAACTAACCTAGTTGCTACCGCCAGGAGCAAATTATTGATGGATAGAGTTGTCTTCTCCGCAATGTCCCGCTGGAGACGGAGTTTGCAAATTTCTAACTGGTATTGAAGATGATCCCTTAAAATTAAAAATGAGACATGTTACAATATTACTACCATTTTATAATAAAAAAGAGAATCTAACGAGTATATATACATGTGTTCCTATGGTAAAAGGGGGTGTAGACATCGGTTGCGAAAGATACGCCGGAAACTGTGGAGGCGGCGACAACGGTGGCATGGCGATAGACAATCCAAGTTGAGAAAAAAATCACTAAATTATTTTAAACTGTTTAGCACAACCTCTTTATATTGATTATATAAATACTTCAACTCTTAATAACGTGTCTGCATCTGTTGTTGCCATGTTGCAAGACTTGAGAAGTATTCATTTTGAGATTTTATAAACTCTTCTTGTTGTCGCATGCGTTCCTCCACTATTCTTAACCTAGTCATTTTCTGAATGCAATCGCTGTGTAGAACTCTGTCCACTCTGTAATGACCGTGACTCCGAGAGAACCACATCAGAGTTCATAATACCATTAAACATCGAATACCTACAATCATAATTATAAAATTCACAATTGAAAAGCAATTTATGTATGAGAATAAAGAAATAAGAGATGTACAAGTCACCTCTCGTGACGCTTTCCTCCACTGGATTGTTACAAAGCAATGACGTCGACATCTTGCTTTCTCCAATCATAGTCATCTCCGTGACGTCGCACCACCTCTTTAGCATATTTCTCCTGCGGGAAAAAATAATTGTAAACCAACTACACTATAATTATTTTGTCGAATCATTAGCATAAGTAATATGACGCACTAAATTTTGAGTGGCTATCGGAGTGCAAAGTTGATTTTTGTCGGTGCCTCTATGCCCTTTTATATAAGTATCAATGAAATATGACTCCTCGCCACTTTCTGCAGCCTACACGGACATATTAAAAACCATGAATGTTTTAAAGCATATAACCTATCAACAAAATGTAAATATACTAAACTCATCATTCGTTTTGAAAGACGAATATGACCATCTCCACCGTAACGGTGAAGAACTTGACCACCGGCTTCACGGTTCGTTTTTTTTTTTGAGATAGGTTTATCTTTATACTCCTTCGATGCCCAATAAGAACAGAAAGCATAATAAGCGTCAGAACACTTAACCATCTAAGGAATCATTACCTGACGGTATTGATCCTCTTCTAGGTAAATTTTTGAAGCTACTAGACGCTTGTTCACCATTTGTCCAAGCTTTTCCTTGTAATACATGCACACAGTTGTGATTCGTGCATTAGACATTATGTCATTTACCACTTTGCGCGCTGTTTTATGAAAAACTTTATGTGTTTGTGACTCGAGGGCAGCATCATGATCATCGGGCAAGCGATATCGTTCCTTTAATTACAATATTTAATGTATTAGAAAAATATTATCGAGTAAACATAATGAATTATTAGAAAATCGTACCCAAAAGTCGTGCCAGACGGCTCCTGCCACATTTTCATGCACGGGATGTGGAGCAATCTTGTAGTGCTCCCAATTTGTTGCGGGTTTTTCTTCGCCTTTGATAGTAACAAGACTAGGATAATAGTGACGACAAATGGCACCCAACACCGTATTAGGCTGGCTACGGTGTCGTTTTCCATCCCAATCCAAGTCATCCCATTGCCTGCAAGTCATGTTAACAAAATATTCTATTTGTCAAATAATTCATGTCACTAATTATTACTAAATAATATATTACTAATCAGTCGCCGATGGGAGTGATCCTTATTCTCTGTTGTTGAGGTAAGCCAGCGGGAGAGAGTTTGTAGACCGATATCTAAAAGATGGTGCCAAATCTCCCATATCTCTATCATCCTCCTCGTCATCCCCCTCATCATCATTCTCAACTTTCTCATGAATATCGTCTCTTATTGCTGTTTGTTGTTCTTCCGGTGCAGAAACTTCTTCCCCTACATTTTCTTGACTTTTCACGTGACCATCCGGATCCTGAATATCCTGTTGCATCTGTCGTTAGAGAAATTAAGTTTCACATATTAAAATTAGATTAATACAATAGAAATAGAGAGACACAAACCTGTTCATTAGTTTCTTCCATACATCTTCTAAATGCTTCTCGTCTGCTATTATTTACACTACCCTGAAAAAGAGAGTCCTGGCTACGAGAAGAGGTTACGGACCAGCCCACAGACTTGCTTGAGGAGCCAAAAGCCCCTTAGCGATACTCTTCACACTATGCGGCATCCTGTTGAATAGAAAAATTGGTAAGAAAAAATACAACAAACATAAAGTAACAAAAGCAATAATAATTGTAGCATAAAAAATATTACAGGATTAAAATTCATCATGATCCGAAGTTTCTTCGATAGCGTTTTGCCGACCAAATTTCTTCTTCTGTCGAACCTTTACTTTTTTAGCTCTTGGTCGCTTTCTTTTAGCCATTAAAACCTCCGTCGCTTCATTGTATTCAACATCACCTACTAATGTATCGAGTCCTATACCATCATCAATGTTAAAAGATAGTGGGACATCATCTTCTTGATACACTTCATCCTGTTCATCTCGTTAACCAGCGTCACTTGGTGCATATAAACGTTCTCGTGGATTAACTTTATAAACGACCCACCAAGCATTTAACTTTGGACAAGGATACGGTAGATAGTAAACCAACTCAACTTGATGAGCAAGAACGTAATTATCACATCCACGAAGTCTTTCTTCATGTTTCACCTCGACTATACCAAATTCATCTTGTCGTGTTCCTCTGTTATTATCAAACCATTCACAGTGGAAGAAAGTAACTCTAAGATCTTTAGAACCGCCAAATTTGAACTCCACAATATTTTGAATTATCCCATAGTAGTTCATTTCTTGTCCCTCTACATCACATGCTCTAGTCACAACCCCACTATTTGTCATGGTCGCAAGAGGGTGTTTTGCTTCAAATTTGACTGAACGAAACTGGAACCCATTTACGTCGTAACGACCGAAACTCTTTGCTGTTATTGTACCTTGAGAAAGTTGTCGTAGGTTCTCATGAACGTTTGCATCGACCATGCACTTGAAATTTAACAAAATATTAGTTGCATTAATCATATTAAACTAGCAAAAGTACAAGTAACATATAAAAAGAGATTGTTACATGCTTGCGAAACCAATTGACGAAGTTAGACCCTCCATGAAGACCATCACGTCGCATTTTATCTAATTGTTTGCTTGTTGGTTGACGCGTAGACTTCCAATATTGTTTACCAAACTTGCTGTATAAAGAAAAGTATGCCTACATTAGAATATCACCTACTAGAGTTTAAGGTTTGTAGTCTTGCTATACTTGAAAAAACTTACACAAAATATTGATCCATATCTTCAATATTTGTGTACATGTATAACATACATGAATTCTATTTTTCTTCCGAAACCACATGCCTACTGCTGCCACCAACTGTTTTTCCCTTCCATCCAAAAATATTTAGATTACTGGAAGGAGTTTGTTCATCTATGTTGTATCGCATTGTGGGAGCGTACACAATGTGTTCGTCTAAAAAAAGGTACTTGAGAGGTATGCTACCTCTTTTAGAGCAAATGCTTCTGCAATACAGCATTCTACTCTTACTTTATTCAAAACCATTGCTCTAAGTTTTTTTAGTGTGCTTTCAATGTGGTACATCCATCGATATTGCACGGGCCCACAAACTTTAGCTTCATACGGCAAATGTACAAGTAGATGTTGCATTACATTCATAAATCCTGGCGGGAATATCTTCTCCATTTTGCATATGAGTGCAGGTATTTCTTTTTCCAATTTCTCCATCATTTCAAATTTAATTTCTTTAGCACATAATTGTCTATAAAAAAGCTAAGTTCTGCAAGTACTCTCCACACATCGTGATGCACATATCCACGAAACATTACAGGAAGAAGTCTTTCCATTATTATATGATAATCATAGCTTTCAAGATTATTTAATATCCAATTTTCAAGATTTATTGTGCGTCTCAACCTAGCACAATAACGGTCTGGAAACTTCAGTTGTTGCAACCAGTTCAACACCTCTCTTTTCTTTAACTTTAAGGCAAAACGGAGCACGTGACATTTTTTGCTTACCAGTACCATCTTGACTGATTTCTAAGGTTGGACGATTATAAATTTCCGCTAAATCTTTTCGAGCCTTCATATTATTTTTTGTCTTTTTCAAATGAAAACATGTGCTGATGATGCTTTCGGCTACGTTGCGTTCCTGATGCATGACATCGATGTTGTGCAGAAGTAACAATGACTTAGCACAAGGAAGATCCCATAAGCCGCATATATGAGTCCAGTTGTGCTCCTGACCAAAACCAACAAACTCATCATTTGTAGGGACAAGTTTATTGAACCATTCAACAATCTCACCACTAGACAATCGTTTCGACGGACCCTTTGTTACAATAGTATCTTTCCGAAATGTATTGGCTTGCCTCCTAAATGGGTGATTTGCTGGAAGAAAACGTCGGTGGCAATAAAAAAACACACTTTGCCCCTATGAGTAAGTCTAAAGCAATCAGAATCTGAACCACAGATTGGACAACAGAGTTTACCGTGTGTGCTCCATCGTGAGAAAACACCATATGCAGGAAAATCATGAACCGACCACAAGTATGTAGCTCGTAAGTTGAAGTTCTATTTTTTATAGCTATCATATGCTTCTACTCCGGTCCATAATTCTTTTAATTCCTCGATCAACGGTTGAAGAAACACCCCTAAATGTTTTCCTGGATGCTTACGACCGGGAATTATAAGAGGCAAGAATATGTAATCATATTTCATACACATAGCAGACGGAAGGTTGTATGGAATAGCAAACACTGGCCAGCATGAGTATGAGGCTGTAGAAGTGTTGAACGGTGTGAAACCATCGGTAGCCAAACCAATACGAACATTTCTAAGATTTTTTGCAAAATCTGCATCAAAAGAGTTCAGTGCCTTCCAAGTCTGATCATCAGATGGGTGTGTCATTACTCCATCTGTTTCACGCAAACCATTCTTATATCACCGCATGTGTTTAGTAGTTGATTTAGATAGAAACAATCATTTCAGGCTTGGTGCAAGAGGCATGTAACGAAGTTGTTTCGCTACCACTTTTGTCTTTACTAATTCACCGTCCTCATTTGTGATCTCAATGCATCGTGATTTTTTACAAACTGAGCAATAGGTCACATTTGCATTCTCCTTCCTAAAAAGCATACAATTGTTACCACAATCAATCTTTTCATATTTCATACCAAGCCCTACCAACAATTTCTTGAACTGGTACATGTCTCTCGGCAACTTATAATTTGTCAGAAGAATGTTCGATATCAAGTCGCTTAGATCATCATAGCACTTGTTCGATAAATTATATTTTGATTTAATAGACATTAGTCGAGTCACGGTCGCAAGTACAGACACTTTAGTGTGATCATGCAACTCTTCATACGATGCTGAGAGAATTTTATAAAACTCTTCAACTTCAGGTATAGGAATTTCCACAAATTCATCAGCACCACATTCATGATCTAGTGCTTCGACCATGTCACCTATTTCACCGTGCTCATACCATGTTTCATAACCTGGCATAAAACTAAATCTACAAAGATCTCGTTCCATCTCCAACGTTTCCTTGCATAAAGAGTTACGACACTTGTTGCACGGACATTTCACAAAACGGTTGGTCGATAATGAGAAAGCACGACTGATAAAAGCCTTAGTATTAATGACCCATTCATTAGAAGACGCAACATTCTTCCGCCAACCCTCATACATTCATCCTCTATGATTACTCATGGTCTATATAATAAAATGCAAGAACAAAAGTCTAATATATTGAAATGATAATACCATATCAAAAGGTTAAATAAGTTTATGGGAACTAGGTTTTAATGAAACAAAACTTGTTAACTGCAATGTGCTGAGGCGGCAAGTCGACAATTGATGTACTTTTCTTTCACTGCGTACAATTCTGAAAAATAGACAAAACTTATTAATATACTTAATAATCAGAAAGAGAGTTTCGATATAGTATTATTCCACATCAGATAGATGTTTACAAAAGAAGCATATATATAGATGTGTAGCATATATATAGATGTGTGCTTGACCTTCAAGTTAGACCTTCTAGTTACACCTTCACGTTTTCATCTTCTTATCATGACCAATTTAGCTATTATTTTGTAACTCGTATAAAAAACAGAATACACACTTTATTTTTTATTAGCACCGGGAAAATAGTATGATGACATAAATTAAATACTTTATTCTTACAAATAACAACCACAGGTCGTACATGTAGTTCTATCAACTATATACGCCTATACATCACTAGCAGCTATACATATTGTTTTATATATCAATGTATATAATGGCAAGTAATGCGGGCTACAAATAATCATTCAAATGCTATAACTAGTGTGTAATCACATACGCTCTCTTTCGAGACCCTTTGCTCCATGAATTCATATGTGACAAAATTCCATATCAAGTCTAAGCAACGGCTCAATATCCACTTATGCTGTCACAAATTCTCACAAAATCCCACATGAGTTCATCACTACTGACCTAGCCGGCTTTGGAGGTGACTCGGACGGCGTCCGGAGTGAGAGGTCGGAGATTGGCGGCGTCCGGCACCGACGGCGTGCGTGGCGGCCGGGGGCAGCCCGGAGAAGATGAACTTCGATGGCGGGAGGAGCTGGGCCGGCGGCTCCGGGAGGGGCAGGCGCCGGTGCGTCAGGATACCTACACTGTATCGTTGATATGGTAGGTCATCGGTCACAACTAAACATTGTAAAGAAACAATGTTGTAAAAAACTGTAATCGTTCTAAACATTGCTACTTGAGTTATAACCCACACTGCATCGTTCTAAAAAACAATGTTGTAAAGAAACAAGTATGGTAGCTTATGGGTCACAACTAAACATTGCATCGTTGATATGTCTAAATACAGTTACCTTTGCCGTGGCGCACGAGGCGACGGCGAAGACGGTCCGCCGCAATGTGGTCGGTGCTGAGCAGACGGTCGTGGGGCGAGGACCGAGCTGAGCAGGGGGTCGGGGCGAGGACCGGCGACCCGACGGGCAACCGAGCAGGCGCGCGGCCGGGCAGGAGCGAGCCGGGGCTAGCAACGAGATTGTGGCGCGGCCCCTGCTACCGGCGACGCTGGCCCAAGGACAGGCGGCATGGGTTGTGGTTGCGGCGCGACCCTGCTGCCGACTACACTGACAGGCGGTCGGGGCTGGTTGCAGCGCGGTCCTGCTGCTGGCGACGATGGCCCAAGGACAAGCGGCCGGGGCTGTGGTTGCGGCGCGGCCCTGCTACCGGCGACGCTGACAGGCGGCCGGGGCTGCTGCCGGCGACGCTGGCCCAAGGACAGGCGGCCGGGGCTGGTTGCGGCATCGTCGGTGAGGCGCGACGCGGCAAGGAAATTTTCTGTCGGCGGCCGGAAGCGAGTAGCAACTGAGATCGAGCCGATGCTTGGGTAGATATCGAAAAAATTTTCGTGAGCCAGGAGAACGACCCACGACAATATATGTAATTTCGTGAGCTTCATGCGATACCCACGACAATAAGATTATTTTCGTGGGCTAAACGAGCGGCCGACGACAATATAGTACCATAATTTTGTGAGCCCGACACTTGGCACACGAAATTATCTCCTAGATCTCAACGCCTCGTGAAACCCTACTTCAATTTCGTAGGCCGTGTTGAAAACCCACGAAGATAGGCCTATATTTCGTGAGCTGCATAGAAACCCACGAAAACGGATCTGTAACCGATGTGCCGCACTGACACGGTGGCTTATTTTCGTGGGCCTGCACAGAAACCCACAAATATTTACATTAAAGTCGTGAGCCTCCCTAAAACCCACGAACACGGCCTCGATTTCATGCGAAAGATCTCTAAAATTTCGTGAGCTTAAGTGCGTGCCGACGAAGATATCAATTATGTTCGTGAGCCATCTTTTTGGCCGATGAAAATAACATATATTTTCGTGAGCACACGTGCTGGCCGACGAAAACAACAAATATTTTCGTGGGCTACTTACTAGCTCACGAAAATAAATTTATTTTCATGGGGGTCGACGAAAATATTTATGACCCACGAAATTATATCGTTTTCTTGTAGTGACAGAAGGCGAGAGAACCGCAGGCCATCGCCTGGTTGACATTTCACCTCCTTGCATTCGCCACGGTGTCTCTCTCAGGTGAATGTATGTGCTACCAAAAAAGGATTATCCCAAACTTTCATTTCCTGGAGTTCTTTACTCTTCTTTGACCTCTTTTGCTTTATCCTCTTCGACACTCTGAAACATTTTTTTATAAAAAAGAGAACAACATGATTCAGTGACGGCTTCAGTTTGTAGATGACAAAGAAGTGACTATACAAACCTTCATCTCTTCACTGTGGCTTGCACTTTCAACCTTACGCTTCTGTGTGAGACAGACCAGTCCAATCAGTTGAAACTTTTGCTCGAGGAAGTAGCACAGAAATGAGACATCAAACTGGGAAGTCCAAGGTAGTGAAAGGGTTCTCTTAATACGTTTCAGTAAAAGCCCTAACCCTACCGTACCGTGATAGTAGAATAAATGGAGCTTACGTGAAATGTTAATAGATAAATCAAGGAGGACATTATGTTTCAGCTTCCACTCCCTTGCATCCCACCACCCAATGCACCAACACAACCAAAACAAACAAGGTTCTATCTTGGATAAAAGGTCATTAACAAGACCCAGAATTGGCAACTAAAAGCATCAGTTTATTACGCGTCAAAACAAAATGTTTTGATAGAAACTGAAGCTGCAATCCTGCATGACCAGGCTTGAACATGCAAGTCAAAAGACACAGTTCCCTGTCCTTGACTATTAAGAGCATCCAAATTGTGCTTTCAGATGCTCCTCATTAAGGAAGTGAAAAGAAAAAAAAAGACAAGCATAGCAACTGAGTTGTAGCACTAATGCCTTCAGAACACATTCAGTACGTAGCACGAAAAGGAATGAGAGACGTCACCTTTGACACCACATTGGATTCTTTTTCTGTTCGATCGAACATGTTTGCATAGAGCTTCGCATCTCGCTTGTTACTCTCCACCTGAAGCTTTTTCAGATTTACTTGCAATAACTTCACTTCCCTTGAAACAAAGAATCAAAAGTTGATGTGAACATAGTAGTAGTACAACAACATATAACAGGAAAGAAAGTTGTGTCCTCACTTGTTGCTAGGATCCAATTCAAGTGCTTTGGTTACATCTCTCTTAGCTAATTCTAGGTCATATGATTCAACGTAAGCTTGTGCTCTCCGGTACAAGGCCTTCACATTGCAGGACTCAATTTCTAACACCTGAAATCAGGAAAATATTTTAACTTGTAACAAACTCAAAGTTGCACATCAGCACATGCCATCAAAGTCCTATTGCACATACCTTCGAACACAAGCTAATTGCTTGGGTAAAATCCTTCAGTTTTAGGCAGCATGCTGCATGGTTTAACCAGCACGATACTCTCAAATTTGTTACCGATTTCTCAATGCCACCAGAAAAATGTCCATCCTCACTAACATAATTAAGGGCCTGAGAGCAATAAAATCAGTCTGCCACTCTGATTACTAAGGGTCCATCAAGTCCAAAAGTATGGTACGAAAAACTTAAACTACCTTGCTGTACTTTTTTGCAGCCCTTTGAAACTTCTCCATCTTGAACAAGTCATTACCTGCAACTTTTAATTCCTCTGCAGTCTTCAGTTTTTCATGTGGACTCATTTCACATGATTCTTTTTCCTAACATGTTGAACCAAGAGCACACAATAGTAAAAGGGAACATAAAACACAGGATAAGATGATGAACTCTCAAGCTGATCAATACCTTTGTGAAGTCCATCAATTCCACTTCGTATATCAGCGTAGAGCAAGGCGGTACAGCTATCAACTGTCTTTGTACTTCTGAGATCCCAAATCCATACTCAAATTTTACTGTCACGTTTGCAAATTCACCCTTGACCATTGTTGCCACCGCTCTGTCTAATCCAACCGTTACCTGTTCTGCAAGTCACACATATATGAAATTAGAGAGTAAAAGAAGCCAGCATGGCACGTTTGCACACTAAATAGAAAAAGCATGCAGACATAGTAGATGCACAAATATTAGCCTCCAACTAAGACCAGCTGATCTATAAATACCATTGCATAGACAACAACAACAACAACAAAGCCTTTGCATATACAGCAGTGTCAGTACGTGCATAGACAACACCATTGCATAGACATGGCAGAACCCTTTTTATATAAAATCACACTGTTATGTTTCTAGAATCACAGTATGTGCCCAATGTCAATACCAGGATGTTAGAAGGTCCCGATACTTCTAAAAGGCCAATGAAATAATTAGAGATGTTGTTGGAAGAAGTACCACGATCATACTTTTAGTAATTGACTAGTCGTAACGATTGGAAGGTATATAACTAAAATAGTTGACATTACTACCTTCGTCTATGGTAAATTCAAAGGGGTCCCCATCAAAGCCAAGCTTTTCAAAGACAGTACCATCCTCGAGGTAGCCGGTGTATCTAACTAAATGAGAAGTTAGAAATGGGTGTCAACAGGAGACCAGATTACAAAAAAAAAAGAATTCAAATGTATCAGAAAGAATGAATCCTTACTATGGACAATTTCTCCATCATGCGGGGTACGAATATCATCACCACACTTTATTGTCTTTTTCAATACCTTCAAATCTCCAGTAACATCAACTACCGGCTTTAATGAAACTAACTCCACATCCATATTGACTGCAGAATTTGGGGGAACGGCAGAAAATTGGTTTTCAGCAGCTCTTCCTTGCTCCCCGAATGCATCTGTAGATGGCTAATAGTTACGTGAGTTAAACTGCAATGCTAGTATTTGTATAGATAAGAAATAAAGATGAAGTAAACAAGAAAAATGCACGAATCTCATGGGACAGTCTCAAAAGGCTTAGGTGGTTCATGTGCACATTCCTGACATGTACAGAGAAGTTACTTTCCATCTCAGATAATCAGAAAGATATCAAATTATTTGCACTGAACTAATTGTTCAATCCTAAACTTTTCAATTGAATTTTACAAATGGACTTGATGAAATGGAACTATAACAGTATGACACATGAATCATAGCTGCCTGGAAGGATCAGCTACATCAGGAGGGAAGTCAATACCCAATTACCCCATAGTACGATGATAAATTGTGATAAAACTAAGACGGTGTGGTTCCACCATAATAGGTGGGAAACTAACAAAACGATAAGGTAGCTCTTTAGATATATATATTGTTTGAAATGTAACAGATGAGACATACATTGTGACTGAACCATCACAACAGCCTTTTCTCCTTCCTTCATAGTTTGTAGGACCTTAGGCAATGCTGGACAGACATGTCCTGAAAAGACAGTAAAATGATTCAATCTCTATCAGAACCATATTGACAAAAACACCTTCCACATACGGCATAGATTGTTTACAGACATGACAAGCGCATTAGTGAAATGTTACAGAGAAGGACCTTTCTTGGTTTTTGATCAACAATTATGACACAACTACCTTCATTAACAAAGAAAGTTGATCCTTCTTCTGGAGATTCTTCAACTATTGACTCATTAGGTAGCTTGATTTTGTATTTGACTGTATAAGCATGATATCAGTTGTCACATGAGATTACAAGACACTAATGAACAACGTGCATTGGTATACAGATACAAGAAACATTAAGAAGTAATATGAGCGGTCATGAACTGTTCACCTGTAACTTCATCGAGATCTCCAGTTTGTCTGGCACCTCCAGCAGACAGGATTGTTTTTACGATTCCACCATTTCTATAGATATCGACCACTGTCAACCATGATAAGAGATCTACCTCAAAATGTAGCTCAGAACCAGTTGGAACACCTGGAGTACCCTTATCTCCATAAACCAGAGGAGGGAGAATAATGAGTGCTTTCTCTCCTTTCTTCATCGTACATATTCCACGCTCGAGACCAGAAACCACATCTCCTAATTGAAGTAATATAAGAGCTACTTAACCGCGAGCAAAGCCTTGTTACATGAACATAAACGGTATTGCAAATGCAGTAAAGTAGGGATGGAGCGGGAGAAAAATGCAACTACAACGAATGTGGACAATCAAGTATGGAACATGTACTAATGAAGGGTCATCGCTCGTCAGGCCTTACTTTTCATCTTGCAAGGTTATAACATATATACCATTAGTAGACTAGTAGTAAACGGTAAGATGCATGTGGCATATGTGCAAGTACAAATGTCCAATCCTACTGTGAACTGTGATAATGTTCAGTCTAGGATATGAACAACAGAGGTTAAAAATTCAAATGACTCTGACGAAAGTTCTACTTCTCTAGTTTTGCGGACGGAATAGTGTAAACAAGAAAAGCGTCAGCTTCGGACTAGATTAAACTGGAGAGATGAACTACGGAAGATCAAAATTGGCATTACGAACTGAAAAGGAAAATCCCCACCACTGCCGAGTTTGAAAGTGAGGGGCTCTCCTCCGCCGTCCCTCGTCGACGCGAACTGCGTGCCGTCGGGGAGCGACCCAACGTAGTGCACTGCGAAAACAAATCGAAGCTGAAATGGAGCGATGTTCTCATAGCTCGAGAGGCGGAAAACATATTGCGGCGGTGCGACGATGGAATTTGAAGTGATGGAGGAACCTGTGACCTCGTCGGGCGGCACGGGCGTGTCCCACCCGTCTCCGGCGCGGAGGAGGCGCTTGCGGACGCCCGAGGACCCGATGGCGCGCTCCTCGCCGACACGGAGCGGGGGCGCCGACTAGATCTCCTCGCCGGCCTCGTCGTCACCGGAGAAGGACGAGCCGGGAGCCGCCGCCATGGCCATGGCCGCCGCTGAGGAGCAGGTGAGGCGTGCGGAGCGCGCCATGGAGATCGGGGACGGTCCCACCACAGCCGTCTCGCCGTGTTCGGGTGGACGGGTGTGCCACGGCCCACGGGCCACCTAACTTCTTCTTGGGCCGATCCAGTTTGGTGAACCGTTAGCTGGATGTATAGACCTGAACACGCGCAAATGAGTAAGTACGGAACCGTCCTTCTCGTCACCTTGTGTGGTGACAGACAGGTTGCTTAAGCGTACCAACATTCCAAAAATAACGCCGATTGCTGCAGCTGTGTCATTGTCCCTGTCGACTGTTGCGAGCATGTGAATTACTCTCTTTGTATTGAAATATATCACGATGTGGACAGCAAATTTAGTTTAAATTAAATTTCTGTTCTAAATGTCATTTATTTAAGAACGGAAGAAGTAATCCCTTTGTTTATTCTTTAATGTTAATTAGCTTAATTTTAAATTAAATAGCGTTAAATAATTCGAAAATAGATAAAGTTCACGCGTACGCGGCGCTTGCATTTTTGAGCGGCTCCCGGCGATCCAAGTTGCACCTATAGATTTCCAAATGGGCCGCCCGGCCTGAACCCGACCCGAACACGGTTAGGCCCGGCCCGACGCGGCCCGACTCAGTTTTCGTGCCGGGTCGGGTCGTGCCGCCGTGCCAAACTGCTGGCCCGGGCACGGCACGAGGACACTTTTTTCGTGCTCGGCCAGCACGAAGGCACGGTTAGGCCCGACCCGGCCCGACACTGTAAATTTGATTTGGGACAAAATTTGAAAAAGAATTGGATTCAGACTAGAGCTGGTGCAATGGTTGCCTCATTAAAAACCTATCTAGGTAAAACTCACACCTCGTGAGAAAAACCCTAGATAGAAAAAAAGAGTGCAACCAAGCTCCACAGTTACAATTACAAAGTTCACAAGTTCATAGTTACAATTTACAATAAGTTTACAACATCACTCATCAGAGGCATCTAAATATAAATTAGCAAAATTTTTCTCTAGTTCTGCATCCTCAACAATGTTTTGAATCCTTGCTTCTGCAGCCTCCCAGTCCTTCACACAGGCCAGCATCTCAACTGTCTCCGGTTTCAATCTACGTCGCCTCTCCTCGATGATCCTACCAGTAGTGCTAAAAATAGATTCTGATGAAACTGTAGAATCTGGTACAGAAAGAACATCTCTAGCTAAGATGGACAGAATTGGATATGTCCTTTTATGCTCATGCCACCAAGATAAGATGTTAAAGTTATCATCAAAATGGGTGACAGTGTCACTCTCCAAGTAGGAAGAGAGTTCATTACCAATACTCATAGAAGGTGCACCAATACTTGCTGCTTGCAACAAAGCACTTGCAGATGACATTCTAGACAAAGAAAGTGGCACAGAGAGATGGGTGGAGAAAGAATTACCAGAGACTTCATCAATTCCAAAGGCAGCAGAATCTGAACCTGTGGAAAAGATATCATCCCAAGCAATTTAACAGCACCAAACTTATCATCATATAGTTTAAATGCAGTTGAAAGTTCACTTCTAACTTCAGTAAAATAACCAGAATAATCAGTACTAGTAAGATTAGATAACAATCTAAGCACATTTTGAAAACCTTTCATTTTAGCTCTAGGGTCCAATATGAATGCAACAGAATATGGCATAGGAATATCTCTCCAGTACTTAAGATAGTAATTTTGCATAGCAATGACAACATTTCTAAGCAATCTATCATTTTCATATGCTTTAAGATGCTTAGCAATCAAAATGAGCTGATGCAACATAAGTGGAGATGTAGGATAGTAAACACCAGAAAGAGCAACAGTACAATCATAAAAGAGCTCAAAGAAGGATAACATAACCTCTGCAATAGTCCAATGCTCATCTGTCAAGAGTAAAGCATCCCTTTCACCCTTGGGATAATTAGTCTCAATAAAAACATTAAATGTTTGTCTATAAGGGATCAAATGCTTGAGCATGAGGTAAGTAGAGTTCCACCTAACCTCCATGTCCAAACCAAACTTTCTAGGACGAACATTAACAGCTAGACAAAACCTTTTAAATGAAGCAATGCGCTGATTAGAAGCATTGATAAAAGAAATGGCAGATCTAAATGCTTCTAGATATGGTTGAATGAGGTTCAAAGCAGACTTAACCATGAGATTAATGATATGACAAGCACAACGCTGATGTAAGAACAATGATCCAACATAAGTAGCTAAAGTAGGAGAAAGTTTATCCATAGCAGAAGAATTAGCAGAGGCATTATCTAAAGTAACAGAGAACACCTTTGAACTTAAATCGTACTCCTCTAACACACTAATAATACGGTCAGCAATGTTTTGCCCACTGTGAGATTCATCAATCAGCCTTAAAATAATTAATCTTTTCTCTAATTGCCAATCACAATTAACATAATGAGCAACTACACTAAGGTAATCTTCCTTAGCATTGCCAGACCAGATATCAGAGGTAATAGACACAGATGAAACAGTGATGAATGATTCAATAAGTTTAGAACGATGATCACTAAAATATTTGCAGATATCTCTACTAGTTGTTTGAGTAGATACAACAGTAAACATAGGATTATGAGCAATTTTTATATACTCTTCAAATGCATTAAAGGCACCAAAACATAGTGGAAGATCAAGTCTAGCAATCAGACGACATAGTTGAGTGCGAGCAACATCAGGAGAGTAATCCCAATGTCGAACAGAGCCATCAGAGTTAAATTGAATTAAAGACTGTGAACTACGAATCTTAGCCCTTCTATTGCCGCATTTCTCAACATGTCTATTTAGATGGCCAGTGCCAATTACAGATCTAGCAGCATAAACAATGCCACAATGAATACACTTTGCAGAAACCCTCACCTTCTTCCCATTGATGTCTTTGTAGATCTTTTCAAAGTCCTTCCAACACTTTGAGGTGGAGGAGCGGCTTCTCTTGGTGCCGCTGGCGCTGCTCACCATGTCGGGATCAACAGCAACTGCTGCTGCTTCCCCAACAGGTGGCGCGTCTTCAACGTCAGCACCAACAGCGCTGCCAGCAAAGAGCTCCTCCCGCTCTGCCTCCATGTCGCCCTCATCATCTCCTCGATGGACCATCATCCGAAGCTCATCATTGATGGTTTGCTCCTGGAATTCGTTGACGTCGTCCATCGTCGAGGCTCTAGTCCCTCAACGGATCCGCTGCAACACGAGAAGGTCACTGTCAAAGATGTAGGGAGGAGGAGGTACAGAGGAGAGGTCTTGAGCAATGACTTACCGCCGAATCCGGAGCACCAGAGCGCACGACAAGGTCACGAACAATGAATCAGGAGCACCAGAGCCACGGTCCAGGGAGGAGCACGATGAGGCAACAGGTACAGAGGAGTCAAGACTCAAGGAAGAAAGAAGGAAACAAGTCTGGAGCAACGAGCCAACGACTTATCGCCAAATCCGGAGCACCAGAGCGACAGACAAGGTCACCAACAACGAATCAGGAGCACCAGAGCCACAGACCAGGGAGTAGCACGGCGAGGCAACAGGTCCGCAGCCAGCAGCCGCAGGTCCGCAACAAGTACAGAGGAGTCGGGAAGAAGAAGAAAACAAGTCTTGAGCAACCACAGCGGCACTTATCGCCTTACCGGCTGTGGCTACCGTCAAATCTGGGGCACCACTCCTCTGTACTTGTTGCGGACCAATGCACCAGAGGTTTAGACTCTAGAGCCAAGGTCTGTCGAGGTCGAGCCGTCCAGGAACAAGGACTGAGGAGCGCGACGACGACGAGGCAACAAGAACAGAGCCGACTCAGCCGAGAGGTTGCGGGAGATGGGGGGGTCAGGAGTCAGGACATGGGCGCCGGCGCGCCGCCACGCCGGAGAGGGAGGACGGAGCCGGAGGAGACGATCAGACGATAGGATCTGGACTGGAGGCGGAGGCGGCGAGCGAGAGGAGATGCGGAGGCTAGGGTTCGGCGGTTCGCGAATGAACGGGGTCGGGGCGGAGATTAGGGTTCGGCGGTTCGGTCGGTTTATATATTCTCGAACCCGAAGATCCAACGGTTGTAAATCCATAGAGCGGGAATCAACGGATAGAATTATCGGGCCAGCGTCGGGCCCAGCCATTTTCCATGCCGGGCTCGGGCTGGCCCGACGTGCCGATGGCGCGGCCCAGGCACGGCATGATGATAGTGCCCGGGCCGGCCCGGCACTATCCAACTTGGGTCGGGCCCGTGCTCCGGCCCAGATTTTTCGTGTCGGGCCTCGGGCCGCCCAATAGACCCGGCCCATTTGGAAATCTATAGTTGCACCACAAATCAGGAACCCTCTAAACTACAGTCACCACACAAAGAGGGGGCGCGAGCACCAGATCCTCCCAAGCACATCGAGCTAGCAAGAGACAAGAAATCGAGAAACGAAAAGAAAAAAAATCCAAGGACAGCACGGGATGGCGAGGCGCCATCCACTGGCCGTCGTGCCAGCCATGGTGACCGTCATGCTGTCGCTGAGCTCGTGCTGCGTGCCGGCGGCCGCGCGGGCAGCCGGTGGCGGCGGAGCCGGGCAGCGGCGGCACCCGGTGATACTGATCCCGGGCGCCGGCGGCAACCAGCTAGAGGCGCGGCTGACGGGGGAGTACACGCCGTCAAGCCTGGCGTGCCGGGTGTGGCCGCTGGTGCGCGGCCGCGGCGGATGGTTCCGCCTCTGGTTCGACCCCTCCGTGCTCCTCGCGCCCTTCACCAGGTGCTTCGCCGAGCGGGTGATGCTCTACTACGACGCTGACGCCGACGACTACCGCAACGCGCCCGGCGTCGAGACCAGGGCCTCCGACTTCGGATCCACCTCCACGCTCCGATACCTCGACCCAAACCTCAAGTAACAACCTTGCTTGCAATATTGTTTTTTTCTGTACCTTCTTATTGTGGGAATCGAGGTGCAGAAGAGTTTCGAAAATATGTAGATGATGACGTGACGAACTGTGACGTGCGTGCAGGCTGCTGACTGGGTACATGAACACTCTGGCGAGCACGCTGGAGAGGGCCGGGTACGAGGAGAGCCGCGACCTGTTCGGCGCGCCGTACGACTTCCGGTACGGGCTGGCCGGGCCGGGGCACCCGTCGGCCGTGGGCACCGCGTACCTGCAACGCCTCAAGCTCCTCGTGGAGACGGCATGCGCGGCGAACGGCGGACGGCCGGCGATCCTCGTGGCGCACAGCCTGGGTGGGCTGTTCGCGCTGCAGCTGCTGGCGCGGAGCCCGCCGCCGTGGCGCGCGGCGCACGTGGCGCGGCTGGTGACGCTGTCGGCGCCGTGGGGCGGGTCCGTGCAGGGGATGCTCACCTTCGCGTCGGGCAACACGCTGGGCGTCCCCTTCGTGGACGCGTCCCTCGTCCGCGACGAGCAGCGCAGCTCCGAGAGCAACCTGTGGCTACTGCCCGCGCCCCAGGCGTTCGGCGACGCCACGCTGGTGGTGTCGTGGCGGCACAACCGGACCTACTCCGCCAAGAACATGACGCAGTTCCTGCGGGACATTGGGTTCGAGGCCGGGGTGGGGCCGTACCGCGCGCGGATACGGCCGCTCGTCGAGGCCCTGCCGGAGGCCGGCGTGCCGGTGACGTGCCTGGTGGGCACCGGCGTGGACACGGTGGAGAGCCTCGTGTTCGGGGACCGCGGCTTCGACGGCGGCCCCGAGACGGTGGTGTACGGCGACGGCGACGGGACGGTGAACCTGGCCAGCCTCGTCAGCCCGATCAAGGCGTGGTCCGGCTCGCCAGTGGAGGTGGTGGAGCTGCCCAAGGTGTCGCACTCCGGCATCCTCAACGACAAGAGCGCGCTCGAGCAGATCATCAGGGTCGTCGATTCCGTCAATCTGAAATCCACCAGCACGAGCCATCAGCCGTTGTAGTAGGAAGACAAGCTAGATCGATGTTTTCCAGTAGTCAATTGACTTAAAAAATGTTTTCCTAACCGTTGATTCGCTTAGCATGTACTCACTCTGTTTTAAATTAAATGATGTTTAGAATAACTAATTTAGTTTAAATTGAACTAGATTTTTTATCCTAGATGTCAATTATTACGGAGTACTCGTTGAGGCCTTCGGTCCGGGAGTGCTTGATTTTGTGCACCTCGACAAATCATCCTGTTGGATGAGTGAAAGTTATCGATTGATTATGCAATTTGGCTATCTGAACGTCGTTGCCGTTTCAACTTCTCAGGCAAGGGTGCAACTTTAATTCGAATTGAAAGCAGTTTAATTCATCTGCAACGTAGAGTTATAAGCTTATGCAGTACAAGGTACGCATGAAGTTATCTTAACATCGAAGAAAAGCACTATGATTTGCATTCGGTAGTTGCTTGTGCGAAATCACGGCACGGCACCAAATCGTAACGTTTACTGCTACGGCAGAATGTGCAAGTTCAGAAACACGTAGGATCTGTCACGTCAGGGCAAAATCTGATCGCCCTTGAGTACACATAAAGCGTAATGACCTTACGTCTTTACCTGTAGGTTTAGGTTTAGTGGTCCATACAGATCCGTTTAAGGGCCTGTCTATTGGCTAGCCTATTTTTTTCCTGTTCAGGTGACGTTCCAGAGCTCTTGGAGAGTAAAAACAAGAACAAACACACACCCTTGAGAATCTTTCGAGTTTTCAGGCCCTGTGATTTAGGGTGTGCTACGTCAGTTACATGGTCTCTACCTCACAGTTTTGGAGTCCATCTTAGGGATGAAGTCTGCTTTTTGGGTCATCATTTTGTTGATTGAAACTCATTCAAATGAACTAAAATGTATCACCTCCTAGTTAAGCTAATGAGCAAGTAAACTAGAGGAGTGACCTAAAAAACGTTAGTTCTGTCGCCGTTTGCATCACAGTCACACCAATTAACATTTTTTAGATTTGACAAACCGTACATCAAAACTATATGTATAGTATCATAATTGTAACATATTACAATTAGACCATAATAGAATTGATAATCAATATTATCTTTTGAAAGACTATGTTAATAAATATTTTTTGGACAAACAAAGAACATGTTAATATGAACTATAGGAAATCATCTCTTAGCTTTCGGAATTATGGGTCTAGTCATATAGATATTCATGGTTTCCTATGGACACATGTTACCTCATGCTAGGCCCATGTTAACATGCTGGTCCATTAAAACCATATCATGAAAGGGGAGACGTTCCTTTCAATCTGAGTTGTAAACAATAACTCAGCCAGTTGCAACGTGACATTAGCAATATATGAATTTTCTCATAGTTATTTTTGGAGGCAATTGTATTGCGTTTAGAAATATGAAAAATAATTGAAGTTTCGTGAGGCAGGATATCCAGCCACGATAAAATTAAAATGATTTATTGATGTGTCTAATGGCGGCCTTGCTTGAACTATACTCTTGTGAATCTTTTTTCTTCTTCATCCAGAATACACATACTTGCCTTTCACGATTTGATGGGCTTTCGAACATATTAAATTATACCTGGATTCATAATTCGTTTAGTTCAGATATAACTGCGGGAATCGGATTTTGCTGGGCAATGCATTGGAGTGGGGATTACTGCCACCGTTGATTTGAAACGAGCGACCCAGATCCAAATAACCGCGAGAGCAGGGGAGGCCAGTGCGCCACGAGGGACGGGCCCACTGGCAACTCAGCAAACCATCCGTCCCTGTCTTCTCCCAATCCCGTCCATTTCAAACACGAACCTGAAAAAAAAAGTCCGATTGAGCCAACCCGACCCCAACCCACCCCGCCGCCGGCGATCGCCGGAGATGTCATGGCTCGCCCGCTCCATAACCACCTCCCTTAACATCCCTGACGATGACCCGGACGCCTCCACGACCCCCTCTACCTCCGGCCGAATCCCGCCCCCGCCGCCCCCGCACCCGCTGCATTCGGCCGCGGCTGAGGGCGTCAAGGAGGACCTCACCGAGCTCTCCAAAACTCTCACCCGCCAGTTTTGGGGCGTCGCCAACTTCCTCGCGCCACCGCCGGGGGAGACCTCGCCCTCGCCCTCCCCTCAATCGGCGGGGGACCAATCTGCCGATGCGGAGACGCCGCCTGAGATCGCCGGGATCCGGAGTGACTTCGCCGAACTCGGCGGGAGGTTCAAGAGCGGGATCTCGCGGATCTCGAGTCACAAAGCCATGTCGGGGTTCTCTAGGCTGGCCTCCAATTTGTTCGCCCCTGAAGACGAAGAGGGGAACGAGTGGGAGGAAGAGCGGAGACAAGGGACTAGGTATGAGATAGGGGAGGAGGTAAGACATGAGGTGGAAGGCGACGAGTTGTGGCATGAGTGGGAGGAGAAGCTAAGATTTGAGGCAGAAGATGGCGAGGCGCGGCATGACTTGATGGATGGCCGCGAGTTGGAGGTAGAGAGGGTAAAGCAGGAAGGGATTGGCGAACTGGAGGAACAGAGGATAATACGTGAGGAGGATGGCGAGTTGGAGGGTACAGGGTGGCATGGGGAGGATATCGAATTAGAGGGAAGAGCAATGCATGAGGAGGGTGCAGAATTGGAGGACAGAACAAGGCATGATGATGAGGAGGAGGCGGAGGACTGGGATGTGATTGGAATCACTGAGGAGGTGCTTGCATTCGCCCAGAACATTGCCAGGCACCCAGAGACATGGCTCGACTTCCCGCTGCTCCCTGATGATGAGGAGTCTGTTGGACCATTCTCATGTAATTTCTTCATCCCGTATTCCAGTTTGTTGATTCTGAATGAGAACCTGTAAAATTTCGAGCTTATCATCAGGGCAATTTGTTACTAGGTTTTATTGTCCAAGACACATGCAATTTGTTTTTATTCATTATCACTCTAATAAATTGTTATACAGTCACTAGTATGAACTATAGCTAGTACATGAAAAATATCAATTGCTGTTTGCATGAAGAAAATAAGATGATAGTGTAGGACTTGGTATCGTTGGCTGACTTGGATCATTAGACCTGTTGACTTTGAAATTTACCTGTTGACTTTGAAATTTATAAGGGTTTCTGAAGCATTTTACACAGTTAAGGTCATGAATTGATATATTGTAATATCCATGAGAAGAATTGTATTTTTGTATGTACAGAACCTTGAAGATATCTCCCTACCTAGCTAGCAAAGCATCCTTCTTTTTCCATGAAAAAATAGCTTGGGCAATGTATGTTTGTCTGAACCCATCATCATATCTTGCATCAAAGTTCGATGAAAATTACTGCTGTTTCCTTAATATAGCTCCTACATCGACCTTACAAAGTTACAATGTTGCACTATCATTTCCTTAATGTAGCTCCTACATCGACCCACACATGTATCTATGATCATGTCTTCGATCTCCATCAAATTTTATGTCGTGGACTCCTTTGTGGGGTGCAAATACCAGAGGCGCACCCACGAAGGGCCCAGCAGTGGGCGTCGGCCAGGGGAGGGTGAGAAAACATAATAAGTTGCTGGGTTGTTAGTTGTTGAATAATATAAGGATGGTTGTTAGGGGGATACAAGTGGTTAGGGAGATAAGACAAGGCGTCTGACTATCTTTAAAGGCAACCATAGTTTGTACTAGGGGATCATCGAAGAAGTTTCTCCCAGGTTTGGGCGTGACTGCCTTCAGTCACCATGGCTGGCTCTCAATCCAGCAACGGTGAAGAGGGCAGCCCAATGCCCAACCATCCCCATTACCCCCTGTGCTCTCTCCCACAGTCTCATCTCCTGCACTCGCCACTACGCACACCCCGGAGGAAGAAACAAAACATTCTAGTGCTCTGCTGGGTGCATGCCTCGAGAGGAGCTCACTTTCTTAATTGATTGGAAATTGGAATTCAAAGTTCCTAACATATCCATAGTACAATTGAAATTCCTAACCTATAGCAATAGCATGAAAAAAATTCTCTAAGAGGTTGAGAGCTTGGGGTTAGGTCAAATTTTATGAACCATGTATATTGTAGCACTGGTATTCACTGTATTTACACTATTTCAATATTGTGCTTGCCTGAAACCTTCTTATGATTTACCTTGAACTAAGATTTGGAAGGGATTTCCACAATGCTGACTCACTTTGTTACAAAATTTCTTGGTGTTTTGTAGTTGTCGGTAAACTATGCATATGTTTACTCCTGTATTCTTAATATCTCAGTTGCTACACATTTTTTTTGAAACATGTAGAAGTTCTTCTTTCAACTTAAATAATCTTCTTACCCCTTCAGACTTTGACATGTCTGATGCTCAACAAGAGCATGCCTTGGCTATTGAGCACCTTTCTCCCAGACTAGAAGCACTGCGAATTGAACTCTGCCCGATCCATGTGAGTGAAGAATGCTTTTGGAAAATTTACTTTGTTCTTCTACATCCAAGACTAAACAAGCATGATGCTGAACTTCTGTCTACACCGCAGGTAAAGTGCTCCACACTCTATATGATATTCTCTATTTGTGGCATTATTTGTTCTAGACATGTGAGGTAGATAACAGTAAAGTTATATGCGGCTGTGTATATATGTGTGAGAAAAAAGGAAAATCACTAATCCCTGACAGGTTGTTGTGCGCAAATCAAACCAGAACGTGATAATGCTTTTAGTTGTTAAAATCACCAATACTGATTCTGTATGACCCCCCCCCCCTGATTTTTATATTTAATGAGTTCTGGTTTAATATAGCTCTTCAGTGTTTGATCTTTGTTGTGTGACATATTGTGTGTTTCCTGATGTAATGATATTCGAGCCAAGATTCTATATGAGGCTATCCTATTGTATTTACGCTTCGCCAGTTTTGTATAAATATGTTGCTTCTTCCTCCTTTTGGTATCCAGAACATTCAACTTAGAATATTTCTAGTTCCATAAGTTCATTAGGTTATCGATACAGTATCCAATATGGCATTTGAACAAACATATATAAATATATATCACTTTGAATGGCAAAAGTTATATATCATGGAAGTACTTCTCGTGATGAACCTTACCACGTTAGCCTTATATCATGAATATAGTTTATCAGCTACTGATGGTAAAAGCTACAAATCTTTGACTTATGACAATCCTAATTTGACTTGTATTATATCAGAACCGTATTTGTGTATATTGCAAGATGCTTTTTGGGAACAAAAAGAAAAAAAAAGGAAACAGCCCATTTTACATCAATCCTAGCAATATGTGCTAATAATCTGAATAAATAAGAGCTGTATACTAGTGTGCACAAGCTGGTCGTTGCTCGTTGGTAGGAACTATGACTGTATATTAGCATACACAAACTGACGACTCTGAACTGTTAGGGAACATAATTTGAGCTTCGTAGGTTGTAAATACAATTAGCACATTGCACATTCTATACATTGAATTTAACATACCCAGTAACATACTGAGTTGTACTTAAGGCTGTGATGGTAGTTTTTTCACAGTTATCTCAGAATTGGGTGACTACCTAAAAAAAAGGAAAGGGCAGCCCGGTGCATGTAGCTCCTGCTTGCGCAGGGTCCGGGGAAGGGTCCGACCCACATAGGTCTTTTGTACGCAGCCTTTCCCTATATTTCTGTAAGAGGCTGTTTCCAGGACTTGAACCCGTGACCTCGTGGTCACAACTACCTGATTATCTCTTTTCTGCTAGTAGGGTCAGTGACAATTTGTTTTAGCAAGCCTACTAAATTTTCTGTGAGCCCATTTGGTCACTTTCATTTTTACAGCAAGCCCAGTGGTTCCATGTGGATCCTTCTGCCTAATAGCATATATCGCTTCTCCATCCATGTGTATTGTATGATAAATCATAATTGTACGAGAAATTTTGTTAAAATGAACAAATTGTCAGTCAGGCACTTGCTGTACTTGATGTTGCCTTTTCAGTTTTCCTTTGCAACCATCTCCTGTTGAGAAGCAATAACATAATTTGGCATATTTTGGCGATTTACTGATGAGATTGTTTACAACATAAATAGTCTAACCAATAGATTTCCTTTTCATGTGGATCATATGGGGGAATAGATCCTATGCACCCAGGACCCTAGCCCTAATGTCAGTGACTTCCGTAAGTGTTGGAATGTGTATATGTGAAGTGTAGGGCTATATATACTGAATACTCTATTGGAAACCCTAATTGACTAAAACCCTTCCAATTTGGTGTCAGCCAGCTCTCTCTTTCCTCTCTCTCTCTCCCGAGATGCACCCGAGCGGGCCGCCGCAGCCGCCGCCCGCCGGTGCGCCGCCCCTGCCCCTGCTTCCTTCCCTCTCTCCGCCTCCGCTGCCGCTGCCCCGCCCTCGGGGCCGTTCGCCGCTGGCTGGGTCACGCCGCCCTGGGCCGCCGCCGCTTCGCCAGTGCCGCGCGTGGCCGCCCCGCCCTCGAGGTCGGCCGCCGCCCTGGGCCATCGGCACCTCACCAGCGCCGCTCCGGGCCGCCGCCGCCTCACCAGCGCCACCCCGGGCCGCCGCCGCCTCACCAGCGCCGCCTTGGGCCGCGGCTGTCTCGTCTGCGCCGCCCTGGGCCGCCCCGCCCTCGGGGTCGGCCGTCGCCGGCTTGGCCTCACCGCCTTGGTTCGCCGCCGCCGCGTCTGCGCTGCTGCCGGGTCATCTCCAGCCGCCGCCCCTGGCTTCTTCCCGCCGTCGCCGCCGGGCGCTTAGCCGCCACCTGGTCAGCCATCGCTGCCGGTCCCTGATGTGTGGCCGCTACCAGCCCCTCATGTGTGGCCACCGCCAACTGCCTCGTCGCCACTTGCCGCCGGTTGCCGTCTTCGCTACCCTCGCCGATCCGGTGGCTCCCGTCAGTGGTACTGGTCAGCCGTCTGCGACTGCCTCCGGCGTCGTCGCTGCTCTGGCAGCTGCTCGCGAGCATGAGCGGACTCTCGCTCGTGCCTTGGAGCAGCAGCGAGCGTCCATGACGACTCTCACTCACCAGCTCGAGGAGGCCACACACCCGCAGTGGAGTGCCACCCGTGAGCCCTCCCCAGGCGACGGAGCTGCCTACAACATCTACGCGGCTTCCCTTGTCGCCGCTCTCCACGCTTAGGCGGCTGGTGTCCAGAACATCCGGGTGCTCGTCCCGGTTGTCTTCAACACCGACTCCACCTCGTACGCTAGTTGGCGTCACCTCTTTCTCCTTACTTTGAGGCGTTTTCACCTTGACGATCACGTCCTCCGGGACGACTCCCCGTTGGATGATTCCTGGATCAGCATGGACAACCTGGTCCTTGCCTAGATCCTCGGTTCCCTCTCTGAGGAGCTGCAGGATATTATCGGGCAGCGTGGTGGCGGCACTGCTCGTCAGACGTGGCTCATCCTCGAGCAGCGCTTCCAAGGGAACCGCGCGACCCGAGCTCTTCACATCCAGGCGCAGTTCAGGGCTGCTGTCTAGGGGGACCTGTCGGTCTTCGCCTACTGCCGACAGATGAAGGGTATTGGTGGATGCCCTTCACGACCTTGGTGACCACGTTCCGGAGACTTCTCTTGTTCTTCAGGTCCTGCAGGGCCTGAACGAGCGTTACTCCCACCTCCGGACTGTGATTCTTCACGAGGAGTCGCTTCCGACCTTCGAGAAGGTCTGGTCTGATCTCGAGCTCGAGGAGATCACTTCTGGAGGTCCTGTCGTCTCCTCGACTGCCACCGCCTTCTACGGCTCTTGGCCGCCCTACCGACCTCCCCCACCCGCTGCTCCTTCAGGGGGACAGCTGTCGCGTGCGCCTACCACTCCAGGGGCCCCTGCCAGCCCTGACAGTGGTAATCGTCGTCGGGGTGGTTGTAAGCGCGGTGGCCGTGGAGGTTTTACAGGAGGAGGTGGTACTACTGTCGGTGGTGGCATCGGTCAGGGTGGTGGTGCAGGTGCTCTGCCACTCTGGCCCACTCCATATAACCCGTGGACCGGCCAGATCTCCATGTGGCCTAGGCCGTCTTCGGGTCTCCTGCCAGCTCGACCTTCGCGACCTCAGGCGGCCTACGTGGCCACTCCTACCCACGGCGGGGCTGGCTACTCACCTGGCGGACAGTGGACTCCAACCTCTGGTGGGTCGTCCACCCACTGGGGCTCGGGTGCTGAATCCTCGGCGCAGCACACCACTCCTGACGGGTGGGACCGTCAGTCGCTGGCTTCCTCCTTCAGCACGATGAGTCTCACTCCACCCGGTCCTGTCTGGGTTGCCGATTCCGGCGCATCGTACCACACTACTCCTGATGCTGGTATACTCTCTTCTACCCACCCTTCTCATCCTTCATCTATCGTTGTTGGGAATGGGTATGTTCTTCCTGTTACTGTGACTTAGGTTCTTCAGGTTCTTTCCAGCTCCGAGATGTTCTCGTTGCTCCTGGCATTATTCAAAATCTTCTTTTTGTTCGTCGTTTTACCACTGACAACCATGTTTCTATTGAGTTTGATCCTTTTGGTTTATCTGCGAAGGATCTTGCTACCCGGCGTCTTCTTCACCGTTGTGAGAGTTCGGGGCCCTTGTACACGTTTCGTCTTCCTGCTTTCGCTTCAGCTTCGCCTTTTGCCCTGGCTACGACAGCTTCTTCCATGACTTGGCATCGTCGGCTCGGCCACCCTAGTGTTGATGTCTTGTCTAAGTTGTCTAGTAGTTCAGTGATTTCGTGTACTAGGGGCACTCATGAGTCTACGTCACGCACGGCCCCGGCATCCCCGACGTCGCCCGCTGCGCCACGCGCGGCCTCGGCGTCCTCGACGTCGCCCGCTGCGCCACGTGCGGCCCCGACGTCGACTGCTGCGCCCCGTGCGGCCTCGGCGTCGCGGTACGCTGACCTCGCTCTTGTCTATCAGCGACGAGCGCGGGTTGGTGCACCGACCTCTTCCTGCCCCGAGTCTCTAGTGTACCACCCCCCACTGCTCCATCGGGACCCAGTCACGTCCATCCGATGGTGAGTCGACGGGCGGCTAGGGTTCTCCGTCCGGTGGAGCGGTTTTCTGGGGTTGTCCTCTCCTCGATGACCTCCCCACCGCCTGCCTCTTCACCCATCTCGCCTATCCCCTCTTCTGTCCGTAGTACCCTCGCCGATCCCAACTGGCGTCGAGCTATGGAAGAAGAGTATGCGGCCTTGCTTGCCAACCAGACCTGGGGCTTGGTTCCCCGTCCTGGTCGTGGCAATGTTGTCACGGGCAAGTGGGTATTCATGCATAAGCGGAAGGCGGATGGGTCCTTGGAGAGGTACAAGGCTCGGTGGGTCCTTCGTGGCTTCAGTCAACGCCCTGGTGTCGACTACGACGAGACCTTCAGCCCGGTGGTGAAGCCGACGACAGTTCGGACCGTTCTGTCGTTGGCTCTCTCGCGTTCTTGGCCTGTCTACCAGTTGGACGTCAAGAACGCCTTTCTCCACGGCACGCTGACGGAGACGGTGTACTGCAGTCAGCCGACAGGGTTCGTTGATTCAGCTCGTCCAGAAATGGTCTGCTGGCTGAACAAGTCGCTGCACGGCCTGAAGCAGGTGCCTCGGGCTTGGTACAGCCGGTTCGCCTCCTTCCTGGCCTCGCTCGGTTTCGTCGAGGCCAAGTCGGACACCTCGCTCTTCGTCTACGGCCGTGAGGGGGACACTGTGTACCTCCTCCTGTACGTCGATGACATCGTCCTCACGGCGTCCAGCCCGACGCTCCTTCAGCGTACGATCTCTGCCCTGCAGCGGGAGTTCGTGATGAAGGACTTGGGCCAGCTCCACCACTTCCTGGGCGTGACGGTCGAGCATCGATCGGGCGGCCTGTTTCTTCACCAACGACAGTACTGCTTGGACATCCTCCAGCGAGCGAGCATGGCTGACTGCAAGCCGTGCTCTACTCCGGTGGACACCCAGGTGAAGGTCTCCTCCGCCGGCGGCGCTCCTGTTGCTGACTCCACTATTTACAGAAGTGTTGCAGGTGCTCTCCAGTACCTCACCTTCACCAGCCCAGATATCTCCTATGCAGTTCAGCAGGTGTGCCTCCACATGCATGATCCACGGGAGCCGCATTTCGCTGTTGTGAAGCGAATACTTCGGTACCTGCGCGGCACCCTCGACTACGGCCTCCTCCTTCGGGGTGACTCGGCTTCTGAGCTGGTCGTCTACACCGACGCTGACTGGGCGGGCTGCTCGGACACCCGCCGGTCCACCTCTGGCTACGCCGTCTTCCTGGGTGGCAACCTCGTCTCCTGGTCCTCAAAGCGGCAGCCCGTGGTGTCACGCTTGAGCACTGAGGCAGAGTATCGCGCCGTAGCCAACGGGGTGGCTGAGACTTTCTGGCTCCAGCAGCTGCTTCAGGAGCTCCACTCCCCCGTCGCCCAGAGCACGTTGGTCTACTGCGACAACGTCAGTGCCGTCTACCTCTCCACCAACCCAGTCCAGCATCAGCGCACGAAGCATGTGGAGATTGATCTTCACTTTGTTCGTGAGTGGGTTGCCCGTGGTGAGGTACGAATCCTCCACATCCCGACGACGTTGCAGTTCGCCGACATCTTCACGAAGGGTCTCCCTTTGTCGTTGTTCTCCGAGTTTCGGTCCAGCCTCAACATCTGTCGTGGCTAGATATTAGGACTGCGGGGGGTGTTGGAATGTGTATATGTGAAGTGTAGTGCTATATGTACTCTGAATACTCTATTGGAAACCCTAATTGACTAAAACCCTTCCAATTGTAAGAATTAATTTCTGTAGTCAAATTCTATTAGGGTGAAATATGCTTTTACTGTGGTAAGATAAATTTTTAACATTTGCATTTTTTATATAGACTGGATTTTCCTGTTTTTGTTTTGACGTTTTAAATTTCTCAATGTGGTGGAACACCTTATGCTCAAGCTGAACTGATTAAAACACATTTGGACTAACTCCATTAAGGTATGGTTGCACCAAATCGTGGAGTCTACATTAGAATATAGATGTTATCGTTGGTCCAGTGTCCAGTCATACACTAGAACTATGCTTTTGTTTGTTGCTTGTGATTGCGTTACGGTTTGTTTAAAGATGCATGATTATAGATCCCCAGCAGGAAACATAAGCCATTTCATGTCGTTGCAGATTGTGGAAGCTAGAGCAATGCTTATGCAACGTCTGCAATGTCAATCAAAGCTAGAAACTGAACAGCTTGGCCATCATAAGGATGACCACGGAGTTCAATCAAGAGAAGTCATCGTAAAAAATAGTACAGAGGCATTCCCACCAGTGCGACAGGAAGCTGCTTCTGTCGTACCCATACCTGAATTTGAGACTGAAAAACACCCTATCGAAGTAACTGAAATTGCAGTAGTGGACAAATCGGTCATCAAGGAGCAGCTTTCAAAGGACCATGCCCAGAAATCAAATGTTTTGCAAGACACATTTGATGATGAAGTAGATGATTGGTTTAATGAGGAAGCGCATCTTGCTGGACACACCACTATCCATATAGGTGATGAGGAAGATGTATCTTTTAGCGACTTGGAGGAAGATGATGTGAAATGAAGAAGTTCCAGGAGAACTTCAACCTGTACTCAAAACTGGACTTCTCTGCTGTACAAGAAAATGGAGAGGTTTCCTTTGAAAAAGAAAAGAAAAGAAAACAGAGATGCCAAATGTGTTTCGTGTAAAGAATAGGCTGTACAATGCAAAGAGAGCGCTTTATTTTGCTTCCAAGCTGCCGGGGTGAACGCACCATGGTCGTATCGCTAAGATATAGGCCCGGTGCTACGCTCCCCTAGCATTACGGTCTGTAATTTTATTTTTATCCTTGTGTACATAAATCATTCGTGATGATACATCACAACAATAAAGTTCCATTCGTTAGTTGGTTATTCAAAGGATTGCTCACAAAGGGAGAGAGCAGAACGATCTTTTAACATCTCGAGAATTATACGTGCAATGGCAACATGCTATACCTCTTATATATACAAATTTGTACTGCTTCCTTACACTGACACTTGGTACTTCTGATACAGGGGATTACTGGAAGAAGCTGGAACTGCTCTAGCTAATACTCACTCTGTTCCAAAATAAATGATGTCTAGGATAAGAAATCTAGTTCAATTTAAACTAAATTACTTGTCCTAAATATCATTTATTTCAGAACGGAGGGAGTAGGTATTCTTTTTAAGAACGGATGTAGCTGAAGTTATTTGAGAGCTTCTCTAGGTGTGACCACAGAAGGCTCCCCAAGGAAGGTCTCGGCCTCGCCTGGGCCTGGCCGGCGACGGGCGGAGGCGGCACGCTGGTCTTCCTCACCGGCGGCCAGCCAGGGGCCTCCTTGATCACGTCGAGCGAGATGTCCATCTCCTGTACCCTGGCTTGCACGGCGCGAACTGCCTCGGCACGCACCTCGCCGCCAGTGTCCGTGACAAGGTAGAAGATCCCAAAGGCCTCGTCCCTGTGCCTCTTGAGCTCGACCCTCAGCAGCGACAGGCCGTGCTCGCGCAGCACCCTGGTGAAGTCCGACAGCAACCCGGACCGGTCGTTGGCGCGCACCTCCACCTTCACGCCCTGCAGGACATGGCCACGCTGTGTCAGCGAACGGCGGCGAGACGAAAGCCAGTGGAAAGGCTAGAGACTGACATGGGTGGCCCTCCGCTCCACCGCGGACCGGAGGCTCCGTGAGACCTTCTGCCGCTCGGCGTGGCTGTCGACCGTGCGCCCGTCCTTGTGCCGGATGTAATACTCCTGCGTATGCCAAGGATGACATGGTTAGCAATTACTCTGCGCCATGTAGTATTATAGTCTCCCTCGCAAACAAAAAAGATATGTGAATTATAGTCTAAATCATGACGTAATATGAGCACGTAATCATAGGCTGACATGGACATAATGGTGGTATACCTGGATGGCGAGGGGGCCCTGGGATCCGACGGTGGCGTGGAAGACGACGTACTGCATGTCGGTGAGCGCGCACACGGTGTCGAAGAGCAGCCTGGGGCGGTCTCTGCTCGTCATCTTGACCACGGCGTAGCCCCGCTCCTCCCAGCTGTCGATGGACACCCGCGTCTCGGCGCGCCGGGCCGTCCGCGCCGTCGCCGCCTTCTCGCCCATGCTGAAGAGCTCCTCGTCGACGGGCGTGGGCGCCGGCCCGCACTCGTAGTCCCGGTCGTCGTGCATGAGCTGGTGCAGCCGGCGCTCCGTGTGCACGCGGCGCTGCACGGGCTCCGACACGCACACCCAGTGCCGCTCCCCGGTCACGTTCTCGCGCGCGTCCACCACGGCGTTCACCAGCCGCTCGATGCGCGCCCACCGGCTCGGGCGCGGCGACTCGCCGCCCGCGGTGGCCGACACGTAGAGCACGCCGGCGGCGCGGCCGTTGTGCGTCCACGCCTGCCCCGACGCCACGTGGCACCCGTTGTCGGCGAGCACCGAGGTGATGGAAGACAGGAGGCCCGGCCGGTCGTGCACCGTGAACTCGAGGGCAGCGCAGTCCGACACGTCGGGGCCGCCCGGGCCGACCACGTTGCCGAGGCACGTGGTGAACCTGGGCGACGGACCGTTGCCGGGGCGGTGGAACGGCACGAGCGCTCGCTGGATGAACCCCGGCAGCGACGGGTCCGTCAGCTTGCGCCCCATCTGGTCCGTCACATGGAACACTGCATTGCGAAGCATGACGCCAGTCAGAATCAATCGGAAAATGATTGATCGCTACATCTTTCAACTGGAGTCGAAATCCGCGAGCCATGGCGCCATAACAAATTGATGATCGGATGCGGGAGGAGCAGTTCTTATTACCATCCATGAGCCAGCCGCCGTCGGAGGAGATGTACGACTTGGAGATGATGAGGTCGAGATCGGTGAGCAGCTGCACCATCTCGAGCAGCACGCCATCCCGGTTCACGCTGTCGACCTAGAACATCACACAAAATCAATTAAAAAAAACGAACCGTCCTGAGCCGATTTCATCCTCGCGCGACCGTGTTCCAAGAACGAACCTTCACGAGCGTGCAGTCCTCGCGGGTCTCATTGTCGATGACAACCCTGCAGCCACCGCGCCCAGATCGTAAAAAAAAACCGAACTCAGAGCAAGACTCCGGTAAGAATTGCCGAGAAACGAAGCGGACGCGTACCCGGGAGTGCCGAAGCGGTCGAGGACCGGATCGAAATCCGGCTCGAAGTACGGCCCTGAGACGTGCTTCATCGCCGAGATACGCCGCCGGCTATCTTGACCGCAATCGCCGCAAGAGCAGAGTTTGTTTTTTCCCTGTGTTTTTGGTCTTATTTATCGCCTTCTGGGCGGAAATCTGCAGGGACCGAGATATATGGTAAGATAAACAGATCGAATCTGAAACGGAGGCGACGAAGCAGTGGAGCAGAGCGAGAACCGCATGGCCGGAACGGAACGGGCCAGAAAATATTGCTCTTTTGTTGCTCCAAAGATCATCGGAGACGAACAGCACGGCCGATCCGATTAGGAGGCGGACGAGGAGATTACCTTGGATACCAGAGGAACCGAGGCCGGCTTAGAGGAGAGAGAGAGAGGGTAGGTCACGTGTGGTGCGGGGACGCCCGGTTCCTGGCTGCGATCTGTTCGTCTGTTTCTAGCTTTCTCTCTCTGCAACTCTGCGAATCGGCGGCGTTTTAGGATTTGAGCGGGCAGCTCGAACGGCCGTCGCGCCACGTCAGACGCCCCCGGCTGACACGTGGCGGGACAACCAGGTTGCTAGCGTAGCCTTTGTCCGGTTCACTTTTCACCTTCCTGCTTTTATTTTATTTTCCTTTTGGTTCGTTCAAACCGGTGCTGATTCCGTCGCAGGTAGCAGGAAGATTCAGATCCCTTTTCGCATGATCGGATTTTCGCCTGCAGTCATGATGATTCTTTTGAATAAAAAAAAGTACTCTCTTTTCCTAATTACAAGGAGCCATGTCATGCACAGATCATAGGCGTCCTATATGATAGAATTAGTATTGGGTATATTATATGATGGATGTGTTAGATATTTAGGCATTTTACGGTACATTTTAATTTCAAAAGTAATCATGATATAATTGAAAATAAGCAATATTATAGCTTCATAAGGATTGGTTGTGTTCACGCTTAATCTGTATAGGAACAGAAAGAACACAACAAATGAATGTGAAACCATCAGGTTGTACCCTGAGGCAGGACCAGTGCCGGAGGCACCGGCGGTGCTGTTCCCAACAGTTGACATGTTGAGCTGCTTGAAGTAGTCGATCGTTAGTTGAGGCAGGAAGACTGGAAGCAGTGAAGTCTCACGAACGTCCTTCACCAGGTAGTAGTCGTTCGTGCAAGCGAGCAGTCGTGCAAAGTTGCGCTTCCCAAAAACTTGATCGTCCGCCTACTCGTGCAAATATCGCAGCTAGACGAGGTTTCGGAGACCTGCTCTCGCAAGTTATGTGCGCGCAGAGACTTGCGATGGGAATGCAGAGTGCGCAGCGATAGTAGTCAAGTATGTATTCCAGGGTGAATGAGGAGCGCCTTATATAGGCTGAGGCATACTGAATCAGCTTTATTGCGCGAGATTAATTCTCTGTTTTAATACGTCAGTTATTAGTAACGTCTGTTTTAATACGTCGGTTACTAATAATGTCTGTATTTAATTCACCGTCATAATTGAGTTAATTCAATTCTCAGAAACGGTAAAAATATTTAACTCAGCGCAATAAAAATGATGCAACAATTTCTCCACACACGTCACAAGTCACAAGTCACGCGATTTTCTCACGCGAAAATGCGCGTGACGCTGTGCGCGTCGCGCACGGCACGACTCGGCGCGCGTGTGGCACTCCCTTATCTTCTTCTCAACTTCTCAAATAGAGAGGAATAGTCCACCTATTTAAGTTGGTCAGAATCCTCTTCAACTACCCATGTGGGACTAAATAATTTAGTCACATAGCATTAATGTGGATCTTAAAATTAATAGGATTAATTTGGGTAATCAATGGGCCCAGCCCAAATTATTCCAACAGGATGGATGATGGTTGATTAAGAAACTATGCATTTTTTCCTTTCTGTACATATGATGTAGGCCCATATGTGGAGCTGAGTGCATATACAGGATATGTGTTTCTCCACTGCACGTGAGATTACATCATCAGGATTTTGCGTAGCGGACTAAAAATAACATAGGTGTGTAAAAAGAAAGAGATCTGCTAATTCTCAAGTGACTGAGATTTCTGTATACCTCTCTGACACTTTTTTAGAACAGGTGAAGTATATATATGTGGAATATTTGGTTATTTGATGACTAACATCTTGTATGTTTCTCGATAACATATTACAGAACAAATTATATGCATACTTGGAACACTGTTCTTTTAAGACTAGAACGTTTTTATTGAAACTGGAACAATTTTGTTATTTAGCAGAACATTTTCTCAAGAATGAATACTTTTTGTTATTCACTTTTGAAGTGAACGCTTTCCTAATTCCCTGAAAAAATGTTTGGTTCATATATACTCATAAGAGAATTAATCTCTAATCATATCGTGGGTTTGAATTCTTCGTAGGACATAGTCTATCCGTTCTGAAATAAATGACGTTTGAGACAAGAAATCTAGTTTAAATTAAAATGAATTTGCTATTCTAAACGTCATTTATTTTAGAACCGAACGAGTTTGATGAATCAGCATTTGACAGACAGAACAAGCAGGAGCGTGATGCTCTCATCCCATCGACAATAGGAAAATCCCAGCGCTACGTGTCTGTGGTGGCTGCTAGCTGGACGTACTCTGTGCTGGAAGCAATGTAGGGAAATAGGCGATGCGCTACTCTAGCAATTCGACCGTATCACCCAGGAAACATGCGAGTAAGGAGATCATGGATCGTTACCACTAGACGCGCAGCGCAGCGGATCGTAGATGCGCGTCGGTGTAGGAGAAGTAGACGATCACGTTCGTCTCCTCCTAAATCCTCGTCACAGGAACGTCGTCACGTCACCGTAGTCGATCAGCGCAGCAGTGACAGCAGCACCTCCACGGAGTCCACACGTACAGGGAGGAACGTCGTGCGTCGGTGTGCTATCACCGCGCGCGCGACACAGGTTTCGGCGTGTGGCCTATAAGGGACAGCAGCTAGGGCTGTTCTGTGGTGGAGTGATTTGCCCCTAACCCTACCCCTCATATTTATAGGCGTGCTAATGAGCTTTTAGGTCACAGGCCCATTAGTACTCTAATTTCTTATGGATCAAATATCCATCAGACCTTTATCCGAATTGTTATGATAGTGGATTCAATCTATGACTAACTTTTAGTCATAATTATCAACTCCTTAATCACTTTGGCATGGCCATGCACTTTCCAATCCAACTATCTCGAGGGGCCCAGAGATATCTCTCATGTTATTTAGGAGGGGCAAATCCCATCTTGATCCGCGCACATCTCATTCCATACTTCATCATGTACCTGAAGACTATTTTTATGACCACCAGTTACGGAGTAGCGCTTAATAGTTTCAAAGTGCACAACTACATATAGTGAGAAACAATGGCGATCTCAGGTCTAAGAATCTAGCAGGTGTATCACTCAAGACCAACTGATGGCATATATGTAAATAATAATCCCAACAGTGTCTCGGAATGGGTCTATCCAACACCATGTTTACTAACATGTGTTCATATTATTAATTTGATATCTCCATATCTATGATCCGTGAAACGTGATCATTAATTAATACATGTGCTAGTCTGCGTACAATCATTATCTCATATAACGATGTAGACTAGGGATCATTTTGTGTAACATTATAATTAACAAAGAGTCTCACAAACAAGTCACATACTTGATGATCAATGTGAATAATAGTTACTCAAATAGTACATAAACATAGCTATGACACAAGTCTCCCACGTACACACTAGGATCACTGATGTAAGTATCTAATACCCATAGATCTCGTGTGCGCCTCATGCTTTGATTGTGGAAGGGGCTTTGTCAACGGATCTGCCACATTCAAATCCGTATGCACCTTGCATATATTCACATCACCTCGGTCGATAATCTCTCGAATGAGGTGATAGCGTCGTAGTATATGTTTAGATCTTTTGTGTGATCTAGGCTCCTTTGCCTATGCAATGGCTCCATTGTTGTCGTAATAGAGATCCACAGGTCCGGACGCACTAGGAACAACACTCAACTTAGAAACAAATTTTCTGATCCAAACAGCTTCCTTTGTAGCTTCAGAAGCTGGAATATACTCCGCCTCCGTCGTTGAATCTGCTACTTTGTCTTCCTTGGAACTTTTCCAGCTCACTGCCCCTCCATTGAGGCAGAACACAAAACCGAATCGTGATCTAGAGTCATCCTTGTCTATTTGGAAGCTAGCATCGGTGTAACCTCTTACAACGAGCTCTTCTTCACCTTCAAACACTAGGAACACATCCTTAGTTCTTCTCAAGTACTTAAGAATATTTTTAATAACTGTTCAATGAGCCTCACCATAATCTGATTGATACCTGCTCATAACACTTAGAGCATAGGATACATCTGAGCGTGTACACAACATGGCATACATGATAGATCTAATAGCCGAAGCATAAGGAATCGCTCTCATCCTATTTTGCTCATCAAGCGTCGAAGGACACTGACTTTTTTTTAGGGTGATGCCATGCGACATTGGCAAGAAACCTTTCTTAGAATCTTGCATATTGAATCGATTCAATATCTTGTCAATATATGTGTCTTTTCGCTTAATTCAATTAGCCTTTTAGATCTATCTCTATAGATCTTTATGCCCAAAATGTACGCTGCCTCTCATAAATCCTTCATTGAGAAACTTTTCCTTAATGAGGATTTAACAGCATCTAGTACTGGAATGTCATTTTCGATCCACAATATGTCATCTACATATAGGAGCAGAAATATAAGTGTGCTCCCACTAACCTTCTTGTAAATACAAGGTTCTTCTACGTTCTTGATGAAACCAAATCCTTTGACCACTTCATCAAAATGTAGATTCTAACTCTGAGATGTTTGCTTCAAACCATAGATGGACTTTTGAAGTTTGCATATTTTTCTAGCATTTTTAGAATCGACAAAACCCTCAGGTTGTGTCATGTACACATACTCAGTCAAACTCCCATTAAAAAAGCCTATTTTGACATCCATCTGCCATATTTCATAATCAAAATATGCATGTATTGCTAGGAGAATCCGAACAGACTTTAGCATAGCGATGGGCGAAAATGTTTCATCATAATCCACACCTTGAATTTGTTTAAAACCTTTCGCCACCAATCGTGCTTTATAGATGTGAACTTTTCCATCCATATCAGTCTTTTTCTTGAAAATTCATTTGCAATCGATCGGTCTCACACCATCGATTGGATCAACCAAGTTCCAAACTTGATTCTCATGCATGGATTCTAATTCGAATTCCATGGCTCCAAGCCATTTCTCAGAGTAGGGTTCCATTATTGCTTCAGTGTAGGTCACAGACTCATTATTGTCCAACAATACCATGTCCTGTTGTTCCGTGGTTAGGAGTGTCAACTTTTCAGTTGCACGACGTACCCTTGTAGACCTTCGTGGGGCTGGTGTTTCATCAAGTGGTTGTACAACATCTTCTACATCCTGTATATGATTAGAGGGTGCTGAAATATTTTCAGCTATTTTTTGAATTTCTTCAAGATGCACCTTGCTCCCACTAACTCCTTTTGAGAGAAACTCTTTCTCCAAGAAGACACCATTGCGAGCAGTAAACACTTTACCCTCCGTTTTATTATAAAAATAATATCCTTTGGTTTTCCTAGAATATCCCACAAAAAATACATTTGTCTGATTTGGGAGTAAGTTTGTCTGACGTCAAACGTTTGACATAAGCATCACATCCGACGTTTCCCGGTCTACATCTCATATGGTGTCTTCTCAACAAACTTAGTTGGGACTCTGTTTAGTGTAAACGTAGCAGTTTCAAGAGCATAACCCCAAAAGGATAGTGGAAGATCAGTCTCGCTCATCATTGACCTAACCATGTCTAACAAGGTTCGGTTCCTCCGCTCGGACACCCCATTCCATTGAGGCGTTCCAGGTTGAGCCAATTGTGGAAATATTCCACATTGTTTTAAATGATCATAAAATTCATGGCTCAAATATTCACCCCCACGATCAGATCATAGAAGTTTAATTGTCTTGCCCAACTGATTTTGTACTTCATTCTGAAATTATTTGAGCTTTTTAAAAGATTCAGACTTGTGCCTCATTAGATAGACATATCTATATCTACTAAAGTTGTCGGTAAAAGTAATGAAATACTGAAAACCACCTCTAGCTACCGAACTCATTGGTCCACATACATCAGCATGTATAAGTCTCATCACTTGCCCTCTCACTTTGACCAGTGAAGAGTGCTTTGGTCATCTTACCAAGCAAACAAGACTCGCATGTGTCAAGTGATTCAAAATCAAATGAACTTAACAAACCATCTTTATGGAGTTTCTCAATTCGTTTTTATTTATATGACCTAAGCGACAATGCCAAATAAAAGCGGGATTTAGATTATTTCGTCGATCCTTTTTATATTAATGTTATAGACTGTTTTATTCTCAAGATCAAGAACATATAATCCATTCACTAATAGACATTGAGCATAAAAATTATTATTATAATAAATTAAACAATATTTTTTCTTTATTATAATCTCATAACTATTAACTTCTTCCAAACATGAAGAAGATATAATGTTCTTGCTCAAAAAAGGAATGCAATAACAATTATTTAATTCCAAAACTAATCCTGAAGGTAATGACAAGTGATAAGTTCCGACAGCTATGACAGCAACCTTTGCTCCATTGCCAACCAGAACATCCAACTCGCCTTTTACAAATCTTCTAGTCTCACTTAGACCCCGTAACGATTTGCAAGTGTGAATCATTGATCCGGTATCAAATACCCATGATTCACTAGAAGATGTAGTAATATTGATTTCTATAACATTTATACCTGAAGTGGAAGTCTCACTCCCTTTCTTTTTCTTATCTTCCAAGTACTTCTTGCAGTTCCTAGACCAATGCCCCTTATCATGACAGCGAAAGCATTTATCATTAGGAGAAGGGTGAAAGCATCTAGGCCCCCGTGAGGTATGGTTTCGGTGATTAATGACAACCGTTCGTTATTACTAATGAGTTTGTGGATGCGAGGTTTCACGTATATCGCATTAAACGTTAATGAACTATCTATTCACACCATCTACTGCTCATTGGATACAAATGGAGACCCCTCAACGATCTATTCTAAGGGGTTATTCGATACTCATGAAAACTAAATGAAGAACTCATACAACGACTCTATTCTATCAAAATTGGCAACACAAGAAGCTTACACTTCATTAAAATATCATTTCAAACAAGTGTCAAAGAGGTCACTCAAGAAGATTCTAAAAGATCAACTCAAAGCAAACAAGTTGCACGCACCGGATCATCCGATGTCTTGCAAAATGACTACATCGGTCAAGTTTGAGTTGGCAGAAGAAGAAGACCTCAGAGTCCAGTACACACCGGATCATCTGATGTGAAGGAAGTGGCACATCGGTTGATTTCACCCGAAGGATGATATCTGAGTTATTCTGAAGAAGTACACACCGGATCATCCGATGATGAAGTAAGTGTACATCGGTCAAATTCAACAGAGACAATATTTCTGACCCAATTCTGAAGATCAACTCACCGGATCATCCGATGATAAATTGAAGTAACATCGGTCGATTAAAAGATCCAACGGTTATATCCAACGGTCACATCTGACACGTGACATTAGCTAATTTGGAATTCGACCGATGCTCATATAAAGGGGTGCATCGGAGGATCCGATGTTCACTGAAAAAGTCTGCCCACTTTTCCAACGGCTATCTCGTGTGGGCTGGCTATAAATACCCCTCCAACCGGCCATTTCGATAAGTCTTCATCACCAGAGCCTCACTACACATTCTCAAGCATTCAATACCAAGAGCTACCACTTCCACACTTCAAAACCTCTTGTACTCCAACTATAGGTTATATCTAGCTAGAGAGAAGCTTGTGTGCGTCCATTCTTAGTGATTGGAATCTCTAGGCCAGTGAGAGAGAGTGTCTCGGTGACTTCTCTCACCTTGTAAACGTTGGAGGAAGAAGAGATCGCTCCGGAGCTTACCAAGGCGTTTGTGGAAGCCCGGAGGATCACCATTGTACAAGGCTTGAGCTCCACCTTGCCGGAGAAGGCGAACGGAGAAAGATAGTGGATTCCCTTGTCTAGGTGACTTGGGAGTGGCTATACCCTTTGGTGGGTGCCACAACGTGGACGTAGGTAGATTTTTGTGATCTTACCGAACCACGGGAAAAATCGCCGTGTCTCCGAGTCTCCGCGGGAGTTTGCATTTCTCTCCTCACCCCCTTACTATTACGCATTTACTATTCCGCACTTAACATTCTTGCTTGCGTAGTTAGTTCGCTTAGGGAATTGGGTTTCAATCATTAAGTTTTAAATTGCTCTAAAATTTGAAAAAGCCCAATTCACCCCCTCTTGGGCGTTTCGATCCTTACAATTGGTATCAGAGCAAGGTTGCTCATTGGATCATTCTAGCTTCACCGCTAGAGAGCAAAAATGGCCAAGAATGGGGGTTCGGTTCCTACCTTCGAGGGCAAAAATTTTACTTATTGGAAAGCACGCATGCGCGCTTACCTTGAGGCAATTGCTCCCGAAGTGTGGGAAGCGACCTATGCAGGGTTTGGAAATCTTGACTATGTTGGTGACCAACTAAAATGGGATGCTAAGGCTAGAAATGCCATATATGAATGCATTAGTCAAGATGTCTTTGCTAGGATTGCTAGTAAGGAAAAAGCGTGTGAAATTTGGGCATGTCTAATTGAAATACATGAGGGCTCATCTCGTGTTAAAGAACTCAAATATCACATGCTTAAATCAAAATATGATGAATTTAAGATGTTTCCTCATGAGAATGTTAACCAAATGTTTGCTCGTTTAAATGTGCTCATTGAGGAAATTAACGCACTTGACATTGCTTCTCTTGGCAAGGGACTTATCAATCGCAAGATCCTCATGCTTCTACCCAAGCCCAAGTACAACATTATCAATTCAATGCTCCAAAAAGAGTCACTAGACAACATGGAAGTTTCGGAGCTCATTGGAGAAATCCATGCTCATGAGATGAGCGTACTTGGAATGATGGAGGAGTCATCATCAAAAACCATTGCTCTCAAGGCTTCAACCAAGAAGACAACTTCCAAGAAGAAGAAAGTGGTTGAGCCTAGCTCAAGTGAAGAAGAGCAAGAAACAAGCGAAGATGATGATGATGAACTTGCTTTGATGATGAGGAAATTCTCACGCCTCAACTCCAAGATTGCAAAGAAGGGATACTCTTTTGATCCTAAAAAGAAAGCCTTCTTGCCAAGAAAAGATGAAAACAAGACGTGCTACAATTGTGGTGATCTAGTCCACATATCATATGATTGTCCAAGACCGGATAAAAGGAAGGAAAATGGGAAGCATCACAAGCTAGAAGAAAGTGATGATGAAGAGGAGGTCAAGCCCAAGCGCTCTTTTGGAAAGAAGAAATTTGACAAAGGCAAGAAAACCAAGCTCTTTCCAAAGAAGAGAAGAGGGCCTCAAAAGGTCTTCATGTGTGAAGCCAATGAGTGGATCACGGATGAAGAGTCAAGCGACAAAGATAGTGAAGATGAAGAAAACTTGGCGGGCCTCGCCATCGTCAACAAGGATGACTCACCTCTTCGTCCACCTCCTATGTGCCTAATGGCGAAAGGTAACTCAAAGGTATGTGAAGACTCTAGCGATGATGATGATGACCTTTCACCCGATGAATTAGCATCTATGATTAATGAGTATCATGCCAATATAAAAAGGGAAAAGGCTAAGGTTAAGGCTCTTGAGCTAGCTCGTGCTAAGCTTGAAAGTGCTAACCTCGATTTGCATGACAAGTATGTAACCATACTTAAAGAGTGTGACACACTCAAATCAAATGTCAAGCAAATCGAGGAGGAGAATGCTCAAATCAAGCTTAAGTATCATGAGCTTGACTTAGCTAACTTAGCACTCGTGGCAAAGCACAACGAGCTGGTTCAAGAACATGAAATGCTTAACCTTGCTTATGAAGCGATCGAACTTAAAGTGAAAAACACAAAGAAAGAAACCCTTGATGGCAAGATATCACCTAATTCACATGCCACTAATATTTTGGATAAGTCTTTGCCCTTGAAAGAAAGCCCTAGGGAGAAGGAGCTAATGGACGAAATTGAAAGTCCTCGCACTAGTGTGGCAAGACTTTCTAAGGGGGAGGACAAGCACAAGGAAATCCTCTACCAACAAGCTAAAGGCTTCCACAAGAGGGGACTTGGATCCTTCCCGGTGCCCAACAAAGGAAAGGTGCCCTCACCGGAGCTTAGGACAAGCTTCATGAAGGAAGTTGGTTCCTATTGCCAACATTGTGAGGTCACCGGACATCACACGAGGGAGTGTCCTCTTCCCAACAGTCCTTCTCCCAAATTGCCTCCTAACTACAAATCTACTTTCAATGATTATCACTATCTATTGAGCAAAGTAGGTGGAAAGGTGAAGGCAAGGTTCATCGGCAAAGACATCAAGGGCATGAAGGGGAAGCTCCCCAAGCAACTTTGGGTCCCAAAATCACTTGTATCACACATACAAGGACCTAAGTTGGCTTGGGTTCCTAAACTCAAAAACTAACTTCATGTGTGTAGGTGAACTACAAAGCCGGAGGAAAGCATTGGGTACTCGATAGTGGGTGCACTCAACATATGACCGGCAATGATGGTATGTTCACCTCCATAGAAAACCCCGACAATCATGAACAAGTCACCTTTGGTGATAACTCAAAGGGGAAGGTAATTGGTTTGGGTAAAATTGCTATTTCTCATGATTTGTCTATCTCTAATGTGCTTTACGTTAAGTCTCTTAGTTTCAACTTACTTTCTATTGCACAATTATGTGATCTTGGACTAACGTGCACATTTGATAAGAATGGTGTTGTGGTGACTAGTGAATCAAGCAAAGAACTAATATTCAAAGGTTTTCGGCATGGACATCTTTACTTGGTGGACTTTTCCAACAAGGATGCTAGCTTGACCACTTGTCTTTTCACCAAGACAAGTTTGGGATGGCTATGGCATCGGCGCATTGCTCACATTGGAATGGGCAAGCTCAAGAAGTCGTTCAAGCTTGGGATGGTGACCGGCGTGAAGGATGTCACATTTGAGAAGAACAAGCTTTGTAGCGCGTGTCAAGCCGGGAAGCAAGTTGCCTCACACCATCCGATGAAGACAATGGTGTCAACCTCCAAGCCACTTGAACTACTTCACATGGACCTCTTCGGACCGTCCACATACCAAAGTCTTGGCGGTAACCTCTATTGTCTTGTTATTGTTGATGACTACTCTCGCTATGCTTGGACATTATTTTTAGGTGACAAGGGTGAAACTCCGGAAATCTTCAAGACCTTCGCTAAACGAGCTCAAAGGGAATTTCAACTTCCCATCATCAAGGTCTGGAGTGACAACGGCACCGAGTTCAAGAACTACAACATTGGGGAGTGGTGTGATCGTGAAGGCGTGAAGCACGAGTTTTTGGCTACATACACCCCTCAACAAAATGGTGTCGTTGAAAGGAAGAACAAGACTCTCATCACCCTTGCAAGAGCAATGCTTGATGACTATGGCACGTCGAAGAAGTTTTGGGCCGAAGCAATCAACACGGCGTGCCATGCAGCAAATAGGGTCTATCTTCATTGACTACTTCAAAAGACCCCATATGAGCTCCTCATTGGGAGAAAGCCCAACATCTCCTACTTCCGAGTCTTCGGGTGCAAGTGCTACATCTACCGCAAGAAAAGACTCGGTAAGTTTGAAAGAAGGTGTGATGTTGGTATCTTCCTTGGTTATTCGTCAAACTCAAAAGCATATCGAGTATTCAACCAAACCTCCGGGTTAGTTGAAGAAAGTTGTGATGTTGAGTTTGATGAGACTAATGGCTCCCAAGAGGAGAGTTTTGGTCATGATGATATAGATGATGAGCCTCTACGAGAAGCTATGAAGAACATGACCATAGGAGACATCAAGCCCGAAGTTGAGGAGAGCCATGATCAAGGGGGAGCCTCAAGTTCCAACATCAACACCTCGATGGCTCCTCAAATTGATGAAGAAGAAGAGAAATATGATCCATTGCCAATGCAAGATTCACATGCCACGCAACACCAAGAAGAAGAAGAAGTCCAAGGTCAAGTCCAACCACAAGACGAGCAAGATGCCTCACCACCACCAAGTGCCTCACAACCTCTTATGAGGCATGGGCGCATCTCCAAGGCACATCCGATGGATCAAATCATCGGAAGTCCGTCACGGGGAGTAAGTACTCGTTCTCGCCATGTTGCTTCATTTTGTGAGCACTACTCTTTTGTTTCGTGTGTAGAACCCACAAATATTGAGGAAGCACTCCAAGATCCCAATTGGGTGATGGCTATGCAAGAAGAACTCAATAACTTCACCCGCAATGAAGTTTGGGTATTGGAGGAGCGACCTAAGGACAAGAACGTCATCGGAACGAAGTGGGTGTACCGCAACAAGCAAGACGAGAATGGCGTGGTAGTCCGCAACAAGGCAAGGCTTGTGGCCAAGGGTTTTTCACAAGTTGAAGGACTAGATTTTGGAGAGACATTCGCCCCGGTCGCACGGTTAGAAGCTATTCGCATACTTCTTGCTTTTGCTTCGCATCACAATATTATGCTTTATCAAATGGATGTTAAAAGTGCCTTCCTCAATGGTTATATTAATGAACTTGTTTTTGTTGAGCAACCTCCCGGGTTTGAAGATCCGAGGAATCCTAACCATGTGTATAGGTTACACAAGGCGCTCTACGGGCTCAAGCAAGCACCTAGGGCATGGTATGAACGTCTAAGGGATTTCCTAGTCATGCAAGGATTCAAGATCGGGAGGGTGGATACCACACTTTTCACCAAGAACATCAACGGGGATTTATTTCTTTGTCAAATTTACGTTGATGACATTATTTTTGGCTCAACTAACAAATCTCTTAGCCTTGAGTTTGGCACCATGATGTCTAGAGAGTTCGAGATGTCAATGATTGGAGAACTCAATTTCTTCCTAGGATTTCAAATCAAGCAACTTCAAGAGGGGACTTTCATCTACCAAGAAAAGTACACCAAGGACCTCTTGAAGAAGTTTGAAATGGAAGACTGTAGCTCAAGAAGTACTCCAATGGCGACAAATTGTCATCTCGACGCGGACATGGACGGTAAACCTATTGATCAATCTCATTACCGTTCCATGATTGGTTCATTATTATATCTTACCGCATCTAGGCCCGATATCATGTTTAGTGTATGCTTGTGTGCTCGCTTTCAAGCGGCACCTAAAGAATCGCATCGTAAGGCGGTCTTTAGGATACTTAGATATCTCAAGCATACCCCAAGTGTAGGTTTGTGGTCTCCAAGAACGCTAGCTTCCATCTCTTGGGTTACTCGGATTCGGACTTTGCCGGATGTCGTGTGGATCGCAAGAGTACCTCCGGTGGGTGCCACTTACTTGGGCGTTCCCTAGTATCGTGGTCGAGCAAAAAGCAAAACTCCGTGGCTTTGTCCACCGCGGAGGCAGAATATATAGCGGCCGGTGCATGTTGTGCCCAAATTCTATATATGAAGCAAACCCTTTTGGACTTTGGAATTAAATTTGGTTGTGTGCCTCTCCTTTGTGACAATGAAAGTGCGGTTAAAATAGCTAGAAACCCCGTCCAACACTCCCGCACTAAGCACATTGATATTCGCCATCACTTCTTGCGGGACCATGAGGCTAAAGGAGACATCTCTTTGCAAGGTGTTAGGTCCGAAGAACAATTGGCGGATATCTTCACTAAACCACTTGATGAGAAAACTTTTTCTAGACTTAGAAGTGAACTAAATGTGCTAGATGCATCTAACGTCATGTAAGTTGCCATGTAAGGTTGCATACCAAATAGGTCTTGTCTAACTCCCAAAGGATAGGGGCAAGCTAGAAATAGTTTTCCCTGAGCAAGCCTTTGGCAGGTTTAAACTTGGCAAGATAGATTTACATTACGCCTTGCATGATTCCTGCCATATAGACTTGCACTCATTTAATATCTTGCATTATTTTGTTTGGCATTGCATACGGTAGATTGTCACAAAGGGGAAACCGCATCATGAGAAGGAGACTTGTTCAAAATGCAATATCTCAACTCATATGATGTGGATAGAGCAAAATTCTAAAGGTACATGCTTTAAAGAGATAGAAGTTTTCTATACTCTAGCTCACAAAGCATGGGCCTTACATTTTCGTGGTTTCCCTCCTAACCTTGTGTATTCTCTTTGCTTAAGGGCTTAGCCAATATGTGGCACTATATTTGAAGCCTTCTATTAGAGGTTAGGAGTTGCCCAAAAAGTCCTAGGACCCATCCTTATCTTTGTGTGTTTAAGTCCAAGGACACATATGGGCAGTCTTAGGTTTTCTGTAGTCATCGGATTATCCGATGCTAGGGCCAGCAGATCATCGGATCAATTGGTGCTTCAGTTCAGTGCTCAGATCAAGTCAGATGTCACAAATCAACCGATGAGTTCATTTCAGAAGGCATCGGAGCATCCGATGTTCAGTTTTCCTGGTGCCCTGCAGAAATCGACCGATGATCGCCACCTCAACGTCGGATCATCCGGTGTTCAAAGAGAGTTTTTGGAACAACTCTCTGTTGAACTCGACCGATGCATCCTCCGATGATCATCGGTTCATCCGGTGTTTTATGCGCGGCTAGGGTTTGCCCGTACAGTTTAAATAGGGGGTCGGCCGCCGTTCGATTTTCCTTCCTTCTTTCCCCGACCTCCGCCGCCGCCCGACGTCCTCGCCACCGTCCTCACGCGCCCCAGCCGCCGCCGCCGCCTCCAGGCGCCGCCGCCGCCACCACCTCTCCCCGCGCGCGCCGCATCCCAGCCGCCGCGCCGCCTCCCAGCCGCCGCGCCGCCTCCCAGCAGCCGCCGCCGCCACCTCTCCCACGCACGCCACCTCCAGTCGCCGCCACCGCCTCCCAGGCACCGCCGCCACCGCCTCTCCCGCAAGCGCCGCCACCGTTCCACCGCGCCGCCACAGTTCCCTCCTCCACCGCGTCTCCCTCGCCGAGCTTCGCCGTTCGTCGCTGAGATGGGTCGCGATCGCAGAGGAAAAGGGAAGGCTATTGAGGAGCCCGCCGCGAAGAAGCACAAGATGTCCAAGGACGCGCGTCGTGCGGAGTTGGTCGCTCGCGCCGCCGAGGAGCGTGAGCGCGGCCATCGCGGTTCCTTACGGATCCGCGAGTCCCGGCAGAGGCAGGAGCAGCCTCCGATCCAGCCGGTGCCTTCCGAGGGCTCCGACGAGGAGGAGACCGAGGTGCCGCCTCTCATCCGCCGGCGCACCCCGAGGACTCGTGGGGGTGGACAGACTCCTACGGCGAGTCGGCGCCCCTCTGCAGCTGACCGCGCCGAGGACAGAGAGGCCGAAAGGGCCATCCACCTGATGGACACAGCAGTCCGAGTTGCCGAAGATGTCAGACTCACCGACTACAGGAAAATGAAGGCAAGGCAACTAAAGAAGCTCAGATGGTCAGCGCTGATTGAGGAGTGGTTCCCGCGGCCTAGGGACGCTCGAGTTGACTCCCGTTTCTGGACCCTGACACAGGCATCCCTGTACGAGACTTACAGGCGTCGGGGTCACAAGCTATTCCAGCATAACAGCATTGACTGGGATCAGCTTGCAGTGGCAGCAGGACACGGGATCAGTCCCCTTTTTGAGAGATACAGAGGACTGGTGGACTTGCTCTCGCACCCGAGGAGTGCTTACGTCGAGGAGTGGGTCAGGGTGTTCTACGCGACACTCTACGTCTCTGAGGGCCGTCGCTCGATTCACTTCATGTTCATGGGGCGGATCCACGACGTATCTCGAGACCTGTTGGGTAGACTGCTTGGTGTGGAGCTCTCTACTACGTGCCTGCACCAGATAGTCTACGGAGACGCAGACCCGCCGAGGAGGCCACTGACTGGAGGAGTGGCACCGCCCTTCGAGGAGATCAGAGGTCTGTTCACTCAGCCGTTCACTCCTGATCAGCCGAGGGTGCCAGCGCTTCTCACCCCAGCAGCTCGGACAGTTCACCACGTCCTCAGGCGTACTCTACTGCCGAGGTCTGGCTACTTGGAGGGGTTCACGAGCCTTCAGCAGACCATCCTGTTCTATGTGATGAACAGGATGGAGTTCGACATCGTAGATATTCTGATCTGCGAGATGGAGGACGTGATCACCGACGGAGTTGGGATGCTACGACAGTTGGTCTTCGGTCACTGGATCTGTCACCTTCTTCACCAGGTGGTTCCAGAGGACACTCCAGGAGTCTCTCAGCTGACGGAGATGCACGTGACCCGGTTCAGCCACTACCGAGTCCCCACTCCGGGAGACCACCGCCTTGGTCGTCCCGTCGAGCGTGAGGTTCGAGCCAGACTGTCAGAGGAGGACTGGGCAGAGCTGACTCAGGAGGACGCAGAGCTAGCACAGGCAGAGGCTCAGGGAGGAGACCTACAGCACGTATGGTCAGACAGCGACACCAGCGACAGTGTCGAGGAGTACTTCCCTCCTGCTCCTCCCTCACCGAGGCAGCACGACGCAGAGGCAGGAGGCTCAGCAGCTCCACCACCTACACCTCCTCCAGTGTCAGAGGCTCAGGTGACTCAGCCGTTAGAACTCACTGCCATACTTCAGCGGATGGCTCAGCAGCAGGAGCAGCAGGCAGCTCGACAGGAGCAGTTTCAGAGGCAGCAGCAGGAGATGCAGCTGGAGATCGCCCGTCAGAGGCGAGAGGACACCGACAGGTTCACCAACCTTGTCGACCAGATGACACGACGCACTCTGGACCAGCAGCAGCAGACTCAGCAGATGTTGTTGGGCATCCTGGGGTTGGTCACCAACCTCTACCAGCAGACGGGAGTCGCCCTTCCACCTCAGCACTTGGGACTCAGTCAGGCTCCAGGTGCACCCCCACTGGCACCAGGTCCAGTACTGCCGCCGACGTCGTTCCAGTCCTCACCTCCTCCGGCAGTACCTTCTCCACCAGCGCCAACCGTCTCAGCGGATCCTCCAGCAGCTCCAGCTCCAGCTCCCACAGCAGCTCCAGCTCCAGCTCCAGCTCCCCCCGCTCCAGCTCCAGCACCAGCGACCTCCACCTCCAGCAGCTCCGGCGACAGCACCGTCGACGCCGACCGCTTCACCATCGCCAGGAGCGCGCCTGAGTCGTAGGCACTCGACTTCCCTTTTTGGTGTCTTGATACCAAAGGGGGAGAAGAGTTAGAGTCAGGGGGAGGGTTAGCTCAGTTCTAGGGGGAGTGTCTATGGAGTGTCTTTCCTTTTGCCATTTTATTTGAGATTGACCGTTATTATTATTTACTATTATTGTACTTCGGGTACTTTGTGCTCTTACGCTTTATCATTTATTATTTGAGCCTTCGAGCCACTTGTGTTGCAATTTGTACTTGTTACCCTCTACTCGTTGTGTTGTCATCAATCACCAAAAAGGGGGAGATTGAAAGCATCTAGGCCCCCGTGAGGTATGGTTTCGGTGATTAATGACAACCGTTCGTTATTACTAATGAGTTTGTGGATGCGAGGTTTCACGTATATCGCATTAAACGTTAATGAACTATCTATTCACACCATCTACTGCTCATTGGATACAAATGGAGACCCCTCAACGATCTATTCTAAGGGGTTATTCGATACTCATGAAAACTAAATGAAGAACTCATACAACGACTCTATTCTATCAAAATTGGCAACACAAGAAGCTTACACTTCATTAAAATATCATTTCAAACAAGTGTCAAAGAGGTCACTCAAGAAGATTCCAAAAGATCAACTCAAAACAACTCAAAGCAAACAAGTTGCACGCACCGGATCATCCGATGTCTTGCAAAATGACTACATCGGTCAAGTTTGAGTTGGCAGAAGAAGAAGACCTCAGAGTCCAGTACACACCGGATCATCCGATGTGAAGGAAGTGGCACATCGGTTGATTTCACCCGAAGGATGATATCTGAGTTATTCTGAAGAAGTACACACCGGATCATCCGATGATGAAGTAAGTGTACATCGGTCAAATTCAACAGAGACAATATTTCTGACCCAATTCTGAAGATCAACTCACCGGATCATCCGATGATAAATTGAAGTAACATCGGTCGATTAAAAGATCCAACGGTTATATCCAACGGTCACATCTGACACGTGACATTAGCTAATTTGGAATTCGACCGATGCTCATATAAAGGGGTGCATCGGAGGATCCGATGTTCACTGAAAAAGTCTGCCCACTTTTCCAACGGCTATCTCGTGTGGGCTGGCTATAAATACCCCTCCAACCGGCCATTTCGATAAGTCTTCATCACCAGAGCCTCACTACACATTCTCAAGCATTCAAGACCAAGAGCTACCACTTCCACACTTCAAAACCTCTTGTACTCCAACTATAGGTTATATCTAGCTAGAGAGAAGCTTGTGTGCGTCCATTCTTGGTGATTGGAATCTCTAGGCCAGTGAGAGAGAGTGTCTCGGTGACTTCTCTCACCTTGTAAACGTTGGAGGAAGAAGAGATCGCTCCGGAGCTTACCAAGGCGTTTGTGGAAGCCCGGAGGATCACCATTGTACAAGGCTTGAGCTCCACCTTGCCGGAGAAGGCTGTAAGGATCGAAATGCCCAAGAGGGGGGGTGAATTGGGCTTTTTAAAATTTTAGAGCAATTTAAAACTTTAATGGTTGAAGCCCAATTCCCTATGCAAACTAAGTACGCAAGTAAGAGAGTTAAGTGCGGAATAGTAAAAGCGTAATAGTAAGGGGTTAGGAGAGAAATGCAAACTCCCGCGGAGACTCGGAGACACGACGATTTTTCCCGTGGTTCGGTAAGATCATAAAAATCTTCCTACGTCCACGTTGTGGCACCCACCAAAGGGTATAGCCACTCCCAAGTCACCAAGACGAGGGAATCCACTATCTTTCTCCGTTCGCCCTCTCCGGCAAGGTGGAGCTCAAGCCTTGTACAACGGTGATCCTCCGGGCTTCCACAAACACCTTGGTAAGCTCCGGAGTGATCTCTTCTTCCTCCAACGTTTACAAGGTGAGAGAAGTCACCAAGACACTCTCTCTCACTAGCCTAGAGATTCCAATCACCAAGAATGGACGCACACAAGCTTCTCTCTAGCTAGATATAACCTATAGTTGGATTACAAGCGGTTTTGAAGTGTGGAAGTGGTAGCTCTTGGTCTTGAATGCTTGAGAATGTGTAGTGAGGCTCAGGAGATCAAGACTTGTCGAAATGGCCGGTTGGAGGGGTATTTATAGCCAGCCCACACGAGATAGCCGTTGGAAAAGTGGGCAGACTTTTGTCAGTTAACATCGGATCCTCCGATGCACCCCTTTATATGATCATCGGTCGAATTCCAAATTAGCTGATGTCATGTGTCAGATGTGACCGTTGGATATAACCGTTGGATCTTTTAATCGACCGATGTTACTTTAACTCATCATCGGATGATCCGGTGAGTTGATCTTCAGAATTGGTTCAGAAATAATGTTTCGGTTGAAATTGACCGATGTTCACTTACTTTATCATCGGATGATCCGGTGAGTTGATCTTCAGAATTACTCAGAAATTATCCTTCTGTTGAACTCAACCGATGTGCCACTTCCTTCACATCGGATGATCCGGTGAGTACTGGGATCTGAGGTCTTCTTCTTCTGCCAACTCAAACTCGACCGATGTAGCCATTTTGCAAGACATCGGATGATCCGGTGAATGCAACTTGTTTGCTTCGAGTTGTTTTGAGTTGATCTTTTAGAATCCTCTCGAGTGACCTCTTTGACACTTGTTTGAAATGATATTACGATGAGGTGTGAGCTCCTTGTGTTGCCAATTTTGATAAAGTAGAGTCGTTGTATGATTTCTTCATTTAGTTTTCATGAGTATCGAATAACCCCTTAGAATGGATCGTTGAGGGGTCTCCATTTGTATCCAATGAGCAGTAGATGGTGTGAATAGATAGTTCATTAACGGTTGATATGATATATGTGAAACCTCGCATCCACAAACTCGTTAGTAATAACGAACGGTTGTCATTAATCACCAAAACCATATCTCACGAGGGCCTAGATGCTTTCAATCTCCCCCTTTTTGGTGATTGATGACAACACAACGAGTAGAGCATAGAATTGAATTAAAACACAATGCTCCAAAAGAAATATAACAGGTACAAATTGCAACACAAGTGGCTCGAAGGCTCAAATAATAAACGATAAAGCGTAAGAGCACAGAGTAGCACCCGGAGTACAATAATAGCAAATAATAATAACGGTCAATCTCAAATAAAGTAGCAAAAGGATGGACAATCTCAAATATAGTAGCAAAAGGATAGACATAGACACTCCCCCTAGAACTGAGCTAACCTACATAGACACTCCCCCTAGAACTGAGCTAACCCTCCCCCTGACTCTAACTCTTCTCCCCCTTTGGCATCAAGACACCAAAAAGGGAAGTTGAGTGACTACGACTCAGGCGCGCTCCTGGCGATGGTGAAGCGGTCGGCGTCGACGGTGCTGTCGCCGGAGCTGCTGGAGGTGGAGGTCGCTGGTGCTGGAGCTGGAGCGGGAGGAGCTGGAGCTGCTGTGGGGGCTGGAGCTGGAGCTGGAGCTGCTGGGGGATCCGCTGAGACTGCTGGCGCCGGTGGAGGTACTGCCGGAAGAGGTGAGGACTGGAGCGACGTCGGTGGCAGTACTGGAGCTGGTGCCAGTGGGGGTGCACCTGGAGCCTGACTGAGTCCCAAGTGCTGAGGTGGAAGAGCCACTCCAGTCTGCTGGTAGAGGTTGGTGACCAACCCCAGGATGCCCAACAGCATCTGCTGAGTCTGCTGCTGCTGGTCCAGAGTGCGTCGCGTCATCTGATCGACAAGGTTGGTGAACCTGTCGGTGTCCTCTCGCCTCTGACGGGCGATCTCCAGCTGCATCTCCTGCTGCTGCCTCTGAAGCTCCTCCTGTCGAGCAGCCTGCTGCTCCTGCTGCTGAGCCATCCGCTGAAGTAAAGCAGTGAGCTCTGACGGCTGAGTCACCTGAGCCTCTGACACTGGAGGAGGTGTAGGTGGTGGAGCAGCTGAGCCTCCTGCCTCTGCGTCGTGCTGTCTCGGTGAGGGAGGAGCAGGAGGGAAGTACTCCTCGACACTGTCGCTGGTGTCGCTGTCCGACCATACGTGCTGTAGGTCTCCTCCCTGAGCCTCTGCCTGTGCTAGCTCTGCGTCCTCCTGAGTCAGCTCTGCCCAGTCCTCCTCTGACAGTCTGGCTCGGACCTCACGCTCGACTGGACGGCCAAGGCGGCGGTCTCCTGGAGTGGGGACTCGGTAGTGACTGAACCGGGTCACGTGCATCTCCGTCAGCTGAGAGACTCCTGGAGTGTCCTCTGGAACCAACTGGTGGAGGAGGTGGCAGATCCAGTGACCGAAGACCAACTGTCGCAGCATCCCAACTCCGTCGGTGATCACGTCCTCCATCTCGCAGATTAGAATATCTACGATGTCGAACTCCATCCCGTTCATCACATAGAACAGGATGGTCTGCTGAAGGCTCGTGAAGCCCTCCAAGTAGCCAGACCTCGGTAGCAGAGTACGCCTGAGGACGTGGTGAACTGTCCGAGCTGCTGGGGTGAGAAGTGTTGGCACCCTCGGCTGGTCAGGAGTGAACGTCTGAGTGAACAGACCTCTGATCTCCTCGAAAGGCGGTGCCACTCCTCCAGTCAGTGGCCTCCTCGGCGGGTCTGCGTCTCCGTAGACTATCTGGTGCAGACACGTAGTAGAAAGCTCCACACCAAGTAGTCTGCCCAACAAGTCTCGAGACACGTCGTGGATCCGCCCCATGAACATGAAGTGGATCGAGCGACGGCCCTCAGAGACGTAGAGTGTTGCGTAGAACACCCTGACCCACTCCTCGACGTAGGCACTCCTCTGGTGTGAGAGCAAATCCACAAGTCCTCTGAATCTCTCAAAGAGGGGCCTGATCCGGTGTCCTGCTGCCACTGCAAGCTGATCCCAGTCAATGCTGTTATGCTGGAATAGCTTGTGACCCCGACGCCTGTAAGTCTCGTACAGTGACGCCTGTGTCAGGGTCCAGAACCGGGAGTCAACTCGAGCATCCCTAGGCCTCGGGAACCACTCCTCAATCAGCGCTGACCATCTGAGCTTCTTAAGTTGCCTTGCCTTCATCTTCTTGTAGTCAGTGAGTCTGACCTCTTCGGCAACTCGGACTGCAGTGTCCATCAGGTGGATGGCCCTTTCAGCCTCTCTGTCCTCGGCGCGGTCAGCTGCAGAGGGGCGCCGACTCGCCGTAGGAGTCTGTCCACCCCCACGAGTCCTCGGGGTGCGCCGGCGGATAAGAGGCGGCACCTCGGTCTCCTCCTCATCGGAGCCCTCAGGAGGCACCAGCTGGATCGGAGGCTGCTCCTGCCTCTGCCGGGACTCGCGGATCCGTAAGGAACCGCGATGGCCGCGCTCACGCTCCTCGGCGGCGCGAGCGGCCAACTCCGCACGACGAGCGTCCTTGGACATTTTGCGCTTCTTCGCGGCGGGCTCCTCAATAGCCTTGCCCTTTCCTTTGCGATCGTGACCCATCTTATCGACGAACGGCGAGGGAGGCGCGGCGGTGCGGTGGAACAGCGACGGCACGCTCGGGAGAGGCGGCGGCGCGGGCACGGGCGGCGCCTAGGCAGCCGAAAGGTGGCGGTGTCGGCTCCTGGGAGGAGACGGCGGCGGCGCCTGGGAAGGGCGGCGGCGACCCCTGGTAGGCGGCGCGCACGGGAGAGGCGGCAGCGGCGACGCTGGAGTCGGCGGCGGTGGCTGGGAGGCGGCGCGCGCGGGAGGCGGCGTGCGCGGGAGAGGCGGCGGCGGCGGCGGCGCCTGGAGCCGGCGGCGGCAGCTGGGAGGCGGCGGCGGTGACTGGGAGGCGTGAGGACGGCGGCGAGGGCGTCAGGCGGCGGCGGAGCTCGGGAAAGAAGAGAGAAAAAGAACGATCGGCGGCCGACCCCCCCCCTTTTAAACTGTACGGGCAAACCCTAGCCGCGCATAAAACACCGGATGGACCGATGATCATCGGAGGATGCATCGGTCGAGTTCAACAGAGAGTTGTTCCAAAGACTCTCTTTGAACACCGGATGATCCGACGTTGAGTTGGCGATCATCGATCGATTTCTGCAGGGCACCAGGAAATCTAAACATCGGATGCTCCGATGCCTTCTGAAAAGAACTCATCGGTTGATTTGTGACATCTGACTTGATCTGAGCACTGAGCTGAAGCACCAATTGATCCGATGATCTGCTGGCCCTAGCATCGGATAATCCGATGACTACAGAAAGTCTATGACTGCCCATATATGTCCTTGGACTTAAGCACACAAAGATAAGGATTGGTCCTAGGACTTTTTGGGCAACTCCTAACCTCTAATATAATGCCTTAAATATAGTGCCACATATTGGCTAAGCCCTTAAGCAAAGAGAACACACAAGGTTAGGAGTGAAACCATGAAAATGTAAGGCCCAAGCTTTGTGAGCTAGAGTGTAGAGAACTTCTATCTCTTTAAAGCATGTACCTTTAGAATTTTGCTCTATCCACATCATATGAGTTGAGATATTGCATTTTGAACAAGTCTCCTTCTCATGATGTGGTTTCCCCTTTGTGACAATCTGCCGTGTGTAACGCCAAACAAAATAATGCAAGATATTGAATGAGTGCAAGTCTATATGGCAGGAATCATGCAAGGCGTAACGTAAATCTATCTTGCCAAGTTTGAACCTGCGAAAGGCTTCCTCAGGAAAAGCTATTTCTAGCTTGCCCCTATCCTTTGGGAGTTAGACAAGACCTATTTGATATGCAACCTTACATGAACATGACAACTTACATGACGTTAGATGCATCTAGCACATTTAATTCACTTCTAAGTCTAGAAAAAGTTTTCTCATCAAGTGGTTTAGTGAAGATATCCGCCAGTTGTTCTTCGGACGTAACACCTTGCAAAGAGATGTCTCCTTTAGCCTCATGGTCCCGCAAGAAGTGATGGCGAATATCAATGTGCTTAGTGCGGGAGTGTTGAACGGGGTTTCTAGCTATCTTAACCGCACTTTCATTGTCACAAAGGAGAGGCACACAATCAAACTTAATTCCAAAGTCCAAAAGGGTTTGCTTCATATATAGAATTTGGGCACAACATGCACCGATCGCTATATATTCTGCCTCCGCGGTGGACAAAGCCACGGAGTTTTGCTTTTTGCTCGACCAAGATACTAGGGAACGCCCAAGTAAGTGGCACCCACCGGAGGTACTCTTGCGATCCACACAGCATCCGGCAAAGTCCGAATCTGAGTAACCCAAGAGATGAAAACTAGCGTTCTTGGGGTACCACAAACCTACACTTGGGGTATGCTTGAGATACCTAAGTATCCTAAAGACCGCCTTACGATGCGATTCTTTAGGTGCCGCTTGAAAGCGAGCACACAAGCACACACTAAACATGATATCGGGCCTAGATGCGGTAAGATATAGTAATGAACCAATCATGGAACGGTAATGAGATTGATCAATAGGTTTACCGTCCATGTCCGCGTCGAGATGACAATTTGTTGCCATTGGAGTACTTCTTGAGCTGCAATCTTCCATTTCAAAATTCTTCAAGAGGTCTTTGGTGTACTTTTCTTGGTAGATGAAAGTCCCCTCTTGAAGTTGCTTGATTTGAAATCCTAGGAAGAAATTGAGTTCTCCAATCATTGACATCTCGAACTCCCTAGACATCATGGTGCCAAACTCAAGACTAAGAGATTTGTTAGTTGAGCCAAAAATAATGTCATCAACGTAAATTTGACAAAGAAATAAATCCCCGTTGATGTCCTTGGTGAAAAGTGTGGTGTCCACCCTCCCGATCTTGAAACCTTGCATGACTAGGAAATCCCTTAGGCGTTCATACCATGCCCTAGGTGCTTGCTTGAGCCCGTAGAGCGCCTTGTGTAACCTATACACATGGTTAGAATTCCTCGGATCGTGCGACCGGGGCAAATGTCTCTCCAAAATCTAGTCCTTCAACTTGTGAAAAACCCTTGGCCACAAGCCTCGCCTTGTTGCGAACCACCACGCCATTCTCGTCTTGCTTGTTGCGGTACACCCACTTTGTTCCGATGACGTTCTTGTTCTTAGGTCGCTCCTCCAATACCCAAACTTCATTTCGGGTGAAGTTGTTGAGTTCTTCTTGCATAGCCATCACCCAATTGGGATCTTGGAGTGCTTCCTCAATATTTGTGGGTTCTACACACGAAACAAAAGAGTAGTGCTCACAAAATGAAGCAACATGGCGAGAACGAGTACTCACTCCCCGTGACGGACTTCCGATGATTTGATCCATCGGATGTGCCTTGGAGATGCGCCCATGCCTCATAAGAGGTTGTGAGGCACTTGGTGGTGGTGAGGCATCTTGCTTGTCTTGTGGTTGGACTTGACCTTGGACTTCTTCTTCTTCTTGGTGTTGTGTGGCATGTGAATCTTGCATTGGCAATGGATCATTTTTCTCTTCTTCTTCATCAACTTGAGGCGCCATGGAGGTGTTGATGTTGGAACTTGAGGCTCCCCCTTGATCATGGCTCTCCCCAACTTCGGGCTTGATGTCTCCTATGGTCATGTTCTTCATAGCTTCTCGTAGAGGCTCATCATCTATATCATCATGACCAAAACTCTCCTCTTGGGAGCCATTAGTCTCATCAAACTCAACATCACAACTTTCTTCAACTAACCCGGAGGTTTGGTTGAATACTCGATATGCTTTTGAGTTTGACGCATAACCTAGAAAGATGCCAACATCACACCTTCTTTCAAACTTACCGAGCCTTTTCTTGCGGTAGATGTAGCACTTGCACCCGAAGACTCGGAAGTAGGAGATGTTGGGCTTTCTCCCAATGAGAAGCTCATATGGGGTCTTTTGAAGTAGTCGATGAAGATAGACCCTATTTGCGGCATGGCACACCGTGTTGATTGCTTCGGCCCAAAACTTCTCCGACGTGCCATAGTCATCAAGCATTGCTCTTGCAAGGGTGATGAGAGTCTTGTTCTTTCTTTCAACGACACCATTTTGTTGAGGGGTGTATGTGGCCGAAAACTCGTGCTTCACGCCTTCACGATCACACCACTCCCAATGTTGTAGTTCTTGAACTCGGTGCCGTTGTCACTCCGGACCTTGATGATAGGAAGTTGAAATTCCCTTTGCGCTCGTTTAGCGAAGGTCTTGAAGATTTCCGGAGTTTCACCCTTGTCACCTAGAAACAATGTCCAAGCATAGCGAGAGTAGTCATCAACAATGACAAGACAATAGAGGTTACCGCCAAGGCTTTGGTATGTGGACGGTCCGAAGAGGTCCATGTGAAGTAGTTCAAGTGGCTTGGAGGTTGACACCATTGTCTTCATCGGATGGTGTGAGGCAACTTGCTTCCCGGTTTGACATGCGCTACAAAGCTTGTTCTTTTCGAATGTGACATCCTTCACGCCGGTCACCATCCCAAGTTTGAATGACTTCTTGAGCTTGCTCATCCCAATGTGAGCAATGCGCCGATGCCATAGCCATCCCAACTTGTCTTGGTTAAAAGACAAGTGGTCAAGCTAGCATCCTTGTTGGAGAAGTCCACCAAGTAAAGATGTCCATGCCGAAAGCCTTTGAATATTAGTTCTTTGCTTAATTCACTAGTCACCACAACACCATTCTTGTCAAATGTGCACGTTAGTCCAAGATCACATAATTGTGCAATAGAAAGTAAATTAAAACTAAGAGACTTAACGTAAAGCACATTAGAGATAGACAAATCATGAGAAATAGCAATTTTACCCAAACCAATTACCTTCCCCTTTGAGTTATCACCAAAGGTGACTTGTTCATGATTGCCGGGGTTTTCTATGGAGGTGAACATACCATCATTGCCGGTCATATGTTGAGTGCACCCACTATCGAGTACCCAATGCTTTCCTCCGGCTTTGTAGTTCACCTACACACATGAAGTTAGTTTTTGAGTTTAGGAACCCAAGCCAACTTAGGTCCTTGTATGTGTGATACAAGTGTTTTGGAACCCAAAGTTGCTTGGGGAGCTTCCCCTTCATGCCCTTGATGTCTTTGCCGATGAACCTTGCCTTCACTTTTCCACCTACTTTGCTCAATAGATAGTGATAATCATTGAACGTAGATTTGTAGTTGGGAGGCAATTTGGGAGAAGGACGGTTGGGAAGAGGACACTCCCTCGTGTGATGTCCGGTGACCTCACAATGTTGGCAATAGGAACCAACTTCCTTGATGAAGCTTGTCCTAAGCTCCGGTGAGGGCACCTTTCCTTTGTTGGGCACCGGGAAGGATCCAAGTCCCCTCTTGTTGAAGCTTTTCGCTTGTTGGTAGAGGATTTCCTTGTGCTTGTCCTCCCCCTTAGAGAGTCTTGCCACACTAGTGCGAAGACTTTCAATTTCGTCCATTAGCTCCTTCTCCCTAGGGCTTGCTTTCAAAGGCAAAGACTTATCCAAAACATTAGTGGCATGTGAATTAGATGATATTTTGCCATCAAGGGTTTCTTTCTTTGTGTTTTTCAATTTAAGTTCAATAGCTTCATAAGCACGGTTAAGCACTTCATGTTCTTGAACCAACTCATTGTGCTTTGCCAAGAGTGCTAAGTTAGCTAAGTCAAGCTCATGATACTTAAGCTTGATTGTAGCATTTTCATCCTCGATTTGTTTGACATTTGATTTGAGCGTGTCATGCTCTTTAAGTATGGTTACATACTTGTCATGCAAATCGAGGTTAGCACTTTCAAGCTTAGCACGAGCTAGCTCAAGAGCCTTAACCTTAGCATTTTCCCTTTTTATCATGGCATGATATTCATTAATCATAGATGCTAATTCATCGGGTGAAAACTCCTCATCATCATCGCTAGAGTCTTCACATACCTTTGAGTTACCTTTCGCCATTAGGCACATAGGAGGTGGACGAAGAGGTGAGTCATCCTTGTTGACGATGGCGAGGCCCGCCAAGTTTTCTTCATCCTCACTATCTTCGTCGCTTGACTCTTCATCCGTGATCCACTCATTTGCTTCACACATGAAGACCTTTTGGGGCCCTCTTCTTTTCTTTGGAAAGAGCTTGGTTTTCTTGCCTTTATCAAATTTCTTCTTTCCAAAGGAGCGCTTGGGCTTGACCTCCTCTTCATCATCACTTTCTTCTAGCTTGTGATGCTTGCCAATTTCCTTTCTTTTGTCCGGTCTTGGACAGTCATATGATATGTGGCCTAGATCACCACAATTGTAGCACGTCTTGTTTTCATCTTTTCTTGGCAAGAAGGCTTTCTTTTTGGGATCAAAAGAGTATCCCTTCTTTGCAATCTTGGAGTTGAGGCGTGAGAATTTTCTCATCATCAAAGCAAGCTCATCATCATCATCTTCGCTTGTTTCTTGCTCTTCTTCACTTGAGCTAGGCTCAACCACTTTCTTCTTCTTGGGAGTTGTCTTCTTGGTTGAAGCTTTGAGAGCAATGGTTTTTGATGATGACTCCTCCATCATTCCAAGTACGCTCATCTCATGAGCATGGATTTCTCCAATGAGCTCCGAAACTTCAATGTTGTCTAGTGACTTTTTTTAGAACATTGAATTGATAATGTTGTACTTGGGCTTGGGTAGAAGCATGAGGATCTTGCGATTTATAAGTCCCTTGCCAAGAGAAGCAATATCAAGTGCGTTAATTTCCTCAATGAGCACATTTAAACGAGAAAACATTTGATTAACGTTTTCATGAGGAAACATCTTAAATTCATCATATTTTGATTTAAGCATGTGATATTTGAGTTCTTTGACACGAGATGAGCCCTCATGTATTTCAACTAGACATGCCCAAATTTCACATGCTTTTTCCTTGCTAGCAATCCTAGCAAAGACATCTTGACTAATGCATTCATATATGGCATTCCTAGCCTTAGCATCCCATTTTAATTGGTCTCCAACATAGTCAAGATTTCCAAACTCCGCATGGGTCGCTTCCCACACTTCGGGAGCAATTGCCTCAAGGTAAGCGCGCATGCGTGCTTTCCAATAAGCAAAATTCTTGCCCTCGAAGGTAGGAACCGAACCCCCATTCTTGGCCATTTTCGCTCTCTAGCGGTGAAGCTAGAATGATCCAATGAGCAACCTTGCTCTGATACCAATTGTAAGGATCGAAACGCCCAAGAGGGGGGGTGAATTGGGTTTTTTAAAATTTTAGAGCAATTTAAAACTTTAATGGTTGAAGCCCAATTCCCTATGCAAACTAAGTACGCAAGTAAGAGAGTTAAGTGCGGAATAGTAAAAGCGTAATAGTAAGGGGTTAGGAGAGAAATGCAAACTCCCGCGGAGACTCGGAGACACGGCGATTTTTCCCGTGGTTCGGTAAGATCATAAAAATCTTCCTACGTCCACGTTGTGGCACCCACCAAAGGGTATAGCCACTCCCAAGTCACCAAGACGAGGGAATCCACTATCTTTCTCCGTTCGCCCTCTCCGGCAAGGTGGAGCTCAAGCCTTGTACAACGGTGATCCTCCGGGCTTCCACAAACACCTTGGTAAGCTCCGGAGTGATCTCTTCTTCCTCCAACGTTTACAAGGTGAGAGAAGTCACCAAGACACTCTCTCTCACTAGCCTAGAGATTCCAATCACCAAGAATGGACGCACACAAGCTTCTCTCTAGCTAGATATAACCTATAGTTGGATTACAAGCGGTTTTGAAGTGTGGAAGTGGTAGCTCTTGGTCTTGAATGCTTGAGAATGTGTAGTGAGGCTCAGGAGATCAAGACTTGTCGAAATGGCCGGTTGGAGGGGTATTTATAGCCAGCCCACACGAGATAGCCGTTGTAAAAGTGGGCAGACTTTTGTCAGTTAACATCGGATCCTCCGATGCACCCCTTTATATGATCATCGGTCGAATTCCAAATTAGCTGATGTCATGTGTCAGATGTGACCGTTGGATATAACCGTTGGATCTTTTAATCGACCGATGTTACTTTAACTCATCATCGGATGATCCGGTGAGTTGATCTTTAGAATTGGTTCAGAAATAATGTTTCGGTTGAAATTGACCGATGTTCACTTACTTTATCATCGGATGATCCGGTGAGTTGATCTTCAGAATTACTCAGAAATTATCCTTCTGTTGAACTCAACCGATGTGCCACTTCCTTCACATCGGATGATCCGGTGAGTACTGGGATCTGAGGTCTTCTTCTTCTGCCAACTCAAACTCGACCGATGTAGCCATTTTGCAAGACATCGGATGATCCGGTGAATGCAACTTGTTTGCTTCGAGTTGTTTTGAGTTGATCTTTTAGAATCCTCTCGAGTGACCTCTTTGACACTTGTTTGAAATGATATTACGATGAGGTGTGAGCTCCTTGTGTTGCCAATTTTGATAAAGTAGAGTCGTTGTATGATTTCTTCATTTAGTTTTCATGAGTATCGAATAACCCCTTAGAATGGATCGTTGAGGGGTCTCCATTTGTATCCAATGAGCAGTAGATGGTGTGAATAGATAGTTCATTAACGGTTGATGTGATATATGTGAAACCTCGCATCCACAAACTCATTAGTAATAACGAACGGTTGTCATTAATCACCAAAACCATATCTCACGGGGGCCTAGATGCTTTCAAAGGCGAACGGAGAAAGATAGTGGATTCCCCTGTCTTGGTGACTTGGGAGTGGCTATACCCTTTGGTGGGTGCCACAACGTGGACGTAGGTAGATTTTTGTGATCTTACCGAACCACGGGAAAAATCGCCGTGTCTCCGAGTCTCCGCGGGAGTTTGCATCTCTCCTCACCCCCTTACTATTACGCATTTACTATTCCGCACTTAACATTCTTGCTTGCGTAGTTAGTTCGCTTAGGGAATTGGGCTTCAATCATTAAGTTTTAAATTGCTCTAAAATTTGAAAAAGCCCAATTCACCCCCCCTCTTGGGCGTTTCGATCCTTACAAAGGGCCTGATTTACCCTTTGGCTTTGAGCTTGAAAGCTCATTGGGAACCTTTTCCTTGCCTTTAAGATGTGTCACACGCTTCCTCTTTTTATTCTCCTTTTAAACCATCATCACATGAGTGACGTTTTTATTAATGCTTTACTCGGCTGTTTTAAGCATCCCATGCAATTCAGCCAACTTTTTCTCCATGTCATTTATTTGATAATTCAATATAAATGGCTCATAGCTCGGTGGAAGTGACTGGAGAATAACGTCAATAGTCAGGTCATCGTTGAGTTCAGAACCAAGTTTGTCCAAAGTCTCAATGGAACCAATCATCTTGATTATATGGGGACTGACCGGGCTACCTTCTGCGAGCTTGCATGAGAAAAGGACTTTGAGATGTTGTACCTCTTAGCCCTTGTTTGGTTCTCAAATATTCCACGTAGTCCTGAATCATAGAATAAGCATTTGTATGCTCATACTGTTTCTGTAGATCAGGGGACATTGTGGCAAGCATGAGGCAGCTTGCATTAAGCGCACCATCGTAACGCTTCTCATAAGTCCTGCAAGTTGCGGCATTTGCATCATCGGGGAGGTTATTGTGGTATGGTTGCTCAAGAACATACTCAATTTTCTCTTGCCCGAGAACAATTCTCAGTTTGCGGTACCAATCAATAAAGTTAGCTCCATTGAGCTTTTCTTTCTCAAGCACAGATCGAAAATTGAAACCGGAATTGTTACTAGCAGACATGATCTACAATAGAAAATAAATATGCAAGATTTTAGCACTATGTTATGTACCAATCTTTTATTAACAGTTTAATAAAAGACACCACCACTATATGAACATCGTCCTCCCTCTAACGACATATAGTGGTCCAAGATCCATATTCACTAATTTCTAGTGAGCTTTGCTTCACTGCTAGAAAATTAGTGACATAGGTAAACAACTATTGTTAATCATATCTCTATATGATTTTTGTTTGTTGAGTGACATCCAATGCCCCGGCTCCCAACACTATACTATAAAGCCCAAAACCGTTTTGATAGCTTTGTTAAGTAAACCAATACTATGCATGTGAATGTCCAACATTCACCCTATCCATTATGATAGATGACGACATTTTGGTTTGGCAAACCTACCATACAACGATCAAAACAACATAGGTGCGACTATAGGTAAATGACATCAAATACTCAACTTTCCCGAGGGAAGCTATTCTATCATGACAAAACATCCACCATATGAAAAGCATGAAAAGAATAGTAAAACATCACAGACATACGATCATATCATATCTGTGAATAGTATGTCCTTTAGGATCATAGTGGTCTCCATCACCATGGTTCCATCATGATCTACACCGTCATGTCTCCCTTCTTATGGTGATCACCATCGCCATCATGTTTGAGATTTCTCAATGAATATAAAAGAAGCTAATACATCTAATAGCTCAAATAAATTACATGAGAGATCAGGCATCACAGGGCGACAGGCAGGTCGTTATACAATTATATGATAATCTCACCTCGGTTGTGTTAAATTTGTAACACGCAAGCTGCACGAATTTTACACATAGATCATCACATCACATTTAGGCCATACCATTCACATCATTACCTGCAAAAACAAGTTAAGCGTAGAACAATGTCTATCACGAAACAACTTAATGATATCACTATAGCAGACAGCAACGACGGTCTCGCTAGCCGGTTAGTGGGCGGGGGGTCGAGGGGGGAGCCGCCCCTCGCGGGTTTCAGGGCAGCGCCCTGAACACCAAACGGAATTACATAGATCGCATCTATGAAAGCACTATGAAAATTTCGTCGAATTGATCAAATCAACCCGAATCTGAGCCATTTAGAATGCCTCAATTTTTATTGTGACTGGTTATCCACGAGAAGATCGCGACACATGACCGTGATCTGTTGGCTCAATCTGTTAGCTCTGTACACTATTAGTCTCGATGGTGATTCCAGCCGGTAGGGACAGGTTGCGCACACAGCAGAGAAGGAGCACGAACTAATCCTTTAGTCATATGATGGCAATCTACTCTAACCAATTCCAAACCCCAAAAGCCGAACAATAAAAGTTCATCATATGAACTTGTCTGCAGTAGATCGCATCTAAGATCCAAACCAAAAACTATGCAAGTCAGCTCTGATACCACTGTAGGGAAATAGGCGATCCGCTACTCTAGCAATTCGACCGTATCACTCAGGAAACATGCGAGTAAGGAGGTCATGGATCGTTACCACTAGACGCGCAGCGCAGCGGATCGTAGATGCGCGTCGGTGTAGGAGAAGTAGACGATCACGTTCGTCTCCTCCTGAATCCTCGTCACAGGAACGTCGTCACGTCACCGTAGCCGATCAGCGCAGCAGCGACAGCAGCGCCTCCACGGAGTCCACACGTACAGGGAGGAACGCCGTGCGTCGGTGTGCTAGCACCGCGCGCGACAGAGGTTTCGGTGTGTGGCCTGTAAGGGGCGGCGGCTAGGGTTGTTTTGTGGTGTAGTGATATGCGCCTAACCCTACCCCTCATATTTATAAGCGTGTTAATGGGTTTTTAGGTCACATACCCATTAATACACTAATTTCTTATAGATCAAATATCCATCAGTCATTTATCCGAATTATTATGACTGTGTCTTAGACGTATCACCAACCAGCAATATATATGCCGCTGGGCGCCACTTGCACCACCGGTCAAGATCACCCCTAATAAGGCTACGCGAGAGAGGTTTTATAAGTTTTCCTCCAGATCTTGCTGACGCGGCGCGTGTGCCTATACAGAACCTTCCCGAACCCATGGCGGCCTTGTCCCGATCGAGGATTATATACACAAAAACGCCGTAGCCGCCTCGGCCTGTTGGTCATCAGCTGGTAGCCAGCAGCGTCCGCTTCGTTCGTTGCAGATCTCGTCGCAGATAGCTGGCGTTTAGGCCCTGCTCGTGAGCGAGACGGCTATGACAGATAACGTTGGTGCCAGTTTGTTTCAAGGCCGGAAACGTTTGTTTCGTTTGCCGTCCTATAGTACGTTGTTTTGGATGTGCGACCAGTTACTTGTTGGAAGCAGAGATCCGCTCCTCGTCCTCGTTGCTTGCACCTTGTCTGCGGATCGTGTGCTCCGGTTTATAATATTACAGCACGCCGGCGCGCGGCAGGCTCAGATCGATGGCACGCTCTGGTCGATCGAGCTAGCGTAAGAGAGATCATGTCAGTCGTCGCGCGCTACGATCGATCGACACGGGATCGAGAGCACGAGCTAGGCCACCACCTACACGACACGAGATGCCACGCCACTGCCACTGCCTGCCGGCCGTGTTGTTATCAGCGCCGAAATGGCAGCTACACTCCGGTTGGGTTGCAGCTAACGCGACGTATACACGCACGCACGGCCGTTGTGGCCGCTGACGTACGTACGGTACGTACGTACGCGTGCTGGTGCCGCGACGTACGTAGCTTAGCTCCCAGTTGGACGCCGGGCCAAATTAAAGCACAAGTGAAACGGCCGGCCACGTCGATCTGCGTATACACGCACAGCCGTTGTGTTGGCCGCCGCGCCCTCGTTGCACGCGAGGGCCTTGTTCGTCAGGACGTACGCGATCCGGCCTGGCGGCGGCGGAGGGTAGCGTACTAGCGTAACGGTCGCATGCCACGGGTATGATTTCTTCAGGCCCATGCTCCCGTCCTGTGTCCTGTCGTCGGCGCGCGTTGCTTCGTGCGGCCATGCCCGTGAACGCGCGTGCGTGGCCGGAGAGAGAGAGAGGGAGAGAGAGAGAGGCGGATCTAGGACGAGCGAGGTGGCAGTGCGTGTGTAGTCGGTTTTTTTTTAAATAGATGTCGGTTTTGACTGGCGCTGGCCATGCCATTGCCACCGGCGCTCGGGGAAGCGTCACGGTTGCATAGCGCGCGCGTGGCGCGGCCGCGGCGGACGAGTTTCGCTGTGGCCCCCTCCCCTCCCGGCCCCGCCGCGCGTGGTAAGAGAGTAAGACGCGGGTGCGCTCACTCACGATGTGCGCGCGCTCCAGGCTCCAGCTCACGGCGGTGATACGTACGCGTGGCCACGGTTGGGGTGCCGTTCGGGCCCGAGGGGCGTACTACCTGAATTTCAATCGATGTCGTGCTAAAAGAACTGCTGTCAGCTCCAACGGTCCCAAACTCGATAGCAACATGGAAATCGCTCGCAAGTGAGAAATTTAATGTGATGTAAGAAATAGAAAATACAGGCGTGATGCGTGGCGTGAGCGGTTCTAGGCTTCTAGCGATACAGAGTAAGACGGCTTCCTCGGATTGGGAGCGCAAGCGCCAATCCGGTCGACGAAGGCACGAAGCAGGGACCGAGTTGTGGGATGTGGCCGTCAGGTTTGATCAACGACATGAGCCGAGTCGGGCAGCGGGAGTGCCCTTTGAGACTGGGCTTGGTCCGTTGGTGTGTTTGCTTTCTCTGAAACGCGGTAACACTGTCCGTGGGAATACAATCCAATCCAACAGCCCACTCTTGCGTTGTTTTGTGATTTCTCATTGAAGGTGAACGTCATGAAGTATGCAAGCTGCCCCTCAAAAAAAAGTATGTTAGTTGTCTAGAGACCACACGTTCAACCAAAGACGACGAGACCTTGAAGCAAAACTGTACGGATACTTGCCTTCCAGAGAGAGGCCCATCACATGCATATAAGTCGAACATATGGTACCTCGAACAGAATGCCACCACAACCTAAAGTTCTGAATAGCATCCATGCCAATAATCACCCAGAAGTTTCCACCTCCAACTAGATATTTGTCTCCAAGGTTATGCTTTATGAGTCAAACTAGATATCGAATAACATTTCAAGCCAATAGTCAGCCAGATCTTTCTGTGGGAAGCACGTAGCCTCAAAAGTTATGGACCCTCTTAGACCACAAAGAAGCAAATGACACACTGCTGTATATTGACTACCTCTCTTGTGCTTCCTGGAGTTTAGCATCTGACCATAGCATGAGGGCAGATAAGAGTGAGATTGTGGCTGTCTCAACTCGCAGCCTGCATGGACCAAGACCCACAGGAACTGCGCCTGCTGCTTTAAGAGAATCTACCTCCTCTTCTGTGAAGTCTGCAGAATATGGATGGCAAAGAGTGCATGTTAGATCCACGAGTTTCATGGGGGTGACATTAGTTTCTTTTTGCGATAAAGGTAAAAGTAGTTGAATCCTGTAAATGTTATGACTCTATATAACTTAGCATGGCTGAAATTCAAATCCCACTATGCGTAACATACCTGTTTCTGAACCTACATTGTAATCCTTACTTCAGTTGTTATGTTAATAATGCCAAGTTGTAATTCATGATGTAATCGCCATGCTCATTAAGAGCAAGTAAAAAAGATGGACATATTTGGAATAAAAGAATGGGTTTATGCTCACCAGTATCACTCGTATTTAAATAACAAGAGGATTTCAGTTACCTCCTTCAGGTCCAACAATCAAAAGCCCACTTTCTTCACTACTGGATTCTGGCAGAACGCTCAACAGAGGAGGTGCTTCTGCTGATGCTAAGAAAGCAATCCTTGACTGTGACACCTGATAGCAAAAAGGGTTAACAGCAGATACAAAATAAAACTATGTAAAAAAGATACTACAGCTGATTTTGAAAAGTCACACAGGAAATCCAAACATGCAACAGTAGTTATGGTGGTTCTACATGTAGATGTAGACACAACTAATTCCATCCAAGAATATTTTCATTCAAGCTATGTGTACAGTTTTACTATGTTTTTTCATATATCAAAGATTACTATTTTATGATATGAACCAATACATTCTTTTATAAAGTAAACAATAGTCTGCACACATCAAAGTTGATCTGTAAAGAATATTACTAGACCACATGAGAAAATGAAATCTGAGAAGTGACTGCATGAATTTAAGACTGTTCAGAAAATTAACATGCATTATACATAGATAATAAAACGCATATCTGATACTTACAACAGGAAGAAGTTTGCCTATAGGGATGGGGGGCTTCAGTGACATTTCATGTATTCTCTGACCTAAGATAAGAGCAATGCAAATAGTTTGATAAAAATAACAATGCAATTTGTTAGATTAGATCTTTTGGGCCATTTTCACTGAAATCTTAGTCACAACTGCATATGGACACCACAATAAGAGCATATATCAAGTGAGCATAAACTAATTAATAGGCCGCAGAATGCTCAAATGTCATACATTGCTTAACTGCAGCTAACACAAGACGTTGCAACCTGTCGACCCTATTTTCCGCTATCGTGTGACATCGTTCTGTCAGAAGAGGGGTAACACTACAAGCTCCAAGTTCCTGAATAGAAAAATCAATAGTTTTAGAAGCAATAAGCGAAGAAGAGGAACGGCCAAACTGTGAGTAACATACAGTACATTTCTCTATAAGCCAATCCGCACGTCCACCTTTCAGTGTCCCTGGAAATTATAGTATCATAAAACAGTTACAGGATGCAGTGAAAAAGTTCTCATGGTTCAGATATTAAATTTAATTCATGAGACTCACCAAATGCAGCAAAGACATGCCATTGGATGCCTTGAGGAGCAATGTGTCTAACATCCTCTAATAATTGAACATCTGAGCCACTCTTGTCAACTTTCTGTATGGAGCCTTCAACTAAACCACCCGCTCCATCAAATAGTTCAACCCTTCCAAAGTTAATGCAAAGTTTTAGGATGCACACAAGTAATTCTCATAAACACAGAATGCGAAGAATAATATGAAAAGCCCAAAAATTTGTCCAACAATATAGAGCGGTCTCCAATATTTAATAACAATATGGCAAATAAGGTCACCTAGAAAATGTGATATTATAGAGGTGATCATGTGCCATGTCCTAACATGCATGGTCTGAACGTTTGAAGTAAACATGTTTCATGAATGAAAATTTAAACAATAAAATAGGGTTGTCAAATTTATATATTAAAGTAATCAAACACATTAGAGTACAGCACGAACTTATGCAACCAGAAACTAGTATGCAAGCTATTGTAATTTCGGACTATACAGACATACAGTACTTGAAGAATGGAATGCGCACAAACACAAACAGGAAAATCATACAATGGATTTCAAAGATTTTCTCCGGTTGATGACAGTATCTAGGTACATTTTGACGTCGAGTTGAAGTATCCAGGCAATGGTACAGACCTGTCATTGATACCAAGACGCAAAACCCGGGTCATGTGCCAGAACTCATCTCCTTGAACACGAACCACCTCACCCTGGAAATTAGTATCCATTTCAGTTACAGCCGCAATGAAACCACAGAACTACACGCGCATAAACCAACGTACAACACCTGCTTGGCAAAATTCCTACAGGCAAAGGGTAAGAAAGAACGCTTCACGCAACATACACATTGTCTCCTCAACAACTCAAAACAAAGTCTGAAGCAACAATATATTTCTTTCTCAGCTGGGCTCCGGTTGACCTCTTCTTAAGAAGAAAAGCGTAGAGCGGTCTTTCCCCGCCGGCCGAGTCTTATTAGTACAGAGCACACAAACAACGAACTGAGACCACCACGCGCTCAGCATGAAGGATCCTATGGGGCGGACGGCGGTCGCAGGGGCAGAAAGCGTGATCACCTCCGACGAGGGGAGAGACGGGGCGTGGAACCGCGGCAGCCCGCCGCGAGCTCGGTTCGCGCCCGCGGCACCGCTGTGCGCGCGCGTCGCGGCGGCGAGGAGGAGGCGACGGGTCCGAGGCGCGGGCACGCGGAGCAGCGCCGAGAAGGAGGAGGAGGAGGAGGAGAAGGCCGCGGCGGAAGGCATCCCCGCGGCAAAGCTGGTGGTGATGCGCGACGCGGCGGGGGGTGGGAGGAGCAAACGCCGGTGGCAGTGGCACTGGTTATCCCCGTTGGACACTTGCGATTTAGAGCAGCCCAGCCTAGTGGGCCGACGCGAGAGCGCGAGTTGATGAGCTGGCCACGGCCCAACAGCTACAGTATTAGCCAGCCCACCACGCTGGGCCAGCCTGAGCCGATCGGACAGGCTTTGCTTTTGCCTCCTCGAGTTGGAACCGAATCCTTCCCTCGTGCAACAATGCCAGTGGACAAGCTGCTTCGATCCATGGGCAGCAGCGAGGGCAACAAAGCGTATGTGATCCACGAGCGGTAGGAAGCTAGCAACAGCGAGTAAGAGCGTGCGTTGACCATGGCTCTTCAATCAAATCACATCTCCCTCTCCCGTCCCGTTGGGCCGACTGGTTGATTTGCGTGCGTGTGGGCTATGATGGGCCGTACTCTTCAATGGGCTTCACATGTTCTATGGACTAGGGAGTCAGTCGAGCTGCCTGACCCGATTAGATGGGCGCTCTAGAACTAGGAGGACACACGTCGATCCATCCAAAACTTCCCTTTCCGTGCCTCCAAACAGAACGAACACTCGTGAAGCTTTTTTTCCCTCCAAGAACAGTTCCCTGTCCACCATCATCCACCGCGTCACCACGAGAAGAACAGCGAAAGGGAGGAACGAAACAAGAACGAGCGCATCGGTAGATCGACATCTCTCCACCTCTACTCCAACGTCGGAGGAAGAACATCGCGTCCCGATCGATCTCAGAGGCGGCACGCGCTTCTCGGCGTCAACGACCAAATGAAGCTTCCCTCAGCCACGCATGGCTAGCACAGGCACAGTAGCGCTAGCAGTGCGCATCACTACTCACTCGGCAAACAGTGATCCTGTGCAACAAATCATCAAAAGGTAGCCGGCACACAGCGGTCGATGATGTGTTGTAGTAGCTAGGCTGGTCATGGGTGGGTGCGCGCCGGATGATGGAGGCATGCACAGCATAATGCGCGATGGCGATGAGGGTTGGAGTAGCTGTTACTGCGTGCACGGCACACTGGCACAGGCCGGACCCGGAGTGAGGCGAGGGAACAGGGATCGCTTGCTCTTTTTGCAGGTTTCGCAGCGGCGACAAACCGAAGGGCGGAAAAGCCTGGTGAGCCGTGAGCGTGGTGGTGGCTGGTCCTCCTGGAACGGTGGAACCGTATCATTGTATTGCTGCGGCGGCAATGAAATGAACACTGACATATACATCACCGAGAGTAGAAAACGCTCAATGATTCTTGGAGCAGGGTTCATTGAAGTTTTTTGGGTGATGATTCTCGGAAATTTATCATTGTATTCTGCTGCTGCTGCTGCTCTCTCTCGAAAGGGCCGATGTTGTCAGTAATGAACACTTGAATGCTACACCGAAGGCGTAAAACGCCCGATGGATCTTGAAGCAGGCTGCAATGAAGGTCGTGGTGGCAGCGTCACAGCTTAATTGCTTGACCTTAGTTAAAACTCATCAGCATAGGCCCTTTGAGGACTAATCAGTTCAGTTTTTCATTGTCTTGAACCAAAATTGGGGAAATGAGCGGTGAACACACCAAATGTAACTGCTCCATTATTTGATAGACAGTATCCAGCATTCAGTACAAGGACAAGTTCAGTGATAAAACTTTGGATCAAAATATGCAGTCTCAAGCCCTGGTGGTGTCTATAACCGACCGAGACAGTCATTGGACAATATAAAAGTTTCAACAAATCAATACGATAATCGCATTAATCCACAACTGACGACTATCATCGCATACTAGGTAGTATTATCAGATGGTATCCCAACAAAGGTGAGCCAGGTCCCTCTGTCGACACCACATATTACAGCGCTTCTCATAATCCAAGGAAGGTGAAAGTTACAAATCTCAGTTAAAAAAGAAAAGGAAAAAAAGAACTGAAATGGCAAAAAAAGGAGAGCAGTCTCAAATGACAAACTAATGCTCGTTATTATGGATTGCGATACCACTATGTAACAAGCTTAAGTTGGCTGAGTCGGTCCTTATGCCGTCTTGTTGCATATTTCCTGGTCAGAGGATCACAGAAAGCGGATGCTCGGATGACTTACTACAATTGAGCCTAGATCATCCGGCCGGTTGCAGATGCCGTCATAAGCACTGTGGTTCTCCATCCTAGGGCTGCTCCCGGTGCTACTGGAGACTGATCCAAAGGTGGTCTTCTGAAGAACTCCTACAGGGGACGAGTCCAACCCTGGGCTTGAATCCCAGCAATCGGTTAGAAGGTTCTGAGGCGCCGACATGCAGTTCATTGCTTCTGCGTTGCCGTTCTTGGTTAAAACCTCGCCTAATGGCCCACCCATCGAAGAATCACGGAACATCCAGTTTCCTTGTACCTGGCCAGCTTCATCTCTATTTGCAGCATTGCTGAGCCCAACAGGATGATATTCACGGCTCAGTTTGAGAGGTGATAGCATTAGCTTCTCATGGATAGGGGATGTGGACGCAGATGAAAGCTCAGAGGACGCCATTGGAGCAAATACTGAGAACTGTGTTCTCCGAGCTTGTATGTCTTCAGGGTCGGGCCATGCGAGACCCCCCTGAGCAGGTGTCCTGGGCCAGTCCACGAAGTGTTGCAGGGGAGCTGAACTCTGATGTTCATTCAGACCCTGCGAGCTGAGCAAATTGACATTCTCCAAAGAGCTATGAGGAGAACTCATCAGTGAATCAGATGAAACAAGTCCGAAATCTGGTCTTGAGCTGGTCACTTCAAAAGGATTATTTTGTTTTGAAAACGGGAAGATGCTGCCGGTGTTTCTCGTGTTCATAGATGTCAGCATTGAAAGGTTGTCAGATTCCTGCATGTTTTTGCTCTCATTCTGTTTCGTCATCAGTTCCCTACAGAAATTGTTCAGGAAGGGAACTAGTTAGCATATAATATCATATAGAATCACTGAACTTTAAGGATTAATTGCTGTTTATTATGCAGAAACACTTCTCTGGTAAGAGTAAAACGGTAACACTGTAGCGCAAACCTAACGCAATACTTGGATGCCTATCATATCAGAAAAAGGGCACTTGACTTTGGGCCAAATAGAAGAAAAAAATGGGGACACTAAATAACGAAACGAATTGACAACCAACATGCTCATGAATAAGTGCACTGTCGGCAAAGCACAAACAGAAAGATGGAGTGTGGTAACACGTAGATCGTATTAGAAAAAAACCAAGGCCACATTCAATTAAATTGTTGGTAAATGCAGAAAGTTCTTATATAAGCAAACTAGCAAGGGCAAAGCTAAACATATTTGATGCATGTTGAAGTATTGAGGGAGCTACAGAATAGCAAAACATGGTTGAAGCTGCTGAAATAGTAACAGGTTGAACCTGTTATACTGCAGAGAGCAAGGATCACTCGCAGCCGTGGCATAGTTCTCCACTGACTGCTGATGCTTATCGACAGTGAGACCAGCAGCAGTAGCTCCGGCGCCTGAGGCCGCCAGAGCACCAGGCTGGGTAGCAGAGGCGGCGGCGGCAGCCACCGCCGCGGACATCGCTTTCGCGGCATGGCCAGGCTGGCCTTCCACATGCTTTCTTGAACGATGGCGTCCCCGGTTCATGTGTCGCTCGCAGTACTTCTGGTCGGCGACCGCGTCCCTGGAGCACCGCCATTTCTTGCCGTCCGTCCGGCGGCATCGTCCGGGCTCTAGATCCGCGTTGCCGGAGTACCCCAGCTGGAAAGACCCCCATGCCACTGCCAACACGCAACAATGTCAATCAAGATTCAGAAAGAAAAAAGGTATCTACACAACTTTTATCATATCAATATGCATGATGAAACTGAAGCTAGCCCGAAAAGCATTTGGTTGCTTTGCTCCTTTCTCTTTCTTGACTTACATGTGTTTGTGCCGAAGTAGGCAGGCGAGTAGGGGGATGCAAGGCTCCTCCTGATGGGGATGAGGAGGTTGTGAGGTATGGGGCTATTGGCAGCTAGGTACTTGTAGATCAGGGCTTGGTGCTCCAGCTCGATCCATTGCGACGGAGTGAAAGGACCCCTCATCCTGGCCATTGCCCCCTGCATGCTGGCGCTCAAGCTAACTGAGCTCAATCCTGGAGAAAACAGGCAGACAGAGTTAGACCAGTGATGAGAAAACAGAGTAGTGAAGCCAAGAAGACACAGTCAAAAACATGTACTTGGCAGAGATGACTAACAAGATGCATGGGTTTCGTGAACACATTCCGGAGAAGGATAAAAGCAAGCAACATAAAACAAAATATATTGTTCATAGCAAGCAGCTAGAGAACCACACAGTCGAGAGTCTACAGTTAGCTTGATTCGAGATATTCCATTGTTTTCATGAACCCTTCATGCATTTATACTTTTAACTGTTCTTTTATATGTTTTCGAGTAAGCAAGCAGTGCAGATGGTGCTGCAGTGCCAGCCGGAAATCACACCTTTTTTCGTTATGTTTTTTTTGTGTTGAGAAAAAAAAGGCATGCCATTGGGAATCCACACGATCACGCCGTTGAAAACAAGGGAGTTTAGGTGGATGTCAGCAACAAAAACTGGAAACTTATCTGGATCAATACTAGGAAGGAACGACCGAACGATCCAACAAAGCTTGTAAAGACATAGTGACGAAAACGATATTATCTTTTTGCTCGGTACAGGACCCTGTTACAGTCACTGATCTAATCAAGGCAAGTCGGGGAACGGAAAGGCAGCGAGACGAAGGAAAATCGTTGGCAACTTCAAAGCGGGCAGTGAATCTAAACCAAACACTAAACGACTGAGCACAGAAAAAGAAGAGTCCGTAAAGAAAGCGCACAAATCACGCCTCCATTTCTAGTAAGAGCAAAGGACGAAGCAATGAGAAACGTACTGAACAGCGACTCCTCCAACAAATCTGTAACTACCATTCCAAAGCGCGAATAGAGAAAGCAAGACGGATCGGAAAGCAACAGTAATATTCGGAAAGGAGTGGATGGCAAGCTTTCGAATGACGAAACCCAGTCGAACAAGCAACAGGAAAGAGGCTTTGCACAGGCGGGGTCCGGCGGGTCGTCATGCCACCGTTCTCACCTGAGCACGAAGCGGGGGTGCCGTAGTACAGCGGCATCGCGGCGTCAGCAGCAGCGCCCCCGCCGGCGCCGGCGGACGGGCACGAGGACACGGCTGACGAGAAGCTGAGCATATGCTCCCCGCCGTGGCCGGGGCTGCACGACCCGAGCAAGAATGGCGCCGCCGGCTCCGACACGTCCACCCTGGCCTGCTTCGCCCTGCCGCTCCAGCCGTGCTCCTCGCCTCCCGCCGCATTGCCCCGCCCGTGCTTGGGCAGCCTAGATCTGCCGAGCAGGCCCAGCTCCGAGCCCCCGCCCGCGTCCACGGCCGCCATCACCACCCCGCCCAGGTCCATGGCACCGTACCGCCCCCGCCCGACGCTCGACGTGATGCTATCTCGCTAATGCTGGCGCTCATGGGGCGGAGGAGGAGGGGAAGCGAGGGCGCGGAACGCAAGCGGCGAATGCATTTCTTGCGGTGGTAGCTGATGCTGGTGTGTGTGCTCGTGCTGCTTCTGCTCGGTTGGTGCTTGGCTTGGGTTTTACGGGTGGGTTGGTTGCGGCTCGCGCTCGGGAAACCAGGCTGGTTTTTCTTTTGGAGGCAGGCACGAGGGGGAGAGGATACGAGTAAGACAGGAGATGGGGAGGATAAATAGCGGAGAAAGTTTAGGTTTCACCCTACCAACAAAATTGATGGTAGGCAGAGGAAACGGTAATGGATTGGTAGGACCCTACTAATATATGGGACATCTTTACTGTTGCATACTGTTGGGTTTTACTGCTGTACAACTGTACAAGCATTTTGGTGGCTGGATATTTTCCGTTCCAGCAAGGGGCGGTATCTTTGCGACGTGAAGTTGTGCGAGATGTTATTACCACAAGATTTAGTGAGGGGCCTGAAAGAGAGCAACAGTGACAGAGGCATGTGAAGGTTGATAGGAGTCGTTGCTGTTTCTATCTTTGGGACAGTGGACTGAGAGGAGCAGCTAGCAGCAAGTAAAACCACCGTGTTTCATTTCACTTATGCGATTGTTTTATTATTTTTTCCCAAATTATTAGTGCATATATAAATACATCAGGGTTGTAGAAAAGTAGAACAAAAGAAAATGCAAGATAACTCACAGTAGCCAGTAAGCCACCCTCTCGTACAGTTGAGTGACCACCAAGTAGGAGCAGCAGTTAGGCGGCGACATGCTGCTCCGTGGTTAATTATTGATGTTAGGAATTTAGATTGAGGTTCTGGTTCGATAGGTGTGTGAGTTCGGCCCCAGCCTCTTATTCGCGCGTGGAAATCAAATCGATTAGATGGATTCGACGGCGTAGGCCCTGGAATCGCAGCCTGTCGATACTCTGCAACGTGCGCTTTAAAATCGTAGCTGAAATGTGCTCTCTTCGTTAGTTTTTATCTGATGAACCAGTGTTCTACTGTAGAGTTCAACATCGCGCTGTTCACACGCATACGAGAAGAGGTCAGCTCGATCCCAAAACGAGGAATAGGTGATAAAGGCCAAGTGAACGTGTAAAAAATGTACGAATACGTGTACAGGTCCACACACATAAGCAGGGAGAAAAACTGAAGATCGATGTGAACTCACACGAACGCGTGAGAAGACGGCCGTACAACCCCGCTCGTTTAGAACGATCGAGGCGTTGCGAGTTCACATTTGCCTCGGTACACAGAGCGGGCACGTGCGTCCCACGTGGCAACGACGAAGTGATGGAAAGCCACGACGCCGGCTTTCCAGTTTCGACCGCCTGCTGCGGCGGTGTGCTGATGGTAAAAGCTTGGAGTAACTGTCCGTTTGCCGGGAGGGAATGTCTCAGCCCAACCATAATAAGTGATGTTCTTCGGGTCAGCTCTGGATCAAGCGGCAGTAATCCGGTAACTCTCACGCAGGGCTCAGCGTGGATAGTCAGGCTCCGACAGTTTAGCACGCAGCTTCAAATCATCACTGCACCTTTTGAATCGCCGGATGATCAATCTGGCACAAACATTTTCTCCATCTGGCCCGGATCACTTTCTCGAGGGCTTCTCTTTTTTTTCTTACTGGCAGCATTAGCTAAAGTTACCGCGGGTTAATAAACAAACAAACCCCTTCAAAAAAATCTCACCACATGGCATAATCATACCACCCGGCGTAAACAAGTACGCGCACGGCACAAACATCCAAAAGAAATACTCGTGCGAACCATGCGCCAGCTAGCTGTTCCAAGGCGATCCCTCCAACCGGCCGTTCCACGCTTTGTTTAGGGCGCGCGCAAGTGGGTCCAAGGGCACGGGCGCCTCACGTGACATCGCCGAGCCATCACGAGCACCCGGGCTTTGATATCTGCAATTGGGGAGTTGATTATACTTTGCCTAATCGAGCCTTTGTCTCGGAGCCCTTTTTAGCTAGGGCGCGGTCGTGATCTCGGTCAAAGCCGGGGAGCTGAAATTCGACCAAAAGCATGGGAGCTGGGGGTAGATAATACTTGTGACGATGGGATGAGTGGCTGTGTGCACCAGTTTTTCGTTTATTTTTATTTGATGCTTGTTCAATTAATCAACGTTAAAAAAAATGAAACTAGTATTTATTATAGATATCTTTAGTAAACTCTATAAAAGCGAAGGGTACAAGCGGGTGGGGTTGGTACAGCGTGAGGAAGAAGATCGTATAGGGAAATAGACGATGCGCTACTCTAACAATGTGACCGTATCACTCAGTAAACATGTGAGTAAGAAGGTCATGGATCGTTACCACTATACGCGCAGCGCAGCGGATCGTAGATGCCCGTCGTAGCCGATCAGCGCAGCAGTAACAGCAGCGCCTCCACGAAGTCCACACGTACAGGGGAAAATGTCGTGCGTCGGTGTGCTAGCACTACGCGCCCGAAAGGGGTTTCGGCGGCTGGCCTGTGAGGGACGGAGGCTGGGACTGTTATGTGGTGGAGTGACTTGCCCCTACCCCTACCCCTCATATTTATAGGCGCGCTAATGGGCTTTTAGGTCACAGGCCCATTAGTACCCTAATTTCTTATGGATCAAATATCTATCAGGTCTTTATCCGAATTGTTATGATTGCCTCTTGGGCATATCACCAACAATCTCCCACTTGCACTAGAGATAATCATATAGCCAAGTTTTTCAATATTCCATCCCCTTAAGTGTGTGACCCGTTAGGTTCATGTACAGTCGGCTATGAATAAAAACTGTTTCCAAACACAAGTCAGTAGAGGTACCTAGCAGAACATAGTGACTACCGAATGTACATAAAGATCATATCGTCTGAACCTAGATACATTCACATGCTAATTCCTTTGCCACATGATACCAGTCAAGCTCAAGGCGAGATACGTGTCATCCTTGTGATAGCTCGACCATTCACTCGATCAAATAGTGGATTCAATAATGACTAACTTTTAGCCATAATGATTAACTCTTTAATCACTTTGGCATGGTCATGCACTTTCAATCCAACTATGTCGAGGGGCCCAGAGATATCTCTCCTGTTACTTAGGAGGGGCAAATCCCGTCTTCATCCACACACATCTCATTCCATGCTTCATCATGTACCTCAAGACTATTTTTATGACCACCCAGTTACGGAGTAGCGTTTGATAGTTTCAAAGTGCACAACTACACATAGTGAGGAATAATGGCGATCTCGGGTCTAAGAATCTAGCAGGTATATCACTCAAGACCAACTGATGGCACATATGTAAATAACAATCCCAACAGTGTCTCGGAATGGGTCTATGCAACACTATGTTCACTAACATGTGTTCACATTATTAATTTGATATCTCCATATCTATGATCCGTGAAACGTGATCATCAATTAATACATGTGCTAGTCTGCGTACTATCATTATCTCATATAACGATGTAGACTAGGGACCATTTTGAGTAACATTATAATTAACAAAGAGTCTCACGAACAAGCCACATACTTGATGATCAATGTGAATAATAGTTACTCAAATAGTACATAAACATAGCTATGACACAAGTCTCCCACTACACACTAGGATCACTGATGTAAGTATCTAATACCCATAGATCTCGTGTGCGTCTGTTGCTTTGATTGTGGAAGAGGCTTTGTCAACGGATCTGCCATATTCAAATCTGTATGCACCTTGCATATATTCAAATCACCTCGGTCATAATCTCTCGAATCAGATGACAGTGTCATAGTATATGTTTGGATCTTTTTCGTGATCTAGGCTCCTTTGCCTGTGCAATGGCTCCATTATTGTCGCAATAGAGATCCACAGGTCCAGACGCACTAGGAACAACACCCAGCTCAGAAACAAATTTTCTGATCCAAACAGCTTCCTTTTCAACTTTAGAAGCTGCAATATACTTCGCCTCCGTCGTTAAATCTGCTACTGTGTCTTGCTTGGAACTTTTCCAGCTCACTGCCCCTCCATTGAGGCAGAACACAAAACCGGATTGCGATCTAGAGTTATCCTTGTCTGTTTGGAAGCTAGTATCGGTGTAACCTCTTACAACGAGCTCTTCTTCACCTCCAAACACTAGGAACACATTCTTAGTTCTTCTCAAGTACTTAAGAATGTTTTTGATAACTGTCCAATAAGCCACACCATAATCTGATTGATACCTGCTCGTAACACTTAGAGCATAGGATACATCTGGGCGTGTACACAACATGGCATACATGATAGATCCAATAGCCGAAGCATAAGGAATCGCTCTCATCCTCTTTTGCTCATCAAGCGTCGAAGGACACTGACTTTTGCTTAGAGTGATGTCATGTGACATTGGAAAGAAACTTTTCTTAGAATATTGCAAATTGAACCGATTCAATATCTTGTCAATATATGTCTTGGTTTAATCCAATTAACCTTCTAGATCTATCTCTATAGACCTTTATGTCCAAAATGTACGCTGCCTCTCCTAAATCCTTCATTGAGAAACTTTTCCTTAATAGGATTTAACAACATCTAGTACTGGAATGTCTTTTTTCATCAACAATATGTCATCTACATATAGGACCAGAAATATAAGTGCGCTCCCACTAACCTCCTTGTAAATATAAGGTTTCTTCTACATTCTTGATGAAATCAAACCCTTTGACCACTTCATCAAAACGTAGATTTCAACTCCGAGATGTGTGCTTCAATCCATAGATGGACTTTTGAAGTTTGTATATTTTTCTAGCATTTTTAGAATCGACAAAATCCTCAGGTTGTGTCAGGTACACATCCTCAGTTAGACTCTCATTAAGAAAGGTTGTTTTAACATCCATCTGCCATATTTCATAATCAAAATATGCAGTAATTGGTAGGAGATTCCGAACACACTTTAGCATAGCGACGGGCGAAAATATTACATCATAATCAACATCATGAATTTGTTTGAAACCTTTCGCCACCAATCGTGCTTTATAGATGTGAACTTTTCCATCCATATCAGTCTTTTTCTTGAAAATCCATTTGCAATCGATCGGTCTCACACCATCGATTGGATCAACCAAGGTCCAAACTTGATTCTCATACATGGATTCTATTTCGGATTCCATGGCTCCAAGCCATTTCTCAGAGTCGGGTCCCATTATAGCTTTAGTGTAGGTCACAGGCTCATTATTGTCCAACAATACCATGTCCTGTGGTTCCGTGGTTAGGAGTGTCAACTTTTCAGCTGCACGACGTACCCTTGTAGATCTTCGTGGGGCTGGTATTTCATCAAGTAGTTGTACAACATCTTGTACATCCTGTATAGGATTAGAGGGTGCCGAAACATTTTCACGTATTTATTGAATTTCTTCAAGATGCACCTTGCTCGCACTAACTCCTTTTGAGAGAAACTCTTTCTCCAAGAAGATATCATTGCGAGCGGTAAACACTTTACCCTCCCTTTTATTATAAAAATATTATCATTTGGTTTCCCTAGGATATCCCACAAAGAAGCATTTGTCTGATTCGGGAATAAGTTTGTCTGACGTCAAACGTTTGACATAATCATCACATCTCCAAACTTTGAGAAAAGATAATCCAGGACGTTTCTCGGTCCACATCTCATATTATGTCTTCTCAATAGACTTAGTTGGGACTCTGTTTAGTATAAACGCAACTGTTTCAAGAGCATAACCCCAAAATATAGTGGAATATCAGTCTAGCTCATCATTGACCTAACCATGTCTAACAAGGTTCGGTTCCTCCGCTCGGACACTCCATTTCATTGAGTTGTTCCACGTGGAGTCAACTGTGGAATAATTACACATTGTTTTAAATGATCATAAAATTCATGGCTCAAATATTCACCACCACGATCAGATCGTAGAAGTTTAATTGTCTTGCCCAATTGATTTTGTACTTCATTCTGAAATTCTTTGAACTTTTCAAAATATTCAGACTTGTGCCTCATTAGATAGACATATCCATATCGACTAAAGTCATCGGTAAAAGTATGAAATACTGAAAACTACCTCTAGCTACCGAACTCATTGGTCCACATACATCAGTATGTATAAGTCCCAACAAGTCACTTGCGCTCTCACTTTGACAAGTGAAGAGTGCTTTGGTCATCTTCTCAAGCAAACAAGACTCGCATGTGTCAAGTGATTCAAAATCAAATGAACTTAACAAACTATCTTTATGGAGTTTCTTAATGCGTTTCTCATTTATATGACCTAAGCGACAATGCCAAATAAAAGTGGGATTTAGATTATTTCATCGAGCCCTTTTTGTATTAATGTTATAGACTGTTTTATCCTCAAGATCAAGAATATATAATCGATTCACTAATGGACATTGAGCATAGAAAATATTATTATAATAAATAAAACAACATTTGTTCTTTATTATAATCTCATAACTATTAACTTCTTCCAAACATGGAGAAGATATAATGTTCTTGCTCAAAGAAGGAATGCAATAACAATTATTTAATTCCAAAACAAATCCTGAGTGTAATGACAAGTGATAAGTTTCAACAGCTATGACAGCAACCTGCTACATTGCCGACCCGAACATCCAACTCTCCTTTTGCAAATCTTCTAGTCTCACTTAGACCCTGCAATGATTTGCAAGTGTGAATCATTGATCCGGTATCAAATACTCATGATTCACTAGAAGATATAGCGATATTGATTTCTATAACATTTATACGTGAAGTGGAAGTCTCACTCCCTTTCTTCTTCTTATACTCCAAATACTTCTTGCAGTTCGTAGACCAATGCCCTTTAGCATGACAGTGAAAGCATTAATGATTAGGAGAAGAGACTGATTTACCCTTTGGCTTTGAGCTTGAAGGCTCATTGGGAACCTTTCCCTCGCCTTTAGGATGCATCACACGCTTCCTCTTTTTATTCTCCTTTTAAACCATCATCACATGAGTGGTGTTTTTCTTAATACTTTCCTCGTCTGTTTTAAGCATCCCAAGCAATTTAGCCAACATTTTCTCCATACCATTCATTTGATAAAACAATATAAATGGCTCATAGCTCAGTGGGAGTGACTGGAGAATAACGTCAATAGCCAGGTCATCCTTGAGTTTAGAACCAAGTTTGTCCAAAATCTCAATGTAACCAATCATCTTGATTACATGGGACAGACCAGGCTACCTTCTGCCAGCTTGCATGAGAAGAAGGACTTTGAGATGTTGTACCTCTCAACCCTTGTTTGATTCTCAAACATTCCACATAGTCCGTGAATCATAGAATAAGGCATCTGCATGCTCATATTGTTTCTGTAGATGAGGGGACATTGTGACAAGCATGAGGCAGCTTGCATTAAGCGCATCATCACAGTGCTTCTCATAAATCCTGCGAGTTGCGGCATTTGCATCATCAGGGAGGTCATTGGGGTATGGTTGCTCAAGAACATACTCAATTTTCTCTTGTTTGAGAACAATTCTCACGTTGCGGTACCAATCAATAAAGTTAGCTCCATTGAGCTTTTCTTTCTCAAGCACAGGTCGCAAATTAAAACCGAAATTGTTACTAGCAGACATGATCCACAATAGAAAATAAATATGCAAGGTTTTAACACTATGTTATGTACCAATCTTTTATTAACAATTTAATAAAAGACACCACCACTATATGAGCATCATCCTCCCTCTAACGACATATAGTGATCCAAGATCCATATTCACTAATTTCTAGTAAGTTTTGGCTTCATCGCTAGAAAATTAGTGACATAGGTAAACAAAAATTGTTAATCATATCTCTATATGATTCTTGTTTGTTGGTTGACATCCAATGCACCGGCTCCCAACACTATGCCACAAAGCACAGAACCGTTTTGATAGCTTTGTGGAGTAAACCAATACTATGCATGTGAATGTCCAACATTCACCCTATTCATTATGATGGATGACGGTATTTTGTTTTGGCAGACCTACCATACAACGATCAAAACAACATAGGTGCAGCTATAGGTAAATGGCATCAAATGCTCAACTTTTCCGAGAGAAGCTATTCTATCATGACAAAACATCCACCATATGAAAAGAATGAAAAGAATAGTAAAACATCACGGGCATACGATCATATCATATCTGTGAATAATATGCCCTTTACGATCATAGTGGTCTCCATCACCATTGTTCCATCATGATCTACCCCGCCATGTCTCCCTTCTTATGGTGATCACCATCATGCTTGATGTTTCTCAATGAATATAAAAAAGCTAATACATCTAATAGCTATCAAATAAATTACATTAGAGATCAGGCATCACAAGGCGACACGCAGGTCGTTATACAATTATGTGACAACCTCAACCCGGTTGTGTTAAATTTGCAACACGCAAGCTACACGAATTTTACAAACAGATCATCACATCACATTTAGGCCATACCATTCACATCATTCGCTGCAAAAACAAGTTAAGCGTAGAACGATGTCTATCGCGAAACAACTTAATGATGTCGCTATAGTAGACAGCAACGGCGGTCCCGCTAGCCTGTTTGTGGGTGGGGGGTCGAGGGGGGAGCCGCCCCCGCGGGTTTCAGGGCAGCGCCTTGAACACCAAACGGAATTATATAGATCGCATATATGAAATCACTATGAAAATCTCATGGAATTGATCAAATCAACCCGAATCTGAGCCATTCAGAATGGCTCAATTTTCATTGTGACTGGTTATCCACGGGAAGATCGCGACACATGACCGTGATATGTTGGCTCAATCTGTTATGTATGTACACTATTAGTCTCGATGGTGATTCCAGCCGGTAGGGACAGGTTGCGCACACGGCAGAGAAGGAGCACGAACTAATCCTTTAGTCATATGATGGCAATCTACTCTAACCAATTCCAAACCCCAAAAGCCGAACTATAAAAATTTATCATATGAACTTGTCTGCGGTAGATCGCATGTAAGATCCAGACCAAAAACTACGCAAGTCGGCTCTGGTACCACTGTAGGGAAATAGGCGATGCGTTACTCTAGCAATTTGACAGTATCACCCAGGAAACATGCGAGTGAGAAGGTCATGGATCGTTACCACTAGACGCGCAGCGCAGCGGATCGTAGATGCGTGTCGTAGCCGATCAGCGCAGCAGTAACAGCAGCGCCTCCACGGAGTCCACACGTACAGGGAGAAACGTCGTGCATCGGTGTGCTAGCACCGCGCGCGCTACAGGGGTTTCGGCTGCTGGTCTGTGAGGGGCGGCGGCTGGGCTGTTATGTGGTGGAGTGATCTGCCCCTAACCCTACCCCCATATTTATAGGCGCGCTAATGGGCTTTTAGGTCACAGGCCTATTAGTACCCTAATTTCTTTTGGATCAAATATCCATCAGACCTTTATCCAAATTGTTATGATTGCCTCTTGGGCGTATCACCAACAGATCGGTGGGGGTGGGATACCTGGCGACATCTAGAAAGGGTAGCGTGTCGTCTCATGTCACAACTTTGAGGTTACAGATTACAAATAAACGTGGCATGATTTAGACAGGGGGAGAAATGGTCTCCGATTAGCTTCTATGGAAATTTATAATACTCTCTCCATCTTGAAATAAATGACGTTTAAAACAATAAATATAGTTTAGTTTAAACTAATTTTGTTATACTAAACGTTATTTATTTTAGAACCGAGAGACTAGGTTCTCTATTGTTAACATTTGGTAGGTATCAGCCATCGTCCTCCACGACAGCTTCCCTTGAATTAGACCGAGTACACCATCTTGTTCTTTATAGTAGGCCCGGGTCAAACCATCTCCCTCTCCCAAGATCTCGATCGCTCGAGGCAACACGTTTCAAAAAGTGACATCTCAGACGATGAGGGCCGGGACCGTATAAGATCACTGTGCCGTTCTCACGCGCGGCACGATCGATCGATCGAGGTCCCGCCCCCGGCTGCACGAGGATCGTGTGTGTGTCGTCCATGGACCCCTACATCACCCTTTGCCCCCCGGCCGGCCGGCCCTCTCGATCAGCGTCAAGACGATCCGTAGATCTCACTACTGGTCCTCTTGGGGGCCGCTGGCCGGCAACCCATCCAATTATGCAGTCTTTCTCCATCCAAAAGCCCTTTCCGATGCGGTCCCAATTAAGCCAATTATGCACTCGCTAAACACTTTTTCTTCACTATTTTTTTCTATCGTTGAACAGTACAGTACCTGGGTCGTCTGTAGCGTCGCGCTTCACACACATCCTGGTCCGGTGGCAACAGCGAGAACCAGGTGGGTGGCCGTTCTTGGCAAAAGCGGGTGCGCAGAAGGTAGGGCACAGCTCGCTGTCGCTACCGGCAGATGTACAAGGATTGGTTCCTACTTTTGCGTAAATGAAGTATGGCGTGGCGAGCGAGGTAGCGGCATGACGCTGAATAATGGCGAGCTGAGACCGACTTGAAGGCATCCTCTCATGGCATGTATGCCCCGGCCGTCGCGCGGCGCCACGGACGGGGCGACCCGAGCTCCGTGTCCATGGTCCTGATGATGGCCACAAGCCCCGCCTCCGCCGTGTCACTTTCAACTGCTCCCGCGCCCCCTACCTCGCGGTGAAAACGTCGGGGATGTCGCGCGCTCGGTCGGCACGGCGCGCTTGCTGTTGTCGCGTCATGCACGTGAGGAGGGGGGGGGGGCATCCCGGCCACATGCCCGGGACCACGCTGGAGACTGTAAAATAGCAAGGACGCTAGAAAAAATAGCACAGTGTTACCCCGTTACCGTTGTGGTGCCATTTTGAACCGTGGCGAGCGAGTAGCAACTAGCATACATAGTGCGTACTGGTATGATTTTTTGTCTTTTTTCTCGCAAGGGGTATGTGTCGTGTGCATGCATGCCCGGGCAATCAACTGGGCATGTGTGGTTGTGGTCCTGGCCCGTCTGACATGCTGGTTTACTAACCGTACATCATGCGGATGAACACACAGCTGTGTGTGCCCACTGTAACTGCTGGCTGAGACGAGGCAGTGGTTGAGCCCTAGGGCGAGCGTCCTTCCCGTCGTCGAACGCTTTAATACGGTCGATGTTTTGGGTCAGGTTAGCTCGTCGACCGGTTGTTGGTAATTACTCTGGCGTCATCATCGATTCCTCCTCGGCTATATTGTTATTAGTAAGTTCGGGGTCACCGGCGCCGGCCGCCTCTCTGCCTGCGCGGCGCATATGCCGCTTACGTACCGTGTGGAAGTGGCAAGGGGAGAGGATAGTTCCTGCCGGTACATTCATGCGCGTGTCCCCGATCCGGCAACAAGCATGTTAACTAGCCGCAACGACCTGGTAGACCCGCCGATCTTAGACGATGCCCGGCGAGCGACCACGCGCGCGGACCGGTAGTAGCAGCGGCACGTAGCGGTTTCAGAAACCCATCAATCGATCGGCCTTCTTCACGGTGAAGCGATCTGGACACAGAGAGGGTCGTGTGCTCGTGCATGGTGGTGCTTATGTAAAGGCCATCCACCGAACGCCAGTAACGTCGCCAAGATGCCAACCAGCTCGGCTGCCGTCCGCGCGCTCTGCTTCCAGTAGCCAGGACGGCATCGGCTTTGGCTGGCCGGCAACGCGCAACGGGTCGGCTAGCTGCTGCAGGTTTTGCAGGACGACGTCAAGTCACACGTCGCCGCGTGAGTTTGGACGTACCGGCCGGCGTGGGACGATGCGCTTCCAGCTCCTGCCGCACGCACCTCTCCGGACGTACAGTACGTCCGCGAAACTTTCTTCACTGCAGAAGCAAGGATGGAACCTTATTGGGGCCAAGGGTGGCCATGGCCCCCCGACCATGAACATTTTGTTCAATAAAGTGCTTAATGTTACTGGTTAAATGGCAAAAAAATGCTAATATCGCCCCCGTGATGATTTCCTAAATACCCTTCCCCCCACTCTCTAAAAGTCTTCCAAGCTCCCTACCCATCCCCACTCTCTAAAAGTGCTCCAACCTCCCTCACTGTGCAAGATTGTGTCTACGAGTACATAGTCCTGCTTACTTTGGCGAGCAGTAGTAGTTGTACCTATACCTATGTGCTGCGGCTATTCTGGTGACGATGATTAGAGTATCTGGTGTCACCCATAATAACTCCACGTACGTCGCGGTCTTGTATGTCTTGTCATGTTGGTAGCATCTGCTCCTGCCTCCTAGGTGCAGCGTACGTCTTAGAGTAGGCCAGCTTGGCGACCGCTGCCACGCCTGCTGTGTTAGTATACTCCGTAAAGTAGTTGTGAGCTCAGGTCTTCATCAAACCATTGCCCATGGACCGTGAAGTATGGCACTAGTATTTTTTTTGTTTTTTTAACAAAACCTAGCACAAACTGCACCCACCTTTTTTCATGTCGATAAGACGTGATATATATAAATAAATAATTCAAATGACATGATACTGGTTTTTGGAGAAATATAACATTCATATAATGGTTAAAACAATGTGAGTTCACAATCATCAACGTGATTCAATTTACGCGCTTTATGCAGTGTCACGTCAAGTAAACGTAACTTATGTTTTTTGTCACTACGCTGTAGATTCGGATCCCCGACACATTCGGGGTGAGGAAAATCTCATGCAACGCCTGTGTGTGTCGTCCCTGAGCCTGACTACTAGCCGTGGACTAACGACAAGTTCCTTAATAAATTATGCTTCCGCACAAACATGTACGTGACCCGGAAAGATTATCAGAAACGAGACTTCGTTTGGACAAAACCTGCGTGCCACGCTAGTCGATTTTGTTTCATTATGCATGCATGCTGCTGTAAACACAATTACTAGTATAGGAGTATTGTTCGTTGTTCCTCTCATCCGAAAATATAGAGGCGCCAGGTGATGATGACTTTTCGTCGGCGTAGGAGTACCGGGACGGCAAGACAATCTTGGCAGTGGGAACTCCAATTAAGAAAACAAAAACCTGCGAAGCCCTATCTGCGAGAGACGAGACCGGAGGATGTGACGGGGACGGACGGTCAGGCTATGTAGACCGTAGCTGAGCTACTTTTTCCATTACCTTCACCTAGCAATGTCGGATGTCGTCGTAGAGTACCTGCAAATTACTTGTATTCAAATCCGAGGAAGAGACAGGGAGTTTGAGTTACTTGTACTTCGACACGACGTCATTTTAAATCCCTTCTCCGTAGAACCAGGACTGCACGCACCGTCCTGGCTATCCTGATCTCGCAAACGGCGTCTTCTCTGTGATCGGCAACGAAGAAACACGCACACGCGTCACGCCACCCTTCCGCTTGCGCCAAAGGCAACCGCAACTCCAACCAAACAGGAAGCGCAAAGCATACCAGCTCGCGAGCGCGAAGGCATGGCGGGCGCGAACGTGGCGCTCGCGAGGGCGTAAGCATGGCGGGCGCGAACGTGGCGCGCGCGCGTCCTGCCAGCCCCGCGGAGTAGTGACGCTAGCTATTGATCCTGCCGGACCCGCGCCCCGTTCTTCCGTACGTTCGTTTCCACCTTGACGCGTGTGCGTTGCATGCGATGCAAGCACACGCAAGCACACACGGCACGGCCCGGCCCAGACGGGGTTTAGGTGGCGCGAGTCCCGATGCGATAGCGTTAGGAGTAGGAAACCGGTGGCCTTGCCCGCCCTAGGCTGTCCTCTCCCCATTGTTCATTTCAATGCGCGTTATGGTACGGTTGGCCTGGTTGGTTGCCAACTTGGGTGCCGGCCGGTCGTCTTCGCAAACGACGGGACGGGACGGGGGCAGTAGCCCAGCCGCGCGCCGAAAAGCGGCGACGTGGGTAAGCCGGCCGGGGTAGTTACTGTTACTAGGACTCTACCTGGAGGTCAAAGCTTCGTTCTGACTCCACTCCATGATGGCAAGCGTAATAAACCGCAAGCGAATGAATGGCTCGTCTGGACCCGACGGGCTGGACGCTCGGTACGACGGTGTTCTGCCACAACGTGGACGGGAGCGAGCGACGACCTGTGGACACGGCCCTGTCTTTTTCTCGAGGAACACTGTCGCTCGTCGCCAGTGGCTATAATAATGCCGCGATCATTTACCCGCTCGTTCGTCCCGTCGGCCGGCCGGGAAATTCCCGGCGCATGACCCATCCCGTGAGTGACTTGATGTTTCCTACTACTATTCGGACGCATCTCGGCGTCGTCTTGAAGCGACCGTCCGTTCACATCTCGACGTGGTCAAATCTACGACCTCGCCATTCGCCAATAAAAAATACTAGTCGCTCCAACTCTGCCGTAAGGTTTGCTATCATGTCGCCCCGGCCGAGTTTTTACCAAATCGCGTGCTGCTCATTTCGATACTGGCGCGACGCCGAGCCGGGACGGCTCCAGGTCTCGATCGGGGCTAACACACCCATGCACGCGCGCGAGGGCGACAACATTCTGGTAGACGGGAGTAGTTTGCACACGCGAGAGAGACGCGCGCCGTTAGCTCGTAACCGGAGCTAGCTACGTAGTCTCGTGTCTCCTGTGGAAGCCCGTGCAGGGCCTCGATCGGATTACTGAAGAGACCCCGGGGGGCTTCCCGCTGCTACGACGCCGTGGCTTGCAAACCACTCCGTCCATCCAGGCCTCGGCGCCCCCTGCCGGGCTTCGCCTTGGGCCCGGCGTGCGGTTTGGATGGATCGGCGCTTAACTTAATCGGACGCCAAAATCTGCGTCGTCTCCATCATTCCGATGGCGCCTGGCGCACGCGTGGCCCCATGCACATGTTCGTGCCTTTTGTCCCGAGCCGCGCACGCATGGGAACCCGAGTTCTCCAGCTGGGACCGGCCTAACGAGTGTATGCGCGTGCTCGTATCCTACAGCCTCCGTCTCTCTCTCTCTCCCCTGTTCTTAAACCCATGCATTGTCTCCCTACAAAATGATGGGCGGGCATACAATATTCTCGGCTCGATCTTGCTTAACCTCTCACGAAAACGGGTTTCAGTAAAGGATGTTCTACTCGTTTTCAGAGATTAACAACGCGATCTATAGGTCAGCAGAAGACATGGCGAGGCACATACCAACATTTGTTCACTGCATTTAATGCACCATTAACATAAGTATCTGTAATGTTCTTCAACAACATTGCCAGAGAGCAGTTGCATTGCAGGGGGGCGGTGGCAAGAAAACGCCAGGGAAGATGATGGGAGGAGCTTTCAGCGTTGCATGCATGCCGTGGCTTTGGAACTTGGAAGCTGGAAGCGGCAGCAGCCTAATTTTTGAAATTGTACCTGCGTGTCTTTTCTGCGTGTTAACCAATGCGATAGCTACGCGGAAGGCATGTGTCTCTTCCAGTTGTAGCTTGTTTTTTTAGGGGGGTTGCTTGTTCGGCAGTAATGGCATTACAGTGGTCGTTAACTGTGCCGTCTCTTGTTTACCGTGGTTCTCCGAGCCTGTGGGATGATATATATAGTGCAATCTATAGCTTGCTTTGAACATATATACTACTGTAGCTCCGAACCTTATCGGCTAACAAGTACGTTCTGACGTGGCCGAACTGCCGTGCGCTCGCATCAGCTCGAATGTTTAGCCTTGCAAATTGCATTCCCATGATGCATTCAACTAATCAACAAAAACAGTCTGCATATTTCCATTTGGTTGCGAAACATGATGATGATCTCCATGTTTGAATGCCATCGAGTTTGCAGATCTCGAGTTGATGGCTTACTTAACACACGTTCCGATCTTAAATTTAGTGACAGTTTGAGCGCTTTCACGCGCGGCGGGGCATACTTTACACCAAACATCGAGCTTTAGATAGTAACACCAATTGTATAGGAACACTTAACAATTGGAAACGAGGATGCACGACATGACTGGAGAAGAAAAGAACAAATCAGAAGTCTTGCTCGTGAGATTGGGTGGAACCCAACGGATGCTCCCAGGCTTGTTTAATTATTGCACACTCCGAGGGCACATCAAGATGCAGCCGCAACTAATCCACTCTAGATTTAGAGCTTGCAGGGGATAACATTGATCACAACCTTTTCGGGGAGAAAAGAAGGCTAGGACACGTTCACAAAATAATGTGAAAACAACATTTAGATATCGTATCCCAAAAAATTAGGAGCAGTGGACAATATTTTTTTTTGTTGATGAGAGGCATTGAACGTTGGACATAAGCTGGCGGGCATAAGACCTCTCTAGGCATGACATAGCTTTGCCTGTGCTTTCCATCTCATCATATATAAAGAATGATAAATGAGTGCTTATCAAGTGCTAGAAATCGTTTATTTCATCACATACTATGTTTCGAGATGGGCAGAAATGTCTTCAATTGAACGTGGTGGAAGAACATGAGGTTGATCCTATATACTGAGACAGGATCGGTAGACTAGATGAACGTTTTCAAGTTTCAAACTTTTAGTCCATTTCTTAGGGGATGATCCCATGATGAATACGCAACTTGTGAATGAAGGTTGGTGCGGTTAACACCAAATATTCTTAGAAAAGGGGCAATTGTACGGTTACTAGCTAGTTATGAAATTATTTTACCGGTACTGATCAAAAGAACTCGCGTTATATGCCGTGCATAAAATCTCGAGGGCTCCAGCAACATTGGCGACCGTCCGGAGCTCCGACGACGCAAGCCCTAGATTAAGACATGATTATATAGGCACCCTGTTTGCGCCAACGAACCCCTTTCTAACCCTACTTTTGCGAGCCCGTCTTCTCGTTAGCCGAGGAACGATGCGTGCCTCCGGTCACATGGGGGAGGGGGAGGGGAATCTTTGGATTGTTTACACGGGGGCGCGTGCGACACATCACGCCCTCTACATGGTCCCCGCGGCCTCGGGATTTGTGCCCCGTCCAAGGCGAGAATTGACCGCACCGCCTCCGCCATGAGTGCGTGGCCGAGATTTTTTATAATGCCTGTCCTATCCCTGGTGCGTGCTAGCTGCGGATGAGTTCTTCAGTTCTTCCTCCCTTGCTGTAGACCGTAGACTTGTACAAGTACGCCCAGCATTTCCTGTAGACCGTAGACTTGTACAAGTACGCCCAGCATTTCCAAAGTAGCTAGAAGTAGCTTCAATTAGGCCAGCATTACATGAGAGCTCAGGGAGGAGATCGTCTTCTCGTACGCGCGGCTACGCCTTTTTCTGAGACGAAGGCTGTGTGGGGGCATGCATGCACGCCGGCCCACCTTGACGCGCGCCTTTCTCCGCGCGCATCCGATCCGTAGGATCCAAGGGAGCGGCACGTGCAGCGACGCCACGACGTTTCGGCGCGCCAACGACGCAAAGGATCCGGATCCTCGAGCTCTTATATACACGCACGGTCTGGATGAAAAGTACTTTGCACGAGTCTCCACGGGACAGGGGTAACGTAAAGCTCAACCCCCCCAGCTCATATAGACGTTGGAGGTACATGCATGTACTAGCACGGTTACCATGGTTGGGTCTAGCGTTAGAGACCGCGCGAGAGGTAGGGAGACATCTCCCTAGGTACTTGCATTACGGAAAACATCTCTCAATGTGCCTTCGTGCTTCTCCATGCTGCGTGCGTTAGTTTATCGTCTGTTGCCTTGAGAACACAACACTAGAATACTCTTTTGTCTTGTGTCCTGGTAACTAAGAGCTAACAAGGGTACCTAACCACTTCGCCAAAATAAAGAAAGGTAGCCAGCAGGAGCTCAGTAGGCAGCAAGCCAGCAATGGCCCAAAGAAACGGGAGAAAGGCCGAGCAGAATCGTGGGCCAGAAGTAGCCCATGCGTAGGGGGGGGGGGTCACCAAACCAGCCCATATGTCGGCGCTCACATACCGGGCGAGGTAGAATAAAACTCCCTGCTTCCGCAGCCACTCGAAAAATCACGCGCCCAGGTCGCGCCACGCCACGCGCTCCGACGGCCACACGCTCGCTCCATCGCCGACGCACGCGCGCGCCACGCAGGAGGCAGCTCCGGCTCAGCACCTCGAGCGCGCGCGGTTCCGGGCCAGGCCTCTCGACTCCGCACGTGCGGTCGCCGCGTCCCCATGGCCACGGCCGTTGTTCCACCGCTCCCGCGCGCGGCGCCGACCGCTCCCCGCGCGTCCAGCCCCGGACAGCGCGTGCCTGCTACCCTGGCCGCGCACGGCCGTCGCCTCCCGCGCGGAACGCTCCTCCGCTGCCGGCGATCCCTGAAATCCTCGGCTGCGGCCGGTACTTCCTCCGGCTCTGCTCCAGACGCCGACGGCGCGCGCGCGTGGGACGCCCTCGGCGGCGTCTCTGTCCTCGCTGCGGGCACAGGCGACGCCGTCCCGCTCACTGACCTCTGGGACCCCACCGAGGTACTCGCTTCCGCTTAAATCCGATCCCCTCCCGGCGCGACGCGTAGCCATGGAGTCGTGTCCTGAAACCGTGCTGTGTTCACGAGCGCAGGGGGTGGCCGTGGTGGCGCTGCTGCGGCATTTCGGCTGCTTCTGCTGGTTAGGAGATCCATAAGCGACATAACCCACTTTAAAGTTCCTTGTTTCTTCGTTGATTGCGACTACTGAACACTAGTCGATGGCCGTGACCCGTATTCGCAGCTGGGAGCTGGCTTCTGTTCTCAAGGACTCCATGGCGAAGTTCGATTCGGCGGGGGCCAAGCTGATCGCCATTGGCGTTGGAACTCCTGATAAAGCCCGCATCCTCGCCGATCGGGTAAGCGAGAGCTCGTGGTGAACTATGTCAAGCCCTGGGATGAGCTGAATTACTGAGATGTGTGGAATTGCAGCTGCCGTTTCCCCTGGAGTCCTTGTACGCAGACCCCGAACGCAAGGTGACGATTCTCTCTCCGTTGATCTGAAGTGTTGGTATGGCCTCCGGATTACAATTACAAACCTGCACACGTGCATGACTGCATAATATTCGTTCCAGGCTTACAGTGTGCTGGGACTGTACCATGGTTTACGCCGGACCCTGTTAAGTCCAGCTAGTGTAAGTATCACCTGACTGACTGAGCCCTATACGATTATACTCTGACCGTGCAACTGTTCCATCAGAAACTATTGTCTTCAATATGTACACTGAATGTGGATGGTGGTGTCTGTGTAGGCAAAGATATATTCGAGGCTCGACTCGATCAAGAAGGCGACCAAGAACTACACGCTAGAAGGCACGCCGGCCGACCTCACCGGCGTCTGGCAGCAGGTTGTAGCCGCCTGCACCCGCGCCTGTGAACTGAAGCATCCGTAACTTCACAAATCTGAAGAATCACGTGTGCTGCTTGTTTCTCGATTATCTACAGGGTGGAATGTTCGTGTTCAGAGGGAAAGAGCTGGTCTATGCATGGAGAGACGAAGGAACTGGGGACCATGCTCCCCTGGACGACGTCCTCAGCGTCTGCTGCAATGTCCCAGTGGCTTAACGACGTCCTCGGATTTGTAACGCTATGTAGTGTAGTATATCTGTGACAAGTAAACTGGAATCCATCTCTGTTTTCACACATCAGATGTCCTGCAAATTAAAACAGAGACTCACGAACATTTCCTTTGCTTGTTACTCAAATCCTACTAAAATCTTTGCTTGTTACTCAAATCCTACTAAAAAAGATTCAGATCCAATCAATTTTAAATTGATGATTTTACATTCACAACAACACAATCGGAAACTGCCACATCTTCTGCGGATTCCGTGCGCTCTGAATTTGTAAACTTCAGCAGGCAACACGCGCAGAAGAAAATTTTCGCCTGGCATCTACAAGAAGCGGTTCTGTGTCCTCTACATGCGGCCAGTGTCCACACAGCTCTCTCGGCTCCCGCCATCCACAGCCATCTCCACCGCAACGGTCACTTCCTCCCGCCTCTCGTCTCCTCCGCGGTTAGGGTTCCGCCGCGTCTCGCCATCTCCCGCCATGACCGCGCCCGCGCCCGCTGCGCTGGCCGCACGCGTCGTCCTCTCGCTGCCCCCTCGCGCTACCGCTGCCTCTCCCCGTGCCCCCTCGCTCCCCGGCCGCCGTGACAGTCACTTTCGTCTGCGCCACTCACCGGCGGGATCTTCGCCGGTGGGAGCTTCCGTGGCGAGCTCCTCATCCGTTCCCTCCACTTCTCCGGATGACGGGTCGAGCATCGCTGATGCCCTAGGTGGCGTCGAAATCTACTCCGCCGCGACCGGCGAGCCCGTGCTGTTCAGGGATCTTTGGGACCAGAACGAGGTAGGGATTCTCACCTTATTCCCCAAATAAGCTAGGTCTACTGATCCCGAACTCTCGAGCATAGGCTATTTTTCCTTTTATATTTCGCCCGTAAGCAATTAAGCTTTGCAACCAAGTACGTCTTGTAAGCTGAGATGCACTGTCGATTGAGAAAAAATATGCGCTTCTGTAGACTTAATGAAACCTTTGATCTTAATGAGATAATTGAAATTTTACTACCCTCAACATTAGTCTTCGTCAAAATACCACTTCCAACATGCAACACTCTAAAATACATTATAATTCTCACCATTTTGCTCGTTTGCCACCGTAATAGTATTTTAGTACTAACTGACCTAACACTAAAATAATTCTAAATGGATAGAAATATCCTTATGTGTTTTAAAAATATAAAAAATAACAGAAAATACGAAAAATATAAATAAGCTAAAATATTTCAAAAAATTTAAAATGGAAACTTTAAGAAAATAAAAAAACAGAAAATTTATACAGAAAAATAGAGATAAATTTAAATAAGTTTATAAATTATATGAAATTAGGAAAAACAGAAAATCTACACAGAAAAATACCCTTATATGTTTTAAAAATATAAAAAATTAACAGAAAATACAAAAAATATAAATAAGCTAAAATACTTTTTTATTCCTGTATTTCCACTGTTTTTTATCTGTTTTTTATTTCCTGTATTTTCCAATTTTTTTAATTTTTTTGAAATATTTTAGCTTTTTCTATTTTCTGTTAACTTTATATATTTTTAAAACACTTAAGGGCATTTTTCTGTGTAAATTTTCAGTTTTTTCTAATTTTATATAATTTATAAACTTATTTAAATTTATTTCAATTTTTCTGTGTAAATTTTTGTTTTTTATTTCCTGTATTTTTCCAATTTTTTTGGAATATTTTAGTTTATTTATATTTTTTGTATTTTCTGCTAATTTTTTATATTTTTAAAACACATAAGGGCATTTATGTTCACTTAGAATTGTTTTAGTATTTAAAAAGGTCAGTTAGTACTAAAATACTATCACAGTGGCAAACGAGCAAAGTGGGAAGAATTATAATAGTATTTTAGAGTGTCGCATGTTGGGAGTGGTATTTTGACGAAGCCAAATGTTAGAAGTAGCAAAATTTCAATTGTCTCGATCTTAATGGCACTATGAGAATTCTGTACGAATTTGAGCGGCACATACTTTGCTCTCTGTGCAGGGAATGGCTGTTGTGGCGCTGCTAAGGCATTTCGGGTGCCCTTGCTGGTGAGAAAGGCAGCTCCTTTTGTAGATACAGTATTTCATAAACTTATGCATTAGCTGGTACACGTTTTTAATTTTATCTTTAATTTCGTTCTTTTGGCTAATTATCAACTCCATATATGTCCCACGTAGCTGGGAGTTGGCTTCTGTTCTAAGGGATACAAAGGAGAGGTTTGATTCAGCCGGAGTCAAACTAATTGCTGTTGGTGTTGGCAGTCCAGCTAAAGCTAATATCCTTGCAGAGCGTGTATGTACTATGTTTCATTTTGTAACCTAGATCTATGTTTTAACATGCATGAACAAAATATTTGTCTCCATGTGCAGCATACATCTGATTTCAGCCTCTGAATTAACACCATTTAGGCCTCATCTTGTTTTCTATGAAAGTAATAAGTATTTGATCCTCAATGCTGCAGTTGATCAAGTCATAATCAATCATACCCGAGTTCTTATCTAACTTGTTAGACAATGAATTTCTGAACAAAGACAGAGAAACATGCTTTTCGTTTTACTCTGTCTACTGGCATCTTGTAAAATGTTTTTATTCCTGAGTAACTTTGAGTAAAATTTGTTCTATGCAGTTGCCCTTTCCAGTTGAATACCTTTATGCAGATCCGGAACGAAAGGTATTAATTCCTTTTCTCACCTATTTGCGAACTTATTGGATCTTGTCATAATTTATGGGAATAAGTCTATTTAACCCCTCACCTGTTGAGGTTGGTGTACTTAACCCCCTCATCTATGAAACCAGGTATCTTGCCCCCTAAAGTATCTGAAACTATTTAAATAACTCCCTAGGAAGGTTTTAGAGGTGGTTTTGCCTACATGGCATTACCTGTGGACGATGACATGGCATGGAATTTTTTGAACAGTTTTTAATCTCATAAACGGAGTTCTCTACGGAGAAAAAATAATTACCAATGAGAATTAAAATATTTTGTAAAGAGGATTGATATTATATTATATGAGAAGAAGTATTTGACAATGACGTGCAAGTGAGAGCAAGGGAATGAGCAACGATGCTTCAAATTCATATTCAAAAGAACTGGTTGAGGATTATTCATGGCTCAAGTGTAATAGAGAAAGAGAAGAAAAACATGATAATAAACGATATAGTGCCATGTCATCACTGGAGTGTAACATCACATAGGCAAAACTGCTTCTAAAAAATTTCATGCCATGTCATTGTCCACATGTAATGCCATGTAGGCAAAACCACCTCTAAAACCTAATTAGGGGGTTATTTAGATGGTTTTAGATAGTTTAAGGGGCAAGATACCTGGTTTCATATGTGAGGGGGTTAATTAGACGAACCCCAATAGGTGAGGGTGTGAAGTAGACTTATTCCTAATCTTTTTATGCTGATAGCAAAAGCCTAAATGGGCAGCCTCACAAAAGGTGTTGCGGTTCAACTATTTAATAAAACATGTTAGTTTGTATTGTATCTAAAAAACTAATAGATGCCTGTCACCTTGCCTATTTACTATGCTTCTCATTTATTTTTTAGGTTGCATAAACAGGATCTGTCCAAAAAATATAATTAGTATTTTGTGAAAAGAATATCTTTTTTTGGCTGTTGTGGCCAATCAGATGATGTGAACCAAAAGGTGCATCTATTCTGTCATCTCAGAAAATTGGGAAGTCCTGTTTGGGTGTTTATTTACAAATTGAGTGCCTTCTATAGGTGCAGGACATGATTTCTGTCATTTAATTATAACTTATGCAGTTACAAATTTTCACATATATATTCTGATCATTCATTCTTCTCTGATCCTCCTGAATAAACATAGATACATGTCATTTTGTCCCCAAATTATATGTTAAAATATTCCTAACAGAAAATTTCCTAAAATTTAGGTAGTATTGAATAAGCAACATGCATTAACCTACCATACCATATATTGTATGAGAATTAATTTTCTGTGGGCTGAGAAATTATTGCCCATCAACGTGTAACTCCTACTGAACCATTCAGGCATATGATCTCTTGGGTCTATATTTTGGTATTGGTCGCACGTTCTTCAACCCAGCCAGTGTAAGGATCAATTCTATACAAATGATTTTCATTTTCTTTTTACCCATTAATATATAAAGACATTTCTTAAGCAGTTCAACACATTATTTTAAAGGTGAAAGTGTTTTCACGGTCACGGTTTGACTCCCTTAAGGAGGCAGCAAAGAACTATACAATCGAAGCTACCCCAGATGATAGGGCAGGTGTCCTACAACAGGTTAGATTATTTCCCATCACTTAACTGCTTCCACCACCATCATCTGATTATTCTTTTCAACACGAAATTTTGATGCATTGAACTGCTTGTTTCTTTTGTGTTAGGGTGGAATGTTCGTGTTCAAAGGAAAAAAACTGTTATATGCAAGGAAAGATGAAGGTACAGGTGACCATGCACCTTTGGATGATGTCCTCAACATTTGCTGCAAAGTCCCAGTCACATGATGGCAATCCTATTAGGTCAGACAGTTATCCATCCCAACACAGCAATTTGAGCTTTCTTTATTAGAAGAGTAAATTTCTTTTCGCAGCCTAGCTAGAAACAAAGCAAGAATATACTTCTAACATGCACATGGTTTTCAACCTTGCTCTGTTTTCACATCACCAGATCCTTTGCTTTGCTCAAAATATGCACACGTTTTACTTGTGCTGATTTCTTCCATGTCAATTGTTTCATAACCTCATTCTAAGTTACTTTTGTACAATTGACAAGCACTTTCAGCATCCCATGATTTCAAAATCTTGAATACTGGTTGCGGCAAGGGTAGCTTCCCCACAATATATATCGGACATACTGATGAGGCAAACTATGGCTCGAGATGCAGGCTTTGTGACATCTTGGGAAAGATGGAAACCTTGTAAAGTTGGCTTGTGGTACACATGTAGTGATTGTGAATTGTGCATTTTGTAAGACCATACAAGTTGCCATTACGGTTATTGAGAACACTATGCTATCTGGATAGAATTTATAGTGATAAAATTTAAAACGAAGTTCAAAGCTGAATTGATCTTCGGTGCAGCTGCACCTGGCTCTTTCTTTGGCGTGGAAGTTTATTGCTTCCAAAGACCTAGGAAACACATAGGTCATATGATGCTTTGCGAGGTTTAAATTTGGGATCTTGGTTCATGAACAATATTCTGGAAACTACTACACTTATTGAGTTCAGAAACTGTGTTTTACTGACTGCGTGACTGGTGATTTAATTGTCTTGTTGTACTAAAACAATTTGAAGTTAATTCGGATTTACCATGTGTCATATATTCCTGCATAATTCATGCATCTATCTTGGATACGGGATCCAGATAAGAAAACGTGACAGATGCTATGGTCCTTGTACAGGTTTATTGGAGATATTAGATGGTAATTTTTGACCTATTAAACATGTCTGCTATGTCTGGGTCTATCTTTTTAGGGCTCAAACATGTTAGGGCTTATTTGGAATTAAGAGATTCACGAGAACTTTGTGGAGACTTCAGGCCTGTTGGAATCACACTTCGAAAAGTACTTCAATAAGTCAAAAATAAGCATTTTGACCGGAGGCAGATTTTGTCAAACCCGTCAAAGAATAATGCAAACACCCCATGACGAGGCTACTATCACGAGATAGTAGAGGAAGCACAAGCACATGGTTTCCTTTCGTCATTCTGGAGAAAATATGCAGTACAAACCATGTACTAGGTGCAATAATATAAAGTCTTCTAGAAAATACATATAAAAATTTCAAAAAATTCTCAAATTTGGCATGTGTATAGATGAGGTATGCATTGGGATACAAAATTACAAGCCCAAAGATATCATATTTTGAGAAATACAGAAACTAAAAATATTTTAAAGTTTTTTTATTTTGCACCTTATTTTTTCATTTTTTGTAACTCTTAAAATACAACGTGTTTGGACTTGCAATTTTGTATGCATGTGTCTCCCTATCTCATTTGCACATCTGCCGAGTTTCAGATTTTTTGCGAACTTATATATATCTTTCCAAAAAATTTACTTGATTGCATTTAGTAAATACTCCCACCCTCAGTTTCATAATAATTGACGCTAACCAACGTAAATTATTATAAAACAGAGCAAGTAGTTTGCACTTCGTATTTTCCGCTTATTTCATGTGCCTATGCCCGGATCCGACGATTTGCTCCGGTCCCGCCACTCGCGCCTCGTCCACACTAGAGGTGGGAGTTGGGTTGGGCCGGAAATTTCGTGCTTCGGGCCGATTTGGCCCGTGGTCCGAAAGCACGACGGGTCATTTCGGACCGGGCCGGCAAGCATGAAATTGGAAACCTAGGGCCCGAGCATGGCACGCGGCCCGACAAGCCAATTTCGGGCCGGGCCAGGCCCGAGCATGGCCTGAATATCCAAAAAATTTCAAAAAGAATCCAAAAAATAAAAAAAATCCAAAAAGTTCTGTAAAATCGAAAAAAATCGGCGGCCGGCGGGGCTGCGGGCGCCGGACGGGCTGGTTCTCTCTCACGCTAAACCCTAATTTCGGACCATTTCGGGCCGATGGACCTTACCGGGCCAATGGGCTTATTTTGGGCCGTGCCGGCCCGAGCATGTCTCGAAAATCATTTTCGTGTCGGACCGCCCGAACACCCCGAACCCGGGCACGACACGACCCGAAGTACCATACTGGGCCGGCCTGGCCCGAATATATTTCGGCCCTATTTCATACCTGGGTCGTGCCGGTCCTTCGGGTTTCTGCCCGCCCGGAATTGGCTCTGCCCAACTCCCAGCTCTAGCCACAGCATCGCCGCCTCCAAGTTTTAGACCGACCGGAAAGCAAAATTTAGACCACCCAAACACAAACGCTGAATCCAACGTCCTCCCTCCCCGCCACCACCGCCGATAGCGCGAGAGGCCGCGACGCGACCGACGATGCTGCTCGTGAGCCAGGCCGCGAACGGTTCCCTCTCAGCGCGGCGGCTGCCCTCCAAGCCGCCGGGCCCCACCGCCTCCACCCCCAACCCCTACCCGCTCTTCGCCAGCAACCCCCGCCTCCCGCGCCGCCGCCTCGCGCTCGGGACCGACGCGCCTCGCCGCGCCGCGCAGGCCCCGGCCACCGCGGGCGAGGGGCCCTCCGGCTCCGCCCCATCCGCGACCGAGGAACCCGTCGTCGTCCGCCGCGTCACCAACGACGGGGTGCCCCTCGAGGGCGTCATCCAGATTGAGAAGCCTGTGGACGGCAACGCCGAGTCCAAGCTCGTCTCCTACGCGTACGTCTCGCGCCGCCTCCCCTTGCGTCACCATTTCCGCAGGTCTCGTTCGCTGATTCGTGCTTTTTGCGTTCGCAGGAAGCTGGGGCTTCTGGCCGGTGGGGATGTGCTCTGCCTGCTGGTGTTCTCTGCGATAGGGAGGTTCAGCCACGGGCTGCCCGTCCTGGACGTGGAAACGTTTAAGACGGCCGACCCGTTCATTGCCGGTTAGAGAAATGGTGTTTTGTTTTCCGTGGCTGTGATTTGTGTGCTTTGTTAGTGGATTTCTCATGGGTTTGGTGTCTTGTGCAGGGTGGTTGCTCAGTGCCTATCTCCTTGGAGGATTTGGAGATGACGCGAAAGGGCGAAGTGGAGTAGGGAGTGCTGTTGTCACAGCGGCCAAATCCTGGATCGTCGGGATACCGGTAACTTTATGTTTTAGACTTTTAATATCTCAATCTGTTGTCGTCGCTTATCAATCATTGTTGTTCGGGGTGTTGTTATTTTTCTCTGTTGCTTGCACGGGGAATTGGCAGATTCTGTTCATTTGGCACTTGCTTTTCGATTGTTAATCGACACCCAATGTTGCAAAGAATACACTACACAATCCATTATTTGTACATCTGTTATTGTGTTATATATCCATGCAGTTAACCTTGTTGCATTGTTAAAGGGAGGTTATAAGTGGAGGGCACCACTAAATTTTTACCACTTGTCAGTATGCCATATGGGATAGCCAAATAAGCTTTCCACATGTCAGTGTTTTGCTAAATACAAGATGTTTATTGTCTTGATAAGTTTTACCTAAGTGTAAGCTGATCAGCCGTGTGTATTCTTCTGAAAGCTGGTGCCACTGTTGTTAACATGTTGAAGGGTACTTTGACATTTTTGTCAAGGAAAATTTACCAGCACATCTACTTATGTTCTTAACTCTATAAGATAAGGTTTTCATTTCCTCATTATATGCATGCTCCTTTTCTTTACTTTCGTGATTAGCGAACATTCATCTATGATGTTGTGTTTTCTGATATTTGTTATCTGATGCTGTGTTTTTTAAGAATTAAAATTGTTGAGTTTTGTATCTAGCCTACGAAGGGCAGGCCTGACGCAGTGGTAGTCTCTCCATTTGTGTCCTGGAGGTCCTGGGTTCGAATCAGCCTCCTTGCAAAATTAGCAAGGGGAATGCTGCCTAGAAATTCCCTTCCTCAGACCCCACAACGTGTGGGAGCTTTCAGCACTGGGCATGCCCCCTTTTTTTCGTATCTAGCCTACCCAACGTGCTTGGGACAATGGCTTTGTTGTTGATGCTGACTCTAATTCTCTCTCTTCTGTTAGATGGGGCTTGCTATCCGAGCAGTGACATCTGGTCATATTCCACCTACTCCTTTTATCTTGGTAACCATGGGAAGCACTGGGGTCTTGTTAACTGCATGGTGTGCCCTCGTTTCCCAACTCCTTTCCTATGTAAAGAAGCAGCAGGATGATGTTTACCGGCATGGAAGTCCTTTGGAGCTCTTTGAGGTCAGAAATTCAGTGTCTTTCCTCTTCTCCATGTAACTTAACAGATACATCAGCTAGTCACAAATATTTGCTACTGCCCATTCCCTTTTAAGGTATTTGCCTCCTTATGATAAAACAGTAGAGTGATGGAGCATATTACATTTTGTTCATTGTAATTTTCTTTGATGGGTAGCTTACTAACATTACTAGTTTTGTTGTGGGTATTAGTAGAATGTCTTTTTCTCAGGTCACTGATATATTATGACCCAAACATTTCGTGTCATGTTTGCAACAAGGTCAGGACCTCGGACAGGCTCTTGAATTAACAAGATGATGAAACTGAATTATTGTCATTTCTTTGTACACCCTAAAATGAATCACTGAGATATTATACTCTAAACTTATGGGTAAGCTCATGTTCGCAGGAAGGAATGGGATTAGGAAGGGCTCTTAAAGTAACTAGATGATGAAAACTGATTTATCTCTTATTCTTCGTGAAATAAGTTCACATAATATGTAAAGGCTTATTTGTTGAATCTCCTTGTTCGTACATATTGCATTTCCTTCACTAGTGATTGTGATTACCCACTTAAAAAATGGTTTATGGATAACTCTTTTCTTCATGAAGTTACTGACATCGCTGGTGCGGAGGTGGTGAAATCTGAAGGCTGAAGCCATAAAAAGCCATTATATATACAGCTCAACACGGTGCCACCAGGTTAAAGTACCTGTTGTGTAAGTACACTTTTGAAGGTGAACATGAGCAGACTAAACGTAGATTGGAGCATATGCAGGATAAAAAATTCTTTGACAAGATCAGACGCGCAAGTCAGTGCTGATCATCATATTCATAAGATGTACCTGATCAACCACTTAAACAATTATAAATGTAGCATGACTCATTTCAGACCAGTAAACCTTGCCTCCTATTCCGGCATTCTGGGTTCCATAACGAACTACTGAATCAGTTATTAGGATTACAGCACCCTGGAAAGCAAATCTACACCACCATATGATTCGCTTTATCGTGCCAGATTGTTCCTACTTTCTCGTAGGATGTACAAGGAGCAGAAGTCCTCGAACGTACTTGGCGTTTACTCAGCACTTCAGGTGCGTAGCCTAAAAAAACTGGAGAAAAAAGGGAAAAATTCCACAGGCCATGAGTTGATTGCAAGAAGCACGAGGAAGCCGTGGCAGGGCCCACATAATAAGCTGTAGCCCAGCTGCCGCCAAGTGTACGTCTCGACTCTGCCGGCCAGTTGGATAAACCTTGGTCTCGACTCCGTCGTCGCTCCTCGCCGCAGCTCACAGGCCAGTCACCTCCGACCGTCGCATTCTTCACGACTCCTCCGGCCCCGCGCCTTCTCAAACATTCTAGAACTCGCGTCTTCTTTCTTTCCTCTTTCCATTCCAGACCTCTTTAAGCTCTCCCGCGGAATCGGGCCTTCTCATCAGACCTTTCAGCAAAACAGTAAATTGAGCAAGCTCAAGCACGTGCGTCAAGATCAGCACTTCAGAAGTTCTTCGCCAATGGCGTGTGCTTCCACAGTCACTTCTATCTTGTGCAGCAGCAGCAGCAGCGCTTCCACAAGCAAAAGTGCAGCCCTGCCAAGAACGATACGGATCCCTGTCCTCCCCAAGAACCAGTACAGGTCGTCTCTTCGGCCTCTTAGGACTAGTTCCGTAGTCAGACGATCGGTGCAGCAGGAGCAAGAGGAGAGGACGGACACGACATCCTCTGTGGCCGTACCATCCGGCGAGCGGCAGGATGAGGTGACGGCGTCGGGTCATGTCGGCGGGGAGGATGAAGCCAAGGCGTCGGGTCATGTTGGAGGAGAAGGTGGTGGTGAAGAGGAGAGGAGGAAGGAGGAGCAGCAGGAGGTGGACTGGAAGTCGGACGAGGAGTTCAAGAAGTTCATGGGCAACCCGTCCATCGAGGCCGCCATCAAGCTGGAGAAGAAGCGCGCCGACAGGAAGCTCCGCGAGCTGGACCGCGAGCCCGACGCCAACCCCGTCGCCAGCCTGTTCCGGGGCCTGGCCAAGGACCAGCTCGCTCGCGAGAAGCAGAGGCTGGAGCTGGCGGAGCAGACCTTCAAGGCGCTGGACCTCAACAAGGTGATTATCGACCTCTTGCCTGACGAAAATGTTGGATCATTGTCATCTCGATTGATGAGTGGAAAATTGTGGTCTTTGGGCATGCAGCTCAAGAGCTGTTTCGGGTACGACACGTTCTTCGCGGTGGACGTCCGGAGGTTCGGCGACGGCGGCATCTTCATCGGGAACCTGAGGAAGCCCGTGGAGGAGGTGCGGCCGAAGCTGGAGAAGAAGATCGCCGAGGCAGCCGGGACAGAGGTCACCCTGTGGTTCATGGAGGAGAAGACCGGCGACATCACGAAGCAGGTATACAGCCTGACGCCGGTCGACTTGTGGCGTTTCATATCTTCTTCTACCTCCGAACGATGATCAATGAAGTTGACCCACTGTTCAAATCCGTGGTTCGGATTCAGGTATGCATGGTTCAGCCGAAGGCTGAGATCGACCTCCAGCTGGAGATCTCCAAGCTGAGCACGCCGTGGGGCTACCTGAGCGCCGTGGCGTTGTCTGTCACGACCTTCGGGACGATCGCCCTCATGAGCGGCTTCTTCCTCAAGCCCGGCGCGACGTTCGACGACTACGTCTCCGATGTGCTTCCTCTGTTCGGCGGGTTCCTCTCCATCCTCGGCGTGTCTGAGGTAAATATAACACGACACTTGAATCGCCTCTGTTTCTCGCATTACGTGTTCGCCACGTGCGCCGTGCGTGCTAACGATATGTGTACGCTTCGTGTCATGGCAGATCGCCACGAGGCTGACGGCGGCGAGATACGGCGTGAAGCTGAGCCCGTCGTTCTTGGTGCCGTCGAACTGGACGGGGTGCCTCGGCGTGATGAACAACTACGAGTCGCTGCTGCCCAACAAGAAGGCTCTGTTCGACATCCCGGTCGCGCGCACGGCCAGCGCGTATGTCACGTCGATCGCGCTGGCCGTCTCGGCGTTCGTCGCCGACGGCAGTTTCAACGGTGGCGAGAACGCCCTGTAAGTCCTATACAGCTAATTAATCAGTCTTGCATTCCGTTGTTAACAACCATTTTGAGATATAGCAGAGCTCACTGACGATCTCTGCTTGTGATCGTGATGGCAATTCATGGCTGCAGGTTCGTTCGGCCGGAGTTCTTCTACAACAACCCGCTGCTGTCGTTCGTGCAGCTGGTGATCGGCCCGTACGCCGACGAGCTCGGGAACGTGCTCCCGAACGCGGTGGAGGGCGTGGGCGTGCCCGTGGACCCGCTGGCGTTCGCGGGGCTGCTGGGCGTCGTGGTGACGTCGCTGAACCTGCTGCCGGTCGGGCGGCTGGAGGGCGGCCGCATCGCGCAGGCGCTGCTCGGGCGCCGCGCGGCGGCGCTGCTGTCGTTCGGCGCGTCGCTGCTGCTGGGCGTCGGCGCCGTCAGCGGCAGCGCGCTGTGCCTGGCGTGGGGCCTCTTCGCCACCCTCGTCCGCGGCGGCGAGGAGATCCCGGCGCAGGACGAGGTCACGCCGCTCGGCGACGACCGGTTCGCGTGGGGGCTCGTGCTCGCCGTCGCCTGCCTCCTCACGCTCTTCCCCAACGGCGGCGGCACCTACTCCAGCGACTTCCTCGGCGAACCCTTCTTCAGAGGTGGCATCTAGACGCTGGCGTCGACGCACGCACGGTCGCGCGGCGTAATTCGGAGCAGGGTTGTACGCACGTTTTGATTGCTCTCCTTGGATTTGTGTGCAGTGTGTGTGTATATAGAGAAAGAAATGTAGCATAGTAAGTACCACAACCATACTACTAACCATAAAGCAACCTCAAATTTTAAGAATTTTGTCGCGACAAACTTCGTGCGAATATTATCGTGTGCTCCAGTTCCATAGTTGAAGGGAAGCTGGACAGTACAGGATCTGTCGTTCAACTGGGCCCAAGGGTTCCATCCAAATTCAAGCTGCGTGCCGTTAGTTGCACTCCCAACCTTATTATCGTGTGCTCGCTCGCTTACCCCGACCAGATGATTGCCGCGCTAAAATCATGGGCAGCATGCTTGCGTACATCGAGCAGTTGAGTTCCAGTCGCTCGATCGGCTCGCGATCGATTTCGTTTTTTTCATCCCATCGATCGGTCTCGGGGAGGCGGCGATGATTACGGTCCCCCTCTTGCCTTGTACGCGTGCCGTGCCGTATCATACACGCGAGGCGAGCTTCTGGACCGTACCGGATGGTAATCCGAATTACCCTGGTCCAAGCTGCTGCGTCACTGATACTGATGCTGGGAGAGGAAACGGGCCTTGCTCTTGCAGGATTCAAGAGCTTTGAAACTTTCCATGGTCGGGTGCGAACGAAACGGACCCTCGCGCATCGATCGGTGATCCGAAGGGAACGACAAGTTCGTGACACGAAAAAGTTCGGCCGGTACAGTAGCTCAGCCTACTGTTCTTATGCAGGAGCACCGTAAGGTCCACGTTGGATGCAAGAACCGCACAAGAGACTACTAGTGAGAGCTCTGCCTAGCACGAGCATGATGTCACAAAAGGCTACTGCACTGCTAGCCCACATGGTCCGCGTGAACTGCGCCATGGCCGCTTTCCTCTACATCCCTTGATACTTCTGCTCGTCCACACAGGGACATCTGGACACGGATCATATACAGCCTTCGTCTCCGTAATCTACTACGTCGGGTAGAGAAGTCTCAAAGACACCCCAGAGCAAGAAGAACACGGAGGAACAGTAACAGCTAATGCCTCCAATATTAAAAACTGCCAATCTGGACAGGGCTGTTGAACTAAGTATGTGGCTGCTTAGACTACTGCAAGCATGTAAACAGCCAATCACACCGACACATGATAGATACGAGTCCCAGATTCTCACATCGGGATGCAGAATAAGGTGGCCTGCCTGCCTGCCTAGATGAGGGTAGTACTGTATCTTTCTCTCTCATGAATCTGACTGGTCGATTAAGATCTTTTTTGTGTACGTGTGATTTAACTTTTTTGATAGAGCTCAGTGATTTGATTGATGCTCAAGTCATTCCATCACCATTTCTTTGAGGGGGGGGGGGGAGGGGGTTCTACTAGTAGTAATAAAGAAAGGAAAAGGAAGAGAAATCTCTTGGAGATGGAGACACATAAGCAAGGGAGCAGCAGCAGGATGCCTTACACTGCATGCTTTGACCATATCCCCTCAAATCCAGCTAGTCCTGCATTCTTCAGACTGTAGAGGACAAGAAGGTAAAAAGATTACAAGATTCCTTATGTTTTTGCTTAGTACCTTCTTCCTCTCTCTCTCTACACTTGTTTCTTTTTCCCCTCCCTGGGTTAGAGAGACAGAGGGGTGATGGCTGTAGGTAGGCTGGCAGGGTGAGGAGAAAAAAATCCCAAGTGTACAAATAGGTGGCAGCATGTCAGTTAGAAAGAGATACTGTGGCAGGCTCATTCAAAGCTTGGTGTGGAAGAGAAGCACAAGCACCCCTACTCTTGTAAACAAAGCTACCATAATTTACTCTTACAAGTACTACTGGCAACAGTGCGGCCACGACCCAAATACATGCCATGAAGCCTCAATGGACTTCACGAGCCATATGAATGATTTGACATTTGTGTAAATTTGCCTCAGAATATTGGTGGAAGATTCAAGTCTGGCTGCTGCTGCTGCTGTTCTAGATAAGCACCTTGCCTTGCTACTTGGGCCAAAAGTAATTAACTTCAGACTTGCAGATGTGTCTGTCTATTGCATAGTAATCAATAAAAATACCAGCAAATTACAATTTTCTATAGCAGTCTACATACGAACTGGGGCCCACAGGACATGGATGGTATGTAATGCTTGGCAGGTGAGAATTATAAATATTTTTTACTCCCGACTTTATTTTCTCCTTGCTACAGCTAATCTTTGTGTATTAAAGTAAAGTAAGCTGCAGTAAACTACTCCCAGTAGTACACTAGTCTGCTGTTACCTTTGATTAGGCGTTAGCTTACGCTAAGGTTTTGGAGATATTAGAGGGAGGAGAGAGAGAGAGAGAAGGGGGGCAGTTGCAGTGGTTAACAACCCTCTGCCAGAGAGCGAGAAGGAATCATTCACCTCAGCGTGGCAGGTAACAAACACCACTTGCCCTTTTGTTTCCGCCTCCTGCCCTTAAAAATCTTTCACCATTCCCGCACCATGCGGTCAAATTTGTGATCTCATACTTGGGTTGGGGGATGGCCAAGAAACGGAGCGCTCCAATGCACAGCGACGCAAGGTAATTCCTCGAACAAGATAAAAAGAAAAATCATCTAGCTGCTCTCGAGTTCTCGAACTATTCCAACGCATTCGTCTCGCTCGCAGGTGAAGTCGGTTTTCTCCTTGGATGATCTATGCGATTTCGCGGTCAGGTAATTTTCAGACAGTTATTGTGTTGAACATTTTAACATCTGTTCCTTTCGAGATCTTTATACCGCCTCGTTACACGATGTGTAATAGTCAAAGGCTGTTGCTTTCCTTCCTCCTGCTCTTGGAAAGCTTCAACACTGCCTCAGTTACTTCCTGCAGATCCTGCTCCTGCTATCTTTGCATTCAAGGAGCCTCGCGCCCGCACCAGTTCAGTTCGAACTTATAGGTTCCTTGCTTCCTTCCTTTTGTTTATAGGTTTTGTTGATGGAACGTTTTCTCTCAGTTCACACTTGCTCTTTTCAAGATTTTAGAGTTCGTGTTGCTTCCAAGATTACGAAGACTTTATCGGGCGATCAAATCCTTTGTGGAGGCACGTTCATCTTCCCTGTGTACCCCCGGAGTGTCTACTCCTGTGATTTTACTCATCCAAATAGGTCCCTTAGTTTGAATTCAGGCATTATTTGGGGCTTTTTTAGCTTCTTGGAGGTAGCTGCCTAGCCATATCCTGAAGGAGCCCTCTCTGATCGGTTAGTTCCTAACTTGTTCGGAAGTTCGCATCTAGTGGAAATATCACTCTTTTCTTTGAAGTTCCATGGCGCAGTACATGCCTGGTTCTTGAAGATTTGGTACGCTTTTGCTGTTTCCAATTAGCTTTGGTATTTTGAGTCTTTTAGGAAGAGCAGGCTCTCCTGCCATCTCTTTACTTTGCTCTAAAAGATTAAGTTAATGAATCCTGTTTGCTTAATGATGGGGTTATTTCTCCTGTGTCTCCTCTACCTTTATGCTCTGGGTGTAAAGTTCCATTCTCTAGACTCTGTATGTGCTTCTTTACCTGTGACTGATTTTGATTGTTCCTACGGCTATGAATGAAGCATTGCCCCGCTGTAGCACAGTTACAGGCCTTTGCTTGGATAGTTGATTGTTCTTCTGCAGTTTTGCCCGTGTTTATTTCTGTAGATAGAGATTGTGTGGTTGTTCTTGAAGGGACTGGTTGCTTTTCACCCCTGTTAGGACTACCATTTAAGGTGATACTGTTTTCCCTCAAACAAACCACTTGAGGTATCTATGTGAAATAAAGGGCGTTGCATACTCGATCAAATTTCATTCATTCAGTCAGTCAAGGTGCTAATTACGCTTGTGTCCTTATGGGACAATGTAGTGCTAGTTTTGATTCAGCTTGTTCACCTTCTCTTTCTCCAACATACAGGCAATTAAGGATATTGGTATTTCTGGACAATCTGAGATGTACTCAGGGCAGCAATCTGATCAAGGTCCTATTGTAAACAGTGACAAAGAATTCTCGGAGGCAAATTGGAACTCTGCTACAATGCACCAGGAGGTGGGTTTTAACAGTAGACCATATGGAATTGGACCTTACAGCATGGAGTTCGAAGAAAGACCAGGATTGTGTAGATCATCTACTGGTCGGTACTTTTTAATCATGTCGCAAGCTAGGTCTTCTGGATTGACGATTCTGTAGTTAACCGCAATAGTGAAAATTTTCCACAGGTACGTTCAGTCAAAATGTCCAAATGAGCGATGAGCATAGTGAAGGTGTGAAGAAAAGGAAAGAAATCAATGACTGTGTTACCTTGTTGCAAGTAAGATTTATTTTGTCCTCTCTTCCTCTGATCCATGCTTCTTGGTAAAATTATAGTTGGTTTCTTATGTTATGGCAGTGTCTGACTGCCTTGTAATTCATTGGTAGAATGTTGTTAACCAACAAACAGAGGGTTCATCTCAGCCAGAGAGGAATTCTATGGAGGATGGAAACAGAAAGATTTCACCCAAATTACAAAGCAGAGAAGATTCTTCTGATGGTGATGGTACGAAAGAGGATTACGTTCATGTCCGGGCAAAGCGAGGCCAAGCCACTAATAGCCACAGCCTTGCAGAAAGAGTAAGCTTCTCGCTACTAGATAAGGATCTATCAGTTCAGCTTGCTTTGTGCTCCTTGCTCACGCTTGAAACTGATGAAACTATTTGCAGCTGAGGAGGAAAAAGATAAGTGAGAGAATGAAGCTTCTTCAAGATCTTGTTCCAGGATGCAATAAGGTATGCTTTTTTTTATTTGGTACAAACAGCTTTTCATGGACTGTTGTGTTGTGGACGTTACCTTATTGCTCCTCACAGATCACTGGCAAGGCAGTTATGCTTGATGAGATCATTAATTATGTGCAGTCATTACAACGCCAAGTTGAGGTAATGTTAGTGCATCTGTAGTTGAATTGTTAGAGGATATTTGTCGTTGTGTTGGAATATCTTCCAGTAGATGCAATTTGGAACCTGCAGTTTTTGTCGATGAAACTTGCAACTGTCAACCCTGAGCTTGGCTTTGACATCGAGCAGATTCTGTCCAAACAAGTAAATCCACTGTTGACACTTGTATGCGTCTCCATATGTTGTTTTAGATCTGTTTTTTTTTTCAATTTATATCCTTGTTTGTACTTTGTAGATGATGCTTTCACAAGACAGGCATATTGCGTTCTACGGAGCTGACCCAGGATCAACCAGCCTTGTTTCTCACTATAACCAAGGAATCATGCAGCCAGAAATGATGTGTAGCGTCTCCAGTTCTGTGGATGTTTTGCAGGGAACAGTTCACGATGCCTGCACAATGAACCAGGTAATTATAGCCCATCTCAGTGACATACCGACCTAATACAACATCTGATTTTAAGGTGAATAGAAATCATCGAACCTTGGAAATCCAGATGTCTGCAATGTGGGAAGGACTTCACATACCTCATATGAACTTCAACCCTGTTGTGGCAGCAGACAGCGGTGGCACCAACGATGCTGGTATGCATGCTCTTTCGTTTCTTTTTTTTTTAAAGAAAATATATATGGTAATGGTAGTGCATCTAACTTACTGAAATGTTCCCTCTGCGCCTTACAGGTTCCATGAAGATTGAACAATGAGCTGCTGGCATAGCTCCGGAATCATTATGTGTATCATCGTGAAGCACTTGCAGAATTAAGTTTTTGTATAGCTGGAGGTCTAACCATTAATTGCCAGTTTACTTCTGTTAGTCCCAATAGTTTACCATGTATTGTTTATGGCTTGGCATCTGAAGATCATGTACATCTGGAGCTGAGAAACTGGTTCCATTGTAAATTTGTTGTTGCGCTTTAGCCTGTGGAAAGTGGAAAAGCCAGATTATCCGTGAACTTCGTATGAGAACTTAGGGATCCCTGGGGCCAACTGCTGATAAGCTCCCAAATGACGTCGATTGGATTTTTTTCTTCAGAATTTTGTAGGTATGAAAAATGCCTGTAAAGAATTCCATGAATCATGGACGGTGTGTAACAGGTTTCACCATGCAATCCAAGAAAACTAATTACTAGACTAGTAGTGTCTTCAAATTAGTATGGTAAGTATTCCTGATAACGCTAATTGCTCTTTTATGCTATCGAGGCCCAGTGGCAGCTGGCGCATACCCGTATCTCAAGAGGATAGCATGGAACCTCGTTTTCCAAGACCAAACCGGCTGGAATCCTGTCTTCTGTTGCTTTTTCTTTGTCCAAAATTTCAGGTCAAAAATTGCCAGACTTCTATTTAAATAGAAAATAGAGTTTGTTGTATATAAGGTCAAATGTTTCCCAGATGAACTCCATCAGGCATCAAACAGATACTACACTTCTTTGCCGCTAGTGACACATTTCAAGATAATACAGTATTATGGCGTAAAACAAGAAGGCTACAAAAACTGAGCGAGCTTCATAGTAAACTCCTTGCAAGAAATTATTCTGCCTTCTTCCTCTTTCTTCTATCCGGTTGTCCCTCATCCTTCCTTCCTCGTCTCCTTGGTTTGCCCTGCCAACAAACAAGAAAATTAGAACTGAACAAGGACTGCACAGGACCTCATCATTTAACAGACAAGGGGCCAATGCTGCTGTCATCCGAGTCTTGAGACTGTAAAATGTAGTAACAATGACGTTCTCATGATCAAACAGGAAAAGCTAAGGGGAAATTGCAGAATGGTTCAGGAAAGTGGGACTGTATATAATGTCAAGAACTATAATTGAAGTTTGATCATAAAATACTGCAAGTTGCAAAATTGATTTAATCTAAGTTTTCAATTCATCGAATGAATAGACATACCTCAGCAGAGAAAGTCTTAAGGGGATCTCTACTTTTGCCTGATCCTCCCCTAAATCCCTGTCTTTTCTGCCTTTGGGGCTTGTCTAAACCCATAGCAACCCTGGTAAGTTTAACAGCATTGCTGGCTTCTTTTGTTTTTGGATCAATTAGGTACTCAGGGACATCACGCAGGTGTGCTGGAATTGCTTTGTTGCTTAACAACTTATCATGTTTGAGCAAATCTGATAACAGGAAAAAGATTCAGCCTCATTCAGCTAGTCCGTTTGGTTAATAATAATACAAATTTTGTGCACAGAAATTGTAAACTAACCAAGGTCTCTCGGATTCTCTTCAAAATGAGACTTCAACCTGCAAAAGGAAGATGCATTAATTTTTTTAAAGTACGGGGCACAAATGACTGAATACGCCATTTCATGGAATAGGAGAACATGCAATATTCATAACTTTGCATGTATTCACTTTATAAACAATGATAAGGCACAGTTTATTAAGTAGCAACATACTGGAAATATTTTATATCTTAAGGAATTTCAGGAAGTTCAATCCTGCCGCGTCCAATCTACTAACATTTAATTGTTCAATAAACAACAAAAAACAATTCCTTACTTCACCGAATTCAGGATTTCATTCTTTATGTCCTGGCGACGTGCTTCCTGTATATCACGGGTTGTCACACTCCTTGCAACATCCTGCAAGAGAAGCGCACATTAATATTAGCTACCCAAATAGTTTTCTTGTTTCATGAGTACACTACTAAATTTAGCAGCTATGCTGGCTGTAATAATAGACCAATGGTAATTTTTTTTGCAATAATTAAGCCATGTTAGCACTAATAGACAAGATCTGTAGTCCAAAACAAATGCCCCGACCATAAATTTTATTTTTACCACTCTAATCACTGGCTAGCCTAATAGCTTGGTTCAACAAATAGCCACAGCATGTTCCATTGATAAACAAGTGGACTTCCTTACCAGGCTAGGAAGAGATTGCCCACAATACAGATCACAAACAGACAACCTTGTCTCCCTCATACATCACAAACTCGCAAAACAAATGTTCAATACCTACCACGACAACGCCTATTTGAGCACCGTACTGCATAACTGGACAGAATAGCAATATAAAATATGCTCGGAAGAAATTCAAGTATATATGTAATTCACAATAGAAGTGCTACAGACCTGAGCCCTGTATCGTAGAGACTCAACAGCATTTGTAGTAAGTAGTGGGAAAGGTGAAATGCAGCTCATGTCATTCTTTTCAGCATCACACAACATACTCTCAATCTCTTTAAAAGTATGATCCTCCTCAGGCGACACCTGGAAAGTCGATTATCAAAACACGAGGATGTAAATAAAAGAACAAAAAGGATCAAATCATGCTACCCTATGTGCTTGAACTATATTAAAAATGGAACTTACAAGGGATATAGATGCACCAGCCTTATTTGCTCTCCCTGTTCGTCCTATTCGATGAACATACCCAGTAGGATCTTGAGGCATGTCAAAATTAACTACCTAAAAAAGGTTAAAGAGAAAAGTTAAACCTGCAACCTGATCTAATCACAGGGACTAAATAAATGGAAGCCCTTTTTATACCACAAATAAGTAAATATAATCAATGTATTCAATCATTAACTAAAAGATGTTAAAGCATGGTTATATTTCATTTAGCCCATAAGCAAGAAAAGTCTAGCAAATCCTCAAGACCTCAACTACTCTTTTTCCTGCACCTAAGGTGTGTAAAAGCCTAGCATGCAATGCCTTCCCAAACCCCTGATTAAAGTAGAACCAATGATATGCTGATTAGATAAGGATATTAGAGCATCTCACCAGTAGTGTACCTAAAATGGATTTCTATCCCTAAAAACTACCCAAAACCCTAAAATACAGCTCCAGCAGACAGCAGTACACCTAAATGATACCTATCCCTAAAATTTTGAGGTTCCCACCAAATCTCTCCTGGACCCAAATATACCAATCCATCCACTGGCGAGTGGCGACCCAAATCCATTTACACATGCAAGAAAGGCCCAACTGTCCATGCGGGACATTTCCTCACCCGACCTGTCACCACATCCTTCAACCACCCCCATGAATCCTGCTACTGTCACCACCATGGATGGCGAATGCCGCCTTCCCGCACCGCTGCAGCCCCAAGTACAAGAAGCGACGGCTAGGGTTGGCGCTGCCACCTTCGGTCCTGGCCTGCGAAACCACTGCAGGGCTCAGGGCCTCATTGTTGTCGGGGATGACAGGGCCAAAGCCTCTCAGACCTGAACTCTGCCCACTCGCGACCACACGTGAGGAGCAGGCAACTCCGCAGCTCTGGCGCCACTGCTTCATCCGAGACATGCTCCATCACCTCAGTCTGGTGCTTGCCACGCCGAGCTCCACCCGCTGCTAGCACGTGCCGCCGAGCTCTGCCCTCTTGATGATAGATTGATTCATCTGTAGCTAGAGGAGGAGCACACAAGGAGGGGATTTTGCCATGGCCATGTGCTTTTGAAAAATAAAAAACTCAGGGAAAATTGTAATTTTCCATATCTTTCTGTCTTGGCATTTTTGAGGAACCCCTTGAAGTTAAAGAACATTTTCAGGATGCTTTATAGGTATTCAGGTTTTGATACGCTGTTGGAGAGGAGCACATCTTTTTTGGAAATCTTCTCTCTCCTATAGCCCTATACCTAAAAGTCTAAAACAAGTTTCATGTCTACAAAGTATACTGCTAGAGATGCTCTTAACTTACTGTGAATACATTTTTGAAGTCAATTCCTCTGACAACTCCAAACTCAGCATCTAATATCTGCTGTAAATGTTTGCGGGACACCTTTGGCTCTTTCTTGTTTTCCTTATTTGTTTGCTTTCCCTCCTTTGGTTTATTATTGTCTGTTGCTATTAGATAATCAAATAACCTAGCATTGAATGCCTGAAAGAAACAAAAAAAACTTTAATTGATATTCAGATCCATCTTGTCAGCATAAAGTCTGTCAAGCTTCTAGCAAAAAATAATAAAATAAATTCATATTGATGATTTCAGTATCTGGAACACAATTTTGGTAACTACTAACTAGTAACCTTCCATAATGTTGCACTTGCTAACCAAGCTACAAGGAACCAAATAATGATGGGTTAGTGCAGTTGATTTGACCATTTATAAGTTTTACAAATACAAATAATTTAATGCGAGCAGTACAGAAGCGTTGTACCTCAATAATATGAAGTCGAGAATTTTGTGGCAACTCAGCATTCAGCACTGCAGATCTTATTGCAAACTGTAAAAAATGCGTATATAGGATAAATAGAAAACATAAAGAGGCAAACAGAAACTGGCAAATTAATAGTTAAAAGGAAAACAGTGAAGGAACAGTGTAATTATGGAAATAATATTAGTGCAAGCAAGAGTTTGCATAGGATTCCCCTAAAATGGCAGTACAAGATGACAAACGATCTGTTTATCACTCGGTTTTTATTTTATATTTTAGGACTGGGCAAGTGTACCTATTTGCTGGATATCATATCCTACAGGGTTTCAAGATGAGACAACCCAAATCTTCACATATAATTCGTGTACATTTTAGAGGACAATATTACAACAACAACAACAAAGCCTTTGTCCCAAGCACGTTGGGGTAGGCTAGATATGAAACCCAATAATTTTATTATATAAATTTTTTTATTGGGTTTCATTCCCATGAGAAGGGCTAAGTGTATTTGTTAGCTTGCCAAGCCTATCACAACCCTTCCTCCTTTATCCAGGCTTGAGACCGGTTATGTCATTACAACATAGATAGAGATTTTACAGGACAATATTAAAATGGATTTAACGAGGTAGCATGAGACCTCTTCAAAGCAGATGTATGTTTCCATTGTATGATTTTTCATAATAAGTGCGATGAAGTGTAAACTAAAATGAAAATGAACAGACAGACTAGTTCAGACCACAATATTACACAAGTTTTATTACTCCAGCATCTAAAGTAATTAACTATCCAAAGCATGAGTCCCAATAATTCACCCAGAATTGTGAATTGAGCACTTCATGTTACAGACTCGACAGATTTCTCCTCACTTATTCTCCACGTCATTTAAGAGTGCAGCAATGCTGCTTCTAGATCTGTGCCATTAAGCACTCTAGGCTAGAATTATCCCAAGCAAAGCATGCAGCTAAAGAGAACTAGACATCAAGTTTTGCCCACCCACATTTAGTTTTAGAGTAGCTTAAGAAGACTATAGTACAGTTTACCTTTTCCAGGAATAGCCGTAATCTGAATGCCATGTCAATTGAGTTGACAAATATAAGGACTTTCTTCTGAATAAGCTTGAACTGTAATAGTGCAATGATATATAGCATTTTGTCCTTAGCACTACATGAAATCTGTGGGGGAAAGATGATATGTACTGAGTATGGTACAAAACAGATGCAAATTAAAAAAAATCAGCAGAACAGTTGCAAATAAAAAACTTGTAGGTTCATCATTTAAGAACGGCCACAAGTAAGGTCTCGACAGAACAATGTAAACAGTAAATGCATGTCCATAAGTTTACAGATTTTTTGTGCAGCAATGATATTTGTATGGAAATTGATATCTACAAAGTACTTTGTAGAAGTTGAAACAAAATACAGAAGAAAATACTTGCCCAAAACTGTTGAACATTTTTAGGGATTACATCATCCTTCGTACGACCAACCTCCGTAAGAGTTAGAATAAATGGATTGTGCAGAAGTAGCTTTGTCAATCTCTCGACATCAGAGCTGTGATAATGTCAAATTCAGAATATTAGACATAAAATAAAGAAAAACGAAAAGCAAATGGAAGAGGCCTAGAGTAAATCAAACTACTAGTTATGTACTTCCATACAAAGGGGCAACGGTGACATAAGACTCAACCTCCAGTGACATGTTAAAAGCTTATTCAGTTAAACTACTAGCGAAATCCATCAAGAAAAGTAACACAATAAACAAGTCTAACAGAAACCACCCACTCCAAATGAAAATTCCACAAAGAATATTGAAATGCTTATATAAATGGTAAAGGTAGGTTCTGGTAAGCAAGCTGGACCAAATAATTGCAGAAAAAGAACAAAGTTTGACCTTGATGTTGCAGACATCAGAATGGATTGACAGCTTCTTGGTATATGTGGGACAAGAGCTTTCAAGTCATCTTCACAACGATATGACAGGAGGAGGTCAGCCTGAAAACTAACCCTTAACAGGTTAGTAAGTTATCCAAAAGGAAGTTTCGGAAATGTTATGATTCATTCCACCAATTGTCATACACAGCATATGCAGTGTGTGGAATGACTTTCTGAAAAAAGTACGGCACCAATAAATTTGAAGTGGTCCTCTCCACAGCAAAAAAATAGAGATTCAATTACAAAATAGAAAAATATTGAAATTGAGGAGAAATATTCACTGCAGCATAAATGTACTGTACTGATCAGACAATTGTTTCAATAGCAGCACTCTTGGTAAGACTCAACCTCCAGGGAGATGTTAAAGGCAAGTTAATCAGTTAAACTACTAGTAAAATCCATAAGAGAAGCAACAGCACCAACAAGTCTAACAGATAAATATGAAACCATAATTTCAACAACAGTATTCTCGCTCAATTGCAGGAACAATAAAATATGTAAAAAAGTGAAATTAAAATAAATTCTAGAAGATTAATGAAGTGCACCTCATCAAGAATCATCATTGAAAGTGACTCTTTAATAGATGATCCTCGGATAATGCCCTTTGATATGCATGCTGCAACACAAGCTGGAGTCGACACAAGAATATTAGGTGGGGCAGACAGCGCAACAGTCTGCAAATAACAGGAAAAATAAGATTAAATTAGCTGTTCTAATAAATACAAACACCACATAGAAAAAACAATAACCAAATAAGATACAAATTGTCTTACAATATCCTTGTCAGACATGCGTGCGGTCACTTGCACAACCTTCAACTTGGATGTACAGAACTCAAGGAGAGATGATGCCTCGTTATAAACCTGCCACAAGAAAATACATTAACCAATGAAAATTGCATAAGTTGCTTTTCTAGAAGTGGTGGTATGACAAGAAAAAAACAACAAAACCAAACTACAGCACAACCACGCGATAGTAGTTGACGGGATTACGCACTACTGTAGAACATATCATAAATAGCCAACATAGTAATATTAGATATGCACAAATGTAGGCATGCATAATATCAAATGAGGTCATAAAGGATACATAAACATCAAATAGCATACAATTTTTACATGAAAGGATGTGTATCAAAGTGAGATGCAAATCATTGTATTTCTTAAAAAGGGCGTACCCTGTGCTGAAAGCTCCCACACATTGTGGGTATGGGGAAGGGAATTTCTAGGCAGCCTTCCCGTTGCTTATTTTGCAAGAAGGCTGATTCAAACCCAGAACCTTCAGGACACAAATGGAGAAACTCTACCACTCCGCCACACCCATCTTTCAAATAATTGTATTTCTAACAAGTATAATTGAAAATAGTCATGGAAATCATCTTAGGGAAAGAAAATGTAATATTCACTACCTGCTGGCATAACTCACGAGTTGGCACCAGGATGAAAGCATTTGGCGCAGACTTGCGAATACGCCCTTCTGAGGATAGCTTCAACAGCTCATGAAGCAGTGGAAGAAGGTACGCAAAGGTCTTTCCCGAGCCAGTCTTAGCCTTTGCGACAACATCCTTCCCTTCCTGGAACCATAACATTGGCAGTTAATCAGAGCCACAAATACAGAACCTTATTTTCTGCCCAAATTCTAGGCATCAAATTGTCTTGAGTGTTACGAATGGATGTTCCGTTGATTGGGTACAACAATTTATGTACAAGATCCTTATGATGAGCTTGACTTAAAAAACTAAATTTAATTTAGAATCACCTTCGATGAAAAAAAATAGCACCCTGCAGGCAACTGCCAGTAATCTGAGAGTACAGTGAAAAGCGCAGGGTATCCACATGGTGTAACAATTTGCATATCACTGCCACGCTAGTCAATAGTTAAACTTCTTTCAAGAAAAGAGGGCGCTCGCTATGCATAACATCCAGCATCATCTGACCCGTTTCCTACTACATTCTTACAGCATTCTCACTCGACATCATTACGGTAATCATTCATCAAATATCATAAACCAGAGTCTTCAAGGCTATCATATCCAGTGTAGCCTAACACTTCAACTAAATTCGCACGAACAGAAGAGCAGTGAAATAAAAAATGGACGCAAAAAATCACGAACCAGGATGAGCGGGATGGCTTCCCGCTGGATCGGGGTAGCCACTGTCATGCCTTTCTTCCTCAAAGCCCTCTTCAGCTGCTCGTCCAGGCCCAGCTCGTCGAAGCTCATCTCCTTCTCTTCCTCTTCCTCCTCCTTTACCTCCTCCCCGCCGGCGTCTCCAGCGTCCTGACTGCCCTCCGCGCCGCCGGTGGCTCCAGAGTCCGGTATGCTGTCCGCCCCGCCGGTGTCCGCAACTTCCTTCGTTGCCTCATCCGCCTCATCCTCCACCACAGTTGCGGGCTTAACGCGGGGCATCGGGGCTCAACTGAACCGCAGAAATTACAGAAACGAGGCGAAGCCTGGGATGACAGCAGACGGGCGGCGAGGGAGGAGAGCGACGGCGCGGGAGAAGGAATGGCGGCGGGGAGAAGAAGATGTGGCGCCGGGAAGGCGGAGCGGAGGTCGGAGGGCCGTGTTGGGGCAAGAGGAGAGGAGGAAGCGGCGGCTCGGGTTGTGATGGACCGCGACTTAGGGTTTAGGGTTCTCAACGAAACAAGTACCGATCCATTAACCGGTTTAATGCGAGCAAAACCGTCCGGTTGGCCGGTTTCCTTCATTTTAAATTCAACCAAATCGGCCCAAACGGGGATGAGGAGGATAAACAGGGATTTATTCCAACTTTACTTAAGACGATAAGTTTTTTTAGTTGCAAGTTATAGAATTTTGTTTCGCTTTTATTTGTAATGTAGAAATATGAAGTTTTTTAAAAACTCATTCTAATTTTATAATCATTTAGTACGTTATTTTTATTCAATTTTTACCAATATTATACTGTTTAAAAGCATTAAGAGCTGTTTCGAACGTCTCTTTTCTTCTCTTATTTTATATAACCCATAGTTTTAAGAATATTATTAGCGATATAAAATAATGATTTGGGTAACTAAGGTGTTTTCATCCAAACCAAAGAATCATTTGCCGTTGCAAGTGCTCTTGTTTCTTCAGAACCGAATTGCCGTTTCATAGGCAACTCCCGGTTCTTCAACGAGTCTACAGGCGGCGCCGCCTCCTGACCCGACCGCGCTGCGCCAACGATGGCCGAAACGGTGGATTTCGCGAGCCGCGACGCGGCGGCGTGGCGCGCAGCGCTGGCCGCGTACGACCGCCGGCTCGCGGCGCTGGACAAGCCCGACCTCGTGGCCGTGGACTCCTTCTACCGCCAAGACCTCCCCGCCATCCTGCGCGGCCGCGACCCGGACCCCTTCCTCTCCAAGCCCGAGCTGGTGCGCCTCCTCCAGTGGAAGCTCTCCCGCGGCAAATGGAGGTCGGTCCGCCGCTCTCGAACCTCAACCTGATTTTTTTAAGATCTATTCGGAAACCTTCGCCAATGCGGTTCGTTGCTGTGACTCTACGGCGCTCCGGTCGCCAGGCCGAGGCTGATGGATTTCGTCAAGGGCTTGGGCGGTGCGGTGGTGGAGTCAGCGTCGCGTAAGGCATTCACGGCGCTACCCGATCTCCGCAAGGCCATCTCCGAGCTCACAGTGCTCAAGGGCGTCGGTCCCGCCACGGCGTCAGCGGTGCTCGCCGCCTACGCGCCGGATGTCGCGCCATTCATGTCCGATGAGGTGAGTTCTAAAAATGTTTGTGCTTGCGCATTTATGCGCTGACTCCGGACTGGTTTCGATTCTGATGCTATCAGCTTGGACGGACTATTGGCAGGCTATGGTGGCAGCCTTGGGCAATGCAAAGGAGTACACATTGAAGCAGTACCTTGCATTCGCTGAAAAATTGCACGCTAAAGCTAAGGTACACCTTCATTTGAGATGAACATGTTCATAAACATTTGCAAGGAGCAACATCGTTGTAATCATTTGAAATATCGTGCGAAACTCTATGCGCCTGGGTAGCTGCAGGAAAAATGATCATTACCGACTGATAAGTACCTTCAATAATGGATTTGGGGTTAGTTTAGTGCCAATAAATATACTTGATGAGTTGATCCATTTCTCTATTTAGATTTTAGACAGACCCAAAAAGTCTTCATTTAGAAAAAAATAGCTGCTTGTGCTAAATTTTAGAAGACACTAGAAAACTTGTGCGGCATTGCCGTGCATATATTTTTCTTAGAACTTTAATCTGCTTCTTGTTTGCAACCTCTGCCATGCTGACAGTGGTCATATAACACTAGTCCAGTTCAGTTGCAATTGCAAATGCCTTTTAAATTTAACCTGTATTACATTTATTAGTGTCAGCTGAATATCGAACAAAGGGGCAATTTCTATTTGCACACATCCTGAAATAGATTGCCATTCAGCTGATATTTTCTGTTTGTCATGAAGGAACTGAGCGTTGGAGGAGAAAGTTTCACACCTTCAGATGTCGAGCGAGCACTATGGAGCTCAGCAATTGGGTGCAAATCACCAGAAATTGACAAAACCAAGAGTGAATCAAAGATACACGGCAAGAGAAAACGATGATTCGAGCAGGGCTTTTGTACTAGAGAAGGAAGGACTTAGTGACTGCAGGTCTTACTGTCGTAGGCTTTTAGACTGATCATTGTAGTTTCGGTGGAACAGATTTGTGCTTTTGCGTCAGCAGAAGAATGAACTGCATGCTCTCGAGAAAGTTGCTTCATTTTGTACGTTCTTGCCATTGTGGCTGTAAAGGCATGGGATGAACAGGGATGCATGTGCTCCTCGTGAAGACCCATGCACCAGGTGTTTGCCATAGGAAACAACTGTTGCGGAGTTTGATCTGGTACTTATGCATTTCTCTTTGTTCGATCGATCTGATGCAGCATTGTTAAGATTGCTTCACAAAAGTTTTGAAGAGTTCGTGCTGCACACAAGCATCTTATCTTTAAGGGTGAAACAGCATGAGCAAGAAGGAAGTAGTCGGCTTGCCTTTTTCTCTGTAGCTGCTCTGTTTTAGTAGATAATTCTTTCCTTTTAGCACTGCTTATCATTCTGCATATGCAGGTCATCAGGTTATTTTTACTCTTATTGCATCAAACTATGAAGGGGAAAAAAGAGACTATTTTCTTGGTGCTGAACAACTTGCTCTGTTATCATGCATGCGGCATGCTAGGCTGCCGAAAAATGGCCAGTGCTGAAGGAGAAATTGCAGTATCAAACTGGTAAGGGGAGCAATATATGAGGTGATATACACTAGTGGAGCAATTATGTGATACCTTTTTATTCATCTCCTGTTTTGAGTGTGTTTGGAAGTGCAAGCTAACGCGCCATTGTCATAGGCAGAACATGAAAAATTCGTGGACAAATACGGAGAAGCACACGCATTCTGGTTCTGGCTCGACCACGCAATCCTGGCAAGTTTTAAGGAGACGAATCAATAAGTAATCTCATAGCAGTCTTTTCTGGTGCAACGCACACTTTTTTCATGAAAAAGGCATCTAACTCATTACCTTAGCGGCATAGGTTTTCACATTCTGTGTTATAATAATGCACCTCTCAACACTAGATATGGACTATTGATATCATTAGGCAACAGGAGTTACATTGGGGTAGATTTGATTTTACCACTTTACTATAGGCTCCATTAAACTGCTAATAACTAATAATCCGACCAAACCTATTCATACTGAAAAATGAAAAGTAGAGATTATAAGGTAACTTTTGGATTGAACTCACTGAAATAGTGATCCCCATTAAGCAAACCACATCAGAAAAGGAAAGCAAGTCCATTCTAGTATCTACCTGACTTGCAAGGTGTAACAGTGTGTCACAACTTCTCTCCCTGCAATCACTAATTGTATGCCACATCAAGTCCTTGTGCTTCACATATCTTCTAAATTTCATGTCATAGTTGGCAATGTAAAACATCTTTTGCATCATAAAACAAGGAAAAGCAACAGGATGGAGAAAACACCCCTGAAACTATAAAACATTGATAAAGTTCATGTGAAGAACTATAATCATATTCATTACCTCGTCATTCCTAATTAGGCAAGGTAGCCAAGGCATGTAGTTCGAGATGAATAGAGCCTAAGGAACACGCTTGCCATACTTATTTCACCTAGAGAGATGTTGGTCGAAGCCCCTAAACCTGAGAATGCTTTACAACAACAACAACAAAACCTTTGTCTCAAAGCACGTTGAGGTAGGCTAGATATGAAACCCAAACTGGGTTTCATATCCATAGGAACGGCCGGTTTTGATGCTGGCTCGCCAAGCCTATCAATCACAACACTCCTTCTATGGATATGAAACCAGGGCTTGTGATAGGCTTGACGAGCCAGCATCAAAACCAGCCATTTCTATGGATAAGAAACCTAGTTTGGGTTTCATATCTAGCCTACCTCAACGTGCTTGTTGGCCTTGTTTTTGCTTTTGTATTCTCAGCACCTGTACCATCTTATTCACCATCTATAAACTCTCTTTTAATAAAAAAGACCTGGTCAGAATCTTCTTCACCATCCATGAACCAAACAAAATAAAATAAATTGCAATGAACAAAAATAAAACTGCTTTCAGGAGCACAGAAGAAACAAGGAACTGGAGAAGATCACTAAGATAAACATAGCATGATGCACCTGGTTGCGTCTCTGTTGATGCAACACAACTTAAAGGTCCAAAAACAACATGATATATACTAGAGCTGACAATCATAGAGAAACATGCTAATAGAAGCATCCCTACTGGATGCATCATGAATTAGAGCGAGTTCCAAATTTAGTTCTTTATACATACTAGTACTACATTCTTGTCATATCGGAGAAAAGTAACAACTAGGCAACTACCGATCTGGAATAAATGATTTACATGGTCACCACCCCATAATGCTTGTTACACCTCAAATCTGCAGTTTGTGATGCTATAGCAAAATATTTGGACTCTGATCTCCAGACACCACTACCTCACCCTATATTAGACTGGCCAAAATAGTTCCAGAATATCCTGCATGATAAACAATAGATTTAAGCAAGATGGGGATTAAAAGCCAAATACATAACCTATAGTTAAAACTTAAAAGGTTAATCTACCATGCTTCTATCATATTTTTAATTCAGGGGATAGAGAGATTTTAATTAAGGACAATACATTTGAGCGAGCAATGAAACTGCACAAATCATAGAATAATTAACTTGGCACTCCAATTATTCCTCAATAATTCAGATGTGGCATCAAACAGCAACTGGGCATCCCTAAACTTTGCTAGAAACTTATAATTTTACTAAATGGTCATTGTAATGAGACATGCAACATGGTAAAAAGGTCAGGCAGAATTCAAAATCGCAGTAAACTGCAGACAGTGACATTCATGAAGCCAAGCAAAGGACAGATAATTTGGTTATGTTATAAATTGTAACATATGGTGATACACAGACACGATTTTTACATGTTTGATGTGAAGATGCAGAAAGTTACAGGCAATAACTAAAAACTGCATGAGGAATCCTAATATAGCTTAGTATCCAGATTGATCTATACCTCACCACATATTCACCATAACTGCACACTGTATCATCCTTAGATATCTATTAATTCAAAATTACCGACTAACTACCACTTGCAGAAAAGTCCTTTGCTAAAAAATGGACAAGAATTAAAGAGACAAGAGTTGTATTTACTCACTTAGTCACTTATAATCAGTGTGCATCAACCATGAAAATTCAGTCATTGACTTTGTTTATCACAGAATTATTCTAATTGCAGCATAGCAAAGTTCACATACAAAGAAACAGAACTTGATAAATAGAATTAAATTTACAATGTTTACCGTAAAATCTCCAGAAGCATCAGAACTCTACTTGAGTGTTTTAATATACTCATCAAAAAGCCGATGTTTCTCCTCCACTTCAGCGATCGCCTTTTCAGCGGCCTCATGGTTCTTCGCTAGAATGTACTCTTCAATCCGAGCAAACCACTCCCTCAATGTCATATTCTCCAGGCTGCATCCCCCAGGGCACTTGCTCACATTCTTACCACCCCCTTCCTCTCCTGTGCCACCACTCATATCCCTCTGGCCAGCCTCTCCAGCTTCTCCAACACCATCTGGCTTTGATTTGGGCACCGTCCTTTCCTTCAATTTCTGATCAATGTTGCTCCTTACTTCCCTATCTGACTTTTTCCCCTCATCATCCCAGTGAGCAGAAGCACTGTTGGTGTTGGTCCTCCCATCTGGTGCTCTCTGTGTCTGCCCTCCTGGAGCCAATGGTGCATCACCTCCCTCAACCACCTGATCTGCCGCTGCCTTCAAGGCTCCATCCATCTCTCGATCTCCAGCTATCCCCTCATCTTCCTCCCCATCGCCACCCTTAGTTGCTGTCACCTGTGGCAGATTCCCCCTGAATTCCCTGGAACTAACCACATCCCCATCTTCTCCCTCCTTTCCGGCATCCTCTTCAATGACAGGATCCTTAGCCTTCCTTATGCTTGCTCTAACCCTTCCTCGGCCCTTTCTAGTCCTCTCTCCCGGTTCTCTCAGTGCTACCGGCACCACCTCTGACACGTTGGAAGTTCCATCCCCATTTTCTACCTTATCACCTTTCTCCCTAGCACTCTTGGCTGTTGTACCCTTCTGCTCTAAGGGCACAGCCAGCTCCTCCTCTTCTTCCTCCTCATGAATAGATCCCTTAGCCTTTCTAGCACTTCGTCTAGTAACTCTTCCTCTACCCCTTCCAGTCCCCTCACCCTCCCCATTACCCTGTCCAATCACCACTTCCTCAGCTCTCCTTGAAGCAGCTCTGCTCGACCTCGTTGTCTGCGGCTGTGGGGGAAGAGCATCCGTCCCCGTAGCTTTGCTCAGCCCGCCGGTCAGCACCCCCTCTGTCTCTTCCCTCTCCGCTTCAGGACGCTCCACGGCCTTCTTCCGCCTGCCTCGGCGCTTCACCACTGCAGCTTCCTCCTTTTCTTCTTCGGGGGGATCCACCGCTGCAGAGGCCTTCTTCCGCCCGCCCCGGCGCGTGGCTACTTCAGTTTCCCCCTTCATTGCTTCGGGGGGATCTGCCGCCGCCGGGACCTTCCTCCGACCGCGCCTAACTGCCAGGGGTTTGTTCTCCTCCTCCTCCTCCACCGCCGCCGCCGCCGCCACGGCGGCGTGGCACGTGGAGCGCCTGTTAGCTGCGGGTTCCGGACCCGCATCGGCCGCGATGGAGATGGCGAGCACGGTTCTCTCCCCGATCTTGATGCGGTCGCCGTGCGAGAGCGGGGCTGGGACGGTGGGCACGAGGGGCCCGCCGTTGAGGAGGGTCCCGTTGGAAGAGCCGAGGTCGGTGGCGGCCCACCGGGATGCGGGCGGCGGGAGGAACGCGAGGTCGAGGTGGCGCTGGGAGGCGCCCGCGTCGCCGACGGCGAGGTCGTTGCCCTTGACGACGCGGCCGACGCGGAGCACGGCGCCGGCGTGATGATGCAAAGACTGTCCCTTGCGGGGGCCCTTCTCTACCAGCAGCGTGAGCACTGGCGGCGGGTCGGCCATGGATTGTTTCGAAGAGAGAGAAGACCAGGGACATGAAAACAAATGATTTTGAACAGGTTGAGGTAGGGGAGTGCCAAGGACAAGTTCCTCAATTCAGAACTAAGCTGGGGGTCAAATGGGAAAATGTTCCAGCACCCTCACATCAGTCACGTGTCATCTTGTCCGTTGTAGTCTGATCGGTGACCTGGAACTCAGTTATACTGAGGGGCCTTCGGCTTTCGGTTTTTTATGCAAACACGCACATGAAGGGCTATTCATTAAACACATGAAATTTTACAAAGTTTTGCACATGAAGAATAATTACATGCAAGACTTTAAAAAGGCAACCGTTTTGATGATCGACATTCATGAAAACAAATGATTATTATCATAAGCTTGAACTGCAGTACTAGCTAATGCAGCATCTACAACATTTCTTTCTCCAGGAACGTGGGGAAATCTCATATTGATGGATGATCTTTTGCCTTCAATCTCTCTGATGATTGGCCTGATTCTCCAGTCTTCTAAATGGTCATGGGAATTATTCAAACTGGTCACTAGGTTCATACTGTCTATGTAGATGTTGTGGATGCGTTTGTGGGCCACCATTATGGACGGCGTGGGGCCCACAAAGCCCACAACTAGGCCGCCCAGGTCCTGCAGCCGCACCAGGATATTTAGAAGAATTAATTAGATAAGGTTTAAGAATAAAAGAGAGTTATAGATTGAGTCAGTTTAGATAGAAAGAAATAGACTAGAAAAGGGGAAGAAAAGAATCCTAGTCAGTTTGGGGGGATTGTCCCCAAACCGACTAGGAGTAGGGTGCGGCCAAGGGGGGGTCCTGTCCCCCCTTTATAAGCAGCCTCCTCCCTCATGTTTTGAGCATCCAGGAAAAAATAAGAATCCCCGTTGAGGGTTGTTCTTCTCCTTGGATCACGGTGGCTTCAAACCCTAACCCTAGTCGTCGTGACCAGCTACTTTGTCCCTCACGTTACATACTGCGCAGCTGCCCCCACGCCTCCTCGCTGTTGGTTTCTCCCCTGCGCAGCCCTAAGCGCAGCCAAGGGGTCTCCCCCCTCCCTGTTTCTCAGCATTTGGTATCAAGAGACTCCGGGGCAGCGACCATGTCCGGCCCCGTGGACGATTCTGGGACTTTCACCCTCCAAGATCTCGGCAACATGATGAGCAAGATGATGGGGCAAATAGACACCATCAACAAGCGCTTGTACCGCCACGATATGCGCCTTGCGCGTGTTGAGAAGGTACCGGAGCGGGAGCTCTCCGGTGACGAGGACCTGCAACAAAACTCACCGCAGGGCAGCAACCTTCCCCGCAGCTGCGACAGCGGCAAAGGCGGCGGCGGTGGCAGCGGCGGCCATGGCGGCAACGACGACCACTACAATACCAGGCGCCCACCGGGACGCCCGACCTTCGACGACAGCGGGTTGCATCGTCACAAGGTCAATTTTCCCAAGTTCGACGGGGAAACAGATCCTCTGCCCTGGCTCACCAAGTGAGAGACATACTTCCGAGGGACACGTACGATGCCAGAAGAAAAGGTGTGGCTCGCGTCTCTCCACCTGGAGGGTGTCGCGGTCGAGTGGTACACTGCTCTAGAACGTGACTGTGGCATCGTATCCTGGGAGCGGTTCGCGGACTTTGTCAACATGCGCTTCGGGCCTCCACTCCGCTCCAACGACCTGGCGGAAATTAAAGATCTCCGTCGTACTGGTATGGTTGAGGAATATCAGCGTCAATTCCTGGTCCTTCTTTGTCGTTGCGAGGACCTCAGCCAGCGCCAACAGATCAACCTCTTCACAGCTGGCCTCGGCGAGCCACTTAGAACGGATGTGGAGCTGCAATTTTCCACTAATCTGCAAACCGCCATGAGTCTGGCCAGAGCCTTTGAACGTCGACTTGGGGCAATAACAAATAGCGGAGTACAGAAGGGTGCAGCCTCTCAACGCTCCACGCGCTCTTCTGTTGTGTCCCGCGCCTCTACTACGGCCTCAAATGGCAGTTCTACAGCACCCGCCCCGACATCATCGACAACGACATCTTCTCGCTCGCGCTTCAAACGCCTTACAACCGATGAGATGGCTGCTAAGCGAGCAAGCGGCGAGTGCTATCACTGCCCTGAGCGGTACACACCGGACCATAAGTGTGCCGGCAAAGGAATCTTCCTTCTGGAGCTTGACAACGATGATGACGTTGACGCGACCGTAGCTGATATGGGCATCTCCTTACACGCCCTGACCGACATCGACTTCGCCAACACAATGAAGCTCCAGGTCTACGTCCACGGCAACCTACTGACAGCATTGGTCAACACAGGGTCCAGTCACACCTTCATCAGGGAACCACTCATCAAGGAGCTCGGCCTGATGATGTTGCCACGGCCAGGCGTCGGCGTCCGAGTCGCCAACGGCGACTCTATCTCCTGTACAGGCATCTGTCCACGTGTATCCTTGATGATTGCAGGGGATCGCTTCGACGTCACATGCTACGCACTTCCACTGGATGGCTTCGACTTTGTTCTAGGAGTCCAGTGGCTGCGATCTTTGGGACCCATTCTCTGGAACCTTGAGGACCTCACGATGAAACTGTGGCGCGGGGACCGTGAGGTGATCTGGACGGGGCTGCGAACTTCAGCCCCGGTATGTGCCTCTCTAGCACCACCTACTGATATGATGGGCGCCCTCCTGGATGGCTTCCAGGACCTCTTCGACGAGCCACGCGGGCTTCCTCCTGCATGGCGCCACGACCACCAAATCAGGCTCCTGCCGGGCACAACTCCAGTAGCTGTCCGGCCGTACCGCTACCCCCAACTTCTTAAAGACGAGATTGAGAAGCAATGCGCCGAGATGCTTCGCCAAGGCATCATGCGAGAATGCACATCTGCATTTTCCTCGCCAGTACTGTTGGTCCGAAAAGCCGACGGCACGTGGCGCTTCTGCATCGACTACCGCGAGCTCAACGCGAGAACTTTGAAAGACAAGTTCCCGATCCCGGTGGTTGACGAGCTACTAGACGAGCTTCGCGGCGCAAGGTTCTTCACCAAGCTTGACCCCCGCAGCAGCTACTTTCAAGTGCGCATGCACTCAGACGACATTGAAAAGACAGCATTCCGAACTCATCGAGGCCACTATGAGTTCTTGGTGATGCCATTCGGCCTCACCAATGCGCCGTCCACGTTCCAGTCGTTGATGAACGACGTCCTCGACCCCTACATCAGAAAATTTGTGCTTGTCTTCTTTGATGACATATTAGTGTATAGCAGGTCCTGGGTCGAACACCTTCAGCACGTCAAGCAGGTGTTCCAAACACTACGGGCAAACAAGCTGTTCCTGAAGAAATCTAAGTGCTTCTTCGGCCAGGAGACCGTGTCATACTTAGGACACATCATATCCGCTCACGGCGTGGCCATGGATCCGACCAAGATGGAGGCCGTGGAACATTGGCCTACACCTCGGTCCTTACAAGCCTTGCGAGGTTTCCTCGGGCTCACCGGCTACTACCGCAAGTTCATTGCGGGGTATGGTGCGGTGGCCGCACCCCTCACCACCCTCCTAAAGCGGGAAGCATTCCGCTGGACTAATGATGCGCAGGACGTTTTCTCCCAACACAAGCAGGCGCTGATGACAGCGCCTCTACTTCAAATGCCGGACTTCGACAAGCGCTTCATCATCGACTGCGATGCGTCCGGGGCCGGCTTTGGGGCGGTTCTACACCAGGGCGACGGCGCCATAGCATTCTTCAGCCGCGCTGTAGCGACTCACCATCATAAGCTATCGGCATACGAGCGTGAGCTAATCGGTCTTGTGAAGGCCGTACGCCATTGGCGGCCTTACTTGTGGGGTCGTCCCTTCATTGTTCGGACTGATCACTTCAGCCTGAAATATATCCTGGATCAACGACTCACGACGATTCCCCAACATGCTTGGGTGAGCAAACTTTTTGGTTATGATCTGCAGGTTGAGTACCGACCGGGGCGCTTGAATGGGGCAGCTAACGCCCTGTCCCGTCGCGACAAGGAAGACATAGCTATTCACGCCATATCCGCGCCAGTCTTTCCACTCTTCGACTCGCTCCGCGCGGAGATCGCTACAGACCAGCAGGCGCAACAGCTATGTGCCCAACTCCGGGAGGGAGTTGCACCTGCTGACTGGGCCGAACGCGGCGGCCTTCTACTTCACAAGGGGAAGCTCTTCGTTCCCGACAAGTCCTCCTTGTGGCCCTCTCTCCTAGCTGAGGCGCATGATATGGGCCACGAAGGCATCCAGAAGACAGTGCATCGGCTACGCCTCTCCTTCTACAACCCGTCCTTGCTACGGCGGGTGCGTGAGTATGTCCGCGGGTGTGCTACGTGCCAGCGCAACAAGACTGATCATCTTCATCCAGCCGGCCTGCTACAACCGCTGCCTATACCGTCAGAAGTCTGGAGTGATATCTCCATGGACTTCATTGAAGGTTTTCCGAAAGTTGGTGGGAAATCAGTGATCTTGACAGTGGTAGATCGCTTCTCCAAGTATGCCCACTTCATTCCCCTAAGCCACCCTTACAGTGCTGCATCAGTGGCACGGGCATTCTTCAACGACATTGTACGACTACACGGCTTTCCCTACTCCATCGTCAGTGATCGTGATACCGTCTTCACCAGCCTCTTCTGGTCAGATTTGTTCCGGCTAGCCGGTGTCCGACTTTAGCTCAGCTCGGCCTTCCACCCGCAGTCTGACGGCCAATCTAAGGTCGTCAATAAGATCATCACTTTGTACCTCCGTTGCTTGGCTGGTGACCGACCAAAGACTTGGTTGTAGTGGCTTCCTTGGGCTGAGTATTGCTACAACACTTCCTACCAGACGGCTCTCAAATGCTCGCCCTTCAGAGTGGTCTATGGCAGGGACCCTCCGGCTCTTGTTGGTTACCAACCGGGCGTATCTAGAGTAGCAGCAGTGGATAAACAGCTAAAGGATAGAGATGAATTCTTAGCTGAAATCAAGAACAGGCTGGTACAAGCACAAGTCACCATGAAAAGCTATGAAGATAAGTTTCGCCGAGAGGTGGAATTTCAGATCGGTGATTGGGTTTGGTTGTGGCTTCATCAGAGGACAGCTGTGGGAGTAATGGCGACACCTTCAAAGATTGGACCAAAATATTTGGACCATATCAATTCATTCAACGCATTGGGACTGTATCATATAAACTTCAGTTGCCTCCTCAAGCAAGGATACATGATGTCTTCTATGTGTCGCTGTTAAAGAAATTTGAAGGTCCTGCTCCCATACAGGTGGTGCCTTTACCACCACTTCTCCATGGACGTGTTGTACGTACGCCTGAAAAAGTACAAAGGGTGCGTTTGAACAGAGGTGTATGTGAGCTACTCGTCAAATGGGCAGGACATTCTGAAGCTGATTCATCATGGGAGCAACTAGAAGATTTCAGGATGAAGCACCCCTCCTTTAAGCTCGAGGACGAGCTCTTTGTCGGGAAGGGGGGAAATGTTGTGGATGCGTTTGTGGGCCACCAATATGGACAACGTGGGGCCCACAAAGCCCACAACTAGGCCGGCAAGGTCCTGCAGCCGCACCAGGATATTTAGAAGAATTAATTAGATAAGGTTTAAGAATAAAAGGGAGTTATAGATTGAGTCAGTTTAGATAGAAAGAAATAGAATAGAAAAAGGGAAGAAAAGAATCCTAGTCAGTTTGAGGGGATTGTCCTCAAACCGACTAGGAGTAGGGTGCGGCCAAGGGAGGGGGGGTCATGCCCCCCCTTTATAAGCAGCCCCCCTCCCTCATGTTTTGAGCATCCATGAAAAATAAGAATCCCCGTTGAGGGCTGTTCTTCTCCTTGGATCACGGTGGCTTCAAACCCTAACCCTAGCCGCCGTGACCATCTACTTTGTCCCCCACGTTACATACTGCGCAGCTGCCCCCACGCCTCCTCGCTGCTGGTTTCTCCCCTGCGCAGCCCTAAGCGCAGCCAAGGGGTCTCCCCCTCCCTGTTTCTCAGCAGTAGATCACAATCTTTGATATCCAACTTAAAGAGACAAGCTTAAAGCTTCAGCATGCAAAGGGGATTCTGTTTGCTGTTTTGCTTGGATTTGAATAGACCATGAAGAGGATTCTCATGATGTAATAACAAGACTCCAAGACCAGATTCTCTCCCTGCAATAAAAGAAGCATCTGACCCGCAACAAAAGTTGGAGATAGGAAACTGCGGATCAAAATGATCCTAGACTATATCTGCATTTAGAAAGAAGCTTCCAGAAAGGTTCGAATATTGAACCATGCAGTGGCACATGAAAATTGGACATAATCAAAATGCCCCTAGGCTCTTGGCTGAAGATAAGGTAACAGTGAGAACGCTGCAAATTTGACCCGTCTTCAGGGAACACCACAGTACTACGATACTCAGGTGGTACTAAAAGCATTTCTTTCTTGATTGCTTCAAAAGTCCCCCATTCCCCATGTTCCAAGAACAATTCAATCAAGATGAGATGCCTATCAACTTCTAGTTTGTGTCTTGGTCAAGTTCATCATCTGAAGCATCCAAGAGATCAGAACGCCTACTAGAATGACCTTGGCCAGCCTGCCTACGGTGATTCGGTTTCTGTCCTTTCCTTCTCTTTGACTTGGGTTTCTCTTCAAGATCCCTCACCCCACGTCTCTTGTACATCTTAAAGCTAACATGTCTCTCTTCCGCCATCTTCCTCACCTTCTCAGTGATTTCAGCAGCAATCTGCCTGTTGTACAGTTTCTTCAGTCCTTTCATCAGCTTTGCGAATGTGTCAGGCTGCGGCATCAGGCCTGCCTCAAGCATGTCTAAGCAATACATGCATGCCTCCTTGACATGCTTTTTCGCATACAATGCATGAATCCAGATGGTCCATGCACTCACATTGAGATCACAGCCTTTGTTCACAATACATCCCCAAACATCCTTAGCAAGCTCGAGTTTCTCATCTCTCACCAATGCATTAAGGAGGTCCTTCAGCATCCCATATTGTGGTGCAACAAATAGCCCCCTCCCAACCATGTCTTTAAAATAACTACATGCCCCAATCAGCTCTCCCTGCCCAACAAGCCCGTTCACCATGATAGCAAATGTGTCGACCCCAGGACTGAGCCCACCATTTTCCATCTCGTTCCACAATGTCATAGCCTGCTTCGTCTCCCCAAGCTTACAGGACAACCGAATCACAACATTGTATACCTTGATATCGGGTGGACACCGGCACTCCGTCATCCTCTCCATAAGCTCCAAGCACTCCTCAAGCTGCTCCTTCTTCTCATGTGCCACAAAGAACCCATGGTAGACAGCAGCTTCCACTCGCAGGCCGTCCCTTGACATGGCTTCCAAGAATTCGTACCCCTGGGATACCTTGCTAGCCTTGCAAAATGCCGTAACCAGAGTGCCATAAGTGACAGCATCCGGAGCACACCCCTTCCTCCGCATTTCCACAAACACCCTCATGGCCTCATCAACCCTCCCCCTCGCGCCAAGCCCCTGCATCAGGGTGGTGTAGGACACTGCGTTCGGCGGACAGCCCCGCCGCTCCATCTCGCGTGCCAGCTCGAACGCGTCTTCGAACCTCCCGTCCGCGACGAAGCCGGCGAGCAGAGTATTGAAGGCAACGACGTCCGGGGCGACTTCCGCGGCCTTCATGCGGGCGAGCACGTGCTTGGCTTCATCGAGCTTGCCAAGGCGGCACCATCCGTAGAGCAGTGCCGTGTAGTGGCGGAGCGATAGCGGGAGTCGGTGCTGGAGCTCCTCCACGAGCTGCTCGGCTGCTGCGACGTGCCCGGCCTTGGAGAGGGCCTCGAGAAGGGAGAGGAAGAGGGCGGGGTGATCGTGGTCGGGTCGAGAAGAGAAGAGCGAGAGCGCGAAGGGCAGAAGACGCGGGGGCGGGAGGCGGCGGAGGATGGGGGAGAGGAGGGAGGGGCCGAGGAGCTGGGAAGGGAGCGGCGCGAGGAGTGAGGGGGACGGCGCGGAGGAGGCGCGGGAGAAGGACCTGGCGAGGAGCGCGAGGGAGGAAGGAAGCGGCGAGGGCAGCGACGGGGAGCACCAGTGGAAGAATTGCAGGGCGAGGGATGCGGCGGCGCCGCAGCGGCGGAGGACAGCGTCGAGGAGGTGCGGCGAGGAGGCGTCGAGGCCCGAGGCGGACAGAGCGGCGACCAGCCTCTGCCGGTCGGAGTGGTGGCGGCGGAGGAGGCGGTACGCGAGCTCCGCGGAGGAGGAGAGCCTGGGGTCGGCGCAGGAGGTGGAGAGGCCGCGGCGGAGGAAAGCGAAGGGGAGGCGCCGCATCGGTGGTGGCGGGGTGTCGCGGCCGAGATGCGAAATGCGCTCAGGTAGTAGAGACAATTGGAATTATACCACCTAAAATTGGGCTTCACCAGAATACTACTCCGAACAGATGACTTGCTAAAATATCATTATAATTCTGACCAATTCTCTCATTTACCATCGAGACATTATAACTTGTTTTACGGCCTCCTTTTAACAGAAAAGAACATAAAAAAGACCAAAATGCCATTAACTCTCTTACTCACATCACTCACTTAGAGACATTATAACTTGTTTCACAGTCCCCTTTTAACAGAGTGATAGCCCCCTTTTAACAGAGTGATGTAAAAGAGCTAAGGGCATTTTGGTCTTTTTCAATGTTCTTTTCTGTTAAAAGGGGCTGTGAGACAAGTTATAATGGCTCGATGGTAAACGAGTGAACTGGTCAGAATTATAATGGTATTTTAGCGAGTCATCTGTTGAGAGTAGTATTCTGGCGAAGCCCAACGTTGAGAGATATAATTCCAATTGTCTCCAGCCAGTCAGGCTCTACGATCGAGCGACATGCTCTACCGGCAGCTAAACTGATTTTTTTCGCATTTCGCGATGGTGCGATGCTAATTTCCTTTTTTTAACTCGCAATGCTAAATTTCTGGTAATGGACTATCAAACTGCTTCTTGGACCCAAAGAAACTATTTTTAAAATCCCAAAATTACTAACTAATAGAAATGAAATCTCGGTAGAATACGTCCGTGATTGGACATCATCAATCCATTCTAAGGGTGCGTTTGGCAAGAAGAAACGTTTCAGATTCTAGGTTAAATCAGTTGAAACGGTACCAAACAGCAGAAAAGTGAAACGTTTCAGCAATGAATCTATGAGAAATGTTTCACATTTTTTGCCTAGAAATCTAAAACACTTAAAAAGGTGGTCCACAGTCTGAATCACTTCATGTTATTGTACCTCCTCTAGTTTTGTCATTGTTTACCCTTATTCTCAACTCTTCGCCGCTGTTGCGATGCAACAAAGATTTATCCGTGCATGTGGATGATGGCATATATTTTGTAATGACATTTATAGATAATGTATAGTATAAGAATTTATTATATGTTATACTATTATAAAAATAATATAGTCTACGAAGGGTAAATAGGTCCTTTCAATCCTCTTCCCTCTATACTGAAACTGAAATAAAAAAGTAGTCAAATGGTTTTTAAAGTGATTCTGTTTCAGTTGAGAAACATTTCTGCATTGGAACTGAAATGTTTCTGATTCTCGTAGAATCTGGAGCTCTACCAAACGGGACCTAAGTATTCTCTCCAAATTGAAAATGCTGATACTATGTTAATGATCAATACAAGAAGGAAACAAGTCATTTCTCCTACCTAGAACGTCAAGAATTCTAAAAAAAAGGGATGAACTCTGAACTAAGTGTATGAGTACTACAATGTGCTAAAGTCATCCAAATTTATATTTCAAGCATGTGCGTGAGCCTGCCTAGTCTTGGTGCCCGGTCGGGCACTCTGGCCGCCCGGCAATCTCCCCAGTTTTGTTATACACCGTGCCGAGTTGGTAGTGTGCTCCTCGTAGTCTTCTGTTCAGTCCTCGGACCATTATTCTTTTGTTTTGGGCCGGTAATGTTTGGGTATTTGTTCCTTTTCCTCCTTTGTTTAAGCGACAACTCCCTCTAAGAAATCTACAGCTCTATAATATGAATGGATATTTTCTCAATTTTTTCATTTATATGAATTGTTCCGGATGTTAATTTGAATTGTACTGGATGTTATTTTAAATCTTTTCAACCTTCACTTCGAGCAGGACTAGGTACGATGATGGGGCGAGAGAGGGAAAAAACCTTTGGGATGGACCGGGAAAAGTGACCCCCGGCTCAGCCCACGACTCCCTTCCCTTCGCATAGCTCAGGTGACCCCCTTCCCCCTTTTTTCCAAGAATGAATTCGCCCGACACGACGAATCCTTCCTTCAAGACTTTGACTACACTCTGAGGGGCAACTACTCTTTATGCATAGACAACTACATCGTTGGGTAAAAGGTAGACTCAAAGAGCAGCTCACTAGCGGCACTCGTAGACATAGTTGTATTTGAGACCCTCTTCTTTCCCTAAAAAGCTAATAAATCAAAAAAAGAGAAAAGTAGAAGCGAAAGCTCAAGTCGAAGAGTGGAGGTTGCTCGGTAAATCGAGTCGATCAGTCCCATTCATTCTTGCCCGAAACAAGTGGGCTATTCATTCCGGTGCCACCTTTGTTCAATCGAGTCCATGTTCTCTACCTCATCCCCTCTCTAAGTACTTACTCCTTTCACTACTCCTACTACTGAATCATCTTCCCCCACTTCTCCTGTCTCTTCTACTTCCCCCTTCTCCACCTCCTCTTCTATATGATATTGACAAGGGATGGTATACGGGAGATAGTTTTGGCTACTTACAATGGTGTAGTGAATATCTTTAGGGTAAGGAACTCCACATAGGACTTGTTTGGATTCTGTTTATGTGTTTTTCTAGAATTGGTATGTTGCACTCATGTTCTATAAAGTGTGTGCTAAATTTGTATGTATGTGCCTTATGTTTTGTGCATTGCGGGCTTTAATTGTGTGATAGTTTGTTTCTCGGACAGATAACTAGTAAATAGCTTTAAAAAGAAGAAAATGCTTACGGAGTGGAAAGCGCAGATTTAGACCACTTTCAGGCTGACAACAAAGGAAGGATATTAGGAAAAAATAGAATACTGGCTGGACCAATAGGGGACTTAGCCGGAATAGAAGACTCGAAGACTAATTGAAACCGTACCACAAGAAAAGCCCTTATTCGGATTGGAACCGATGACTTAAGCCCCTTTTCAAATCAAAGCTTATCGACCTATTAAGCATATAGTTGAAGTAGCATGATTTAAGCTTCTTAGCGCTTAGGCTACGAGCCTTGTCTTCCCTCCAACGACTAGCTCCCTTTTCTTGTTCCGGTCACCCTTCTCTTGCCGTGGAAGGACTTTTGCCTGTGGTGTGGTCCAACCCGTGGGCGGAGTCGCCCTCATCCCCTCATTGCTCAGTGCTCCCTGCAGCTTCGCTGGGCTTTACCCGCGTGGACGCGGGCTTCTCTTCTATTCCGACGATTGGCCGAGCGAATAAGTCAACTTCAAAGTGGATCTGTTGTGCGAAGAGTGCGTTATGAACCGTGGCCGCCTACCTGCTTTGGTTGGTGGGGGCGGCTCCTCCGTTGTGGGTAAACGGGAAACCCGACTCTACGAACCCGAGGAAAGGCTGCACAAATTCCCTTTCGTTTTGTGAACCTTCTCCAATAATGGGGGGAATAGGCATAAACCACATCCCTTGCTTCGGGAGGATCGGTTGGGTAAGCTGGACACTTAATCCGCTACTTCATATTCTGCTGGTCTGAGGTTACTAGCCTCGTTGACTGGCTTTCCCCTACATGCAAGGGTCGAGATAGACAATGGTCGTGCTATTAGCCATGCCATGGTGGTACGCTAAGTATAATTCATTCAACAAACGAAGGGTCAGCAGATACCAGAGAATAGGGCTCAGCAGATGTGGATTAATTCTGGACTCTAGTCAATAGAGGGAAAAGAGTAGAGAGTGCCGACCATTGTGGAAGTTCACCACTTGCTTTGGTCTTGGGTCTGTCGACCTCCTCATTATAGTTCTCCCCGTGCAATTTCTAAACATGGGTTTCCCTAGCTCTACAAGCATTTCATTCCCCACGTGGCTGAATCCAACTCAGTCTTTATCCTGCCTTGGAGTTCTCTCTCATAACTGAAAGGAGGGGGCACAGAGAGTGAGACATTGTATTTGTCTATGTTGCGATTAGACAAAAACGCTCGACTGTGGCACAATTAGTTCAAATTCTTTCAGAAGCGAATGCTTTGGAATATTCCATTCTTTAGCAGCCACCGCTTCGGATCCTGCTCCTCTGCAATTTCTGTCCCCATATTCAGGGTGTGCCATGGGGGAATATTTCCGCGATCCACACCGTTCAAGCAAGAGTCATGGGTCCTTTTTCGGTGCGGAGCCGATTTATCGCATCTTTTTGATAACTTGTTTTGCGAGTCTCCGACCAGGAAAAAAGGTATTACTTTACTGAACTGACCCCGGGCGTGTTAATATTAGTTGAAACACGCTTTGGTCCCTCATCCGTGAATCAATCCCTAGCGGGTCTTATCTCGCCTCCAAGTAGATTATAGTCAATATCGGTATCTATGGACCCTATAAATTCATTCTTCTCCTTGCTTACTTTTAAGTACGGTTAATTCATCCCGACTTAGGAGGGACTCTTTAAAGTAGAACGGTTCAGAAAAAGTAGAGTGAGCAAAATGAATAAAACCATAGTGCAGATCCCTTGAACTTCGAGGATTGATGGTCCCAATTCAGTCTCTTCTCTCTAGTGGCTCATCCAAATGTTTGTTCATAAAAAGGAGGAAGAGGAAGACTGTCTTCTGGGGGGAAGACAGGGTTTCTCGGAGTACAAGGGTGAGAGAGCTCCCAGCGAAGACCACTGTCCAGAACAAGAGTGGAGGCTGGGCGAATGCCAGCAAGGGCATGGAAAAGAAGAAAACAGAAGAAGAAGCTCACTTTGACTTGCGCACTACAAAAAGGCAGCCAACGACTTCGTACGTACTCTGTATTTCGAGCCTCTTTCTAGAGGCATTTTGGGCACTGCTTCTTTGATTACAGCAACAATAACGTCACCAATTTGAGCATATCAGTGATTACCAGCTCCTAAGATTCGAATACATATCAATTCGATAACCCCGCTCCGTTGTTATCCGCTACATTCAAAAGGGTAAGCAGGCAAGGTGAACCTCCTTTGCCAAAGCCCTTTTGAAATACCTTCTTTTTGAACCTTTAGAAAATACCTGCTAGCTATCCCTAGTTTTGTTTAACCAGCTTTTCCCCTTTGCTTGCCAACCAACCGAGAACCAACTTCCTTGTTTTCTTATCCTTGCTTCCGGGTTGAAAACTGTGGTTATTCCTCAATTTTGCTTGACTTTGAGCTTGGTCAAGATCAATCAAGCTGCAGTGTGCCTTATTCCTATAGTGATCAGTCCATTAACAGAATAAGAGTATAGACCCATCAGCCATCTGCAACCAAAACCCCAGCTGGCGCATAAGCAAGTGATTGGTCTTTTTTTAGTCTTTATTAGCTATTAGCTTGATCGGCAACCGGGACACAAACGAAGGAGCTTTTAGAATGACTTCAATTGGCACACACAACATTACCCTGCAGTTGATCAACTATTCCATAGCTTCTTAGACTGCTTCGTGGAGCCAAACCGAAGGAAGAGCAAAAGGGCGAGGCCACACCCGGCTTCGAATACGGGGGGGGGGGGGGGGGGGGGGGGGGGGCTTAGCTCTGGATTCCGCCTGCTATTGGGAATTTCACTTGACAGGACTCAAGCTACTGCGGTTACCGGGGAGGAAAATAGACTTTTTAAAGGGCGAAAATCACTATGTACTTACTTCTTCTTGCCGAATGGACAGTAGGAAACCACTGCTATCTTATGTAGTACTTCCTGCCGAAAGGATGGAAGCCCACTTTAAAAAAAATTTCAAATTATTTGAATTAGCAGTTGCCACACTGTAGGCAACTAGCATTTTGTCATGGAAGTTCGTGAAAGAATGTTCTTGTTTTTTGTTGGAGAAAAGAAGAAAGGAAGCCAAGTCATCATAGCTCATCTTTTCACTTCACAAGGCGCTCCGCGTTGTTTGTTTTGAAAAGAGAGGGGCGATACGTTTTGTGGCGGACCGGAATCCGCTCATCCAGGATCGCAGAGGGTGGTGCCGCGCGATGCGACACCCGACAGCACACGTCATAAGAACACAATATATTACATGGGAAAAACAGCTGAAACTGTACAAACAGGTACAAACTTCAGTTACAACTATTGTTCTATTACACAGCGGAAGACTACACTATACAGCTCACGCCCGCCTATTTAGCAAAAGTCGGTTGCCCAGCCCTAGGGCAACCCACACTAGCTGCACGTCTCAGCTCAGCGCGGCGTGTACGGCTCCCACTCAGCCGTGGTCCCCGACGGAGGGTAACCCTCGCCGGTGGACTCGTACTCCGAGTCCGTGGGTGGCTCCTCACCTGAAAAACACTTAAGCAGCAACTGTGAGCACAAAGGCTCAGCAAGGCTTAACCGACTCACCTAAGCATGAAACTCTACATGAGGTGTACAATGGACATAGGATAGTAACATTTCAGCAAAACGACACGCCTACAAGTTCATCTTTAGTTCGTCTTTTAGCAACAAGTTAACAGTTCATGAAATCTGAAATTTAGTAAGCAGTATTTGGTGGCACACATGTAGCAATACAATTATATCAATCAGCATCATTGAATCAACATATTTCATCCATTAGTCTACGTTACGACGCAGTGAACAAGCAGTACTCGTCACCGCGAGGGATGGCGAATCGACTCGATATACACCTGCAGGGAAAACCCAAAGAGCACGTCACGTACGCCCACCCGTGGAGCTGCACAGCACGCTCACTCGATGTCGTACGGGACAACCTTTCACCCAACAGCCCAAACGTCGAACCGGTCGCACCGAAACGAGCAGGAGGTTCCCCACACGGAGCATCTCTCTATGCCCGTTGGCAGATTTCCACCTTGCTGCCCTCAACCTACACCTATAAATCGGTGTGCTATGCCTCGACGCCCGGAGGTTTAGGCTACATCGGTTTATCGGGGCCCATATATCCGATATGCCTTCGGTACGTTCAATACTTGTTCAGCAGGGCCGCACACGGATCGGTCCTCAATCGACACGGACAGGGCTGCGCACACAAGACTCTCTCTTGCTGCGCCCTAGCCCCTGTCTAGTCTCATTTTCATTACTATAGTGATCTCACATCACTCAACCGAACCCGTGTGTCCCAAACCTATCTCGCGAGTAGATTCCAACTACTCGACTTGTACCAAAGTCCTATGACTCATTAAGCATAGCCTGTCTACTCGAGGTCCTTGACACTACCCTCACTCTTTTAGGAACCTTTGGTTATGCAAGTGGGGTTGCATTCATCCTATACCTAATGCACATACATACTTCATATGACACATGTAAACAAAGTAAGACTTATAAAAGGGTTAATGCAAACCGGGGCTTGCCTTGTTGCTGCTGGTCAGGAGTTAGTTCTTCGTCCGGAAGGAGGAAGTCCAGCACTTCCGGAGTCTCTTCTTCAACGGCTACACGTTAATGAAATACTATATGTTAATTTAGATGCAAATGTGAGTCCTAGAGTAAGACCTCTACTATTAGTTATAATAACCAGCCTCTAACCCCTGGAACTTTGTTTAAGAATTTAAATATGAATTGGGGTTGGTGGCTTGGCTTGAACTTAATCACATGGTTGAATGCTAAGTGGTTTTCCCCCCTTTTCCATATTAATCCCTTAAGTGATTAAACAGGACAGGGGTGATCTAGAGCTCCAATGGAGCTGAGAATTTTTGTGTGAGTTCCTTGTCACAAGAAAACTCTCTGAACCAAACCTTAGCACTTTTCATGGAATGGTTTGCTCAGAGTAATTTCTTTAGCAAATAAGCAAGGAGGAATTAATTCTGAGGTTAGACCCCTGTTCATATCCAACTTAGTGAACTACAATTTCAATTATACCTCCTAGAGTTTGCATGAATTTTTCTAGTATTTTTGGAGTTAAGGTTTGCCCAGAATTGAATTTCCAAATTTTGGAAATTCTCTGAAACTGTTTCTGCATTCAAATGAACACAGCACCTTCCAATTTGAATTTCTCTGGCCAAATCAACTCCAAATGGTATGAAACTTTTACAGGGGTTTAATAATGTCCTGAAGAACATTCTGGCAAAATTTGGGAATTTTTGGATGAACCAAACTCCCTCTAAAATTCTTTTTCTGAAAAGCTTTAAAGAATTTTCCAGAATTAATTATTGGGTTTCATACAAATTGGGTTGTATATCTGGACAGAGCTAGGCAAGATGAATCCAACCCAATTTGAATCACTAAATTTGGAGCTTCCTAGCAAAAGTTATGGATTTCTAAAGTTTGAGTGGAAACTGGAATTGTTTTACTATTGGAAAATAACCTGGGCCCACTCTTTAAATCGCAGCCAGTGAGAAGCGAGAACACACAGGGTTACTGGGTTTTCCTGTGCACAGCCACACGGAATCCTGGCCATATTCGATCCCGTTTTAAACTCGCCCTCACTGACTGGTGGGCCTGCCCCACCCTTCTTCTTCCCCCGAGCCCTCCTTCCCGCGCGCGCGCTAACCTCGCCGGACCGAGGCGGCGCCTCACCGGCTGAGTGTCTCCGGCCGTCTCCCGGCCGGAGGCTCGCCGCCTGGGGGTTTATGGGGTCGGGAAACATGTTTGTTGGCTCGGTTTAGGCGCTAGAGGATCGGAACGGTGCCGGCAGCGTGCGACGGCCTCGGGGAACGATCGGCATCGTCGCCCGGTGGTCCTAGCCTGCCAACGACTCAGCCCATCCGTTCTAGAGCACCAGTGGGTGCTAGGGAAACTCGGCAAGTAAAGGCCAGCGCATGGCAACACCTCCAGAGGAGTTCTCACCGTGCGCCCGACTCGTGCCGCGCATTTGAGCGTGGAACGACATGCAATAACCCACACTGTGTTAGTTTTCTAGCTAGGGTTGCGAAGAGAAATTGACCGCTAGCCAGTCTAGGTCCTGTGTGCACGATTTGGTGGCCTAAGAACGAAGATTAAGGATGAATTCGATGGATTCTTACCCGGAGGTCTGAGTGGATGTGCCGGGAGAAAAACGTCAAATTGACGCTCGATGGTCCACCGTCGGGGCTGTGGCTTGGCTAGTAGCAGCGTGACTATCCGGCGCGTCTCTGAGTGGCCTAGCTTGGCCCGGAAAGCCTCGGGTTCGAGCTGCCCACGGTGAGCCCGTGCCGGCTGTTCTTCTCGGTCACCGCCGATAGTCTCCGGGCTAGGTTCTGGGCAGCTAAACTCGATTGTCTTCGGCCGGAGGAGGTAGAGGGCGAGTAGTTGGTGTGGTTTTTGGGCTAGGGGAGGCGCTGCTCGCGGTGAATTTCCGGTTTCTCGATCGAATGAAAACGGCGGCGAGCGTAGCGCTCTCTGTTCATGCGTAAAGGACCCGAGCCTCGGTGGTTTCGTGCTGTGGGCGACCGACCGCCTAGGGGTTGATCGATCCGGGAGCAGCTCGCCAGCTCGGGCAGGAGACCAGGAGGTGGCAGCGCGAGGGGGTCCGGCGCCGGCGTTCCTGTGTGCTGTCTCGGCCGAGAGAGGAAAAGATCAGAGGGATACTTCTCTGTTAAGTCTACTGACAGGTGGGACCTCCTCTCCCCCTAATTCTTTTTCCAATTTTTTTCCAATTCTGTTATGCCAAATATTCTCAGCTACTCACAATTTAATGTGAGACTTAGTCACCAAGTCTTAGTTTAAATTTGAATTCTCAAATTTGAACCGTGTTTGGCTAAATTTGCTGCATGTTTAATCTGAAATTCAAATTCAGTTTTGAATTCTTGCAAATTTAGCTCCTGACAAGATGAGCTCCAATGGAGATGAAAATTGGTGGTTTTACTCAGAAAAATGTGCTGAGTATAGATATGGAGCTAACTTTTGAATTTGGGTGATGAAAGTTGCTGCAATTTGAATTTACATTCAAATTGGCCTCTTTTTGAAATAACCCAAAAGTGCCTCAAAAAGTGTTGAATTTGCATGAGCTTTGGACTGAACCTTCCCAAGACTTTTTAAATTCTAGGGGTGAGCTCAACCTCTCATGTTCATGTGTAGAAACCCTACTTTGTGAAAATGAAGGCTTTCCCCTCTAATCACTCTTTTTGATGGAGGTTACTTGCTCTTCACAATATTTCCTAAGGTGTCCACAATAAAAACTGTGGTTTTGTGAGGTGAAGAAAAAGTTTTTGCAAGTCCCTTTTCTTGGGCTTTTACATCCCTCCCCCCTTAAAAGAATCTCGTCCCGAGATTATAAAAGAAGAGATAGCGATGTAATAGGGACTTACCCGTGTTGAGAAGCCAAGAACTCCGGGTAATTTGAGCGAAGGAACTCCTCGCTCTCCCACGTCGCTTCCTCGGCGGTGTGGTTACTCCAGAGTATTTTGTAGAACCACAACGTTCTGCTACGCGTGGTCCTGGCTTTCTCATCAAGAATTCCCACCGGATATTCATCATATGTTAAATCCGGCTTCAGCTCGCCGATGTCTTCGGTAGGAACAGCAGTTGTATGCTTCAAGCATTTTCGCAGTTGCGAAACATGGAAAATATCATGGACACCAGCCAGAGATGTCGGTAGCTCCAATCGATACGCTGCTGGTCCACACTTCTCGGTGATAGCGTAGGGTCCAATGAAACGGGGAGCGAGCTTCCCCTTCACACCGAATCGGTGCACGCCCTTCATTGGAGACACGCGGAGGTACACGTGTTCCCCAACGTCAAAGTGCAACGGTCTACGCCTCTTCTGTCGGGATTGAGCGGCCTTCAAATTGGCTTGAATTGTCCGAACGCGCTCCTCGGCGTCGCTCACCACATCAACCCCGAATGTGACCCTTTCACCGGACTCGCACCAATTTAACGGGGTGCGACACTTGCGACCATAGAGAGCTTCGTAGGGTGCCATTTTGATACTCGCCTGATAACCGTTGTTGTACGAGAATTCCGCCAATGGTAGGTGATCATCCCAGTTCCTACCATGGTGGATGGCACATGCTCTCAACATGTCTTCCAGAACTTGATTCACCCTCTCTGTCTGGCCATCTGTCTGAGGGTGATAAGCGGAGCTCCTGATCAGCTTAGTACCCAATGCAGCGTGTAGCTGCTCCCAAAAGCGAGATACAAATAATGCACCTCGATATGAGACAATGGTCTTGGGTACCCCGTATAGGCATAGAATCTTCGCTATGTATAGCTCCGCATATTTGCCGGCATTGTAACGTGTATTCACCGGAATGAAGTGAGCCGTCTTGGTTAACCGATCAACGATTACCCATATGGAATCATGCTTGTTGGCTGTTAGGGGTAATCCCACAATGAAATCCATGCTCACATCTTCCCATTTCCATGCCGGGATCTTCAGGGGTTGCAACAGCCCTGATTTCTTCATGTGATCAGCTTTCACTCGTCTACACGTATCACACTCGGATACGTACTTAGCTACCTCCCGCTTCATCCGTGTCCACCAAAATTTCTTTTTCAAATCTTGGTACATTTTGTTGCTACCCGGATGAATGGAGTATTTGGACAAGTGAGCTTCATCGAGGATCTTTTTCCTCAACTTCATATCTCGGGGTACGACTATGCGGTCATTGAACCACAACGTCCCCTCACCATCTTTCCGGAAACATTTGATCTCCCCATTGTCAATTCGTCTCCGGAGATGTGCCATGCCTTTATCATTTTTATGAGCTGCAATGATGTCCTCCCTAATAGTAGGGACGAGGGCAAGGTTGTACAACAATCCATAAGGAACCAAGTATAAACTTGGCTCTTCCTCCTCCACCGGTGTAATGGTGAGGTGATGGACATGTGATTTCCGACTCAGCGCGTCGGCAACCACATTCGCCTTGCCGGGGTGGTAATGGATCTCTATCTCATAATCTTTGATCAGTTCTAACCACCTCCTCTGCCTCATGTTCAGCTCCTTCTGGGTGAAAATGTATTTCAAGCTCTTGTGGTCGGTGTAGAGATGCACCAAGTTCCCCAGGAGATAGTGCCTCCACATTTTCAGCGCCAACACCACGACAGCAAGTTCAAGATCGTGAGTCGGGTAGTGCTGCTCATGGTTCCGAAGTTGGCGTGAGCCATAAGCGACCACACGTCCTTCCTGCATCAACACGCAGCCGAGCCCAATACCAGACGCGTCACAATACACGTCGAATGGCTTTGTTGTATCCGGCTGAGCTAATACCGGGGCTGTTGTGAGATGCTTCACCAGTGTTCGGAACGCTCCTTCACACGTCGTGTTCCAAACATACTTTGTCCCTTTCTTCAGCAACTCTGTCATCGGCTTAGCGAGCTTGGAGAAACTTGGAATGAATCTCCGGTAGTATCCCGCTAACCCGAGGAAGCTTCTGACTTCATGAACTGAAGTGGGAGCTTTCCATTTCAACACTTGCTCGATTTTACTTGGGTCAACCGCAATGCCTTCAGCTGAGATGATATGTCCCAAGAATGGCACTTGGCTGATCCAAAATTCGCATTTGCTGAACTTGGCGTAGAGCTTGTGGTCTCGCAATCGTTGAAGAACGATCCGTAAGTGTTCGGCATGCTCGGCTTCTGTCTTGGAGTAAACCAAGATATCGTCGATGAACACTACCACGAACTTGTCCAGCTCCGGCATGAACACCGAGTTCATGAGATACATGAAATGGGCTGGAGCATTTGTGAGACCAAAGGACATGACGAGATATTCGTATAAGCCGTATCTCGTCGAGAACGCCGTCTTCGGGATATCCTCCGCACGGATCTTGATCTGATGATATCCAGAGCGAAGGTCCATCTTTGAGAATACACTTGCCCCCACCAGTTGATCAAACAAGATGTCAATACGGGGCAGTGGGTACTTATTCTTGATGGTGACGGCGTTGAGCGGCCGGTAATCCACACACAGCCTCAGGGTCTCATCCTTTTTCTTCACGAATAGCGCCGAGCATCCCCAAGGCGAGGAACTCGGCCTAATGAAACCCTTGTTCAACAGATCATTGAGCTGTTCTTTCAGTTCCGCCAGCTCATTTGGAGCCATCTTGTATGGTCTCCGTGATATGGGCGTAGTCCCGGGTGTGAGCTCAATCTTGAACTCGACATCCCGCTCAGGTGGCATGCCCGGAAGATCGTCCGGGAACACGTCAGGATACTCCCGGACTACGGGGATGTCTTCTAACTTGAGAACTTCAGCATTATTAATTGCTAAAACTTCCCGGACTGGTGTGTCTAACACCATGGAATGCGGACGGTGAAATGGAGAATTTAAGTGAACCGTCCGTGTCCGAGTCTCTAGGACAGCGCCATGGTATTGCAGCCATGACATCCCTAAGATTGCATCAATCTTTTGTCCCATGAGGATTATCAAGGTGGTGGGATATAGTTTCCCACCTAAGCACAGAGGTGCCTTTGGAATCATCATATTAGCTGAAATCTTCCCTCCCGGTGAGCATATCATATAAGTGTAGTCGGTTGGGAAGACTTGCAATTGATGTTTAGCCACATAGGATGCACTTATAAAGCTGTGGGTTGCACCAGAATCAAATAATATGACGATGGCTTGATTGTTGAGAGTAAACGTACCCGCCAGCACGTTGTCTCCCTCTGGGGCGTCCTCATTGTCGAGGTTGCGGACGCCTCCAGTCCGCTGACCAACCTTCTTCACCGGAGGTCGGCCTCGAGCCCCGCCCTGGAACTCGGCTTGCCCGCTGCTCCGCTGCCCCTCGGGACAGTCCTTCGCAAAGTGGCCCGCCTGGCCACATGTGAAGCAGGTGAAACGGGGCGGTCCCCCGCTAATCGGTGGGCGGAAACCCGGGGCGCGTTGTGGCGGTGGAAACGCCCGGGGTACCGTCTGCTGCTGCTGCTGTCTTGGTGGTGGCATCGGCGGACGGAACGGGGGTGCTTGGAACGAACGTCCCCCGAACTGCTGAGGTCGCGCCGGTGGACGCCACTGTTGCCCGGATGGTGTCCAATACACCATACGGTACTTCTGGGGAGCGCCACTCCCACCGCTGGGTGGAGCGCTGCGCTTCCTCTGCTCAGCTGCTAACTCCCGCTGAGCGTCCTCTTGCATGATGGCGGCATTGACTAAGTCGTTGAATGTACCGCGGTTCCACTGTACGAGGTGGTCTTCATTTCGGGGTGTAACCCCCGATAGAAGTGCTCCCTCTTCTTCTCCTCCGTGGAGATGTAGTCTGACGCATACTGCGCCAGATGGTTGAAGGCACGGGAGTAGTCGTGGGCACTCCTCCCGCCCTGCTTCAGTTCCAAAAACTCTTGGAACTTCCTCTTCATTATCCCGGGAGGAATGTGATAGGCGCGGAACGCCTCCCGGAACTCTTGCCATTCCACGGCATGGCCAGCCGGACGTGAGGCGACATAATTCGCCCACCACGCACCAGCGGCACCGTGGAGCTGCTGTGCTGCGAACAGCGTCTTCTGCCGCTCCGTACACTGGAGCAGCCCGAACTTGGACTCGATAGTCCGCAGCCAGTTGTCCGCCTCCAGTGGTTCTTCGGCTTCGGTGAACACTGGAGGGTGCGTACTCATGAAATCCGAGTACGACACTTCGCGGGGCTCGCGAGGCCCTCGCTCTTGACGTCCTCCCGCCTGGAACGTATTCTGCACGATCGTGCGGAGCAGGTCGGTCTGCTCCTCACGACCTCCCACCAATGCTGCTATCACGTCCGCTAGAGTAAGCGGAGGCGGCGGTGGTGGCTGCTGCTGCGGGGTGCTGTCGTAGGCCGGTGGCTGGGAGTCATCGCCTCCACCTGGGCTAGAGCCACCAACCTCGTGCGTGGTCCTAGTACGAACCATCTGCAACCATACGACATTAAACATCAGTCCCGCAACATTTTGCATGCAGTCCAATAGAACTGGGCGTAAAAACATTTTGACAACCAAACATGCGAAATATCTCGTAAGTAGATAATGTAATAACTTTGCACAAGCTACACCATTACCAGACCAAACTCAAATTAGTTTAATCCAACTTGATGAACCCCCTCTTTGGAAGCTCACCATAACTGGGTTTGGTCTCTACGAGACATTATTATTGCGTTGTCATCACGTATAACACCCTTAGGGTACAACACCCTTTTTAATGAGTTCAACTGTCATTCTTCTGTCAGAATGACCAGTTGCTACCTATTCCAAGTTTTGATCTGGTGCTGGGCATTTTCATGACTCAAGTTGAATACCAAAGTTAAAGTCAACTTTAGTATCTTTTCAACGAGTATGCATTTGCCCCCAGATCATCTTTGGTTGAAAAGTTATGCTAATTCAAAGTCAGCAGAATTTCTGGAAGAATTTTAACAGCACCTCCCTTGGAAGTGACTGTTTCCAACCCTGGTTTCCACTAAATTCTGTGCTGAAACTTCAGAAACTTTGCATTGCAAAGATGTCACACATCTTCTACTCTTTCTAAGGGTGTATTATATGACAATTTTTTATTTTTCTACTGGGAGTTATGTTTGAAAAACAGAGCAGTCCAGAGAATGTTTTACTCTGCCCTGGTTCTGGACAGTTTACATTCCTCTGGGATTTCAGCCATCTTAAGGCGAGTTTCAGCTCTGGAAGTCTACAACAAAGTCGTAGAGTACTTGAATACCTTTCCAGAGCTATGTAACACACCTCCCTGGGCTAAAAGACCTGTGAGTTATGCCCTGTTGAAGATCAGCAAACATGCTGCCCAAAACAGAGCACTCTGTTTTTCAGTCTTTTGGAACTACAATCATCACTATCCCAATCTTATACCCAACCAGGGTCCTAACTGTTGAACCTATAGATTTTAATTCTTCGTTTTCATTATACTCATGCATATGCCTACAATATCTCGGTACTACGTTCCTCACAAAAGAAAATCCTAACCGGATCATACCGGCATATACGTCTCGACTGTGGCACTAAACGGTCTCTCGCACACGTTTTCTACACGGATACAATACGTGGTTAGTACCTGCAGAAGACCACACAATGATGGTGCACTCAAAGTTTGTTCATTTCAGGCAGTTCCATATTGAAAAGTAAATACAAACGCCCGTATCATTGTCATACGGCCGTCCTTGAGCTAAGTCACGTCTCAAGGCACGTGATCGTGTTTCAACACCACACGACGGGGAACCCGAGTATGTCATGAACGGGTCGTCACGGTTGGGAATGTTATCAACCCAACAGATACCACCTACTGCCCTGCAGGGCACGCCGATGGCAAGCGCTGCGTATGTCCTCCTGGGCTATTTCCAGACGAACACACTCTCGCGTTACTGACCACGCGATGGGGTCTCCACTTACTTGCCTAATGCACGCTAGAGATCAGCGTTTCATATGAACTCAGGGACATGAAGAGTCCAAGAGGTTCATATTGACATCTCACACCAAGCTGTGAGATCAATCCCTGAACCACGTTCCTCGTCAGGGAGAGCTAACCGAAATTGAACCGCTTTCGGTGGCGTTCCTTACCATACTTACCAGAGCGTAGGTGCGTCGTTACATAATTGAAATTCAGAATTATAACACATAAGTTAGTCTTTGCCACTTTAAGTAACTATGCTAATATAGTCCTTACTTGGGCAACTACCGATTCCTCACCGTATACCTAAGTTTTTCCCATAATGCAGTCCTTAAGTACTGTGCTATCCCCACTGCAGCTCCGATACCAGGCTGTGGCGGACCGGAATCCGCTCATCCAGGATCGCAGAGGGTGGTGCCGCGCGATGCGACACCCGACAGCACACGTCATAAGAACACAATATATTACATGGGAAAAACAGCTGAAACTGTACAAACAGGTACAAACTTCAGTTACAACTATTGTTCTATTACACAGCGGAAGACTACACTATACAACTCACGCCCGCCTATTTAGCAAAAGTCGGTTGCCCAGCCCTAGGGCAACCCACACTAGCTGCACGTCTCAGCTCAGCGCGGCGTGTACGGCTCCCACTCAGCCGTGGTCCCCGACGGAGGGTAACCCTCGCCGGTGGACTCGTACTCCGAGTCCGTGGGTGGCTCCTCACCTGAAAAACACTTAAGCAGCAACTGTAAGCACAAAGGCTCAGCAAGGCTTAACCGACTCACCTAAGCATGAAACTCTACATGAGGTGTACAATGGACATAGGATAGTAACATTTCAGCAAAACGACACGCCTACAAGTTCATCTTTAGTTCGTCTTTTAGCAACAAGTTAACAGTTCATGAAATCTGAAATTTAGTAAGCAGTATTTGGTGGCACACATGTAGCAATACAATTATATCAATCAGCATCATTGAATCAACATATTTCATCCATTAGTCTACGTTACGACGCAGTGAACAAGCAGTACTCGTCACCGCGAGGGACGGCGAATCGACTCGATATACACCTGCAGGGAAAACCCAAAGAGCACGTCACGTACGCCCACCCGTGGAGCTGCACAGCACGCTCACTCGATGTCGTACGGGACAACCTTTCACCCAACAGCCCAAACGTCGAACCGGTCGCACCGAAACGAGCAGGAGGTTCCCCACACGGAGCATCTCTCTATGCCCGTTGGCAGATTTCCACCTTGCTGCCCTCAACCTACACCTATAAATCGGTGTGCTATGCCTCGACGCCCGGAGGTTTAGGCTACATCGGTTTATCGGGGCCCATATATCCGATATGCCTTCGGTACGTTCAATACTTGTTCAGCAGGGCCGCACACGGATCGGTCCTCAATCGACACGGACAGGGCTGCGCACACAAGACTCTCTCTTGCTGCGCCCTAGCCCCTGTCTAGTCTCATTTTCATTACTATAGTGATCTCACATCACTCAACCGAACCCGTGTGTCCCAAACCTATCTCGCGAGTAGATTCCAACTACTCGACTTGTACCGAAGTCCTATGACTCATTAAGCATAGCCTGTCTACTCGAGGTCCTTGACACTACCCTCACTCTTTTAGGAACCTTTGGTTATGCAAGTGGGGTTGCATTCATCCTATACCTAATGCACATACATACTTCATATGACACATGTAAACAAAGTAAGACTTATAAAAGGGTTAATGCAAACCGGGGCTTGCCTTGTTGCTGCTGGTCAGGAGTTAGTTCTTCGTTCGGAAGGAGGAAGTCTAGCACTTCCGGAGTCTCTTCTTCAACGGCTACACGTTAATGAAATACTATATGTTAATTTAGATGCAAATGTGAGTCCTAGAGTAAGACCTCTACTATTAGTTATAATAACCAGCCTCTAACCCCTGGAACTTTGTTTAAGAATTTAAATATGAATTGGGGTTGGTGGCTTGGCTTGAACTTAATCACATGGTTGAATGCTAAGTGGTTTTCCCCCCTTTTCCATATTAATCCCTTAAGTGATTAAACAGGACAGGGGTGATCTAGAGCTCCAATGGAGCTGAGAATTTTTGTGTGAGTTCCTTGTCACAAGAAAACTCTCTGGACCAAACCTTAGCACTTTTCATGGAATGGTTTGCTCAGAGTAATTTCTTTAGCAAATAAGCAAGGAGGAATTAATTCTGAGGTTAGACCCCTGTTCATATCCAACTTAGTGAACTACAATTTCAATTATAGCTCCTAGAGTTTGCATGAATTTTTCTAGTATTTTTGGAGTTAAGGTTTGCCCAGAATTGAATTTCCAAATTTTGGAAATTCTCTGAAACTGTTTCTGCATTCAAATGAACACAGCACCTTCCAATTTGAATTTCTCTGGCCAAATCAACTCCAAATGGTATGAAACTTTTACAGGGGTTTACTAATGTCCTGAAGAACATTCTGGCAAAATTTGGGAATTTTTGGATGAACCAAACTCCCTCTAAAATTCTTTTTCTGAAAAGCTTTAAAGAATTTTCCAGAATTAATTATTGGGTTTCATACAAATTGGGTTGTATATCTGGACAGAGCTAGGCAAGATGAATCCAACCCAATTTGAATCACTAAATTTGGAGCTTCCTAGCAAAAGTTATGGATTTCTAAAGTTTGAGTGGAAACTGGAATTGTTTTACTATTGGAAAATAACCTGGGCCCACTCTTTAAATCGCAGCCAGTGAGAAGCGAGAACACACAGGGTTACTGGGTTTTCCTGTGCACAGCCACACGGAATCCTGGCCATATTCGATCCCGTTTTAAACTCGCCCTCACTGACTGGTGGGTCTGCCCCACCCTTCTTCTTCCCCCGAGCCCTCCTTCCCGCGCGCGCGCTAACCTCGCCGGACCGAGGCGGCGCCTCACCGGCTGAGTGTCTCCGGCCGTCTCCCGGCCGGAGGCTCGCCGCCTGGGGGTTTATGGGGTCGGAAACATGTTTGTTGGCTCGGTTTAGGCGCTAGAGGATCGGAACGGTGCCGGCAGCGTGCGACGGCCTCGGGGAACGATCGGCATCGTCGCCCGGTGGTCCTAGCCTGCCAACGACTCAGCCCATCCGTTCTAGAGCACCAGTGGGTGCTAGGGAAACTCGGCAAGTAAAGGCCAGCGCATGGCAACACCTCCAGAGGAGTTCTCACCGTGCGCCCGACTCCTGCCGCGCATTTGAGCGTGGAACGACATGCAATAACCCGCACTGTGTTAGTTTTCTAGCTAGGGTTGCGAAGAGAAATTGACCGCTAGCCAGTCTAGGTCCTGTGTGCACGATTTGGTGGCCTAAGAACGAAGATTAAGGATGAATTCGATGGATTCTTACCCGGAGGTCTGAGTGGATGTGCCGGGAGAAAAACGTCAAATTGACGCTCGATGGTCCACCGTCGGGGCTGTGGCTTGGCTAGTAGCAGCGTGACTATCCGGCGCGTCTCTGAGTGGCCTAGCTCGGCCCGGAAAGCCTCGGGTTCGAGCTGCCCACGGTGAGCCCGTGCCGGCTGTTCTTCTCGGTCACCGCCGATAGTATCCGGGCTAGGTTCTGGGCAGCTAAACTCGATTGTCTTCGGCCGAAGGAGGTAGAGGGCGAGTAGTTGGTGTGGTTTTTGGGCTAGGGGAGGCGCTGCTCGCGGTGAATTTCCGGTTTCTCGATCGAATGAAAATGGCGGCGAGCGTAGCGCTCTCTGTTCATGCGTAAAGGACCCGAGCCTCGGTGGTTTCGTGCTGTGGGCGACCGACCGCCTAGGGGTTGATCGATCCGGGAGCAGCTCGCCAGCTCGGGCAGGAGACCAGGAGGTGGCAGCGCGAGGGGGTCCGGCGCCGGCGTTCCTGTGTGCTGTCTCGGCCGAGAGAGGAAAAGATCAGAGGGATACTTCTCTGTTAAGTCTACTGACAGGTGGGACCTCCTCTCCCCCTAATTCTTTTTCCAATTTTTTTCCAATTCTGTTATGCCAAATATTCTCAGCTACTCACAATTTAATGTGAGACTTAGTCACCAAGTCTTAGTTTAAATTTGAATTCTCAAATTTGAACCGTGTTTGGCTAAATTTGCTGCATGTTTAATCTGAAATTCAAATTCAGTTTTGAATTCTTGCAAATTTAGCTCCTGACAAGATGAGCTCCAATGGAGATGAAAATTGGTGGTTTTACTCAGAAAAATGTGCTGAGTATAGATATGGAGCTAACTTTTGAATTTGGGTGATGAAAGTTGCTGCAATTTGAATTTACATTCAAATTGGCCTCTTTTTGAAATAACCCAAAAGTGCCTCAAAAAGTGTTGAATTTGCATGAGCTTTGGACTGAACCTTCCCAAGACTTTTTAAATTCTAGGGGTGAGCTCAACCTCTCATGTTCATGTGTAGAAACCCTACTTTGTGAAAATGAAGGCTTTCCCCTCTAATCACTCTTTTTGATGGAGGTTACTTGCTCTTCACAATATTTCCTAAGGTGTCCACAATAAAAACTGTGGTTTTGTGAGGTGAAGAAAAAGTTTTTGCAAGTCCCTTTTCTTGGGCTTTTACACGTTTCTGGTTGCAAGGAGGAGTTTAAGCAAAGCAAGAGATGGGTGCTTAGAAACAAGGGCTGCCGGACAAAGTATTCACAGGTAAGCTCATAGGCAAGTGATTTTGATTTATGAGAGTTGAGTTGCTACCTCGGGGTGTCGACTTAGCTATTTGCCGAGAAATAAGCACAACCTTCTACCCATTATATCGACGATTAGGTAGAGCTCTTACGGGGGCTAGGTTACCAGGATACGACCTTTCGGCAATGATTCTTTTCAGCTCTGCTCCCGAACCGAAAAGAGAAAGGAGACTGATCTTGACGTCGACGTTGGTTTCGGCAGTGTTGAAACACTAAGGAAACTTTTTATAGTTCCACACATTGCCGTTAGGCCAGCATGATGAAAGGGGCAGAAAGGAAAGAACTATACATAGCTTCGATGCCAGGAGGAGTTGAGCAATAGTGCAACAGAAAAGCAATTAGAACCTGAAGAAGAATTAATCTCCATGTTTCCTATCTCCTCTAACCCTAATCTCTTTTGTTTCCTACTATGATCAATTTGGCATTTCGATCACCTACCCTCGGCCTTCAAAGGCTTAGCTGACTAGTGGGTCTGATGCTTCAACTTCAGCGCTTATTCCGACTTCACGGCTTGGGGGGGGGGGGGGGGGGGGAAGGAGCCCGACAGGGTCCCCCCACTGACTTGGCCCGGGCCTAAGTGAAAAAGTGAAGTGGTGGGCCTACCCATCCCAACCTGGGGGATGCTGGGATTCGCGAAGAGCAGCACCTTATGATGTTCATTACCAATTGGATCTTGACGTACCAGTAGGTACCAGAGGAGATCGCATCGCTTTCTTTCTTCTCCCTCCATTTTCCTCACTATTACCGCTTCTACACATAAATCAAAGAAGTTGCCCTGGCTTCTATGATCAACCCCTGGCACATTTAGGTTTTGATCTGAGGCTATCCTGGTCTGCAAGACCCAACACAAGTATTCATCCCTTCCAATCTGAAAAAGGTGTTGCCGAAAGCTTACCCTCTTCCACACGGATGCTACAGCTGCTATCACTTTTGCAGGAGGGTAATTACAGAGTTCGCCTTGGAAGCGCACGAGGGGATGCTAAGACGGGGCGAAGGAAGGGATTACGGACCGGCTTTCGAGTAGCGGGATTTGAGACCTGAAGTCAGATATTGCACTAGAAATGGAATAGAGGAGGAAGAGGTGACAACTAGGTAGGCAGTAGTAGCGCATGCTGGAAAGCTAGTCAAGGGAGCTTTGAGCCCGGGCACTCTGGCATTAGAGCTACTTACAAAGGACTTCAAAGCATTTAGGACTGGCCTGGAAAAAAGGATGTGAACTCATACACTACCTCATGTGAGAACTGTCAAATGAATAAGCCCGAGCATGTCTCCTATCCTAGACTGCTTCACTCCTTCTCCAATAATGGGGGGAATAGGCATAAACCACATCCCTTGCTTCGGGAGGATCGGTTGGGTAAGCTGGACACTTAATCCGCTACTTCATATTCTGCTGGTCTGAGGTTACTAGCCTCGTTGACTGGCCCAATTACAGCTTTACTCCTTTAATTATACCTCATTCTCCTAGTCCTATTCCTGATTGTTATTTCGGATTCTGTTCCTGGGTGGTATCTTCTTACTATTGATTCAACCTCTTCGGGCAAACGTTGTCACTTCCTTTATTCGAAAAAAAGGGGTCTAGAACTATATCTTCCCTTTCTATGCCTTTGATTCATCCCAGATTGTGTTGATGTGCACATGAACAAAAGTGCACATTCCTATCCCCTTTGACGAAGCAAATAAATCAGATGACTTTTCTGAAGCAAAGAAGATGACGGCTCCTACAAGGGACGACACCAATGGAACAGTGGAACGAAAACCTCTTCCCAATTATTAAACTGAAACCTGCGATGTCAAATCCAACTCGGCACCTAACCAGCTTGTCAGCATCGTAAGTTTGCCTCAACATTCCCCCTAGAAATAGAATAAGAATGTAAATCTACTTTCAGGATACAGGCTTCCCTCCGGTCCTCAAAAGAGAAGAGAAGTTGGTGCCGGGTACTGATATTTTTCATTCTCCTCTTGGATCTTCCTTCTCAAAAGACTCGATCGTAGGTATAGATACCATGAGGTTGTTCTACAAAGTGACAAAGCAGCGGCAAAGGTGACTTGCTGCAACTTGAATCATTCGGCGATTGAAGAAATCAAATCAACATTTTGTTGCGCGCCTATAACTGCTTAGAGAGCGAGTCAGTATCTATGTCTTCTATGGTCTGCAGGGCGACGTCATGTCGGTTTGGCATGCTCCTTTGCCACAGTGCTAGGGTTTCACTGTTAAGGGCCCATACGGCACCCCGGCCAAGTACCCTCCCGGTAGTACTAGGAGCTGGCTGGATCTATGTTTGCGAGCAGGGTGATGTCAGAAATACTTGATAAGAGAGATGCATAAAGGCAAGAAAATCAAGAGGTCGTCCCTCCCAATCAAAAGAAAGGAGGGTTCTGTTCTGCTTCCGCTGCCGCTCCAGGCATTGGAGCGGGAACCCGCGCAGGGGAGTGCAATAGAGAACCTGAGATTCGATGCGAACAATCAGTCGAAGGAGCGGAGCGCGGGCGCACACACTCTAACGGCATTAGTTTCCAAGTGAAAAATGTTCATTGCCTTGATCAGAGCCTTTAAGCCTTTTTTTAGAAGCGAGCATTTCCGCTGCTTCTATTTTTCCTAAAGCAGTGAGGGCGACCGCGAAAGTCACCGAATGGGTTCGGTCCGTCTTTTCCTGATCTTTGTTTGTCCCCCCAGGCGTGAGAGTACATTGCAGATGTCCGGAACGGACACGACTTCTTCTAACGCTAGAAGACCACAGGAAGAAACCCGGGACCAGAGCATGTCGTGAAAGACGCACACGGGTCGGACGAAAGGAGCAGATCATCCCGGTATCCCAGCAGAAGGGCTCTGTGGGATAAGCGAGCAAGCGGCATAGGGTCAAGTTGAAGAGTCACCCTTGCTTTCGTCAGAAGTCATTCCTTCTTTCGACACTGGGTAAAGACAAGAAGGCGGCTTTTTTTCGGTAAAGAAAGAACCGACGGGAGAGAAGATGGCCTAGCTCGCGGGGAGAACTACTGAAACAAGAAAAGGTGGCGAGCTTAGAATGAGGGGAAGGAAGGAGTCGAGGTGGAAAGTTGCTCCTGCTTTTTTGAACATGTAAAGGGTTGGTTGAGGTGCTGATCTTGGTTGCTCCGCTCTCTCCATTCCTATGAGAAAGGAAAGGTTGGCCAAGGATTCAATCCAGCCACAGGCGTACCTGATAACAACGCTCATATACGTCAATTCAAGAAAAGGATGCTGCTCTCGCTCGTATGAACGAATGCTTAGGATAGGAATCGCGCTAGGGGATGATTTGGTTGGGATAACTGATTCGGTAGGGATAACTGATCATGGGGATAGCCTTGCCATACCAATCATTACCCGGTATGGAGGGAGAAAGCATCCAATTGTATATTCCTTACTCCTGGATTCGATTAGGCTGGTTTAAAAGAGAAACCCACCCTGGGACAGAGGCGGCGAGTGCCGAGAAGGGAAGTATTTTCAATCATTTAGCCGCTCCATAGACTTTTGAGCTTAGTATGGAGTTGCCTGGATTAGATCCTCGTTGGATTGGCTGTTCGTGCCGCGGAACGAAGGAAATCCGCCTTCCTTGGAAAAATCATTCCTGACTCCGAAAGCAGAATTGACCGGTGGTGGTTGGTCGAAGCTCCAGTGGGTAGCCACTCCCTTCTCAGGGAACCGTACGTGAGACTTTCGCATCATACGGCTCCGTCCCGAGCTTCCGTCGTCGGCCCTTGTCATTAGACCACTATGCGCTTGTCTTTTCCGCCTTGACTCTCGAATCTTTTGCTTCTCTTTAGTTGGTCGCCCTACAAACAAAGATAGAAGAAAGAGCGCGAAAGACAACTATTGACTTCTGGATCAGCAAGAGGGGAATGAGTGACAAATTCCACTCCACATTAGGAGGCGTAGGCCTGCGATAGGCATTGTAAACCTACTTTCCGTACCTCCAGATGAGGAGGCCTTAGGACAAACATTCCGAAGTCACTGGAGCCGCCTAAGCCCGACCCGACCCGCGTTAGAGGGGAAGATTAGCAAAGCGGAAAAGACATAGGGAGGGGGAGCTGCATCTTATTCTCTTCGCGAGAACTTCAGGATCGGAGAAGCATTCGGAAGGGGCGAGGCCTCGTTGGCAGAAGCAGAAACGATCTATAAGTCCCTTGAACTCTGACCAGCTCAGCCAAGGGTCGTCTTCAAGTAGTTCTGGGTTGGATCTCGGACTCCAAGGGTTGGATCACCAACTCAAAAGGTTGGGTCTCCAAGGGGGGACCCTGTTGGATCTCCCAAGGCAGCGCCCGATGTATCCGTTTGACGAAGCTAGCTCAGCCCCACTTTTTTGTTGGAGAGATAGAATGGAGTTCTTCACAAAGTTTAAGACAAAGGAAAAATCAAAGTTTCTCTATAGCCTCTTCGTTTTGAGACATTATGGCTTAATGGCTTTGGGGTCGACCCCGGTATCGATCGGAAAAGAATCAATAGAAGGAGAATCGGACGATATCTTTTTTGAAACAAACAAAAAGCAAAAGAAATAGAAAACAGAAATCATGATCAACTAAGCCCTCTCGGGGGCCCTCTGCTCTACCAACTGAGCTATCCTGACCATTTATTGTGCATCATCCTAGTAGAGTACTTGTATCTATGTCAATTAAAGGGACTAAAAAAGAAAAAAGTATTCTAAAATTGGACTTAGTAAATGTCAGGATAATGATATGGATTGTGAATGACTTACTTAATAATAGGGATTACTTGCCTATACTATAATTGAACGAAGCGGATGGAAAAGCCAAAGAAAAAATCCATTGCGATTAGAAACCTGTGACTCTACAGCCAGGGCTCGATGGCGATGTAAGATAGAAAGAATGGGGAGTTAAGGCTTCGGTTTCCTCTGTGGCCAGTTCCAATTCCAAATCATTTGCCGACATGCGTACTCCGCCCTTCCTCCTCTTCCCAACCATCTTGTCCTCCTCTCGCTTCACTAATGCTCTTATTAACTTCTTCTGCTAATGAGTCTCCTTCGTAGCTTTGTTTCACTTATCCTATCCAATCCGGCAACAACTTGCTCACAAGGGTGCAACCTGGGAAGGCTATTTTGATGCCTCACACAGGCAACTCCGCTAGGCGGCTAAGCAGATAAGATGGGATTTAACGTTGAGAACGAATGTAGATTCCTATCATCAAGAAAGTCGGTTGGTCTAATCTGGCTTGCACCAAGTGAAAGCCGGGCCGACGAACCCCGTGTCAACAAAGCGCCAAGTCTGTGATAAAATTAGCTTTTAGTTTGAATCATAGATAAGCCATCCTTAAGTGTAATTTGACTTGGTTTTTAGAATGTTGCAATGGAATACCAATCTAGCGGTGACCTGGTAACCTTGATTTCTTTCGGAACGTCATTACGAGAGTAACAAATAAAGAATAACGTAGATAGGAAGGATCGAGCCCCAAGGATAATGAATTGGTATGCCGGGTGCTTACTTGAGCAAGAAGCCAAGTCATCGATAAATCAAAGAAAGGTGTGAGTGAACGAGCCCAACTTTCCGATTCAAATATGACTCCTTTCCACTTTCAACAAATAGAGAAATCTCCGCTAGGCTAGCAGTGGGTAACCAACGTAGTGCCCCATTCGTTCCATGACATCCAATCAGTTCTCCTCAGATTCCAATCCAATCTCCCAATCAGTGATAAATAGACGGTCGGATGAGATCTCGAACGTTGTCCCTACCTACTGAGGAATCAAAAGTGTACATAGAAAAAGAGAGTGTTGGAAATGCATCGATGAGAACTTACCTTGTGAGTCACTACTCCGGCACTAGGTAGGAATACTACTAGCGAGGCTTATAGGCGGCTAGTTCTTAAAGAAATCTGTCAGCTATAACCTAGCCTATTGAATCTGGTACGCCCGAAGCACGAAACTAGATAGGTAGCCCTACCTACGTCTAGAAAAGTGTCGTATTTTTTTCTTCTAGTAAATCTTCAACTCATTCCTTCCATTATTGAATATCAATTGTAGTGTATTTTCCCTCTAAAAAAAGAAGATCCCTCACTTCACTGAACTTTTTGGAAATGCCTAGGACAGAGTTCATTCACTTGCCCTGCTGCCCTACTCCTCATAGTTGATCCGAATTTCTATCCCTGATTGAGTCAATCAGGAAGAGGAAGACTTGATAAAAGATGAAAAGAAAGGATTGATTACCTTTTAAGTCAAGAAAAGAAAGGAAAGGGCTATTTATGAGTTTATGTAGATGAAGTTTCAGATTCTTGGATGAGCGGAACATCTTTGAGACAAATCATCTCTACCCGGGTACATAGCTTCATCCAAACCATGGATCCACGAGTTGTTGACTCGCTCTAGAAAAGAGCTTCGTAGTTGGGAGCTCTGAACCGATGATCGATATGGTTTCCTAGGCTGCAAGCAACAAGCGTAGGCTAAAAAGGCAATAGTCTAACGTTGGCGTAGGGGTAGGGCGCGCCAAAACAACCGGGGGCCCTAGAGGGGTCAATACAAAAGTACTATATTCTTTCCACTTACTTTCATTGGCTAACTGCCTTTTGTAGCGCGTGTACTCTGATGCTCTTCTATGAATCTACAACTCTCTTTACTGAGAGAGACTTCATCTATATCCCTAAAGTGGATTTAGATTCCCTTTTTTTTCTTTGAATGACAGCTTCAACTAGGCTCCACCTTAGAGAGGGTTTTCTGTTTTTTAATCAAGATAGGGTCAGGGGCGCGTTGGAACGGTAGCTGCTTAGTCTCACCCGAGAGTCCAATCTCTTTGTACTGTGCTTTTGTGTCTTTGAAAAAAAAAGAAAGAAGGGGGTCGATTTAGGCTCCTTCCCTTCCACTGCATAGTTGCGCTATTAGGTACTACGAGCCCTCTGCCCCACGCATCTAACCAGCTCGCTTGGTTCACCGATTCCACCGAAAACTCTCATTTGTTGAAGCGGAGCATAGTGCGGCGCCGAGCGAGAAAGGTCTCTTTTTTTGGTTTATTCACTGATCTGAAATGAAACTTAGCACTTGTTTTTTTATTGATTCCTGGGGCTAGGCGTTCGCACCTGGCCAGACAAAGTTCCTATTAGTTCTCTTATAGGAAGCTAGTATACCTGAATGGCCTCCGGTGGCTGTCCCATGCAGTTCTTGCGCTATCCTGGCTCTTGCATTTCCGCCTATCTCCTGAAAAGAGTTCAGTAAACAAGGGAACGAAGCGACCAATAACGTCCCCTTCGGGAGGAGAGAAAGAACGTATGTTGGAACTAGATGGTTTCCCCTGGTCAGTAAACGAAACCATTCCTGGTTTGAGAGCACTTCCGTTAGAAAAGAAGAACTACAGCAAAGTTTTTGTACGCAGCAGCCCACATCTACTCTACGCCCACACCGGATATGGACCGAACTGTCTCACGACGAACCCAGCTCACGCACCGCATTAATGATTGTTTCTCAATCAGAAGCCTCTACTTCGAAGTGTTAGCTTTAAATATGGCACATGTCGCTGGGAACCCCCAATAGGAAACCTAGGATACGGATTCGATTCCCGAGCAGATAAAAAGATCGTCTTGTTCCTTTGCCGCTCGTACCTCTAGGAATAGCTCTAGTGTATCCTGTGGTTAAAGAGAAATATTTCTCGGAAGCAGCGGGGGTAAGTGCACTCGTACTAATGGGGGTTAAATTACTTTTATTTCTTTGCTTTGCCCGGCCTGCCTTCGCTTCGTGGAGCCGAGGAGAATATCAATTGGCGTAGCCGTACCGTATCTACAACTGGATAATTGATTTGTCGAGGAATAGTATTATTTAATTGATTTAAGTCGTGCCCTTGTTGGAAAGAAAGGGAATATGTGTCTTCGGCCGAGGTGCCGTGACTGTGGACCTATAACCTCTAAAGCCAGCTCTCTCTAGACCTATCATCTGCTAGATTGACCTTGCCAACTAAAAGAGGGATTCCCAGAGCCTTCCACTGAAGAAGAATACTACTTTAGACTCTCATCCCAGCCAGAGATAGACTACCTCTCACCCATTCTCACCTTGGAATGTAAACAAAGAGTCCTAGTGGCATGATCAAATCCGATGATCGTAAGCTATGTCCTCCATCACGATCTCAAATGAAACTATCCATGGAATCGTGCGCCGTGTGAAACGTAGATCATCGCCGTTCTTAACCGAGACTCAGGTTAAGCTCCGTCTCGGAACCGTCGTGGGGTTAGGAGTAAAGCATCCCGAGGTTGGCGCATCTCGTTGAGCGTGGAGAAGCATTGGGAACCCCAATATCTTTCTTTGAAGCAGTTTCTTTTCCCGTCCCCTCGCCCCAGCATAGCACTTCGCTTCCGGTTCTTCGGAAGAATCTCAACTGACTTCTCCCTTTCTTGCTTTTTAAAGCAAGAAATCAAAAAGCGAAATTTGGGGCATTTTTTGGAAGGGGGATTTTAAAAGGGGAAACCTTTTGAAACCACCACACCACTATAAGCCCTAATTTATCTTCTCAATAAAATCCCTTCCATCCTTGCGCTTGAATCGAAATCAAGATCAATGCTGCAGTCAAGCCAAATGCTTTCCCTAGCTTTAGGTTGGCTCTCTCGCTATATCCACCCGGATATCGCTTCGTTCACCTACTCTGAGCGGGGTATTTTCTAGTCAGGGATTTCTCCCCATTCCAAGTAAGAGTAATTCACTCTCATCTATTTGCCAAAAATGCGGGGTAGAATTTGTTGATTCTCGGATACGAAGATATCAAATGCGATACATCAAACTGGCATGTCCAGTGACTCATGTGTGCAACCGATGGGAGGACAAGACAAGCCCTTCCGAAAAGCTCGTTTGCCTTTCATCTGAGCGAAGTGATTCCTCAAGTCAGGTTAAACAAGTGAATCGTCGGTAGCAAGCACGAGAGCAAGCGATCGAAAAGGAGGAGAAAGAAAGAAACTAGCGGACTGATCACTAAATAGATACAAATAGGTGCAAATTCCGACATCACCAAAGCCCACTTCGTTATCTCGCTCTCCTCACGGCGCTCCTTGCTCGCGGAGCGGCATACCGAAAAAAAAGACGCTCAGATGTGGATTCGGACCACTAAAGGATTTCACTCTTGTTCTAGACAGTGGTCTTCGCTGGGAGCTCTCTCAACCTTGTACTCAGAGAAACCCTGTCTTCCCCAGAAACCTATCGCCCCTCTTTTTTTCAAAACAAACAACGTGGAGCGCCTTGTGAAGTGAAAAGATGAGCTATGATGACTTGGCTTCCTTTCTTCTTTTCCTTGTGCAAGTCAATTGTTCCCTGGCACACCTTCAGTTCAGTTTTGTTCTGTCGTTTTAGGCCTTTAATTCAAATTGTTTTGGGACCCTTTTTCAATTGCACCATGTATTATTTCAACTTGTTCCAACCTATAATTGTAGTTGTTTTAGCTATTTTTAGAATTTGTCTCGTGCATTGTTTGAATTTTTTTCAATCCTTTTTTGGAATTGTAGTGTTTCCTTCAGCCTATAGCGTCCATAATAGTTATTCACGGGTAAGATGTTTATGACCCCTATTATTTAAAATAGTTAAACGACAATTCACTAGGTCAGCATCTGGTGGCCCAAAATCTCTATCGCGGTTATGTGCGACACACATTCAAATATCACTCAAGCGGTGTCAAATAAGCCCTCCAATTTTCCCAATGGGGAAGGAGCTCTATAGGGCCTCAACCTGATCGGGGCGGGGATGGGCCCGTTTTTTGCTCAGCAATGCTATATGGGGATGGAATTCCCCAGTGGAGGCCCATGGGACCCAATGAGAGGACAAAGATATGGCTTATTGCTCATATTACCCAATAGTATATATACCACCTCCCCTCTCAAAACCTAACCTTGCTCCATATAGCATTGGCCGCCACCGCCCTCGGCACCTCTCCCAAGTCCATGGTCGTCACACCCTCGCCTGAGTCCATGGCCATCATGCCCTCACCAAAATTTCGTCGCAGTCACACCTTCACCCAAGTCCATTGTCTTTGCGTCCTCGGCCAGGTCTGTCACTACACCTTCACTCAAATCATCGTCGTCGCACCATCATAATCGTCGTCCCCGTTAGGTCCTGAAGGAAATGAAGGATTAGTTGGGATGTGGATAGGGGAAGCTTTCGCCTGGATAGTCTATTAGGGATAGTGACACGATAGGGCTAGGATGGGGTCGTTTCCTCGACCCTGTCCTATCCGATTGTCGAGCCGACACTATAGGCATGTTGCGTAGAGATCTAGTTTCTTGAGAAATCCTCGTTGGTGACATTGTTTTCCTAGGTACTAGAGGCGAGATCTAGTCGCATGAGAGGCGGAAAGGTCACGAATTCACCGTTGTCATTTTTTATTTTTCTTTGTTGGTTTCAGTTGAAACAATTTTAGATCTAGCTTCAACTTTTTCGATCTTGGGCTTGAACTCTTTAGATCTGACTTAGAATTCTTGATCTTTGACCTGACTTTTCAGATCTGACCTGAAACATATTTTATCATGAGATTTTTTATTTGAAATATTTTTTATCTTATTTGAAACCCTTTTTACCCTAGTTGAAGCATATTTTACATGATTTGTAACTCTTTTGTCTAAGTTGGAGCACTTCTACCTGATTTAAAACTCTTTTAGATCTGACTTGTAACATATTTCATTTGATTAGAAGTTTGTTTTATCTGAATTGCAGCTTTTGCAATCTGATTTTTGTTTATAGTTGAATGGAGAAGAGGAAGAACGAGATACATGTACAGGGAGGCAGGAAATACTCCACAAGGTTTCTATTTTTGGCATTGCAGAATGGGGAAGTTTTGTTTATCTACTGCTGTGAGGTACTCTCTCCAATTTTAAATACATGTCTATTTCAGTGAACTATGTTAAACTTCTAAAACTTCAACCATTAATATCTAATTATTAGAACATATCAAAAGCATAAAGTGATCAAGTATGTTCATCTAGAACATCATACATTTTGATTCACTTAGAAACGTGTGCTATTAGTCTCCTCCTTGAGTGCTTCATTGGCTAATGTGTCCCTTGCACCACGTTGAGAATTTTCACATTTTCAACTTTTGATGTGTTTGTATAAGATGCATGAGATTATTGTTAGAGTCTGTTGTGATCTTATAAGTCAGAACCGGTCTAAAAGACCGATTCTGACTCTCTCTCTCTCTCTCTGTCTCTCTCACGTGCCCTAATCGGGGACGCCAACCAACTCATGATTGAAGTGCCTCTCTCACGCCCATGTAATATAAATAAAGGGGTGGTTGGGGCACATGTACCAAGGTTCCCATGCACCAACCCCTCCCCCCCAATAGATCCTACGCGCTCCGATCTACTAGGTGCGGGAAAGTGAGGGGAAGGTCTTTGATCCTCCGCATCGCCTCCGCCGCCATCAACTTCGCTTACACCGCCATGGAGTCCTTAGGATTATGTCGTATCCAAATCCCTTATGTTCTTTTTATTTAATTAGTCTGCGACTTGTTGCTATAATTAACCCGGTAGATCAAGTAATTAGATGATCCTAAGTTTATATCAAGTGTCAGAAAATAATCTAACATTACCAAGAGGGTGTGGTAAATATTTCAAAACGACAAGAAATACTTACCACAAGAGCGAAATTGTGAATTGTAGAGCCAACTTAACAAATAAGCCATATACCAACGACAGCAGAGCCCAACATCAATTCTGAACCTCAAGTTGGTTTTACACGATCAAAACTGAAGGGAAGGTTTTACGGCGTAAAACTTCAAGTTTTGTTACCGTTCAGTCTTTGCAATATGCATAGATGATGAGCATAGTACCAATCATCTGATTACTGTTCCTAACGCACAAAATCACAATACCTCCAAATTTTCATAGCCTGACAGCTGACTCTGCAACCCAGATATCACCATTCTCATCTTTTAAGCAAACCGAAACATGACCAGCGGATAGACTAGTGGCCAGCCTATGTTTTGTTGTTGTAAATAGACCTATGGCCCATTTCTAACCCACCACAGCGAGCTCAAATCTTTCTGAGCCAAAAGGTCATCAGACTGCATCCTTCTTTCCAATATTAGCAACCCAAGGTTGGGCATTTCTCAAATGAAACTCCCATATTATTCTCCTTTAAAAAGGCTAACAAGTTGGAATTCTGATCGAGGACAGTGCTTGAAAGCAAAGGTAACACATCAATCGAAGATAAAGTCCCTAGCATCTCAGGTTGCAATAAGAAAAACAGAGATGCTATGTTGTTTCACCCGGCCACACAAAATGAAGTATTAGACTGGAGATAACATATTCTTTTTCCAATTCTACTCCTTCCCATGATTTAATCTCAGAAGTGTCATCTCTCCGACCAGCCAAATACTAGTCTCATGCTACCCTGTATGGTGTTGAGAACACCATAACTTGCATGTCCAGCGGTGAGCTGAAGAGCAGTTTGGATAAAACAGGAACCCAGAACTGAATTTCTGGTCATACTGAACATTGCTACACCCAGGCTTACCATTGCTGACGAGTGGTACTTTCACCATCATGGATTCAGATTTCAGAGGCTCAGGGCACCACGCGACCTGCTCGGCCTGCCTGGACCAGAGTGATGCTCTGTCCCCAAGCAGGTAGCATCCATACGAGCCCACTCAAGCACACACATGATTGTTACTACAGTGATAGCACGACACCTCTACCTGAATCTTTACCTGCATATTCAATTCATCTCCGACAAGGTGTCCATGCCCATGTCCCATTATCCACTAACACATCAAATAATCCACAAAGCAAAAAAAGGAAAAGTTTGGAATATACCCACTCTTCCTGAATCCATGTGCCCTGCCATCGACGGTCAGGACACGAATCTAATGAAATCGCAACTACTGCTCGTTAGAGCGAGACCTCTTGGGGTTGGCGGCCTTATCAGCGGCGTTCTTGGCGGCGACGGAGCGGACGAAGGGGCCGGAGAGGTCGGAGTAGAGATTGAGGACGCATGCGGCGTTGGTGTTGAGCTCCCAGATAAGGGTCACATTGCGCGTCAGCCCGTCCGCATCATGGCTCTCCTGGTTCTGGCTGATCTCCCGGATCAACATGCGGTTGTGCTCCAGTATCCCTTGCACCTCGCCGAAGCTCCGCTGCAGCACCTGCGGCAGCTTCCCGCCTTTTGTCGCTCACCCACCGTTGCCGTCGCTGGCGGCCTCGGACGGGATCGCCTCCCGGTAGTTGTAGCCGTTGCCCTCGCCGCGGTTCTTATCCATACTCGCCTGCCCCCCAAAACACTCGGGAAGCCGCCTCCCTACTCCGCCCTGCACGGATAACATCTACGTAAGTAGTCAAGAAAAACACGAGGATTCACGTCATCAAAAGGAATGAAACAAAAAATCTGCAAAGGTATTCGGAATCCCTCGGTTTTAAATTATTTGACGCTGACTTTTTAAATAGCCAGCGCCAAATAGTTTAAAATGGACCGAGCACAAGATTCGAACGTAGAGAAGAGTGTGGAGGCAGCGATGGAATGTACCTCGAAGATCTATGGCTGTGGATGCTGTCCGTCTCAGAGTCAGAGGTGTTGACAGCTTCGGAGAGAGAATGTGGTCTCTCGGAGAGAAGGGGAAAGGCCAAAATACAGGTGCACCTCCTCTTTTTGGCCCTCCCACGAGGTGTGCACGCGAGGCCGGGCGAAGGCAGTGGCGTGCCATTATCCTCCATCCAGACTCTTTTGAATTGGGTTTCAATTTTAAGAATCTGACTTGAAACTCTACAAATCGAGTTGAAACTCTTGAAAAATTGACTTGAAAGTTTTTGAAGTCAACTTACTCCTATGTTCTCTTTTTTTTTCTTATAGATAGGAGAACCATATTAATGAAAATTTACAATGCCTAGCTTATCCAAACAACAAGAATTGTAAATTGGAGAGAGTACCTCCATTATCGCATACAAACTCTCATTGCTATTTACATGTTTCATGGTACTTTTTGGTTAGTATAGAAAGAAGATAAAGACTTATTTGGGGGATAAGGGGGTTTTGTATACCTTCGTGAGAGTGCACTAAGGTGGTAGGTTGTCAAGACTTAAAAAATTCACTAGACCGGAAGGTTGATGATGGCCACTAATAGAGCCCCCTCCTAAGTTAGGAGCCTTGATAGCCAAAAGCTTGCTTCACATGTGTGTTGGCTGCAGAGTAAGTGCTCATTCGTTGCAAAAGGTGTTCGTTTCCATTTTTCTTCAAAACATTCTTTCTATGATCCATTCCAATTTTTCCATCGTGTGGGCCCATGCCAATCATTCTCTTGCTTCCTGTTTTTGATGGGATCCCAGACCGTCCCGCTGGAGGGAGGACGTCACTAGCACTAGGAAAGAACCCTAACACAAGCCTTGAATGTGAATGAAGAAACTCATATGAATCAAGTTAAAACTCTTTAGAATTGCGTTGAAATATTTTGAATCCAATTTGAAAATATGAAAATATTTTGAATCGAGCTTGAAATTATTTAAACTCACTTAAAATTTGTTGAAATCAACTTGAAAATTTCAAATGTAACTCAAAACTCCTTTGTTTGGGACTGGATGAGGCAAAATTGCATATCGGGGTGCGTAGACATTCCAGCATGGAAGGATCATGTGATAGTGACGGAAGGATGACCCAGATAGGCCAAGCCTACGTAATCACTACTTGGACTCTATCTTAGCATGAAAGATGAAGTCGGGCAGAAGATTTTATATAAACTCTCATTGGAGAAGAAAAAAACAACTGCCTCAAAATTTTATATAGCAAGTAAGAGATAGAATCTAATAAAAACTCATCAAATATGTAACCAACACGGGACATGTCATGAGACCCTCAACCACCTATAAAGGAAGAGTGATGGGCATCGAGTAGAGACAACTTGAGACTCCTTAATCACATCTAGACATCCCATCATCAAGTAGTCATCCAACATACAACCCTTAGTCGATAGTCAATCCCCATACATTATTGTAATCTTGATATCAAGATGAAATCAATCAAGCGGGAGTAGTCTATTACCTCACCGTAGAGAGCTCGAACCTAGGTAACAAGTGTCTCTAGTTACTATTGTGATTGTCTATGTGCAGGTAATTCGTCGATTTCCCTCTTGATCTTGTTTACAAATTCTATCGGTACCCTGCAGACCGGGTACCCCCGCGTAGTGGATAAAAAATAACCTGGGCCCCGTCTTTCCAGCTTAGGTGGGTCCCAGCGTAAGTCACGTGCCTTGGGCCCCATGGGCAGTCCCGGAGTTGCCACGTGTCTTCAGGCTCTGAGCCTAACAACCGGCGAGGGTGGCTTAGGAGCCACCACGTGTCCAGTGGTGTCGGGCTCGATCTTCCGCCAGGGAGCGCTCCGGCGCTGTCACGTGCCTGGAACCTCCGAACCACACCCACCGCCACAGAGAGCTCCAGAGGTGCCACGTGTCCTGCCGCTCTGGATCTGACCTCTAGCATGAGAAGGCTCCGGTGCTGCCACGTGGGCTACGACCCCGAGAATACCTTTCCCCAAGGAATGCTCCAGATGTGCCACGTGTCCTGCGGCCCCGGGCCCAACCTCCAGCATGGGAGGGCCCCAATGCTGCCACGTGCCCAACAACTCTGGACCGCCCTCTACGTCGCAAGACAGCTCCGGTGGAGACGTGTGTCCCGGGGGCCACCCGCCCGGACGTCACTCCAACGAGCAACAGGCGGATGGCCAAGGAGTAAAGAGAAATGTACGCTGTCAGGCCAAGCATTCAAGGTTCGCGCCTTCCCTAGAAGCACGGCGCATGCCTTTGTTCCACGTCTGCGCACCATTACGGTGAAAGACAGGGCGGCCAACGACGTAGAGCCGCCTAGTAGTGCGAGGATACGTGGCGACAAGACGGGGGATTCATCATCACCGGCCACCCGGTCATAGGTGCCCGACGTGTCAGGCAGCACGCCGTAACTCCACCGACAGTGACAATGCATATAGTTGTAAATGCCTATAGCTCATGTATAGGAGATAGATAGCCGCGGAGCCACCTGTCGGGCCCCGGGCCACCTTGTAACTGCCCTGGCCTTGGGCTATAAAAGGAGGGTGGAACCCAGCCAACTCACACACTCACACGCGTGAGCAATACAACAAGCACTCCCATGGACGTAGGGTTTTACGCTCCGACGGCCCAAACCACGTAAATCCTCGTGTTCCTCTCGCCATTGTGCTCCGACCTTCGAGATCCACTAGCCCCTACAAAAAAAAAGAACCGCCGTAGGCTACTTCCGAGCAGACCGGGGGAAGTGTCGCATGAAAACACTTCGATATTCGGCGCGCCGGGTAGGGGGCTTTTAGTTCTTGAAGTTTTCCGTGAAGCCTACAATGGTGAACATCCAATCGGTCGGAGGATCTTCCCGCCCCTCACACCGCCAGCGGCAGAGGGAGCAGGAAGGATCCTCTAGTCCCAGAGCAAGACCGCGTAGGCGCCAGTCCCTACGACAAAGGTACCAGTTCCCTTCTGGCAGCCTTCGGTTGCGACGGCGTCGCAAGCGCCAACTGAGGCCAGCCCGGAGGGCGCGCTGCTAGCAGCCCGCACACTCCTTCACAACCCCCCATGTGCGGGGGCTTCCCCGTCCGCTGCTGAGCAGTGGCACAACGACGTCGACCACCTTGTCGTCGTCTCGCTCAACTCGGCGTGCCACCGGAGACGGCGACCGGAAACGGCGCAGCTGCTGCCCCGTGCCCTAACAAGGGATTACACGACGGTGACAACCCACGCGGCGGCGACCTCCAGGCTCCCCACCACAGACCTTGGGGGTGAGCTGGACCGTCGCCGCCTTCAGAAAGAAGATGGTCGCGTCACTATCGAGCGACAGCGCGAGTGGTATCGTAGCCTCGGGGAGGAGTATGGTACCCCGGTACCACGCGCCCCAACTACGCGGGCCAGAGACCCGCCTCCACAGGCTTAGTGGGAGGCTGCATGGCTCTGGCCGCACATCTTTGCATGGCTGTGTTGCCGCGTAAGTTCTGGCCGCACTTGTTGGAGAAGTTCGATGGGACATTCGACAACATCGAGTTCCTGCACATCTACTCCACCGCCATCCAAGCTACAGGAAGGGATGAGACCATCATGGCCAACTACTTCCCTGTGGCCTTGACCGGGTCGGCCCGGTCATGGCCCATGAACTTACCCCAGGAGTCTATAACCTCTTGTGAAGAGTTGTGCCGACAGTTTACGGGCAACTTCGGGAGTTCTTACATCCGACCAGGCTCGGAGGCCGACCTCCATGCCTTGCAACACCAACAGGGAGAGTCGTTGCGCTCCTTCATCAAGTGTTTCTCCCAGGTTAGGAACACCATCCCTCGCATCTCCAACGCCTTTGCCGTCGTCGCCTTCCGTCAAAGCATGCGTGACAAGACGATGCTCGAGAAGTTGCCCACGCACGACATGCAGGACGTCTCCGAGATCTTCAGCTTGGCGGACAAGTGTGCCAGGGCTGTCGAGGGTCGCAACTGGCACACGCCGCCCAGCAAGGGGGGTGAGTCCGCCAGGGAAAACTCTGGCGGCAAGAAGAAGAAGATTGGCGGCAAGGACAAGCCGTTGGCTGGGGCTCACACTACAGCAGCAGTAGCAACTGCAGGGGGCCGGGGGCCACGCACCGACAAGCACCCACGCCAGCCGTCCAGCAGCGACGATGGTGCCCAGCGGTGCCCGATCCACAACACCAACCTGCACAGCGCCAGCGAGTGCCGGGAGATCCAGAGGCTGACAGAGCACTTCCGAGAGCTTCGACAGCAGCGCCAAGACGGTGCACCCTTCCGCCAACGGGAGGGTAAGCAAAAGGCTGACCCAGAGGTCAGCACTGACCAGGAGATGGAGTTCCAAGATGCCAAGAAGGCGTTAAATGTCATCTATGACCAAGGAGAGAACTCTGACTCCGACATCAGTGAGTGACGCAAGACGCTCCACGCCTAACTAGGCGTTCCCCACCTCGTTGTGCGACAAGGGCTCACTCGACGCCCAGACATACGGCGAAGGGTAGGCAGCTCAAGGTAAGGCTACCTGTTGCCTCAACCAATGCTCTCTCGAGGAGGTGTGACAGGCCTCCCACCAGCTAGGAAGGGTCCCTCCCAACCAGTTTAAGCATGTCGCCTCAGGTACACCACCTAGTTGTATGGGGTGGGTATCTCTACCCAGACCGCCGGACATAAGACACATCAGTAAGTTCCACCCTTTAGTGCAGTGGTAGGATGTTTTTTCTTTTTCTCTTTCTTGTAAGGGCGTTATAGAGACTAGGAACAGAGCTTAGAACAGCTAAATCTCCCGAAGGGTTCAGCTACTCTTGTTATCCGGGTGGGTCGTTGCCTTCTTACATGGCCTGTTGCCTCCTATCGTCCGAAGGAAGTTATAAATAAGAAAAAATGTATCCTGTCATGTGCACTCTATTTACAGTTTATGCTAGCTCATGCATATAAACTATAGGCGGCATGTACGGAGCCCACTCTACACACTTGTCCTAGAACCCATGCTGCTAGAAGGTTTCCTCGCGGAAAGGTTAACGCCAGCGGGAGGTCCAGTGTGTAGCCTGCTATGACTGGTGCCGCACCCGTAGCGTACACATCCTGCCTCCTCATCGCGACGATTGAGTACTCGGGGGCCAGAAAGAGCACGGTTACGGACAAGAGGGGTGACCGGACCCCGGACATTACCCCAATACCCTTCTCGTGTTTTCTTTCCATACCGCTCCGACCGTGTGGCCAGTCACTTTTTCTTGTGTTCCACCGTAGCAGGAGTTGTGCTATCCTCCCATAGGCGGGTCTGCTTGAGGTACCTGTGGCTTATCGGGTTCCGGTGGTTGTCTCATTGCTTGGGGACCTTATGGCGCCGAATGTCCCTCCCCTGAAAATCATAGGCCAGCGGGGGGGGTCTAGGGTTTGTAGCCTGCTATGACTGGTATCGCACCCATAGCGTACACATCCTGCCTCCTCAGCACTGTGGCTCAGGTACGGGGAACGAGGCAGCTCATACCCCTGAGCAAGGTTTCAACCACTTCCTGCACGACCACATCAAATTACCCAAGCCCCGTAACTCGGTTGCGGACCGTAAGTCACAGTAATGCTAGCAAACGAGGAAAGTTGACCAGGGAGCACGACTACTCCTTTTTTCCTACCATGCATGTAGATCCGAATAGGTCTGTGGCATCCCAGACCCACCAGAAGGTCCGACGCCACGCCCTGTCTCACCTAGTCTACTTGGTAGGTACGCCCCCACTAAGTGGCCACACCTACCAAGGGGCCATCACAGTGAACCATGAGGGCAGGACGTTGGACCACTCCGGTAATGAATGGAAGGCTCGAAGCGTCAGCTACCGCAAGCTGAAGACAAGGGTTGAGCTCCTCTCGGGTCCTTGCACCGCCAGAGACACGGAAGGAGTGGTAGCCACACTGCACCCACATCAGCTAAGTCGTTCTGGACCTTTGCGCTCCCTTGCCTTGCCTTATGCACATCTACATTTTTACACCTTTCTTTTAAAGCTTGTGTATACTTTCGCGCACCCCACGATGTGTACGTAATTGGGTTTCTCTGTCTCGCTCTTGGCCAGAGTTATGTTGTCCAGCTACTAGGCGGAAATGCCTGAGGCACCTGTATTGTCTCTGGACCCTCTGGTTACCTTCCTGCTTGGGTCCGGTGGTGCCACGCGGACGCCTCCCCTCTTTGGAGTGTGTGGCCAGCGGGAGGTCCAGGGTGTGTAGCGTGCTTAGACTGGTCCCGCGCCTTAAGTGTGCGCATCCTGCCTCTACCAGCGCAACACCCAAGTGCGGGGGGCCGGGTGGTACACCACCCCGAATTTCCCAGGTCCCGTAGCTTAGTAGAGAACCATAAGTCATAATGGGGCCATCAAGCAGGGAAAATAGAACTGCACGACACATTTACCCCTTTCTCCTAGTGTCTATGCAGGCCACAGGGTTCCGGTTTGAAGGGTTGATCCTGGGGCATCAGCTTTCCCAAGGGGCCACTCTCGAACCCCCAAAACTGGCGCCTCCTAAGGGCTCCGGAGCTCAAGTCAAACCGAGCAAGACGGTCGGACCCCGGCAGCATGCAAGAAGGAGCGGGTGCACATCAATATTAAACAACAAGAGAACATCAGCCGTTTGGCAACTTAGAGAGCCTCCGGTCCTTGCTAAAGTGGTCCTCCCTACCGAACCTTGCACCGAGTAACTGCTGGATGGAAGACCAACAAGACGATTTTTTTAATTCATCAACACAAAAGTACAAATCAAGACAATAAAAGACTTGAAACAGAGGTACTTTCATTGATAATAGAGTTTTGGCGTACAAAAGGGGATACAAGGCAACTAGAGAACTCAACAGCTACAAATCGAGTGGTCTTCCGCTCCGTGGCTTACTTGGTTGTCCCCCGAGCCGATCTCTGTGTAGTAAGACGGCCACCTGCTGTTAGACCGTGGTCGACAGCAATGCATGCTGGACCGAGGCGACATCAATGCATGTTGGACCAAGGCAACAGTAACATCCATTGCTGAGTGGGAAAAATCGCCATCTCGGGCAGATTTTGTTGTCCACCACACTACCTGGAGAAAGGCTTGATCACTCTGGACTTGACCTTCCTTTGGTACCGGCGGGCAGCCCCTCTCGACGCTGGTATAGGGGTTCACGGTGAGTAGAGGACCTTGTCTCCGACGGCCTCCCCTACCACCGGCACACCATTAGGATGGCTTATGCCTCTATCCAAGGCCGTCAAGGAGAGGGATGCGTCAAAGACCCTCACCGGAGGCCACACACACGCGAACATCTCGTAGAAGTGGATGAAGACGGCTACCAGTGAGGAAGCATCTGGTGGGCGAGAGCATCTGGAAGGGACGACTTCCAGCGTGCAAGAGGAGAACAAAGGCCACATGGTGAGGAGGGGTGTCGTCCTACACCGCAAGGCCTCCTTTTATACCTGTCTACGGCCAAAGGAAGCGCAACAGGCGCAGCGTTGGGTCACCAACGTTGCACGTCATGGGCCATTCTCCACCCCCACTGATGGACTGGGCCCAGGTCCACCCGTCAGCCACTGAAGGGTCGGGAGGATAACATCTCAGGAACGTCCGGTGGTTCCTGAGGAGAGCGGTGCGACCGACTCATCGGTTGCTGTAGTGAATGACCCGGGGCGACCCCTCGAGCGTGCCGCCCTAGCGCTCGCTAATGACAGGTAGGGCCCAGGCCCACCGAACAGGCACTGGCGGGACAGGCGAGTAAAACTCGGGAACGTCTAGCGGTTCCCGAGGGAAGCAGCGCAGTACCCCATCGGTTCACGGACAGTCGCAGTAATTGCCCTGAGGCAACCCCTCGGCTACCACGCCGTGACCGATCAAGTTAGAGGGGACACGACGATCCACTGTCAGTTTGACTGGGTGCTCCTACTACACCGAGGGCAAGCAACCTCTTCGTCTCCCAGTTACGCCCGCTCACCCGCTACGCGAAAATCTCGCCACCACTCTGATTCCCAAAATTGCAAGTTCAAAACCACCACGTGGGAGAGACGTGGGCCCCACCTATAGGCTCAATACCTCTCTTGAGATGGGCCCGGGTGCCACTATCGTTACCCTGCAGACCGGGTACCCCCGCGTAGTGGAAAAAAGACAACCTGGGCCCCGCCTTTCCTGCTTAGATGGGTCCCAGCGTAAGTCACGTGCCTTGGGCCCCATGGGCAGTCCCGAGGTGGCCACGTGTCTTGAGGCCTTGAGCCTGAGTACCGGCCGAGGGTGGCTCAGGAGCCGCCACGTGTCTAGTGGTGTCGGGCTCAATCTTCCGCCAGGGAGGGCTCCGGCGTTACCACGTGCCTGGAATCTCAGAACCACACCCTCCGCCAAAGAGAGCTCCGGAGATGCCACATGTCCTATTGCACCGGATACGACCTCGAGCATGGGAGGGCTCTGGTGCTGCCACGTGGGCTACGATCCCGTGAATACCTTTCCCCAAGGAATGTTCCGGATGTGCCACGTGTCCTGCGGTCCCGGGTCCGACCTCTAGCATGGGAGGTCCCCGGTGCTGCCACGTGCCCAACAACCCCGGACAGCCCTCTACGCCGCAAGACAGCTCCGGTGGAGACACGTGTTCCCGGGGCCACCCACCTGGACGTCACTCCGACGAGCAACAAACAGATGGCCAAGGAATAAAGAGGAAGGTACGCTGTTAGGCCGAGCATTAAAGGCTCACGCCTTCCCCAGAAGCATGGCGCACGGCGCACGCCTCCGTTCCTTGTCTGCGCACCATTACGGTGAAAGACAGGGCAGCGAGGCGTTACGGCACAACAGTGCCACCCAACGGCATAGAGCTGTCCAATGGTGCAGAGCCGCCTAGCAGTGCGAGGAGACGCGCCGACAAGACGGGGGATTCATCATCACTGGCCACCCGGTCAGAGGTGCCCGGCGTGTCAGGCGGCACGCCGTAACTCCACCGACGGTGACAACATATAGTTGTAAATGCCTATAGCTCATGTATAGGAGACAGATAGCCGCGGGGCCACATGTCGGGCCCCGGGCCACCTTGTAATTGCCCCGGCCTTGGGCTATAAAAGGACCGTGGCAGCCTTCGGGCAGGAGGGCGGAACCCAGCCAACTCACACACTCACACGCGCGAGCAATACAACAAGCACTCCCATGGACGTAGGGTTTTACGCTCCGGTGGTCCGAACCACATAAATCCTCGTGTTCCTCTCGCCATTGTGCTGCGACTTTCGAGATCCACTAGTCCCTCCGAAAAAAAAATCTCTGCGGCCTGCTTCCGAGCAGGCCGCGGGAAGTGTCACAGAAAAACACTTCGACAAATTCTATTGCCATAAAATATATGTGACAATTGGCGCACCGCACAGAAGATATGTTTCGTAGTTATGGTTTCAGTTGATTAGATCTCAAACAAGTTATGACTCATCAAACATTAAGTGGACTATCTGCTTCGACCCGCCCGACATCATCGCACCCCAGCCAACTCTTCAAAGAGTGGGTAGAAAGAACAAAAACGTGGAAATGCATAACCCCTTGTTAGGTATCGCAATCGCACCCGCGGTCTCGGGTACCCCGATAGGTTTTGCAACCGACGGACGCGGGTGAAATTGTTCATCCGTGGGTCTAACCTGCACCGGACCTAAATTTTCGCAGGTGAATGTGTTTTCTACCCGTGGATACCCGAGGAGTATCCGAAATAACTTATGTTTGTAACTTTAAAGTTAAATTTGACTTTTTTCTATAATGTATTTGTTTTAGCTTTCATTATCTCATGAAAATCAACAAAAAAAACTATATACTTTGACGAGAACTACAAAAACGTTGCTTGTGGAGGCTTGGTCAAGTTGCTTCTCTTATATACCTCATTCATTAATCCTCTATCCCACCTAGTTGTAATTGATTGGGGTGAAGCCATCTTAATCGTGCGGGCAACCGTGCCACATATTGGAAATTTTAAAGATAGTTGGTTAGGAGAACAGAGGTGAACACATGCATGATTGCTAGGGAAGTCGTGCATTGTGATTATGCAAAGATTCAAAATAGAGACTGCGACAAGTATAAAATGTTTTAGTGAACTATATACATATGTATCACACATATTTAGCTTTAAAGTTTGTTTGTCCACATGTAACACTTTTAGCAAATCTCATCCATCATATTCAAAATGGACTTGTAAAATCTGAAAAATCATATTTGAAATGTATTCCCCGCCAATTGAAACAAAGTACCAACTCGGGTCACCTAAAAGCATGAAAAGCACAAATGACTAGGAAAAAATTGATGCAGCTTTAAACAATTATAAAATTATTTAAACCATTCAATGATGCCTTTAATATATGAGAACATATAAGGATACAAATCCCGTATCATTTTATCTTCCTCGTCCGCTTGTTAGTGACTGTTGTGTGAGCCCTGCACAACGAGAACAAACTCTATTGTCGCTAAACCATGACATCAAAAAAATCTATCCATCGAGGAAAAACTAACACATTACATTGGTTATAACGGCTTGATTCCTGTTGAAGTGACACTTTCTTGACCCTACAGACAACTGTGTCATATTTTCAAAAATTCAAATGCAGTGGATACAAAGAAGAGAGATGAGGAAATGTATAATCCCTTATAAACTCGTGCAATGTTAGTATCCAAAGACTTCCAAATAGAAATTATGACAAGTATAAAATGTTTTTAACAAATTTTATAAATATGTGTGTTACACGCATATAACTTTAAAGTTTGTTTGTTCACATGTACTACTTCTAGCAAATCTCATACATCATATGTAAAATAGGCTTGTAAGAGCTTAAAAATCAATAAAAGAATATATGATTGCTCCTTTTTCATGTTTTAAAAGTATCCATTGCCAATTGAAACAAAGGACCAACTAAGGTCAACCTAAAAGCATCAAAAGCAAAATGCCTAGGGATAAATTGACGCTGCTTAAAAAATATAAGATTTTCTGAACCGTTAAATGATTCCATTAAGATATTAAAACATCTATGAGTAGAGTAAACCCATGTTATTTTCTCTTCATGTTACGTTTGCTAGTGAATTTGTTATGTGAGAACTGCACAACTGTAAGTAGTTTGATTGTCATTATCCCGTGACATCAACAAAAAAAACTATCAACTCATGAGAGACAACGTAGTACATTGGTTGTGGTGGCTTGGCTCAAGGTTCTTCTCATATCTACCTCATTCATTAGTCTTATGCCCCGCCTATTTGTAATTGATTAAAGTGACATCTTCTCAAACATGCGGGCAACCATGCCACGTATTGGGAAATCCAAAGTCAGTTGGTAAGGAGAAGAGAGATGGAGATATGCATGACCCTCACGAAGGTTATGCCTTGTGATTATCCAAAGACCCAAAATATTGATTGTGACAGGTGTAAAATGTCTTGAAGTAATTCTATACATATGTGTATCACACACATAAAACTTTAAAGATTATTTGCCAACATGTAATAGTTTTAACAGATCTCAATAATCATAAACAAAATGGACTTGTAAAATCTTAGAAAACATAAAAAAGACATTTGCTATTTTTCATATCTGAAAATTATTCACCGCCAATTGAAACAAATGACAAACCCGAGTCACCTTAAAGCATGAAAAAGACGCTCAGATGTGGATTCGAACCACTGAAGGATTTCACTCTTGTTCTGGACAGTGGTCTTCGCTGGGAGCTCTCTCACCTTTGTACTCCGAGAAACCCTGTCTTCCCCAGAAACCTATCGCCCCTCTCTTTTCAAAACAAACAACGCGGAGCACCTTGTGAAGTGAAAAGATGAGCTATGATGACTTGGCTTCCTTTCTTCTTTTCCTTGTGCAAGTCAATTGTTCCCTGGCACACCTTCAGTTCAGTTTTGTTCTGTCCTTTTAGGCCTTTAATTCAAATTGTTTTGGGACCCTTTTTCAATTGCACCATGTATTGTTTCAACTTGTTCCAACCTATAATTGTAGTTGTTTTAGCTATTTTTGGAATTTGTCTCGTCCATTGTTTGAATTTTTTTCAATCCTTTTTTGGAATTGTAGTGTTTCCTTCAGCCTATAGCGTCCATAATAGTTATTCACGGGTAAGATGTTTATGACCCCTATTATTTAAAATAGTTAAACGACAATTCACTAGGTCAGCGTCTGGTGGCCCAAAATCTCTATCGCGGTTATGTGCGACACACATTCAAATATCACTCAAGCGGTGTCAAATAATCCCTCCAATTTTTCCAATGGGGAAGGAGCTCTATAGGGCCTCGACCTGATCGGGGCGGGGATGGGCCCGTTTTTTGCTCAGCAATGCTATATGGGGATGGAATTCCTCAGTGGAGGCCCATGGGACCCAATGAGAGGACAAAGATATGGCTTATTGCTCATATTACCCAATAGTATATATACCACCTCCCCTCTCAAAACCTAACCTTGCTCCATATAGCATTGGCCGCCACCGCCCTCGGCACCTCTCCCAAGTCCATGGTCGTCACACCCTCACCTGAGTCCATGGCCATCATGCCCTCACCAAAATTTCGTCACAGTCACACCTTCACCCAAGTCCATTGTCTTTGCGTCCTCGGCCAGGTCTGTCACTACACCTTCACTCAAATTATCGTCGTCGCACCGTCGTAATCGTCGTCCCCGTTAGGTCCTGAAGGAAATCAAGGATTAGTTGGGGATGTGGATAGGGGAAGCTTTCGCCCGGATAGTCTATTAGGGATAGTGACGCGAAAGATGGAGGCACGTATGACCCCTAGAAATTCATGCATTGTGATTATCCAAAGACTCAAAAATAGACTATGACAAGAGTATAAAATGTCTTGAGTGAAGTATATACATATGTGTATCACACACATTAAACTTTAAAGTTTGTTTGCCCACATGTAACACTTTTAACAAATCTCATCCATCATATGCAAAATGGGCTTGTAAAACTTAAAAATCATCAAAAGAGTATTTAATTGCTCTTTTTCATATTTGAAATGTCTTCACCACCAATTGAAACAAAGTATCAACTTAGGTCACCTAAAAGCATGAAAAGAACAAATGGCTAGGACTAAATTGATGCAGCTTTAAACAATTATAAAATTGTTTGAACCATTAAATGATGCCTTTAAGATAATAGTACATATAAGGATATAAAAATATTGTATCATTTTCTCTTCCTCATCTGCTTGTTAGTGACTTTGTTATGTGAGGACTGCACAATGAGAACAAACTCTATTGTCGCTAAACTATGACATCAACAAAAAAACTATCCACTGAGGAGAAACCAAAACATAACCCTATGGAAAGTCATGTATTATGAGTATCCAAAGACTTAATATTAAAAATGATGACAAGTATAAAATGTCTTGAGTAGATTTTATACATATGTGTGTCACACACATATCGTCAAAGTATGTTTGTCCATATGTAATACTTCTAGCAAATCACATACATAGTATGCAAAATAGGCTTGTAAAAGCTCAAAAATCAACAAAGGGTCTTCGGTTGCCTCTTTTTATACTTGAAAAGTATCAACAAAGTATCCACCGTCAACTGAAGCAAATGACTAACTCAAGTCACGTAGAAGCATGAAAAGCACAAATGGCTAGGGACAAAATTGATGCAGCTTGAAATAATTATAATATTGTCTAAACCCATTTAATGATTCCATTGAAATATTAGAACTTATATGGATAGAGAAAACTCATGTTATTTTCTATTTCTCATTCGCTCGCTAGTCATTTATTTTGCGTGGCTTGCACAACCATAACAACTCTGTTGTCATTAATCCATGATATCAATAAAAAGTCATCCACTTCGGAGAGACCAACACATTATATTGTTTTGGTGGTTTGGCTCGATTGCTTCTCTTGTATACCCCATTCATGATTTCCCTGTCCCGCCTAGTTGTGGTTGATGATTGTAGTGGCCTCAGTCTTGATTGTGTCAGTGAACGTGCCATCTTTTTATGAAATCAAAGATGATGGGTAAGAAGAACATAGATGAAAATATGCATGACCATTTGGAAAGTCATGCATTGTGAGTATCCAAAGACTTCATAATAGAAACTGTAACAAGTATGAAATGTCTTTGAGTGGATTTTATATATGTGTGTGTCACACACATATAACCTTAAAGTTTGTTCGTCCACATATAATACTCCTAGTAAATCACGTCCATCATATGTGAAATAGACTTGTAAAAGCTTAAAAGTCAGCAAAAGGATATTTGGCCTTTTTTAATATTCGGGAAAATATCCACTGCCAAAATAAGCGAAGAACCAATTTAGGTCATCTAAAATCTCAAAAAACACAAATGACCTAGGATAAGTTGATGCAGCTAGAAACAATAATAAGATTCTTAGGACCATTAAGTGATTTCGCCAAAATATGATAATAGAGATAATATGTCGTTATTTTATCTTACTCATCCACTAGCTAGTGCATTTGTTATGTGAGGCTCACACAACAACAACAAACATGTGTTATCTTCTCTTTCTCATCCGCTCGCTAGTGTATTTGTTATATGAGACCTTCACTACCATAACAAACTCTATTGTTTGTTTTTCACATGCATTAATACTACTAAGAAATATTTTAAATCATTAAGACAAATGGGTTTATAAAAGCTAAAAGATCAACAAAAGGTATCTGAATGCTCATTTTCACATTTGAGAGTAAAGGGGTTGTCGAAGTATTTCCTGCGACACTTCCCCCGGTCCGCTCTGGAGGAGCCTGCGGAGGTTCTTTTTTAGGAGGGGCTTAGTGGTTTTGTGCGTCGCAGCACGATGGCGAGATGAACACGAAGATTTACATGGTTCGGGCCGCCTGAGCGTAATACCCTACGTCCACGGAGTGTTGGTTGTTCTTTGTTGCTTGAGATTGTGGGTGGCTCGAGCTTGCGAGCTTACAATGGTGTTCGAGGATCGAAAATGGGAATCGAATCCAAATCGGGAAAATGGAATCCCCTTGCCCGTTGGTTGTCTGGTCCTTTTATAGCTCAAGGCCAGACAACCTTACAAGTGGGCCCAGGACCTGACAGGCGGCCTCGGTATAGGCAGCAACCCCTACTATGGCTAGAATGGGTGCGTCGCCTTGTCGCATCGCCATCCTTAAGTGTTGTTTGACGAAGACAGTAGGAATACGTCTTGTCCCGCGCCGTCGCACTGTTGTTGCCGTCACAGTGTCGCACGACTGGTCTCTGCTGCCAGGCACGCCTGTACCGGGATACGCTGGATTGCTTGCCTGGGGAGCATGCGAACCTTAAATGCGCGATAGGACAGCACACCTTCTCTTTACTCCTTGGCTATCTGCCTTTTGCTTGTCGGCGCTGCGTCCTGGTGGCTGGCCGCCGGGACACGCGTCGTCCCCGAAGTTGTCTTGCGGAGTAGCGAGGGGTTCAGAGTCGTTGGACACGTGGCAACGCCGGAGCTCTCCCTGGCTGGAGTGGAGGCCCGGATTTGTTATGCACGTGGCCGCACTAGAGCCCTCCTTGGTAGGAAGGGACGTCCAGAGTTGTTGTCTACGTGGCAGCACCGGAGCCCTCCCATGCTGGAGGTCGGGCCCGGAGCCGTAGGACACGTGGCACTTTCGGATGCCTGGAGTTGTTGCCTACGTGGTAGCACCGGAGCCCTCCCATGCTCGAGGTCGGGCCCGGAGCCGTAGGTCACGTGGCACCTCCGGAGCTATCCTTGGCGGGAGACGTGGCTTGGAGGTTCCGGACACGTGGCGGTGACAGAGCTCTCCCTCGCGAGAGGTCGGGTCCGGCACCATCGAACACGTGGCGGCTCCGGAGCCATCCTCGGCCGATAGTGAGATGCAGAGCTTGTAGACACGTGACAGCCTCAGAGCCCTCCTTAGCAGGTGGTCGGACCTGAGTCCTAGGACACGCGCATTCTCATGAGTGCTCCCTAGCTGACCGTTGGGCCCAGCCTGCAGACTGGGTCCTGTCTACTGGATATGTGTTAGCGTATATCTTCTTTTGCTCTTACACGCGGGATAACCGGTCTTGAGGGTACCGACAGGGGTGATTAAGAGCACCTAACTGCCTAACACAAACTGTAAAAAAATCAGATAAAAGGAAACTCCGGAGGAGTATGTTAGAGCATTTCAAAGACAAGTACCCCAGAGGGCATTGACGAATACTAAACCACTCATTATAATTGCAACTAAATTGGAATAAAAGTACAATTCCATCCATCCATTGGACCACGACTACTATTGCTAATATTGGGAATTAGTATCGGCCTCAGGTAACTGTAGCACTATATTATTGCATCACTCCGCTTCATAAACTTGATAGTAGCGGCAGCACAGTATCGCTGCATCACTGCCGCATGAACCCGTCATAGCTTGCAGTGTCTAATCATCCTCCGGAGCCTGCTATTTAAATTCTAAGTGGGAGATAGCTTTCAAGATATATGTGATTCCTTTGGGTCTTAGATTTGGAGTGAGCCAGCGACAGGTAGAAATAGATACAAGGGATACGAGCTTAGGATTCTCTTAGTTTCATTCAGCAACATGTAAGGCATCAGAATTACAAAATCACCAATCCAATTGCATTCGAGAAAGTACAAAGATTTCAACATGCTAGTATTTCACTAACAATTATAATAAAAGCTCGCTCAAAACGACAACGGCATTTCAGCAAACACCTCCCGCCTCATCAAGCTCGCCAAGATCCTTCAGCGCCGGCGGCCACCGGAGCATCTCGCAGGGGTACACGTTGCCGAGCGGGCGCGACTCGTCAGTGTTGCGCCACAGCCTCTCCATCCACCACGACTTTAGGTCGAGAGCCACAACCCAGTCGGCCATAACAAAGAACAGCGTGCCCGTACTCTCGCAGAACGCGCTGAAGCTCACGAGCTTGCATCCGCGCAGCTGGTCCGACATTTTGGCGGAGAGCTTCATGTGGGCTAGGTGGCCGACCAATGCAGGGTGCATCAGCGAGCGCAGGTACACCGATTGCTGCTCCACCCACTTCCCAGGCGCTTCAAGGACCCACTTGACAAGAACAAGCTGCTCCCGGATCGCGAAGAAGCAGAGGCAGTCGTCATTTGTCTTGCCGATCCAGTGGTTGCCAGTGTAGAGGAGCATCCCGGCGTCAGGAAGCGGCACCGCCGACAGCGTAAACTTGCCCGTGTCGACGGCCATGATGTACTTCTCTTCGCACTGCAGCTTGTACACGACATCGCCGACGAGGACAGACGGGCCCTGGTGGACGACCAGCGCCCGTGCAACCGGTCCCGTGGCGGACTCCCAGGCGAAGGAGGTCGACGAGTAGACCATGACTTCGAAATGGTTTGGAGCGTCGCCGAAGAGCACGATGACGACGCGGAACGCGGCGCATAAACCCGGAACGAGCACGCACATCGCCATCCTATGCCCGCCGATGTAGAGGGACGGCACGCGGACGGAGGTCTTCTCCAGCGGGCTGCAGACGAGGAGCCTGAGCTCCCGGGTGCTCCGGGGGCCGAGCTCGCGCAGGAGGAGACGCCGGCCGCGGGCGTCGATGAGGACCGCGCCGCACGCGGGCGGCACCGGGAGGAAGCCGATGTCGAGGGCGACGCCCGCGGTGGGCACGAACGGGGGCAAAGGCGACGGGCAGTAGTTGCGGAAGAACCCGAAGTGGTGGGGCGGAGGAGGGAGGCAGCCCGCCCCGCCGGACACGAGGCGGCGCCAGCGGCGGCACACCGCGGCGCAGCGGACGACGTCACGCGGGGGCGACAGCCGCTTGAACACCTCCAGGAGCATGTCGTCCGGTAGGGTCGGCGGCGGCGGGGCCACGACCGCGCCCTTGCCGCCGTATCCCGCCTTCTCCCCTTCCTCCGTCTCCTTCGCCTTCGACAGGCGCGATCGCGTGCGCCGCACGGGATCGAAGCCTCGCCGGGAGCGCCTTCGGCGGACGACGAAGGCAGGCATGGCGGGACGCGGCCGCACCGGAAGACAGGCTGCTTTGCGGGTAGCGGCGCCGCGCCGCGTCGGACACGACAGGTCGGCGTGGTTCGCCGTAGTGTGATGGAGAATCGAACGCAATGCGGCGGTGGGACAATCGGTAGGAGTGCGGCGGTTTTAAGGAACGCGAAGAGGCGGCAGCGAAATTTTGGGGGCGTTTGAGTTTTCGGTCGCGGCGCGGAGACGAGCGGGCGCGGCGGCGTCTTTTCGCCCAGGAATTTTTGGCAGCCTGCCGCGCCGCGGGCCGCGTAGGGGCGCCTTTGCCCGTTCGTTTTTCCTGGATCCCGGAAATCGGACGTACCTGATTAGCGGGAAACGCGCATTCGTTTCCCCCAAATGTAGTGAGCCAGCGGGAGGTTTGTGCTATGGTTTTTGAATGGCGGTTCCGCCGCGTGAGGACACGGCACGGGGGACGGCCGGAGTTGCTGTCCCAAGGTGTCAGTGGGTTACTTTGTTCTTGAATTTTCTAATGTAGTAGTACTGGACAAGTTTTTGACGGGACGGAGGATAGATTTATTGGAGATTTGGCTAGAGAAGCACCCTACCTTCCGCTCGCGCCGCATGTTCCCGAGAAACCGCCGGCCAGCTAGAGCTGCCCCTGCGATTATGGCCCAGAAGCATCTATCTAGTACTACCGCAGAGGATTTGGACTGGGCCCAGAGGCAGCTCGAGACCACAGGTGCAGTGCCATCGCATGTCACGTCTTTTCCATCCCTATATTAAACATACACAAGCATAGAGATATAAAGATAGATATATTAAAAACAGATAGATGCATTGAAAATTATGCATGAAAATTAGTTTAAGATAAATATTTAAGTATATAAAAGCGAATAAATTTGAATTGATGTAATAATTTTAAAAAATTATTTATCATTCTCGTTTTCCAATGTATTCTGTTTTCTCCCTTTTCTTTATGTCACATCTCTGTTTACTCTGTTCCGCATCTTTTTAATTCTTATTGAGTCAGAATTGCTAGTAAACTAGGACCGATGAAATATAGCTTTTTTATTCTCCGTGTATAAGTTGAGTTGACATGAGAACACTTTAGATTTATTAAGAGGAGAAGACACTAGTCGTAGATTTTTCGCATTGTTGATAAATTTGACATGGCGTGTTCTAGTTCTTCCTTTTCATAATAAATTTATATTTTAAGTATATTGAAATCAAACTTTAATCAGGTTTATAAGAAAAAATGAATGAATAGTTATGGTATTAAATTAATAGTAATAAAAGTGCATTCTTTCCATGTTGTGGCTATTGAATTTTTTTTCAGACCCAGATTATTTTAACTTTAATCAGCCTCAAATAAACTTACAGTAGGTTGGTGGAAGTATTACTTATTGTATTAAATATAGGGATGGGCATTCGGTTAATATGGTTCGGTTAATTCGGTTAAGAAAAATTCTGGTTATTACGAATTGATAACCATATTTGATCAAAAAAAGTCATAACCACGCAATTCGGTTACGGTTAATTCGGTTAGATTTTGCGATTAACTGCATTTTAATGTGTAACATAGTTTTTTGGGCAAAAATGGTAATAAACACATAAAAATAAGCAATAAATATACTAAAATGGCATATATGTATCGGTGATGGGTGAAAATTATTAAAATTAGGTTGTACTATAAGAAAATATTTGGTGAAGATAAAGATTAGTACTATTAAACTTTATATTTTTTGACTTGTATGATATTGTGGGTTAAAATTTAGGTTATATCGGTTATTCATTTAATATTACATGATAACCGCATAAAATTTGGTTAACCGAAATACACAAAAATGATAATCGCACTTGATTAAAAAATTCGGTTAACCACGTATTTCAGTTCGGTTCAATACGGTTCGGTTTTACGGTTAATGGTTAAACATGCCCACCCCTAATTAAAATCATAAAGATACATAGGTGCGGTGGAAAGATATGCGGGGTGTTACCGCAAGGACTTGTCACATACAAGTTTTCATATTTTCTATGAATTATGTGGTACATATTATTAACATGAATTTGCTTTAAATGTACTTTAAATAAATATAATGCAAACTTGCATTGTCCCTTTAAAAATTGTTTAAGTGCTACGATATTTTACTCTTTTAAGAGTGTAGTGTATTCTATTTATGAACTGTAAACTACAACTCAATGGTACACGAATGTAAATAAAGATTTTATAATGTTGCAAGTGAAAAATTGAACAACAAAGGAGGGGAAAGAAACCAAAATGGGCCACCATCGTCCGAGTGACATGCCCACCTAAAAGTTGTCCAATCCACAATATCGACGGCCCAACAAACTACCGCAGCCATCGATGAGGCTCCTCTCTTTTGCCGACTCCGATGCCCAGTGGCGGTGGCTCCGGTTGCCCTCCTTTGTCGGCGACGAAAGACAGCGCCGCTGTGATTGCTGAGCTTTGCAATACCAAAGGGTTCACAGCCTGACAACACTGCTCGCACACTTTTCTTCCTGGAGTGCAGCAGTGGTGAAGAACCTCTCGATATACCATCCTCGTTCTGTACTGTACTAGAGTTGCCTAGAGATTTTGGTATAGCCTTACGTTTTTTACTATTGAATTTCACGTATTTCCTCAAGTTTTAAGGTATCATTAACATTGTTGCCTTGATATATGAATCATGATCTGAATTGTCTATAATGCTCTTGGACCACTTTGTTAATGGTTTGCAGTCACCACAGTTATCAGGCCCCGTAGAACCCACAAAAATAAAAAAGAAAAGGAAAACCTATACCGTTCTTGGTGAAACACTGAAACGGGTGCTCAGTCATTTTTGGTGAATGTAAGGACTCAAGTTTTATATACACTCAAAGTGTTCATCACCCCACACGCACACCTTATTTGAGAAAATTATATTAACATCTTTGAAGATCAAGTAAACACCATCAACATAGTCATTAGATGGTAAACTCATAAAATGCAAAAGTGTACTTCCCACATGCATCATATAAGGGCTGAGCATATAAAAAACTTCTACACCTTGCTAGGGATACTCATGCCAAATTTCACCCAAATCCAAAACATTTTTGAGGTATTTTGGGTATAATTAGAAAAGGGCTAGTTTGAACTTAAATTCAAATTCAAACTCCTTTCATCCGATAGATTCAAAAGTGGGATTCATATTCGTGCTCAGCACATTTTTGTGAGCTCACACACCAAATTTCACTCCATTTGGAGTTGATCTTGACATGATCTACTTTGGCTAAATTCAAATCAAATTTGAATTTAAGTTCAAATACACTACAAATTCAATCAAACCAATTCCACAATTTGATCACTTTACAAACCAAATCCCAATTTTGGTGATTGATCAAATGACCAAGGGTAGGAAGGTCCCTACTGTTTTGAACAGTGGGAAAATTGAATTTTAGAGGTTAAAACGAGGAGGTGGGATCGACTTTTAGTCTCACACTCGAGCAAACCGACTGAAATCTCGATGCTCGGTTTCTTGTGCGCGCTCACGCGGACGCCACGACGCTGATCAGTACTGCCACCTCCTGTTTGGTGATTCCAGCTGCCGACCGACGTTCCCAGCGTGTTATCGTCAAGTCACGGCGTCACAAGGCCATGTCGCCACTTTCCCGACGCCTCCTCGCGCTGAAAACTCGAAGAGAGCCGCCGCACACATGAACTCACCACCTCACCGTCGACCGGCCAAACTCGTCCCTTCCACCTCGAGCTGAGGCCATAAACGGCACCGCGGACCTTCACTCGACGTGCTCCAGTCGTCCGCTGCTCGTGATCAGCTCCCCTCGAGCTTTATCGAGTCGATTTTCCACTGCCCTGTTCACCCCGAAGCGCCTCTGACTTGACACAATCGCCCAGGCAGCTCCAAACTTCTCCGGCGCAGTCAACTGCTCTCTGAGGTTAGCATTGAGGTCTAGTAGCTTCCTCCTAACCCCCTAGCTCCCTCTTAGTGCCGGTTAGCCGGAATTTCATTTTTCCCGACGATCATCGTATAGAACACCGAGAACCAAAACTGGAAATTCATCTCGATCACTTGATCACTGGAAATTCTGGTTGAGCTAAAGCTAGAGTAGTACCTCACGATTACCTCGGCCAAATCCTAGCGAAGAAGATCAACCCAGTGAGCGTAGCACCGTATTTTCGTCACCGTCGGTGAAAACGGCTCGGGTCGTCGGTGAAGTCTACTTTTCCAGTGATCTCCGGCCAATAGGAGGGCAGGGTTAGCTTCCCCGTGCCCTAGTGGTGCTTTGCGACCCTTGGTTGATCATGGTCACTGCCGAGACGAGCTAGCACCGTCGGACCCAAGCTCAATTCCGCCGTCACTGTTGCCGACCACTTTTCCGGCGATATCGAGGCACGAGGAGTTGTCCGGCGTGTACGTCGTGCTTCAAGAGTCACGTAGGAAGAAATTGCGTCGAGAATTACGCACTAACGGCCGAGAACGAGCCGCGCCACCGCTGCTGTGTGTCTTGCATTCAGGCGCCGGCGGGAGGTTGAAGAAGGCATTGTGCGTGGGACCCACGTGCAGTGTTTTAAACATTTCTCCGATTTTCAGATTTAGGTCAACTTCAAACCCAAATAACTTTGGCTAGGAAACTCCAAATCGAGTAAACCAAATTTTTTTTCATTTACCTCTCTAAGTACTTTCCAACAAATCAAGTTTCACTTTGTGAAAAGCCTTATTTCCTCATAATTAATTCTTCAAAATTTAAATTGTTTAGAATTTTAACTGGAGAACCCTTTAGTGGAAAATTCTGAAATTTTGCCAAGATGTTCAACATAATATATTGAGCTACCATAAAAATATCAGATCCATTTGAGCTAATTTGATCCACCTAATTATGTGATTATTGAAACTGTTCTAGAGAAAATAAAAAATATCTAGAAACATTTTTCAAATTTTCTCTGAACTTATTTAGCTCATAACTTTAGCTAGGAATATTCAAACTAGGTGAAACCAACTTCATAATAACCCTCTAAAAATCTAGTTTCCAGAAAGTCATGGCTTGCTCCATGAAAATCTCTAAAACACCCTAAGAGCTCCAATTAAGGTCAAATACACATTTATTTGTGGAGGGCTCAAATGAGATTTGATGAAAATGAAATTTGGTCAAGTTCTATTTAGGTGGTATCCAAATCACAGAAAAAATTTCAGACTCATTGGGTCTGTCTAGCAGTACCTATAGTCTTAATAATATTAACTCTAAACTCATATGCATTTAAATTGATATATACATGTATTTGTCTCATGTAGTCTCTAAAGTTAAGGAGGAGCCATAAATATTAGACTTCATAACTCCGTAAGAACATCTAGCCTATGACCAACAACAGCAAGATAAGCTCTTAGCCTTTTTATAAATTTTACTGTTTTGAGAACTTACTTTGGGTATCCACTTCATTTATGCATTATAGTCTTGTTTGAAAACTCAAATGCATAGCCAAGAAAACTCTGGTTTGGGCTTAGGTTTTTAAACCTCGATTAGCTACTGCAATGCTAAGATAGTGTAAGATTCGGTACAAGTCGAGTAGTTAGAACTGCTCGCGAGAATAGGCTAGAGGCACACTACTCGCGTAAATATAGCAAATGAAACACATGGCAAGAAAAATGAGACCGAGGGGAGAGTAAGGGCAACAGTACTTCGGGGCCTGTGTGCCGTAGCTCTGCTTGTGTCGATTGAGGATTGTGCCATGTGCGGGCCTGATGAACATGCTAGAAAAGTACTGAAGACCTATCGGATATATGGGAACCGGGAAACCGATGTAATTTGGGTAGCTAGGTGTTGAGGCATATCTCGTTGTTCAGAGGGTAGGTTGAGAGCTTGAGATGTAAATCGGTTGGCAACACTGCGGATGCGCGCGCAGAGACCTCTCGCTCGGGAAGATGGGACTGGTTCAATATTTGGCTGACGAATGAAAGGTAGTCGCGCACGACGTCCGTGATGGTTGTTGTAGGCAACATCGAGTACGGACATACGTGACGGGTTATTCGGGTAACCCTGCAGGTGTAAATCGATTATAGTCACCGTCCCTAACGGTCAGTGAGTACCACTCATTCACTATACTGTGACGTAGAAAGAAATGGCTAGAGCCATGTTAAAAGTTGTTGATTGAAAGCTATACCTTGGATGCTAATGATATGTTGTAGTTTAGAGCAAATTAAAGTTCTTTTCGACCTTGGGCAGAGCACATGAGAGAAATATGTTTCTTGTTTGATTGCAGCTCTCTTATGTGCCTTAGCATGAGGTTCTCCACAACTTGCTACTAAAATTTGAAAGTAAGGTTCAACTAATTAGGCATGTCCTTTGCAACTTATATTCCTATTTACACTGTAATCCAGCATGTAGAAGTTTCATATATAGGAAATACGGGTGAGCCTTGTTGAGCCATCGTTATCACTGCTTTTGTTTGAAGCTTTTGCAGAGTGTTATGAGGAGGAGACTCCCGAGGAGGAGACGGACCCCCAAGAGAGCAACCTCGTCGAATGGGAGTCGTGCACGCCGCCGTGTTTGTGTGTGTGCGTGCTAGTGGGGACACGTTCACGGGCTGAACGTGAACTCTGTGCTTAGTCTACGCCCGTGAGTGTTGACTGAGCGTATTTTGTTGTAAACATGTTCATAAACTCCATTATATAATACAACGTTGCTTCCGCTTTGAACCTTTTATGTGTGTTATCTGGTGTTGTGCAACGCAACACCCCTCAGCGTGATCCGGGCTAGTCGAGGCCGGTTAGGCCCTCACAGCGTGGTATCAGAGCTCGCTTGAGGTTTAACGTACTAAAATGGTTATCTTTTTCAAAAACTCGGTGAGGAACGAGTTAGTAGCCTATATAAGGATGTTATTAGTGTATAGCAAGTGGCAAATCTAACCTAATTGCTTATGTCGAAAAATCATGCATCCTAGGACGTCATATGTCTTGGGGGTGCATGTAAGCGTTGTCCACTAGTGCACACAAACTAAAAGGTAGAGCCTCATGGGTGGCAGGTAACACGACCTATTTTAGTATCCTCTACGACTCTTCATATCATTTGGGGTGTTCGAGCAACGCCCTTTCGACTTATAGGATATTAAGGACATACTCCCTTGTTTTTAGCTGAAATAAGACTGAAGTTAAATAGTGGTTAGAGGTTGAGTTCTTTAAAGGTTGGGGTCAATAGATACATTTCTCGAGAGCTTTGGAAGAGCTTTATAACTTTTATATTGATTTCTAGAGGTGTTTCATCCCTTAACCAGCCAAAAAATTCAGTAGAGTTGAAATGGTCCAGAAAAAACAGGGCAGAGTAAATACTCTTTGTAACTCTCTATAAATTGAGCATAACTTCCTGCATAAATCCGAAAATAGAAAATCAGATAGTTATGAAAATTTTATGAGATAATTTACAACTTTGTAACAGAAAGTTTTATCAAATTCGATGTAGAATTAACTGGAATTCTTAGATCAAATCAGTACCTCAAGCACGGAGGTGTTGTCCAATTTCCTACAGAAATTCTGTCAACTTTGACATCTCATAACTTTTGAACCACAAAATATTTGAGGCCAAGTAAATACTTTATGGAAATATATTGAAGTTAGCTTTAACTTTGATGTTGTACTCCAGAACTAGTTTTGCCTTTAGCATGGTCTAAATTAGGTTGAAATGGAAACTAGTCAGGGCTGTGAGTTTGGGCAGCAGACCAGCAATCAAATTATCTTAAGTTTGAATTGTGTTTCCAAGTTTTATGACATGTTTTATGTTATAACTCAATGATTTACTGTTGAAATGCATATTTAACCTTTTTCAAATATACTTCCACGGATGACAGCGGATAAACAACTGGAGAACGGGTGGGTGACATCCCACTATTCTCAACGTAGCGGTTATCCGGAACTTTTGAAGCTAATGCTTCAATATTTCGGGTACGAGGAGGCACCGCGTTACCTTGCCAAGGAAGAAGGCGAGGTGGGGAACAAGACATGGATCATCCATGTCGATGTTCTAGCAGGACCCACGCCAGCCGGTTGGGCACCGTTCAGCGTCACGGTGAGAGGAAGACAACGGGAGGAGATATGGCAGGTGTCAGCTCGCGACAACATGTCGCGTTTCTCTCAGCTACACGTGAGAGCGATGGAGGGCACTCCGTACGCGCTTGCCAGATAGAGGGGCGAGCTACTCATGTAATGAGGGAGAGGTACTTGGAGGCAACAGATCCAGGTTGCCCAAGGTACAACCCCGCGGAGGCGAATATCAGCCTCCAGTTGAGGGCAGAAAAGACCGTGATGGACAGCAAAGCTGTCCATACGAATCATCTTGCCGTGGAGCTCAAGGAGAGCACCAGATGATGGGACCATTTTGAGAGTGCTCACAGCGCACTCTGTAATGTTCTCCTTCCGACGATAAAGCAACTGAACGAACAACATAATCAGTTGTGTCCTATGAAGAAGGTGAAGAAGAAAAGCCACGTCGATATCACGACTTTACAACAGCAAGTGCAGGCCTTGACCCAGCACAATGAGGTCCTCACTCAAGAGCGCGATGACGATATTGAGGAGAGCTAGGGCTAGGAAGGGGACTACAACCAAGCCATGGACAAGGTGCATGCATTGCAAGACCTCGTGCCTCCGCTAGTGGGCATACAAATGGTTGGTGTCGTACCCGTGGTTTTGGTATCCCGGCGATGTGGGAACTTGAACCAGAAGAGGAGGTCATGGAACCGGAGTCACCAACAGAAGTAGCGGATGAGGACGACCCGCAAGAGGTCGAGTTCTACTCCGAGTAGTGAGTTTACCGTTGCCAGGTAGGGCAGCGAGGGTGGTGTGTAGGAACTTTTGTAATCGGTGACATGTAGTGTAGACAGTAGTATGTGTATAGGTAGTGATGACATGAGCACGACTTCTCAGGAATCCGAGAATAATTTATCTTTTATAAAGTTTATGCTTTATGAATATATGTGAATGTTGTGCAAGTTTATCCATGTGCCACTGCAATACCTATTGTTTTATGTCAAATTTTAAGAATGACATGTGTTGATCGTTGATGTTTTGAATTTCATAATGACTTGCACTCGTGCCAACCCGAAGGTTGGGGGTTCTAGTCAGGGGGGAGAGGCCTCCCAACAGCCTCCTGAGGCTTCTTCGAAACAACAACAACAATAGCCACCGCCAACAGTTACATTGGCCGACATCGTTGCGGCCATGGCGGCCTCTCATCAGCAGCACACGGAGTTGCTGCAAACTCTTATTGCGAATACGTCTTGACCAGAGAGGCGACAAGATCGAGAGGAGCGCCAACGAAGCTCCTACTCCGACTTTCTGGCTACTCATCTCCCGGTATTCTCAAGGGCGGATGAACCCCTCGATGCGGACAAGTGGCTCCGCACGATGAAGATGAAATTCGGGCTGCTCCAAGTGAGTGGACAGCGCAAGACTCAGTTCACGGCACCGCAGCTTCAAGGGTCCGCGAGCGCTTGGTGGGTGAAGTTCGGTGCCTCGCAACCAACCGAGCGAGTAAATACCTGGGCGGAGTTCTGGACGGCATTCAGGGCCTATCACATATCGTCAGGTTTGATGAAGAGGAAGACATAGGAGTTCCTCCATCTGCAGCAAGGCAGCAGAACGTGCTGGAGTACTCCAGGGCGTTCAACGATCTCGCGCTCTATGCGTCATATCACATCGATACTGACGAGAAGCGGTGGGACCACTTTTACAATGGGATTAATCCCGCTCGTGAAGGACAAGCTGGCAATATTCAATCACGACAACCTTAATGATATTATTGATGCTGCGATTGTGCAAGAGGACTTCGACCAGGAGTTAGCGACGCGGAGAAGAAGCGAAGCGCGCCGCAGAGCAGCGGAGAGGGAGGTGGTCCTCCCCAAAAATATCGTATGGTGTATCGCTCACCATCGGGTCAACGCTGGCAGCCATCACAACGGCCGATGCCGTTTTGCAGTCGGCTATATTCTCCACCGGTATTCTAGCCGACATTACCAGCACCATCTAAGCAGCAACAACAGCAGCAGCGGACGATGCCGCGTGCGTTTGCACCTCAGCAGCGCATGTTGAGCTTTCATCCTCCAAGCATGGGCCAGTCGTCAACTGTATGCTACAAATGCGATCTCCAGGGCACTACACCAACAACTTTCCCGAGGGGCAAGGCGGCGGAGTGGAACCACAGTTTACGGAGATGAATCATCCCCGGAACCCCATTAATGCGCGGCGGGCAAATCCTAAGCCCGCCACCATCCACCAACTCGCCATAGAGGATGTGCTGGAGGGGGAGCCAATCCTTGCGGGTATGTTCCAACTCCACCAACATCCGACCATAGTTTTATTTGATTCAGGCGCCACACACAGTTTCATTAGCCAAGTTTTTATTGCCAAATACAACATACAAATACTACCCACCGAAAGTCCCTACTTTATTTGTTCACCGGGTGGGAAAATTTCAGCAAGCATGATGGTTCCAAAAGCGCCATTATGATTAGAGGGTAGAGTATACTCGACGTCTCTCATAGTTTTAGAGGGACAAAAGGTCGATGTCATTCTAGGGATGTCGTGGTTAACCCGCCACAACGCTGTTTTAGACACCGTCCTCCTAGTCGTGCACGAGTCTCAATCATTATTTCTGTATAGTCCAGAAATAAAACTTCCAACTGTATACCAATCCACCACCATCAGATTGGAAGATATTCCATTAGTGCGTGAGTTCCCAGACGTGTTCCCGGATGATTTACCGGGGATGCCGCCGGACCGAGAGGTGGAGTTTAAGATTTAACTTGCACCGGGAACTATGCCAATATCCTCAAGGTCGTACAAGATGACACCAAAAAGTTAGTGGAATTGAAAACTCTGTTGATGGACCTGCTGGAAAAGGGTTTTATTAGGCCAAACTCCTCGCCATGGGGATGTTTGGCATTATTTGTGAAGAAGAAAGATGAGACGTTGTGGCTTTGCGTGGACTATCATCCGCTAAACGCCGTAACCATCAAGAACACGTACCCGTTACCACGGATCGACATGTTGTTTGAATTGCTGGTCGAAGCAAAGATCTTTTGCAAGATGGACTTAAGATCTGAGTACCAACAGACTAAGATACGGACTGAGGATATACGAAGACGGCTTTCTCGATGAGGTACGGGCTTTATGAGTACCTAGTCATGTCCTTCGGCCTCACCAACGCTCCAGCTCACTTCATATACTTGATGAAGCGGTATTCATGCCAGAGCTGGACAAGTTTGTCGTGGTCTTCATCGACAACATATTGGTATATTCTAAGTCGGAGCAAGAACAGACGAAGCCTCTGCGTATAGTCTTGTAACGGTTACGGGATCATAAACTATACACGAAATTCAGTAAATGCGAATTCTGGATATCGCAAGTTTCTTTTCTCGGGCATATTATCTCAGTAGAGGCATCGCTGTGGACCCGATTAAGATCACATAAGTGTTGAATTGAAAATCCCCTAGAACTGTTTACGATGTACGGAGTTTCCTCAGACTTGCGGGATATTATCGGAGGTTCATTCTGAACTTCTCAAAGATTGCCAAGCCTATGACCGAGGTGCTGAAGAAGGCTACCAAATATGTTTGGGGTCCAGCATGTGAAGCAACGTTCAAGGCATTATTGAAGCACTTAACATCAGCACCAGTTTTGGCGCAGCCTAACACAACAAAACCGTTCGATGTGTACTGCGATGCATCCGACATTGGGCTCGGATGTGTGCTGATGCAAGACCGAAGAGTGGTCGCGTATGGATCACGGCAGGTCACGAGCCATGCGTAAAATTATCCAATCATGACTTAGAGCTCGCGGCCGTGGTACCCACACTCAAAATGTGGAGGCACTACCTCCTCGGTAACCTCGTACATTTATATACCGACCACAAAAGCCTCAAGTACATATTCACTCAGAAGGAGTTGAACATGAGGCAGCGTAGATGGTTGGAGTTGATAAAGGATTACAAAAAAGAGATCCATTATCACCCCGGCAAAGCAAGCATAGTGGCGGATGCGTTGAGTCACAAGTCACACGTCAACAATCTGACCATCACACCGTTGGAAGAGAGCGAGCCACCATTGCATGTGATTCCACATAGAGCTCTCTACAACTTAGCTTTGATTCCCACCATCCGTAAAAGAGATAGCGGCAGCTCAGAAACATGATAAGGGCATGTCGCATTTGCGGAAACGTGTAGACAGTGGGTTGCTAAAGTGTTTACGGAAAGACGGAGACGACGTCCTATGGTTCGAGGACCGGATAGTCGTACCTCGTAACACGGAGTTACAGAAGAAAATCTTTGATGAGGCTCACTTGTCAGAGTTTTCTATTCACCACGGCAGGAACAAGATGTATCAGGAACTCAAAAGCAAATTTTGGTGGACATGGATGAAGCAGGAGATCGCAAAGTACGTGTCCAAGTGTCATACGTGCCGAAGTGTGAAGGCAGACCACATGAGAAAACTGGGACTAGGCAGACCACATGAGAAAACTGGGACTGCTACAACCACTGAGTGTTACTGCCTAGAAGTGGGAGGATATGAGCATGAACTTTATCGTCGGTTTACCCACCACATTTCAGAAGCATGGTTCAGTGTGGGTGATCGTCGACCGGCTCACCAAAGTTGCTCATTTTATTCTAGTCAAAACCACTTATAACGCCAAGAAGTATGTTGAATTATACATCTCACGGATCTTGTGCTTATACGGCGTACCCAGTACCATCATTTCGGATTGGGGCACTTTATTTGTGTCTCGTTTTTTGAAGCAGTTGCATGCTTCTTTGGTGATGAAGCTGATCCGTAGTTCAACATACCACCCGCAGACGGATGGGCAAACCGAGCGGGTAAATCAGATTTCAGAAGATATGCTACGAGCTTGTGCTATCAACCACGATAATAATTAGGATGATCACTTACCGTTAGTCGAGTTCTCGTACAACAATAGGTACTAAGCTAGCATCAAAATAGAGCCATATAAAGAGCTATACGGGAGAAAATGGCACACACCGCTGAATTGGTGTGAGTCTGGCAAAAGGGTCACCTTCGGGATTGATCTTGTCAACAATGCGGAAGAAAAGATTTGGCTGATTCAAACGAACTTAAAAGCCGCCCAATCCCGACAAGAACAATATGCGGACCGGAGAAGACGTCCTTTACAATTCAAAGTCAGGGATCACGTGTACCTATGTGTGTCTCCAATTAAGGGCGTGAACAGATTCGACATGAGAGGAAAGTTGGCACCCCAATTCATCGGTCCATTTCAGATTACAAAAAGATGTGGATCAGATTTATACCGGCTAGAATTACCAGCGACACTCTCCGGTGTGCACGACGTCGTTCACATTTCTCAGCTGAGGGAGTGTCTTAAGCTATCAACTACCATTTAGCTGGGGGATATTGAAGAACTGAAACCGAATCTCACTTACCAAGAGGAACCGATTTAGATAATTGATGAAAAGGCCCGAACCACACGCAATCGTACGTTGTGATTCTACAAGGTTCTATGGAGTAATTACTCTGTAGATGAAGCGACATGGGAGAGCGAAGGGTTTCTTCGCGCTAACTACCCGGACTTTTTAACGTCGCACCTACGGTAATTTTCCACCATCCTATCTCTCATTTTCACCTTATAATCTCGGGACGAGATTCTTTTAAGGGGGGAGCAATGTAAGGGGTCAAGTTTTACATACATTCAAAGTGTTCATCATACCACACACACCTCATTTGAGAAAATTTTATGAACATCTTTGAAGAGCACGTAAACACCATCAACATAGTCATTAGATGATAAACTCATGAAATACAAAAGTGGTACTTTTCACATGCATCATATAGGGGCTGAGCATATGAAAAACTTCTACACCTTGCTAGAGATGCTCATGCCAAATTTCACCCAAATCCAAAACTTTTTTGAGTTATTTTTGGGTATAATTAGAAAAAGTCTAGTTGGAACTTAAATTCAAATTCAAACTCCTTTCATCCCATGAATTCAAAAGTGGGATCATATTCATGCTCAACACATTTTTGTAAGCTCACACACCAAATTTTACTCCATTTGGAGTTGATCTTGATGTGAGATAATTTGGCTAAATTCAAATCAAATTTGAATTTAAGTTCCAATGTGCTGCAGATTCAATCAAACCAATTCCACAATTTGATCACTTTGCAAACCAAATCCCAATTTTGGTGATTGATCAAATGACCAAGTGTAGGAAGGTCCCTACTGTTTTGAGCAGTGGGAAAATTGAATTTTAGAGGTTAAAACAAGGAGGCGGGATCCACTGTCAGTCTCACACTCGAGCAAACCGACTGAACTCTCGGTGCTCGGTTTCTTGCGTGCATTCACGCGGACGCCACAGCGCTGATCGGTGCTGCCACCTCCTGCTCGGCGATTCCAGCTGTCGACCAACGTTCCCAGCGCGTTATCGTCAAGTCCCGAGCGTCAAATTAGGTGAAACCAACTTCATTAGAACCCTCTAAAAATCTAGTTTCCAGAAAGTAATGGCTCGCTCTATGAAAACCCCTATAACACCCTAAGAGTTCAATTTAAGTCCAAATACACATTTATTTGTAGAGGGCTCAAATGAGCTTTGTTGCAAATGAAATTTGATCAAGTTTCTATTTAGGTTGTATGCAAACCACAGTAAAAAATTCAGAGTCATTGGGTTTGTCTAGCGGTACCTATAGTCTTAATAATATTAACTCTGAACTCATATGCATTTAAATTGATATATACATGTATTTATCTCATTTAATCGCTAAGATTGAGGAGGAGCCAGGAGTCTTAGACTTCATAAGTTTGGAAGAACAGCTAGCCTACGACCAACAGCAGCAAGGCAAGCTCTGATTTACATTAGACTTTTTTTTATAAATTTTACTGTTTTGAGAACTTACTTAAAGTATTCACTTCATTTATGCATTAGAGTCTTGTTTGAAAACCTAAATGCATAGCCAAGAATACCCTGGTTTGGGCTTAGGTTTTTAAACCTCGATTAGCTACTGCAATGCTAATATAGTGTAGGATTCGGTACAAACCGAGTAGTTGGAACTGCTCACGAGAATAGGCTAGAGGCACACTACTCGGGTAAAGATAGCAAATGAACAAATGACAAGAAAAATGAGACCGAGCGGAGAGTAAGGCCAGCAGGACTTTGGGGCCTGGGTGGCGTAGCTCCGCTTGTGTCGATTGAGGATGGGGCCATGTGCGGGCCTGTTGAATAAGATAGAACAGTACCGAAGACCTACCTAATATATGGGAACCGAGAAACCGATGTAATTTAGATAGCTAGGTGTTGAGGCATAGCTCGTCGTTCAGAGGATAAGTTGAGAGCTTTAGGTGTAAATCGGTTGGCGGCACTGCGGATGCGCGCGCAAAGACCTCTTGCTCAGGACGATGAGATCGGTTCAACATTTGGCTGACGGATGAAAGGTAGTTGCGTACGACGTCCATGATGGTTGGTGTAGGAAACATCGAGTACGGGCGTACGTGACGGGTTATTCGGGTAACCCTGCAGGTGTAAATCGATTATAATCGCTATCCCTCGCGGTCAGTGAGTACCACTTGTTCACTGTACCATGACGTAGAAAGAACATACTAGAGTCATGTTAAAAGTTGTTGATTGAAAGCTATACCTTGGTTGCTAATGATATGTTTTAGTTTACAGCAAATTAAAATTCTTTTCGACCTTAGGCAGAGCACATGAGAGAAATGTGTTTCTTGTTTGATTGCGGCTCTCTTATGTGCCTTAGTGTGAGGTTCTCCACAACTTGCTGCTAAAACTTGAAAGTAAGGTTCAACTAAATAGTCGTGTCTTTTGCAACTTACATTCCTATTTACACTGTAACCCAGCATGTAGAAGTTTCATGTATAGGAAAGACGAGTGAGTCTTGCTGAGCCATCGTGTTCATTGCTTGTGTTTGAAGCTTTTGCAGGGTGTTATGAGGAGGAGACTCCCGAGGAGGAGACGGACCCCAAAGAGGGCAACCCCGTCGAATGGGAGTCGTGCACGCCGCCGTGTTAGTGTATGTGCGTGTTAGTGGGGACATGTTCACGGGTTGAACGTGAACTCTGTGCTTAGTCTACGTCCGTGAGTGTGGACTGAAAGTATTTTGTTGTAAACATGTTCATAAACTCCTTTATGTAATAAAATTTTGCTTCCACTTTGTACCTTTTATGTGTGTTATCCGGTGCTGTGTAATACAGCACCTCTCAGCGTGATCCGGGCTAGTCGAGGCCGGTTGGGCGCTCGCAGTGAACCCTCTAGTCGTCGTTTCGCAGCTCCAACACTAGGCCACTCATACTCTTTGGACATATTCTGTGTAGCAGTAGTTGTTTTTAAGGAGAATGGGAGGGGGAAGCGGCCAACTGATTTTATATTTAAGTAAGCAAAAAGTTTTACAGGTAAAGAACAAAAGGCAATTTTTGAAGTATTTTTACCCCCCTTTCTCTATGGATAACCAGCGCAAACTGTTGCCTAAATTCATTTCTGCAACTTTGGACTGTTGGGTCGACATCGTGAAAGATCCTACCGTTTCGGACAGACCAGTTGCTTCAAGCCATGAGACTGTTTATTTCCATATAAAATGGAACCAGCAGCTGTGTTTTTTAGATTGTTTATTGGTAATAATGGATTGATGCCGTATCGGCTCTCCCAGATGACCAGGATCCAGTTCAGATCGTTACTTTCCACTCGCTAGCTGTTACGCTACGGCATGTCTCGCGCGCGTCAGAATTCACCGTCCGATCCATGCAAAGATGTATTTCAGGGGGGGAACCCTGCACCTGTTCCTGTCCACGGACGGACGAGCAGCGCCGCGCGACGTCCCTTCCTTCCCCGAACACCGTGAAAACCCCGTGTCCCCGACGCCGCGGGCACGGTCCACATCCCCTCCCGGTCCCGGACGCGGAGGCGACGCGAGGGCGCAGCCGACAGCACCAAGTTGGGTGTGTCACGCCACCACGCCTCACCATCTGCCTGGCCCCTCCATGTCGTAACCAACTTACCGACCGACCGACCCGGCCGCCGCCGTGCGCATTGACGCGGCAGCGCGCGCACATATCCTCCCGCCGCTGAATCGCACGTCGTGCTACGCGCGTCGAGCGTCGGTATCCAACGAGCGAGGCTTACCCCGCGGCGCGCGGCCGGCCGGCCGGCCGGCCGTGCGAGACACGACGCCGCTCGTTCCCGGCGCGGCATGCCTCGAGCCGCTGGCCCACACCCTCGTCGCGGCAGAACGAGCCCACATGGGTCGCCACGACTTGCTGCAGCTCGTATCGCGCAACAAGCGTCCACTTGCACGGGGACAAGTGGCCGGTCCTTCGATCTGAAGGGATCACTTTGGCGATCCGATCGACGACATACACGCTGGTGTCACGGTATCGGTGCGGCGGGCGGAAGGACGGTGCTCTCCTGCATCTCGCCAGATTTGGGGTGGAAGACATCGTGTGCGCGCTCGCGTGCCCCTGCTTTGCGCTCAGCCGCTACGAATCGTCGTGGTCGGTTCCGATGGTGGAAGTTAAAACTAGAGCTGTAGTATTGCGCTCGTGGCGACGGGCCACGGCCGTGTCAGTGTGTGTGTGTCCGGAGGAAGTGTAGGGCGGCCCGGATCGAATCAGCGTCGGACGCGCGCAACATGAAAATTCGAAGATCTTTACGTACACCGGTCACTACCCTTGTACGGATAGATGATGATGCAATACGCATTACACAAAGACACACACAGTGTAACTGGACCCCTTTCCGACCGGGAACTATCTTCTCATCAGACCGTCTTACATACAGTCTAGTACCCCTGCCCTGCGCTGCTGAACTTTGACTTTGCACTTTTTCTGTTTTTGTCAGATTGATTGGTACAAGTGGTCACTGGTTTCTATTCCCTTCTGAATGGGACCACTCTGCCGCTGCCATCGCTGTCAGCGTGGGATAACGCAGCGTGTTGGAACTCTCGGCAAATCATTCCTCCTGGATTTGCTCCTCGCTCAACTTGTATAGATTTTGACGAATTCGCAGTATGAACTCGAACAATGATCCTCTCACCACACGACAGTGAGCGAACCAACTAGTCACTCGCTCACAAGTACAACTAGTACAATATAAAGTGTAGCATTTGAACGCTGAATGTACGCGTATTAACTATCCTGAGATACATATGGCCCATAATTGATGTCTCTGTTGCTCTGACTTTTTCGCAAATAGAAATTGACTACATCAGTGCGATTTGGCCTGTCCCTAGCTCTCGCTATCGCAAGTTGGAAGAAGAAACTGATAAACCAGACCACTTGACCCTTTTTTACATTTCTTTGGATATCAAGACCTCTGACTTGGTGTTTAGCCGCAAAACATAAACTTTTCAAAATCATTCATTAGTCGCTGCCTGTCGCTACCACCGCACCCCACTAGAGTCGAAGATAGAGTTGCACGCTCTGGTGGTGTGTCCGTGTGGCGCCCCGAGAAAGGAACCTAAATCGTTGTTTTTAAGTTGAAACTTTTTACTTTTGAGATCAAACTTCTGGTCCGAGTACTTGAAGCACTTTTATTTTGAGTTGAAACTTTTTTTATTTTGAAACTTTGTTATGTTAGTTGAAATGTTTTATTTTGAGTTCAAACTTCTTAAGTTTAGTTAAGTTTGTTCAAATAATAAGTTGCTCATGTATGCTCTCGGAAGAAAACAATAAATTATTAAAAGTAGGTTTCTAAAAGAGAAATGAGACATGAGTGAACTTACTTGTGAGTAGTTCAGCTATATATAATGCCAGCACATTTAGGCCAAATTATCTTACTCATTATACTACGTGGGTCAAGAAATTTGTTCCCCTTGAATCACAACAGGTTGAACAGATTTGTATCATAATTAGGTGACGACCCAGGATAGGCTTCCTCACTTCGACATCGCTAGTCATGCAGGAAGCAATCGTCCGTGCCAACTAATTTCTTATATGTTGTAAGCTTGTTGGTGCGCATGGGAACATGATATCCTTCTTAGGAAAATTACAGTCGTGATACTCCATTTGTTTCAAAATGAGTGTGTTTTCAGAGTTGGTTTAAGTTAAACCTTACTCTTGTCTAGGACACACCATGATCAATAAAACAATTATTTTTTAACTTTTCTCTCTCCGTATATAAAATGTATTAGAACTTGGGTCTTTATACAAAGATATATTGTTGCATCCATACTTTTTGACATTTGTTATTATTTGTTTGGATAGTATGCTCGATAAATTTATTTTAAAACAATGAACAAAGGATGCAAACAATCAAAAAATTTCATCAAAAAGTACATTGATAGAAAATACAACAATGTATCTTTCTGCAACGTTTTAAATTATAGTGCTTTTTATCTATTGATATAAAAAAGAGTTGAAAATAATTATTTCACCTGTGTATAGTGTGTGTGTCTAGACAAGAGTAAAAAACTTGTAACGTGTTGCAACTAAAATCGCGTTTTGTAGTGTGGTGGAGATGAAACCATGTGTTACGTGGTGTGCTACATATAAATTTGCCTTCTAAACTAAACCAAACTTTCAAAAAGAGTATCAATATTTAGGACGTCAAATTAATCATAAGATCCATCATGAACTATATTTCAATGTGTTAATAGTTTCTCAATAAAATCGATTAAACTAAAGTTATTGTGACTTGGACTATCTCTGATTTTTTAAGGATAAAGGGCGTGTGTATGAGTCACTCCTCTAAAAGTTAAAAGGCATGATGTAACGTGCATGCCAAAAAGTTTTTAGTTGTTCCATGTTTTTTCTAGAAACGTCTTGGACTATGTCACCGCCTGAAAATATCGAATCAATAATTAACAACTAATTGTTAAAACAATTAGTATCTCCGTTACTACTATTAAACTGGTTGGTGGCATGGAATCTTGGAAGGGAAAGGAACTAGAGCCGCTCCATCTAACGTCGGTGGGGATGGTCACACGTGGCCTGGTTGGTGGTGTGAGCACGTCGATGACGTCCAGCTGCCAGCAGCGCTCCGGGGCCCAGGAGGAAGGAGCGCCGGAAACCGGCGCCGCGACGGGAAAGGCGCGCCTGGCCGGACGCGCCTCCCGTCCGTACCGCCGCTTAGCGCCGCTGCACGGACGCGGAGGCGAATAAGCGGCGTCATAGCGGCGGCAGGAGCGCGCGGGGCATCCCGGTTTCGGGCGGCCTCGCTCGCTCATCGCACCCCCCCCCCCCCCCCGAACTCGACGGATCCGTCGTAGCCAGCGCGGCAAGGCAACACAACAGTTCGTGCGTGCGTGCAGGAGCGCGCGTCGGGCGGCGAGGCATCGCCGACACGGAAGGGCGCGCGCAGCGGCCCGGCGGCGTGCGTGACGTCGTGTGCTACGGGGACGCCACACCGCACGCGCCGCGCCGTAACTCTGACCCGTCGCGCGGGGCCCTGCGGCGCACGTCGCTTTTCGCGGAAACGATACTTTTTATTTTATTTTTGCAGAAGATTTCAACTCATCGAAAGTTTCCGCCACCTTCCGACGCGCACCGAAAACTCCGCAAGTCTCTGCGAGTTGTCAGTGGACCGACCACCACTGCCAAGCGATTGTCACTTAGCTGCACGATCCGGGGGGTGGTGCTGCAAACCAGCGAGCTCGACAAGGTGAAACCTGTGGCCGTCCTGGTTTTTCTAACTTTGGCCAGTGTAGTTTATGCACGCTCGATCGTACTGCTGTACCTGTGCGCCTAATAAGCAAATAAATTTTGAAATGGAACGTGAGCTGTACGGAGACAGACCAATCGGACAACAGAATCACATGAAGTATGTCGTACCAAATGTCCATTCCTACGCATCTTTTAATTATAAGAGCATTTCGTTCCGCCACATCACGTCAATAAAGTATACAGAGAAAATGGTACTGTAGTAACATTATGCTTCTCTGATGAAAAGGTTAGGATGACTTCGTTGGCGTCTCCAATTCAACTCCCTTTCTTTTCTCTCAAGGCCTCCAAGAATCCCTTTTTGGAAACATGTAGCCTCAACTTGGAGCGTGCGCCTACATGCAAGATCGACTAAACCAAATAATGATTTAAAAAAATAAGTCCAATGAAACCAGCAACATGATTGAGTGGAAACATAGTCGATTAGCATGTACTCCTATTCATGAATCATCGGAACATCTCCTTTTCGTGACTGTTGTGCTACTATAGGATTAGCAGTTCCGATGTCCGAGTCCAGCTCGTTGTCTGTTTAGCCGCTTTGGCGAGATGCAGTAAAAAAATATTCGAGAAGATCGCGTTTGTCCGGCAGAGATGCAGACAAATTACACCTGATTTCTTTTAGCCCAAAAGTAAACACATTTCTGACAAAGCCTGATGAGCCGTTATAATACTCCGAAGCGGCGCTCACTGGTTGGGGAAACAAACCAGCAGCAAGATTGAAAGGCAAAATCCCCAGCAAGTATATGAGAGGACACTCTGGGTGTCATTTTACTCTCATTCTTTACAAAATCCCCTTTTATTTTATGTTTTTGTCTTGAAAGCTTTTACAAACACCTCACTTGCGGCGTTAAATCGTCTACACTTTCTGCGTAGGCAGACCCGCAGAGGAAGAGCTCATTCACAGCTAACTGGGACATGCTTCACATTTCTGGTGTGAAACCGTCGCGCCTGTCTGTTGTCTTTGATATTAGCTAGTGCAATTTTCTTAATCCAAGTTGGAGTCGGCATGCTTGAGATTAGGTGCATGCTTGAGCCCACAAAGTTGGAGTCGGCCAGTCAGTGAAGAAACATACTCCTAAAAGTTAGCAGTGTTGGCGTTCAGAGCAGCAAAAGCTTGGAGCGCGACTGTTTCACGACAGTTATTACAGTTAGTTCGGAGGAACACGGCCTCTCCGCTGAAGGACAGAGCCCATTTTTCTTGACCAACAATGTCGTCCCTAGCAAGCACCTTCGTGCACTGTGGTATTTTCTGAAGGGAAGACTTGGTCATGTTCGCGTTTGGATCCCGTCGGCACGCAGTTGACACCGTCTGTTTGACGTTAACATCTCAAGTTTTTTCCCCCTTCTCTCCATGCACACAGTTAATGCATTCTTCCCTGCGTGCCTCCGGAAGCGATAATAAAGGCTGAGATTTTCAGAAAATGGAAATGCGTCAGCGTCACTCTCCGACCTCCACCCCTCCACCGGCAAGCGGCAGCACGCCACCAGACGACGTGTATATAAAGCCGGGCCTCCAACATTCGGAGGCACCAAAACCATCACCAGCTCTCTCTCTTCTTCCAGTGTGCTCTGTGCTAGCTAGCTGGCCTTTGGCTCTTGCGACCTCAAGTTTCAAACCGACCCCAGTACGCGCGCATATCAAAAATAGTTGACCGCGGAGGGTGTGTGTGTGGCAAGATGGTGAGCCGGGTCGCCGACGAGAAGCCGCAGCTGTCCAAGAAGGCCGGTTGCAACACCCACGGCCAGGACTCATCCTACTTCCTGGGGTGGCAGGAGTATGAGAAGGACCCCTACGACCCCGTCTCCAACCCTTCCGGCATCATCCAGATGGGCCTCGCCGAGAACCAGGTAAGCGCACACGCTGACACGCCGCCTTCAGTAGTCATTATTCCATTTGTGGGTCATGCCCATGCCCGTTACCACGCGCGCGGCGTGCTTAGTTGGCTGGCTCTCGTGCAGCTATCGTTCGACCTGCTGGAGGAGTGGCTGGAGGCCAACCCCGACGCGCTCGGGCTCCGGCGGGACGGCGTCTCCGTCTTCCGCGAGCTCGCGTTGTTCCAGGACTACCACGGCATGCCGGCCTTCAAGAATGTGAGTCATCAAAATCAATCGTTTTCTTATTAACCCTCCACTTGGTTAGTTGCTGCGCACGCGCACCGATGACTAAACCGACGTCGCGCGCGCATGTGTGCACGTGACCTCCGCAGGCATTGGCGAGGTTCATGTCGGAGCAGAGAGGGTACAGGGTGGTGTTCGACCCCAGCAACATCGTGCTCACCGCCGGCGCCACCTCCGCCAACGAGGCGCTCATGTTCTGCCTCGCCGACCACGGAGACGCCTTTCTAATTCCCACTCCATACTACCCAGGGTAAAATCACTCTTACCACCGGCTGTTGCGTATGGAACATGCATGTGGCGGCGGCTGAGGCTGACTGGCGCCGCGCGCTAGCTAGCTAGCTGCACGTTACTACGTTCTTTAACGAGGCGCGCGCACATGGCTGATATGGGAAGCATTGCTGCTGCAGGTTCGACCGTGACCTCAAGTGGCGCACCGGCGCCGAGATCGTCCCCGTGCACTGCACCAGCGCGGACGGATTCCGCGTGACCCGCGCCGCGCTCGACGACGCGTACCGCCGCGCCCAGAAGCGGCGGCTGCGCGTCAAGGGCGTGCTCATCACCAACCCGTCCAACCCGCTCGGCACCACGTCGACGCGCGCCGACCTCGAGGCGCTGGTCGACTTCGTCGCCGCCAAGGGCATCCACCTCGTCAGCGACGAGATCTACTCCGGCACGGCCTCCGCGGACCCGGGCTTCGTCAGCGTCCTCGAGGTCGTGGACGAGGACCTGCTGTCGGACCGCGTGCACGTCGTCTACAGCCTGTCCAAGGACCTGGGCCTCCCGGGCTTCCGCGTCGGCGCCATCTACTCCCGCAACGCCGCCGTCGTCTCCGCGGCCACCAAGATGTCCAGCTTCGGGCTCGTCTCCTCGCAGACGCAGTACCTCCTCGCCGCGCTCCTCGGAGACAAGGACTTCACCCGCCGGTATATCGCCGAGAACAAGCGCCGGATCAAGGAGCGCCGCGACCAGCTCGTGGACGGCCTCCGGGCGATCGGCATTGGGAGCCTGGAGAGCAACGCCGGCCTGTTCTGCTGGGTGGACATGGGCCACCTGATGCGGAGCCGGTCGTTCGAGGGTGAGCTGGAGCTGTGGAAGAAGGTGGTGTTTCAGGTGGGGCTCAACATCTCGCCGGGCTCCTCCTGCCACTGCACCGAGCCTGGATGGTTCCGCGTCTGCTTCGCCAACATGTCCGCCAAGACGCTCGACGTTGCCCTGCAGCGCCTTGGCGCCTTCGTCGAGGCCACCGGCGGCAAGCTAGGCGCCCACCGCGCCGCCGTTCCCGCCAGGACCATGAGCTGCCCACTAGCCACGAAGTGGGCGCTCCGGCTCTCCCCGGCCTCCGCCGACAGGAAGGCCGAGCGGTAGCCGGCCGGCCAATGCTCAGTTCAGCTCAGGGAGCATGCAGGCACTGTTCATAAAGCTTACCGGCTTCCACGACGAGGGCGCTGCGCTCGCGGCCGCCACGTCTATTACTACTCCGTCTTTGTAGTTACTATGCCGCCATTAATAGCAGTAGTAGCTGATTATATCTTACTCAGTTCTTGTGGTATATACGTGCTGCCATTTTTCCTCGGAGCACCGGCCGTGCGGAGGTGCCCGAGGGCCGCTGCTGTATTCGGTAGTACGAGCAGCGGAGCAGGCAGCGGTCGATCCATGCGTCGTCCCCGTCCATCTGGCATCGCATCGTGTATTTTTCACCGGGAATTCCTTTGGAAGTTTCCGGTTGTTTGTTGTACGCAGTCGCTGTACCGTTGTTACTACATGACATGATGAATATTACTGGTTGCTGGTAAATAAAGAACTTCCACATACTATACTATACCCTTGTTTACCCGTGTGGGACTGATCGGCACTTGCGAGCGTCGCGTCGCGTCGCGTTGCGTCGCTGTCTCGTGTGAAGTCAATCGGGAACCACTTGACGACATCGTTTTCCAAGCTCTTTAATACGGGTGAGATATTCCCTCCGTTTCAGAATACATGGCGCTCGAAAGTAGCAATGTTGTTAGAATACCCAAGCTACCAGGAGACGCGCGATGCAGCACCCATCTGCAAGTTCAGGACAGGACTTGTGAGCTCATCATCCCATGCATGTCTAAGATGGTTGCACCTCTTTATAGCTTGATTTCCACTTGTTGCTTTCTACACAGATTTTCGTTATATATATTATATGAGAGCATGTTCAATCTATTCTCTCTTTCTTTTTTTGTAATTTTTCATTTATGGTAGTGTTAAATTGAGCACGTACGGGGGTGACTGGAACCTAGAACAAGAGTGGGAATTCCCGATGTGCCTTCCGGGAAGTCACTTTTGGAACCCTTTGGTCATTCTTCGGGATTCGTGTGCACCTGAGATTGTAGATATAAAATTGGCCTCGATTGTTAGTCATTTCACTTGCAAGAGTCATGATGCAAATCGAAAGTCTTCGGAGGTGCTTCCGGTTTTGCATTTCCCAGTAGAATACAGAAGTGTGGAAGCGCCAGATATGTTCTCCATGTGACTTGAGGCCCACACAGATCCTACGGTTGCGAAGCGGTCGACTCTTCCCAACTAAACTTGACTTCGATAGGGGAGGAAATGATACCGCAAACATAAGATTTCCTCCTCCTAGCAACCAGTTGCGTACGTCGCTGGTTTTTGAGAAGAAAACGTCAACCGGTATCTTGCCGCAAATAACATACCAGCTTCGTTCAACAATCGAGGCAGGCGGGTGCTAATAGTTTAGCAGGACGCCCCTGCGTTCCAGCAGGAGAATCAACTGCTCCTACGAATTATCAAGTGAACACGACGTTCTTCGAGGGCAGCCCCATTGTTTTCTCGCTCAGCGCCCATATACACCCTACTTACTGCTTACAATATATGTGTCGAAACTCGAAAAGCACTTACCTGAACTGAACAGTCGCGGCCAGCGCTGCTCACGACGACACATGGAGATGCCGAGACAGCATTCGCACATGTCGTCAGTAGGCCCTTAACCTGCGACGAAGCTGCAGAGTGAGGAAGAGATCGATCCGGCAGTCCAAGCACAGCGGCACATGGAGCGCACCCACCCCGTGCAGACATGTTTCGACCGCGGATTTTCTCCGTTAGCCAGGCCAGGCACCGAGCCGAGAGGAAAACCGACCAGCTCCAGGCATGCGCATTGGCGAGGATGCCTGGACCCAGATGGAAAAGGCGTGGTCGATCGAGTCACCGTGAGGTCGTCGATCCGTGGCGCCACCTGCTTGCATGCACCTTCGTCTTATCTTCTAGAACTCTGCCTGCATGCTTCTCCGCAGCGTGGTTCACCGATTATGGGTGACACTAGATCTGTGCAGTTTTACACCGGGTCGTCTTCGTCTTCAGACGTCAGCTCGATCAGTCCTTGCCATTTTCGAGCACTGAGGTACGGGCGGTAAGGCTGCATGACCTACGATTAATACGTTCCATACCTATCGCGGTAAAATGGCTGGTAGAGCCAACGACTTTCTGGTAAGAGTGACTGACATCTGGATAAACCGACTAGGTGATGTGTACTAATGTAGGCCTGCCCTGCCCTGCCCTGCGACTTGCATAATTCAAGGAAAGCGACAGTTACTCCAATGTTTTACTAGCTATCGTAAAACACCTGTCTGGTCTCAGTAAAACCCTGTTTATACGGGTATGTATAGCTTGAAGTATTGCGCATTTGCCAGAGCGCCGGTACAAACAACTTGTTATGTTGTTCACCTTTAAATGGCACCGCCATCGAGTATACGCCGGCCGTTTAGGTTATAGGATGGGGTCCAAGCAAGCTACAGGAGCATTGGCATTAAGTACTTGTGAGCTTCGATATCATCACTACGTACGAGAAGAAGGCAGAAGGATTCCCTATCTAAAAATAAGGGAGCAATCAGCAGGATCAATTAGTTAACTCATCAGGCTGCACTGCTGCAAGGCGTGGCTAACGAACTTTCCAATGCCGGCTACGCCTGGCACCAGCGCGGGCGAGCCTTCTCTGATTCCGGCACCATTTCGTGCGATGTTTTCTCGACCGACTTTCCTCTTTTCGGTGTGCACCACCTGATACGGGTACTTTTTCCAGGGCACGTCTCCTTCGAGCAATCTCGCGTTTCCGAAGCTTCCCACCAGATCATGATTAAGTAATCATACAGCTGACCTACTTAGGTAATACAGTACAACGTACGTAATCAGCCTCCATCTCTTCCTTTCAGTTTTGAAAAAAAATGTCGAAACTGAAGACACCTCCTTTCTGAACGCCTTTCCCTTAATTTACACGTGGTTCCCAGTTGATAGTTTGACTAAAAGAGGCCTTTGTTCCTTACTACTCCCCCTGCTCCTCTTTAGTTCTCCCAACGTCAATTAAAATGAAACAGAGGGAGTATATATATTCCCGATGTCCAAATTAGGTTGCCATTGTCCTAAGTAAGAATATCTTGACATCGATCAACTTGTAGATAAACATATTGACATCCAATAAATACACTGAATGTATAATCAATGATGGATGTAATCATAGTAATTTGGTGTCGCAATAAACATATAATAATTCTTAGCCTTGATCAAACTTAAAGCAAATGTAATAATGACAACTCTAAAATGAATTTATTTTAGAACGGAGGGTGTAGTATGATTGTGTTTCATGTGTCACTGTGTGTTAACGAAGCTCAGCATGGCGAAAATTCCCCCGTATGCAGATCTCGGTTGAGATAGACGGTCTAGAGCATCGGCCAAACGTGTGCTCAAGTTCGATCAGTCCCATGCCGCCATTGGTTCATTTTTCTGCTTAATATATTGCTTGGCAACCGCCTGGAGCTTTCTAAAAAAAGGATGCACCTAAGTCGGATGGACGAGGTGGTTGTTGAAACGGAGAACAAGGTTCGACGAAACATATCTCAAGCTTTTCGAACGACGTTGCCAAAAGCACCGCCCAAATCGACCAACCGCTCGGCAGCAGAGGCGGAGCGGAGGTGATGTCAGGCCAGCATTCGCGGCACGTCAAGAATCGTCGCGCCAGGCGGGTAAAGCTGCGGTAACCTGCGCCAGAGCTGAGGCTAGCCTAGCCGGAACCGGCGGGAGGAGCCAGGCGGCTCACGACATCACGTAGGCCGCGCGTACGGTCCAGCAGCGCGCATACCGACACGCGGGTGCGGCCGGCACACCGAGATGGGTGTGGGTGTGCGGTCGCGGTCGTCGCGGCCTCCCTCCTCCGGTCAGCCGTGACCTCGTTTGGTAAGCCGTGCGCCAAGAGGCGTGACCGGTGCTCGACTCGACGTGTGATGTTCCTGACTGCGCGCGGCTGTTGTCACGGTGTGGGGGGGGGGGGGGGGGACGCGTTTATTTTGCCGTGGCGATGCAGCCCTGAACATGGCCGCGGCGCGGCAGCGGCAACTGGGCGTGGATGGGAGTTGGGGCGGCACACTGCTGCCGGAAAGCCAGGCCGCCGACGTGAAACCGGACGTGTGTGATGGGGATCCGATTCGCATAAACGCGTGAGGAAATGAACTTGCGAGCACGTTTATCATCCGGCACCCGACAAAGGAACCAACATGTGGGGTCGTGCAAAACTTTCGGTTGGCACGGATCATTCCTCGCGGCCGATAACTTCGGAGCTTCCAATTTGACGGAAAGCTCATATGCGAGCGTGACCCGGCCTGCTTAATAACCACAGATTTCCCATGATGTTGGCTCCGTATCCCCGTGTCCATGGGACGGATTGGACCCCTGTCGGTGTCCCGGCGCGTTCACTGAGCACGGATCACTATATCTGCACATGACTCCACCGGAAACACGTACCCAATAGTACTAAACAGCATTTGCATGCCGTCGTAGCTCGTGGGGATAGACAAAATTGCGGGACAGCGATCCAGCCAACTGCTCTGTTCGGAGTTTCGTTTGCTCCTGATTCTTGCAACAAAGGCCAAACATATCACAACAACAGATTTTGTATCGCAACCCAGCAGCCACGTTGTTTGGTCACTGTACCGATAACGTCAATCCCAGAGCTCAATCTAACAACGGCATTGGTCCGTCCGTGGGTCGTATGCATCGCTCATATGTAGGATTCAGAGCACGGATCACTGTCTCGTCTGATATATGTCATGACTCACGGAGCAAATTGCTCAGCTGTCTGTCACATCACCAGGCTATAATCTAGTAGTACCTTCCAAAGCGGACACACAAGCACGCAGTGCCAGACGTGCCGTCCCCAAGGCCGGCAGGCCGTGATGCCTTGGTCCCGAAACTTCCACCGGCTCCTCACGCAGCACGGGGCCAGAGCCCCCACCCCCACCCCCACCTGCCGATCCGCCCGAGAAATGCTGACGCCGCAGACGGGTTCCACGCCTATCCTGCATGGCGCTGTACTTGCATGCCGGGCAAGGACGAAGCAGAGTTCCAGATGAAAACAGTGAAGAGACGGACGCGCGATCGATGGTGCCGCGCCAAAAAACCGTTGTCGTCCGAAGAGCCGGGCTCCTTATCCACGGTTCCACATGGGGTTCCTTCCGGCGGCGACCGCGCCGCCTGCCGGGCCGCCGTGTCGACATACACCAGCGCGTGCGCGCGACGCCCGAGCCGATCGACTGGGGACCCGGCCGGGAGCAGGGACTAGGAGTAGACATTTGTTTGCGTGCCGGGCTAGGAGTGTTTACTCGACATTTGTTTGCGTGCCGGGCTAGGAGTTTACGAGAAATCTGTTTGCGTGCCATGCCGTGCCGTGCCGCGCGTCCGGCGGCCGCCCCCCGCGCATTGTTGGATGGACGATGGAACTTGGCCCCACGTGGATCCGTCCAGGGCGCCGCGCGATTGGCGGTCTGCACGGTGAAGAGCAGCGCGGCGCCACGGGTTCCCCTGGCGCGCGCGGGGGATGCATGCGTGGTCGGCGTCTCGGCGCGCCGGGGGGACAGGGACACGCCCGCGGGTACCCCGACCAACACAGTCGTAGCAACGGATCGAGCACTCTCACTCGTTCCAGCGCCCTTGAGACGATGGTCACTTAATTCAGCGTCGCAAATTCTGATCTTGCTTGGAAAGTTTGTTCTTCTGACGAGAAGAAGTTAGTTACTTCTCTCGACTGGTGAAAAACGGAGGTGCATGGCCACCCCATGCTGCCCATGCACGCAACGTGTTGGGCGCAACGCGCCAACCGCGACTGTCTGTATGCATACGGACGACATGCACACGCGGCAGGCCTAGCTTCTTCGTACTCATCGACGATCGATGGATTCGTAGGATTGGACTGGCTGACGGGGCGTGTGCGAGAGCCACGTGGTGTATGGACGACATGGGCTTAGCATGGGTACGCTCATCCAGCCGGCCGTGCATGGTCCCCCGGCGACGGACGATTAATTCTAGGACCCGTCGCCATGTGTTGGCCGTTCGGGAAGTGTCTGGACTACGGGTAGTAGTTCTGAACCGTTCGCCAAAACCGATTTAACCCTAGCGTATACACCTTCCGTTTCGAAAATTATTTAACGTTGACTAGTTTATTTTTGAACTAATCTACGTCAAATAATTCGAAACAGAAGGAGTATTGCACTTGAAGTTGATATTGTATGTATACAGTGCTAATAATGAACGGTTAATGGCAAAATTAGAGCAAGGTAGACACGACCAGTGATGAAAGGTTCAGAGCTGCTACTCCGTAGTGACTTCCCTGCCCAGGTCCATCACCGTGCAGCTTGCAGCAGCTGTTTTTTTAGGGATTTTGTCTTTTATTTTGATTTTGAGTGGATGCGGCAGTATTTTCTTTGCTGCAGAGCGCGGGACGTTTCAGAAGGGAAAGCCCACATTACAGAGCGGGCTGGGGGATATTTAACAGGCCGTGAACAATGCTCGAAACTGGGGTGATCCATGCACCACCGGATAATGGACGGCTACCACCCTACGAACGCTTTCTACACGGACGGCCACTTTCTCAATGAGACCGGGCTGTACCAATTCGGTTAAGCACTGTCATCGCTACAAGAATTCCCAGGCGCGACCTAGCTAAAAGACTAATGGTTTGCATTTTGCAAGTGTCTCCCTTCATCTGAAGCACTGAGGACCCGTTCCTAGCTACGACCTAGTTTTGTTGCCCAGATGCACGGGCCGTAAGAAGTCCGTGCTTAACATTTTTGTTGCTGATATTTTTATGCCTGCTATGCTTATGCATGAACTCGCTCTGGCTAGGAGCTGCTGTCCTTTTGTGTGGTGTTATGCTTGACCTGACAGATGGATTGCTTGTTGCTACCCGTTTGAATAATTGAATGGTCTAGATAATTTCTGTTCTATCTGATTGTCATGTTCAAGCAGACAAGTTTCACCATTTCTGGATGTGAATTTTGTTTTCCAAGATATTCATAGCATCCTTGGTAATTTGTTTTTTTTGTGTGTGTGATGTGAAGCTACTACATGTTTTAGCATTTGTCCCCAATCGCATCTCCTGCAAGAGATAATCACCCCAGTTGGCTACATCCCAACCGCGCACGGGGAAAAAAAAATCAATATCGAAAGTTCTACACGGGCCATGCAATTCAATCAGGCTAATCTATAGGAGAAGCAACAGCAGAATCCACACAACGGAGAGCGTAAACGAGGTTGTATTGAGCAGATTGTACCTGCGACGAGATCGCCGGTTGTGCCTGCCGGATCGCCGCCCCCGATTGTCAACCGCGGCGGCGGAGTAGAATCACGAACCGTCGCAGTGAGCGCGGCTTGCCCTTCGTGCAATCGTGCGTGGGCCTTGTGGCTCCACCTGTATGGGCCTACATGATTGGGCCGTAACACACCCTTCATTTGTTGGGCCGAGCGTTCGATGGTACGGCCTGCCGTTAGTCTGTTTCCGTTGGCCAGTTTCTGGTAGTGAAGAACGCCGTGCTCGTGCGCGCGCGCGGTTTGGGATCCTTGGCGCCGGGCGGAGTCATGGAGTTGCCGGCCACTCTCTCCCGCGCGCCGACGAGGCCGCAAGCGCGGGTGGAGGAGGGTGCTTGCTCGGAACCTCGTCACGACGCGCAACCGGATGCGGGACCTCCGCCCCGGCGGTCGCCAGCGTTCTACAGCTCCGTGTTCGCGCAGGTACGCCAGCCGCTCGACGGAATGCCCGCACCGACATGAAACACGTTGGAATCGTCGCTTTTCCCATGTGCGACGCCGGTGACACTGCATTCAATATTCTTTGACGTGTGCGCGTGCAGATTGAAGAGATAGGGTGGGAGCGGCTGGTGAGTTCCACGGGGGACGGCGGCGTCTCCTGTCTGGCCTTCCGCGTCGTGTAAAGTCTTGTCTCTTGGGCTGCATGGATTTTTTGTGTGTGTCCGTATTATTGTTTTGGATTGCAAATCAGCAAAGCACCGTATGTTAGCTAGATGGACGCACGAAGAAGATTTTTAAAGTTAGTTAGCTTACTATTTCCTCCATTTTGAAATATTTGACGTTAGTTAGTTCAAATTTGAACTGAATAGTGTTAAATAACTCGAAACGGAGGAAGTACAATATTATGAAAGGGAGTGGTTTTTGTGCGTGCTGGACACGTGAACTTGCTATCTCGAACATTTTGGATGGCACTATAAAAACAAAAACACGCCTCATGCATGCAACGCTTCTTTTTTAGAGGAGATATGGCATGACTTTCAGGTACAGGCTGTAACATTTTACTGCTTAGGGATAGTGACTGCAAGTGTAGCACCCTTTCTTTGAACATCTTTTAACTATATTATATTATATATCTATCTTATTATCCTTTCTCTGCCAGGGATGGCCAGGGACGGGTTCATTTACTGGAGGTCACGCTGCCCATGGGCTATCCTTCAAGCCCCCCTTCAATTGCTGCAGTTAGTCTCGAATTCTATATCTCATCAAAGTTCAAAATCTGCCAATTATATTGTGCAGTGGCAGAAAATTCAAGAGCGGTTGGCATGTCATATGATTTAATGTATCTCATTTAACAGGACATACCTTATCTACCAAAAATACGGTGGTCAAAAAACTCAAGGCTGAAGGATGTTTTCTACCAGTTCCAAGAGGTAGGTTTACTTTTACCCCTATCGCTTGAATTATTTCTGCCAATTCATGGGCATCACATTTTAAGTTGCTATGTTGAGTTGTCCTATCTTATTGCATTTGCAAAACCAGCACCTTGAGATATTACAAGAGTTCTGGTCTACAATGGATGAGATTGATAAGGTCCTCTGGGTTGTTGATCCAACGAAACCAACCTATGCCATGTCCCATCGTCGTATAGCTTTAGGTACTTACCATATTCTTCTGGAATTAGTAGTTGCGTACCTCCTTTCATTTATCATTATTCAAATCACCACGTTTTTCCTGATATCACCAGGTGATGATTGCTATATTTTATTAAACGTTGATGCACGAAAGCCTAGCTCCTTACCAGAGTAAGGTCAGATCTCAAGACTATTTCAAGCCAACCAGGGCTAATCATCGTCCTTGTTTTCAGGTGCCGCTTCCTGGGCACAGATGGGAAACTTGACCTACTCGTAATTTGTTGGAGAAAAAACCGCAAAAAATGGTACAGTTGCATGTTTCCTGAATCTCACTGTACTAATATATTTTGTCTCACTGAAAATTACTTTTACTGAACTTGCAAAGTAGCATGTGCAAAAACTGTGTTGCATCGATCAGTACCTTCTTTCCTGTAACAGGGTTACGTTAACAGCCCTGTGAAATTCGTGGTGAAGTACTTGCTATCTTTCTTTTTTTGCCAGGGACACAGAGAAGAAATTCCACGAAAATTTGGCAGCTATCTTGGACATTGCGCTGCCTGCGCCTCCTGCAGTCAGTAGCAGCAACGATGACGGGCAAGCTGATTGCGGGATATGCTACGCCAAGCATCTGCCTGACGGTGGGCGGATCTGCCATGCGTCCCCTTTTGCCTGTATCATCATCGTTCCTGAACGCTGATCACAGTTCGTGCTTCTCCACACCTTCAGATGATGAGCTCGGCGCTCACAGCGGACGCGCGACGGACTACACCTGCGAAAACTCCAGCTGCAGCAGGGCTTTCCACTCGTTCTGCCTTCGGGACTGGTTGCGCTCCATCACCACGACGAGGCAGTACGTCAAACTGAACCTTCCCAGACCGATGCACTGACGCATGCCATGATTATCTGATCGTTCTCCTCACGAGCCTCTTGTCTCCCCGCCGGTTCGCAGGTCGTATGATGTTCTGTTCGGGAACTGCCCGTACTGCAGCGACCCTGTCGCCGTGAAGGTCACCGACCGCTAAACTTGGTCAGCGCTTACGAAGACTAGTCGTGGTGTTTGTTTCCATGTAGAGGTAGCGTAATGTCACTTTCAGACATACGCTCCTGAGTTTCTGTAGAATGCTCTGGATCCCTACGCGGATGCGTTCGTCAGGACAGGTTTCTTGAAACGGTCATGGTGGCCTAAGATAAGACGCCATCAGCGGAGTCGCAAAACCTCGAAACTGCCGCCCGCTTCTGGAGAATGGAGAAGTTTCGCCGGCCTGATTAGTGGATTGAATTGAACCCCAGTCAGTTCTGGAACACGCCCTTCTAGATCTGGAGCAGCGGAACCCTGTTTTTCTTTTTTCTTCTGTGGTGCTGCGTTGCCTAGTCGTCCCTGCGTTGTCGTGCTCCATGCCGGCGGCCAGATGGCAAAGCGGCAGTTGGCTCACGTGGTTCTACAGACTGCACAGGTCTTTCAGTCTGGGAGACGAAGGATGAAGGCGCTACACACGCCTAGCACAAACACCACACAGAAATGAGATAACTCCCCATGTGTCGTCACTGGAAGATAGCGAAATCCACTACCCCTCACTGTAAAAGTTCTCTTCCCTTCAGCGTCATCAATTTTAAAAATTTCAGCGCGCCACTACCGTCATTAGCACCGTCACGATAACGCTTTGCTATATCCACGAATTTTAAATTTAAAAAAACGGAATAAAATCAAAACGTTTATCAATAACAAAAGCCGTTCTCACAAGGATCGGAAATTTCAATGTGACGGGGCCCGAAGGGAAGAGGACACGGGGAATTGCCTCCACAAAATTGCATCTGCGAAACTATGGCGGAGCACGGCGTGGCCGGACGGCGCGATGACGGTGCATGGGTGGAGCGTGAACCGCACTCGGAGTAAGACTGCTCGCACTCGTGGACCTCTATATCGGACCTCTAAAAGAATATTCTTAGTCTTTTACAGTTGACTCTAAAAGATTCTTAATTTTACAGTTTATTTATCCGCACTCGTTCACCTCTAAATCAGACCTCTATATCAATATCATCAATTTTCTGTTATATAATATAACTAACTCATATTTTATATTATTACATATAACTACTTTTATGTTAACAATATATCTACAACCTATAAAAAATCATCACTTTTTTTCTTACTTTTTCTCTCCTTTCTTCTTATTTTTTCCTTTTTCTTTCTTTTATCCCTTTTCCCTCCCTTCTTTCTTTTTCCTTTCCCTTTTTCCTTCTCTTCTTTCTTTTTTTTTCTTTTTTCTTTCCTTTATTCCTCTTCTTTTTCTTTTTTTCTATCTTTTGTTCTTTTTCTACAGGCGCTACAGGCACCTCTTCATTTAGCGTTGTGCTGTAGCAATCTGTAATTTACAGGAGCTTTTTCAGACGCCGCTGCGGACTGAGCATCGCTATAATCGGCGGCCCGGGCCATTTAGAGGCTGCCAGTGCGGTCAGTCTAAAGGAAGGGAAGCGCCAGAAAGCGAGTGAAACTGGAACAAAAGCCGGGTGGCGGAGTAGGCACGCAGCAGTGGACACCAACAGAACCCTCGAGATCGGCGACCCCCGAACGCCGCAAGCAAACGATCCCAGCGAGCTCGTCAGCGGGAACCGGCCACTCGCCTCTGGGTCTGAGGCCGCGACGCCAGCCACTGTGTAGAGAAACCCCTCGGCGTCGGTTGAATTCTCGCGCCACGCCACGCCCTCGGCGACCAACGACCACGACCCTCGCGCCCGGGCCGCGGCGCTGTTGCTGCGGCCTTGGACAGCGACGGCTTCCCGGTCCAAGCAGAAGCGCCTATAAAATCCAAGCGCCACGGCCAAGTCAGAGGGGATGAGAATGACGAGTGGAGCGGCCGGGGCGGAAGAGAAGCGGCGGAGGCGGTGGCGGTGGCGGCTCTCGGCGGCGGCGTGCCTCCCGCGGCCGGGGTGCTTCACGGTGTCCGCCGCAGGCGAAGAGGATGGCACGTCGGCCTCCGGCGCCGGCGATGGGGAGAGCAAGCCGAAGCCGACGCATCTGGTCGTGACGGTCAATGGGATCGTCGGCAGGTGAACCTTCCCGTCCATATCCTCCGCCCCCTTTTTCTCTTTCCTTCTTTCACCTTTCCTTAGCGAACAGGGGCTGTGTTGCTCACGCAACTCACACGCACACGCCGGTTAAGCTCTGTTAGCTTCCAGTTAATTTCTGGTGTAACCGCGTCATGGTCGACCACAACAAAATCGATGCTTTCCCGAGTGGAGTGTTAATTGGCTTTAGGAGCCTTTACCCCGAGTGAATTTCTGAAGCTGCTCATGATGGGTGGTACTTTGCCCTGGCGTTTCAGAAATTGCTCTGAATGTTGTCAATGTTTCTGTCCGAATGACTCTTGAATTTTGTAATGGCTCGTAAGAAATTGTTCCCTGAATACTTGTGTCGGCAACAATGATCACTAACGTAGTACTACTTTATAATGAGGGTGGGACTTACTAAAGTAGTGCTCTCTAGAGAATGATTACTACTCCGTAATGTAGTGAGGGAGTACTAGTCTAACTGGTGGCCAGTAGGCCGAATCACTGATTCATAAATTGAACCTTACTGTCCTAGTACTAACATTGCCAAAAGGATCACGATCCATGTGAATTCAGATTGGGATTAAATTTTCATCAATAACCGCCAGGAATGCACATGTATTTGGTAAAGGAATCTACTGATATAGTGGATAACTGAAACCTCCACTTCAGCTCACGGTAGTTCCAAATGAGCAAGCTAATGCTTTATGATGTTCGTACCATTTTCTGATTTTACTTACATTTCCTTTGAACTTCTCAGTGCAGAAAATTGGCGTTTTGCAGCAAAACATTTCATCAAGAAGCACCCCGAAGATGTCCTTGTTCACTGTAAGTTTAACAGCAACATTTTTAACACCGAACTACAAACCTTTGAGTTCATCTATATTGCTTATTTTGTTAAACGGTAATTTTCAATGGATGGTGCAGGCAGTGGGTGCAACTCAGCTGCTCGAACTCTTGATGGAGTTGATGTGATGGGAAGAAGATTGGCAGAGGAGGTAAATATTGATGGATTAAATGATATTACGTACTTTGTTTACTCTTCACTCTCTTTTTCTTTTACTTCCATATGTTACTGTTGGGTTTCATATCTAGCCTGCCCCAACATGCACCTTTTCTTTCATAATTAATAACTTTATTCAAAAACATCATTAGTACCTATTGTTGTCTTCTACATTTTACTATAATTAACTGTTACTTTAATGTATGAAGGTGATTTCAGTTGTTGAGTGTAGACCAGAGCTTCGCAAGATTTCCTTCGTTACACATTCGTTGGGTGGGCTAGTTGCAAGATATGCTATTGCGTTGTTATATGAGAGTAATACACAGAAAGATTCTCTTGAGGAGTGTGAGAAGCATGCAGTTGAATATTCTAGCAAGCAGCATACCGTGGAAGGAAAAATTGCTGGTTTGGAGCCCATTAACTTCATCACATTTGCAACACCACACCTTGGTACAAGATCACACAAACAAGTTACGTTAAAAAGTTTCCACTACTATTAATCTTATATTTAATCCCTTTCTCTGGCCTCTTAAATGTTTCGTTGTAGACGTGTAGTGGCCTCTGTTGCTTTCATAGGATATCTGTTGCTTCCACAAAATCTTATATTTATATATTATATCACCTTTTTATAGTAGAGACTAAAAACTGTCTATAAACTAGAGCATGTACTCTTATTTCCACATAATCATCCTAGCATCCACAGCTATTTTCTTTCCTGTCACCCAATATATGTCCCTTATTTACAAAAACATAATGGAACTATGGAAGCCCTTTTCAAATTTTCCAGCCCTTAAAGCAAAGACTTAATAATGGTTTTATAACATTGCAGTAGTAAATATAATAGCATTATGCATTTAACTTCAAGAGAAACTTGAAGTGCTTATTCTCATGTGGATAGCCTATATATTTTTGTAAAGGTTAAAGCTTCAAAATTTGACACATATCCCAAGATGACTTATATTTAGATGGGATCAGAGAGCAAGCGCTCCGTTGGCCACAAATGATGTATAGTATCACTAACTATTGCACTCGCAGATTCCACTTCTTCGTGGTTCCAGCAAACTGGAAAAGATGGCATTTCGTTTATCTTGGATTGCAGGGAGAAGTGGAAAGCATCTTTTCTTGAAAGATATTGAAGATGAGAAACCTCCACTTCTTCTGCAGATGGTTACTGATTATGGTGATCTCCATTTCATGTACGCATGGGTATAATTTTACATGTTTCACAAAAAGGGAAGTTAGCCATGTTATTTCAACATACTATGCTTCTGCGTGCAGGTCTGCTCTATGCTCTTTCAAGCGTCGTGTTCTTTACTCAAATGTTTGCAGTGATTGTATCCTTGTCGCTTAAACTCTTACAATTTCTGGATCGTATAAAGCATTTTGGTTAATGTATCGGCTGAGTACAAAATACTAGAGGTGTGTCCTTGACTAATATTAGTTATTGTTGGCTGGAGGACATCTTCAATACGCCATCAACATGAGCTTCCCAAGGTACTAGTAATACATTCATTGTAGTTGTATTGGGTTGTATTGGGCTTCTTAAAAAGGTTCCTATGTCTGGAAATTCTTGTGCATCAGCGCCAGTGTTTTATAAATGATGGAAGATATCCACACATTGTGTATGTGGAAGAACCAAAGGCTCAGGATGTTGAATTTTCAGATATGATGATTTATGAGGCAAAAACTACTAGTGAAATGGAAGGTAAGATACAAAACTTTAGCTGGAGTGGAGAAATTCCGTGATTCGTTTTGTGCTGATCAAAGAATGGGCATCTGTTCTTCGCGGGATTCTGATTCTCCATCCATGAACACAGAAAAGGCATCCATCCTTTGTGTGGTTCTTCGACTACATTCACATGTTTCTTTTATTATGCCTTAAACTTTCGTTCAGTCTGAGAAATAAGTACGGGAATGACATGATGATAGCATAAGAAGTTCATCAGTTTTTATTGGTCGTGGCAAATTTTTCTTTAATAAATCACCTGAAACCATACTTTTATTTTGATCACCGTACTTTATGGATTGTTTCGGTGTTGCGTTTTTTTTAGTTTGTACTGGGACTGTATTTTTGTTCAATTTTCGTGTTTGCTATTGACTGTTCTGTACCTCTATTATTATCAGGATTTTTTACTCTCAACTGAATGAACTTTTGAACTTTAACTTCAGAAGTGATGCTCAAAGGTTTGAATAGACTTCCATGGGAAAGGGTAGATGTTAGCTTCAAGAAAAGTCGGCAAAGGATTTTCGCGCACAGCACCATTCAGGTATGTGATGCACCTCCTCTATTTTTCATTCTTGTTGTTACCTTTCTTATAGTACTTTAACTATTGAATATTCTTCTCAATTCCGGTTTCAAAAAAAAAAAGATATTCTTCTCATTAGTTTCCACGGCCATACAGTGTCTGCTTTTTTAGAGGTGAGCAGAAAAGCTCTCCTTTTGGAAGGCTATCTTGTGAAATTTCATCTGGCTCTGCCTACTGAAAACTCTTCTTAGAAAAATAAAAGAAAAATGTTTCTATATGGTTTTTAAATACTAGCCTGAGTTTAAGAAGTTAGTTGAAGCCTATAGCCAATTACTTAGCTGTTTTAAGCCATGTTCGCCTTTAGACATGTTTCTTTTTTTAAGGCAAATCTTGATGATGTGCATAGTTGATCATCCACTTAAGCTGATATCCTTGAAAGAAAAAGCGACCCAAGAAAATAAGTTCATAACAAATTGTTAATATAGAGAGATAAATTAAGCGTGGTCTGAGGGCTGATTCGTCCTTTCTATTTCTTTTGTGTGCTGCAGGTCAAGTCCTATTTCTTGAATTCTGATGGAGCGGACGTGATTTTTCACATGGTTGACCATTTTCTTTATTAACGTGGGTTGGGGGGGGGTGCAAAACTGGGGTCCAATTCCTGGATTTTGGGTCAATTCTTTTGAATAGGAAGCAGTGGAAAATGTTCTTGTAGGATTTTGGGTCAATTCTGTTGAACAGGAAGCAACCAGATCCCCGGTCGTAGCCGCCGCAGGAGATGAATCGGAGGCCGGCGGCGGACGGACGGCAGGACCCCTGTAAGGCGGACTAGGTTTGTAAATATCTGGATCGAGAAAATGTGTACTCTCTCGGTGGAATATTCAACTTCCACACCGCTGGTGTGTAGATCTTTTGAACACCTCTAAAGTTTACTATCTTTTATAACGACTGATGAAAAAATTCTACAGGAGTTAAATTGCCAAATCAGTGAGTCCTCTTCGTGTTAGGGTAAGAGTAGAAGCCACCCGCACTTAGTAAAGGGCTTCGCCGTTTCAAAAAATATTTCGATTATTAGTTCAAAAATAAATATAAATTTAGTTCAATCCTAATCTGATCAGATTCTTCACATTATTAGTTCCTTTTTTAACATTTTATCATCCGTACCTGCACTAATTCCCATATTCTAATCAATCTAACATCCACCACTCTCCTAAATGTGTATCTCAAGTTTACCCCATCCCATAGTTCTGCTATTGCAAGCATTTTGTTCATTCACAATCACATAAATTTCCCAAAACTAGATCGCTAAACTAGTGGAACCCCGCCAATTGTCCTCCCAAAATTTTACCTTCTTCCCGTTCTCTACTGCCCATCTAAGACCCATTTTTTCTGCAGCTGCGGCCCACGTAAATCTAAATCCTTTCCAAATGTAAAAACACCTACTTACCTTACCGGCAAAAACATTGGAAGAAGGAGCGACTGGGCTCCGCCTGTTCAGCCTCGTCGTTCTCGGGGAGCTCCCTCAGGTTGTCCGACATCTCCGGCTACTGCTTTGCGTCGTATCTTCACCGCAATCCGATCCGAGATGTTGGTAAGGTTCTGATTGCGAACTGTGATGAGACCATGTGCACTTGTGTTTCCGAACTGCGGAGGCGTGTGCCCGTGCGCTTCACCTCGTCTTTTCGTTGCTCGGGAGCGCAGCTTTGCGGGCTCCTTTTCTTTCGTTTCCAGATCTCCGCGGCTCGTTGTCCAGTCAAACGTTTGGACCGGACCACACAACCTCTGTTACCCGTCCAATAAAACCTGCTGCTGCTGTACATGTCTTCTATCCAGTCTTACCACCTCGAACAGTGAACCCATGCCGAGGATACCGGCTGTTGACTTCCTGCCGTGCAGTGCATGCTGCTGTAGTATTGCTGCAGCAAGGCTTTCCGGATTCACCTAAACTTGTTTTAGTCCCCCCCCCCTGTTTTCCGCTGCCCAATGCTTTTGACTGCGTTCCTGGATTGCTGTTTCCCATTCTCTTGTTGAGAGAGCCGGTTGAAAACTTTTACCGCAATGACGATGCAAACTCTTTAAGAAAATGCTTAGCCACCTGACTCGTAGTAGTACCCGAGAAGCAGTCATCATAACTTGTCAGGATCAAGGGCGCCGTCAAGCGTCAAGTACCACTCCTACCTCCCTTCTTTCTCCATTGCCGTTCAGATGCCCCTGAATCGCCAGGCCTATACGTGATCCCTTTTTTCGCAGATGAGAATCTGCGCAGGACGCGAGCCGGGCCCCCATTATTTTAGCAACAAGTCTGCAATCCGTGTAAAAACTCGCTCCACGCTCGCTTGCATCTCCCGTGCTTTCTCCTTCTTCCTCCTCCTCCTGTCAAGCTGCTCGGCGCGTGCGGGGTCGCTTTGCGTCGTTGCGCGGTGCTCCGAAGGACCTCGGCAATCTGTGCCGCTGGGCGTGCAAGGCTTGTGTGTCATCGTCGCGTTGCAACCTCTGCGACTGTCTTGTGGACTGATGCCTGCTGCCCGCTGCTTCTCTCTCCTCCAACTTTTGTGCTCGCTGCTGCCGAAGCAATGGCCGGAGTCTCCGGATTCAGATGCATTCAATGATCTGATCCGTAGGACACTGCTGTACATCACCTCCTGCCCTCTCCCTCTCTCTCTCTGTACATCGATTCCCAGCACCACGGCTACAAGGAACCCCTCTGCCATGTGAACAGTGAGCATGTCAGTGCTGTAGCATCCGCTTACAGTATATAAGTAGGCCTCCTCCTAGCTAATGTTGCCCGCCACATTGATCACTGACTTGGGACTAGGCGACGTTCAATCAAGCTCGGGAGCTCGTCCTCATGGGACTTCTGCTTTACTCCTCTTCCCTGCTTCTCCTCCTCCTGCTATCCTCGCAAGGCCTCTGCTCTGCCCAAGGTAAAAATCATTTGCCTGCCGTGCTCCTCTCACCCCAATCGATATGTCTGCTCTTGTTCTCGCGTCTTCTTCACATTAGGAGATGGCTGATGGGCAAGGATGCCACTTTCGTGCACTGCAGGTAGACCGCTGCATCTCCAGCCCAAGAATCATCCAAAGGTCAGTAGTCTCTTCTCTTGCCGATCATGTTTTTTTCTTTCTTGTGATCGTCTTTCGCCTGGTGTGAAATTGAGTGGGCTTCTTGTTGCAGCAACGTGAGGTGCAGATCGATGAGGGTGCGGCGATGGCGGAGGCGCTGATCGGGTCGAAGCCGCCTCGGTGCGAGGGCAGGTGCGCGCCGTGCGGCCAGTGCGTGGCCGTGCAGGTGCCGGTCGCGCCGCGGGTGGACAGGAGCGAAGGCGTTGCCGCCCGGCTGTCCAGGGCCGCCGGCGACGGGCTCGACGAGAGCGCCACCAACTACAAGCCCCTCAACTGGAGGTGCAGGTGCGCGGACCGGAGAGCCCTGGATCCGTGATCCGGGTATCTGAAACTCTTGGGGCTTCTGTTAGTCTGCTGCTATTAACCGGTGCTATATAGTATACTCCATCCGTTTTAAAATGAATGATGCTGATTAGTTTAATTTTAAATTAACTAACATTATTTAATTTGAAATGGAGGGTGTATATTATATACTCCTAGTAGATACTGGGACTTGCATATGGATGCTGGATGATCCCATGATCCATGAGATGGTTGTTTGGAAATGTCTGAACCAAACTAGGTTTTGGTAGGCGTAGAGCATGATCTGGTTGTAGGTTTCGGCTTGTGAGTACTCTGATCACCGAAGGACTTGCTTCTTATTAGCTGTGATGTAACAGAGTTGTGTTTCAGTACTATAGGGTGTTGGTATTCAATACATCATACTGTCAAAGCGAGCACCAGCTCCATCTAATCTGATGCTTAAGTAAGTTCTTCATTACAAAAGACAGCCCATGTAAGTATGCAGAAATGTGCAGCGTGCGTTTACTATTTGCGTGTATTACGAAGCGTGTACAGTAGCAAGTAAACTGCCCACTGTATGAATTCGAGGACGAATGGTTCAGAATTCAGCAAACTATTCTGAGTAGATACCACTATCGTACTGGCGAAAAAGAGCAGAATCTGAAAAAGGAGAGGCAGTAAGACAAAATACTTTTTCGACCTTGGACGTATGCGTATCGCGTGCCGCTATGCCTGTGAATACCTTGTACCGTGAGCACTGATACAGAACAGGACACGTCCTCCGGCACGGCAATGATGAAAGGGAAAATCGCGCACGGTCGCCACTCGTTCCACACCTGAATACCCCATATCCAATAAAAGTCTGTAGCTTTGGCACCGCCTTCACCAAAATGATTCTGAAGCCCGAACTATCAACTATGCATCCAAACCCAAGCTTGACGCTTCTAAGGTGAGTTGACTGGAGACGACGACTAGGCCAGTGCATTGAATCCAGATCCTATCACATGGAGACGCAATCTCTGCCTGCCTGCCAACCTGGGCACACGGAAAAGGACAGTGCTGTTGAGCCGAGCCCCCATGATCAGTTCTCATTCTCACTCGAGTCATCAAGTGAAGGAGAGGTCCTGTCGCAGCCTTCGTCTGCATTGAAGCGTGTCTGTCTCTTTTGTCGCCCTCCCTTCGCTTTTCTCGTTCATGATTCATGCCAAGAGCAGTCGAGGGTCGAGACGACAATAGAGTTACTCGCATGCTACTTACTACTGGTTGTCGGGGTAATAAACACATGGGTAGCCCCGTCACTCGGAAGCTGCAAATTGACCAAACTGAATCGCCCAATATTTCCAACTTTCAGAAAGTCGGTACGCGAGATTTTCTTTTTCTTTCTTTGAGAAGCAAATGGCATGGCGCAGTTTCACTTTTGCAAGAATCAAATGAAATTCCGCTGTAAACCGGACCTAGAATTCGGTTGCATGCATCATCGTGTTTCACGGGGGCAGCCGGGAGGTCATTGGGCTCATTATCAGCACGGAGAGCCGGAGTCTGGTGGTAGGCCGTAGAAGGTACAGGAATTTTTTTATTTTTAACACTGTTGATAATAAATTTAATATTAATAACATCTATTTTTTAAAAAAACTAAACACCCTCTCGTCCACGGCGTGAACGATTTGTCCACATGGACATCATGTCGTCCACGCCGTGGACGACGGGCCACGGAATGATTCTTCTATGCAGCAAATATTACAAGATTAGCTTTTTAGCACCCATTAAAAAATGCTTAGAGACATTTTACAATTTATTTTATAGAATCCAATGTAGTATATTGTGTTATGATTTTATGTAAGTTGGTTAATATGACTTCTATTTAATAGATTCTATGTTACGTAATTTTGAATTATGTAATATGATAACAAATTTAATTATGACTTGTTATGGAAGTAAATATAACTAAATTTATTAAAATAACACCAGCACTTGATTAAAAACATTTTTTATTAGATACATTACGAAGTTTATTAAATAGCAAATACAGATTCTACTGAATGCAACGCGGATATTTTCCCTTGCGCAATGCATCCTGCCCGGCATCCCTTTCGCGACGTGGTCTCTGGCGTAAGCGCTCCCGTTCATCCTCTCTCGCCTGACGAGCAATGCGTTCTTTCTCCTGAGCCCGATGACGATACTTTTCCTTGATTCTTTGAAGATCTTCCTGACGTTTGCGCCGACACTCCGCCTGTTTAGCCGCTTCCTGCCACTCCTCCTCAACCCACTTTTCATACTCCATCCCGTAGTGGAACTTGTCCCAGGCAGCTCTATGCATCGCGTGTACATACTCGACGTCTTCCGTTGTTTGTTCGTTGTTGATGTACCGTGTGAAGTCACAAAGGGACGGTGGGGACTGCATGATTAATTATGTGTTGTTATTAAGATTTGAGATAAAATGCGAATACAATATCCATAGATCTGTGAAGTAAATATGTTACCCGACGTCTACCATTCGGGAAAAATAGTGTGGTCCTATACGCGGGGTCATACTCATAGTTGTTGCACATCCATAGCCTTAAACCGTAGGTGACACCCAGTCTTAAATCTTTTACGAACCGACAATCAGTGCCACATAGACACATTGACGGTTGTAATCCCTCGGGAATGCGAACTCTCTCTTTTTGATTTGGTGATGAGTAAGGTGAGTCCATGTCTGCGAGAGTTGGATCTGTGAAGTGTGGTTGTGGCGAATGTCGGGAGTGCTCTTAAATACACAATCGAAGCTAGACGATTCGTCCACCAGGTGGACGATTCGTATAGTAGGTGGATGAGTCGTTCAGTACGTGGACGACTAGTCCATCATTTATATGACTCGTCCATAAGTTGTACGACTCGTCCACCAGGTGGACGAGTCGTCCAGTACGTGGACGACTAGTCCATCAGTTGTACGACTCGTCCATCAGTTGTACGACTCATCCATCAGGTGCACGAGTCGTCCACCACGTGGACGAGTTGTCCAGTACGTGGACGACTAGTCCATCACTTGTACGCCTAGTCCATTAGTTGTACTACTCATCGAACGCAATTTTTATAACTATGGCTAACTTCGTTATAGTTGCTACATCTCACCTGTTGCGACGATAAGCACTCGCCCATATCATTTCTTATACATCGAGTCTTACGCCGACCACGAGTCTGCTTCAACCTCAGATAACCAGGGCCTCTTTTAAATTGTGGTTCAGGATCGTTGGTGAATGCACCAAAAATCCGGTAACCAAATATCTCTGCGTGTGAGGTTGTGTGCAAAGTCTTCTTTAAAAAAATACTGTGACACATATATAGTTGGAGATAATTGACTCCGACTGCAGGCAGCAATGACATGAGAACAAGGTCTATGGAGGAGTTTTGGCTTCATATATGCACATATGGCAAAGTTCTCAGGAAGAACACCCATGCACAGTCCGTTTACTCGTGACACAACGTCTGCCTCTGTCTCTACATGTGATCTCAAACCTGTTCTGCACAGTTCCAGTTTGTTTGACACTATGCAAGTGAGCCTTTTTAATCTTCTCGTCCTTATAGTCACAAACAAATTTTGAGAAGACTAAATTAGAATTAGCCATCAATAGGGATGCTTTTGCAAAACGCTCACAAAAGTACTTCATTGTTCGATTCAAAATTTCTTCAACAATACCAACTAGTGGTAAAACTCTTGACCCACGTAGGACAAAGTATTAGACCTATACGAAACTTGCATTAATTTATAGTACTACCATTGTTACGATAAATATAAAGTATAACAAATGATTACATATCTCGGCTAAATTAGTTGTCATAATTTCGTACCTAGCACCATATGTGTCATATAACAACGACCATTTCTCTTTCGGCTCATTATGAATCCAATATGAGAAACATATGATATATGATCCAGCCCTACGATATATAGTATGTTCGGTTGAAGTAACGGTGGAGAGTGATTCAAAGGAGTCTTCATTACTATCCAACCTAAGTAACTTTTTGATTTGATTATTTGTGAGCTCATCAAGACGATGCCACAAAAATTGAACTTCCTCTCTTGATTCTGATTACAGAGACACTTAAACATGTTCGTGAGTTGTTTGTTCTTGAAATGACTGTAAAAATTTACACTCAAGTGCCTCACACACCATCTTGATTCTATATCCGACCAAACTGGTGGGAGAGAGCTCTCTGCGCAGTCGTATTTGATATCCGTTATTGCCTTCAACAAACTAGCGTGACGGTCGTGTATGACACATATGTTTTCTCGGCTTTGAACTACATCAAATCTAACCCGTTTCAGAAACCAGTACCAACTGTCAGCATTTTCACTCTCCACAAATGAAAATGCCACACGTAAAATTTGATTATCGCCATCAACTCCAGTAGCTGTTAGATTTTGACATTTATACTTTTCGGTTACGAACGTACCATCCATACACAGAATAAGCCTACAATATCGAAATGAGTTTATGTATTGACTCAATGAAAAGAATGCATGGTAAAAAATAAGTTTCCTAGGATGCCGGGGGTTTGGAACATCCACGATATCAACAGCTGTGCCAACATTCCGACTTCTAATAGTATAAAGTAACTTCAAAAGATTATCATAAGATACTTCATAAGTATCAAATCTCACCTCAATAACCTTCTGATTCGCCTTACAAGTTTTAGAGTAAATTATTGTGTAATTAAAATCTTGCTCAATTGTGTTGATCATAGATTTTAGCTCAAAAAGAATATTATCAACCACACGAGCATACATGTGATTTGCAACAAACAGCGATGTAAGAGCGGTATTGCATTTTTCAAGATGTTGTAACTCGCACGCATGATAAATCATAATAGAGCATTTTTAAAGGCCACTATATTTCTCTACATATCCGTGAATATGAAACGGATAACTGGTTGATGAGCATCCGACATCATAAAGTTTATTAGTGCATCGAGAAATTTTAAATAATCTTTTCACTAAAAGGACCAGTATTTAACAGCATCTTGCAAAGCTTCTTTATTTTTTACAAGAGACCCTCTGTTATCGTATTGCCGTGGTAATCTAACGACAAATGATACCCTTCGGTTACTCTTAGGTGTTCAAAATTTGGATAACTCCAATCGGTAGGGACAGGAGGTTTATCTTCCTCGTGAGAGGAATCGTAATCAGGAACATTATTTTAATCATTATTCTCAACAACCATCTGATGAACTATATGTTCTATATGTTCTCTTTCATCTGCTTGGCCAGTTGTCTCAGTAACAACAATATGTGGCAATTTATTATAATCATCCTCTTCGACATCACCCCCATCATTATCTTCATCGTCATCATTTCTGTCTTGTGTCTCGTCGACTACTTCCTTTGCTTCAGCCCGAATAAGAAGTATTAGAGATCACCCATATTGCAGAGCCCTTGCAACATAAGCACGCCACACTGGTGTTCTCTTTAGCGACAGTGGTTCCTAAAAATGATTCTCACTTGAACGATTGATAACTCCATTATTTTTAACTCATTTCATCCTCACTCAGTTTAAAAACTTTCAGCAACCATCTGTATATACCCATAAATATTCGTTCCGTTAGACTAAGTATTCCTCGATTTATAAAAGAGAGTCGTCATAGATCTACTCCACTCGAATTATAGCTAATTTGGCCATCTCCATAAAATATTTGAAATTCTACTTTATTCGACATATATAGCATACGTATATACGCAATTTAATAATTGCAAAAAGAATAGTAACAAAAAATTGAATTACGCATAATGAAATATAAATTATGTTAAAACATACTATACTTAACTATAAACTAACCATAATTCTTAAATTCAAATCAAAATTATAAACAAACTTAACAGTATCAAAATTAAGCTAATCAAAATTATAACTAAACTAAACCTAATCAAAATAATAATTTTTAAAAAAATATAACTAAACTAAACATAAATTAAAACTAAGCTAAAATTCTAAAAAAACTAAACTAGACTATAACTACTAGTATGAAACAAGATATCAAAAACCAATTAAAAATAAAATAAACTAAAATTTAAACTCATATAAAATCTATATTATAAACCAACTAAATCCTAATAATAAATAAAAACTAAATATACACTAAAACGTAAAATAGAAACTAAACTATCAATATAAGTTTAAACTATTATTTAAATCTAAAATTATCTAAAATTCACAATTAATATAAGTAATTTCAGAATCTTAATTTCTTTTTAAAAGATTATATCTTTTCCTTTTTTCTTTTCTTCTTTTCTTCTTTTCTTCTTTTTCTTCTTTTTTCTTCTCTTCCTCTTCTCTTCCCCTTCCCCTCTTTTCTTCTCTTGTTTGTTTGGTTGGATGTGGGGAGAAAGCCCCGGGGTGGCTGGTTACCGGTGTCGTCCACGGCGTGGACGAGAGGGTGACTATTTTTTAAAAAAAATATATCTAATTAATATTAAATGTATTATCAACAGTGTTAAAAATAAAAAAAATCGAACGTACAGAGCCTTCAGTAGCAGGCTCCCACAGTATATGAAGCGTGGCTTTACAGAGCCCATGAGTCCATGGCGAGCCTGGCCCATTCCTACAAGAGGTGGAGGCGTCCCGTACGCTCCACACGGACGTCCGCGCGTATGGAGACCTGGCCTGTGGGTGCACGTGAATACGTGATTGGCTACTCCCTAGTCACAGCGACAGTGCAGAGCCTAGGCCAGGGCCACGCCTATCCGCTAGACAGCAAGAACCATTGGCCCATCGATCAACCGGTTGGCCAGGAGGCGGGATGGATCGGACCGGGCGCAATCGCGTGGGGCGACCGGGGAGACCATCAAATCCAGGTGACGGAGATCAATCGGTTCTACTTATAGCCTTGTAGGCGGCGTTGAGGACGACGCATCCGCGCGGCTCGGACTGGGATATGGCACGTTGCCATCGACAGCGCGCGCCGATCGTGGCCGTGGCCGTGGCCGGACAGTGCGCGCGAAGAGATCTCGGTCTGGATCGCGCCGCTGCGTGGATCAGTGGACCGCCGTCGGCCGGCGCCGCTGCGCCTGCTTGCTGGCCGCGCGCTGCCTGCAGGCGCGCGAGACAATGGCGACGTTGCGGGCGGAGTGATTGCGGAGGGAAGCGTGGAGATCGCATATCCGACCGAGGGAAGGGTGGATACACTACGTTCTGGTCTTGCGAGAACCGCCGCCACGGCCACGGGGGATGGGGTCGTTTACAGATGGCGGCATGCTGCGTGCACCGTACGTCGTGGCCCACCAGTCTCCTGATCCACGAGAGCAAGTTTCACTGTTGTGTGGATCGGTCGCTTGTGCCTACTCATCTTTGACTCGGAAAAAAAGTGCTCCCATTGGACGCACGTGAAATAAGAGGAGGCCCAGGACAGGTGAGCAGGTGGCTGATCCACACACACACACAAGAAAAGGATTTTTCTACGACTAGTTCCAACGGAGTAGCCAGCGATAGGATTTCAGTCGGCGCTACTACTCTACTTGACTAGCGAGTAGTCGAATGCGGTTTTAGTTGTGCTACTGCGTACGAAGAGGGCCACGGCCGGGGTCCGTTCGGCAATATATTACTAATTTGGTCATGATCCGACATTAATCTCGTTCAGATCCGTCCGTTTCGCTACTTACTCCTCCACAGCGTCAGTGGCACGAGATCGAACAGCTCGCCGATATCGTTTTCGGTCGACGAAAAGTCGAATCCCGAGAGATCCGCGAGGAGCTAGCTGGGCCCGCCCGAGAACAGAGACCCGATCGAACGAACGATCACTGCTCCGCACATGCTGTGGCATGCATGTCGCGCGGCTGCGACCCCGACGCCGCTAGGGCCGGTTCCCGTCCCGATAAGCGCGGCCGCGAAAGGGCGGGAGCGAAAGCGGCGGAACGGAATCCCACCGGCGAGAGATGCGACGCCCGGCAACGCAGCTTATGCACCTGATGACGCCGAGGCGGAGGCGCGCGCGAGCACCTGGCCGCGGGAGATCGAGATCAAGCACGGCGCGATGCTTCCGCTTCCGGTCCGCCGCCGACCACCAGGACCGTCAGCGCCACCCGCGACACGGAGGCTGAACGGCACGTACGGAGCCGTCGAGATGTCGGCGCCGCGACGGAGCTCCTCTGATCTGCTGCTGGTAATTAAGACGACAACAGAAAATATGCATGCATGCGCGCGCCGCGGCCGCGTCGTTCCATCGGTGCCATCTCTCCTGTCGCTTGTCCGTGTGCGCGAGACCGTCATGGCCAGCCTGCTTTGCACATGCATGCCAACGGACTAAGTACAAGACGCCGGCATCTCGTACGCGTACAAGCCGAAACTCTAGCATACGTACAACCTACACGTGCAGCCGTAGACACAAGCTAGAAGCTATCCTCTCGACATGGTGTGACGTGGCGTAGTGATCGTTTTCAATCCGTCTCCGTTTGTGCTCCCCGGGCCTAGCTTAGCTAAGTGACGCCACGCGACTGGCCGGGCGTGGTGGTTGGAGCCTGGAGGAGCCCAGGGTGTGAAGGGCACCCCAAACCAACCAAACGGTACTTGATCTAGCTAGCTGGACGGATCCCGCGATTGTGAAGCCAAGATTCCACGACAGCCGCGAGAGCTTTTTTTTTATCGAAACCTGCTATATGTACCACCAATAACACAAAGCCACACAGGGCCCACCATGACTGCAGGTTGCATGCACTATTATTGTTTTCTATCCAATCATCAAATGGTCGGACAGGTTCGCAAGCAAGAGTCGCGCTAGCATACGTGGAAATGGACACGGACTGATAGCAGAGGACGGTGAGGTGGCGCTCGGCCATCCACTCTGTCGAGCGGGCCACGGAGGATGTGGATAGCAGAGCGAGAGCTGTTGCAGCTCCGGGCTGCCGGCCGGTGCGTCGACGTCCATGGATGGATCGGATGAGGGTTGCTACCCTGTAGAAGAAAAATCGAATATGATTTCTCGTTCTTGTGGTGCCAGACAGACATCAGTGACAAAAAGATCAATGCGTGTATGATTGAAAATGAAATCCAATCGAATATCCACAACGATCTATCAACATTCGATTTTTTCCTTGCAATTAGGAAACCCATCTTTTTATTTCGAGAAAATGATATAGGCCCGACCGACATGGGCGACGACGGCTGGGTTACGACTATGCTCATCTACGGCTGTCCAGCACACGAATCGCCCAAGTAATCACCGCTGCATCATTCGATGGTTCCAGTCGGACGCAAGTCGGACGTGTAGCAGCGCTCTTTTTTATTTTCTTTTGTGAACGTCTCAGCTAATGTTGCAGATCAGTATGTGACAGACGAAATTAAACGGCCTGATACAGTAATTTTCTATAGTACTCATTTTAACCCCCGACTACTCCGGTCGCATATATATACCCGGATCGCAGTCACCGCGCTACGACAAGCACGCATAACTACTGTGGCAGGCAAGACAAGAGGTTTGTGCAGACGCTCTGCTCGATCCGTGCCGGTGTGACCACCCTACTATGCCAGGTCGACGGGAATCCAAAGCAAGGGGCGTGCTTCAAGTTACGTCCTCCGTGACGTACTCCATCGTGGAGTAGTTTTATGGCGAAATCGTTCTCATCTGAAGCATCAGCAACCTGGTATAAGCACGCCATATATATATCCGGACGAATGGGATCACATGGCCAATATTCAAAGTGGCTCGCCCCAATGATTTACCCGGGGACGACCTTTTCGCATGCAGCAATCGTGGAGCGTTTGACTCTGACTGGTTCGTTATTGTGTGGCAGACAAACGATTGGAGGGCAAATCAGCGTCATCTGCCTATAATATTTCTTGAACGACGTAGTTTGTTCATGTTAGCGCTCGTGAATTGTACAGTAATTGATAATAAAAAAGTGCATGATAGAGAGGGGATGTTATCTAGCTAGGATCGTCGCTAGAAAAAAGGAAACCTAATATAGGAACAGTCTATTAATTTGTAGTCCAAACAGAATAAATACAAGTCTATTGATTGGGAGATTATCACGGTTACTTTTATTAGGGGTGCTGGCTGTGCCCGTCTTTTCCAGTTCCAGTTGGACGGCGTTCCGGCTTATTCCTGTTGGTTAGGCGCCGCTTCGGCCAGCGATTTTCGATGGAGGATGAACAGGGAAGGGAGGTGGGGAGGCGATTTGCAAGAGGCAGCGACCTGCGATAGCGAGTTGCCAGGCAGCGCCGTCGAAGAAAGGACGAAGTCGAACAGCCTGTATCGATCGACGCATCGTTTATAGAATCGATGGTTCACAAAACGTGGCAGACTAACGAAAAATTTTTTGGGGGCAAAATCCAGGGTAGCCCAAGGGCAACCTGGACCCCCTTGGGCCCGCCCCTGTACGGCCTCGTTTGGAAACACGTGGATGGGCATGGATTTACGTGGATTAGGAATCAAATACATTCGTGGAAATTAATCTCCGTCACAGACTAAAAACTGTATTTGGCAGTACCGTGTATCGGAGCAACTCACGTCCAACCCACGCCGATACAGGTGGAAACTAAAACTCTTCTATTGAGGCCGGAAACATCACACGCGTCCACCTTCATCGCTGGGCATCGCTGCTGCAAGCTTTTCTGTGTCTGGTGGTATTTGCTCGACTCTGGCCATGGCCTTCTCGCAGTTACGATTTAATTTATCTTTGTTCTCTCATATCTGCATTCTGCACCTGCTCAAGTCTTATATTGCCCCATCAATCTGCCTCGTGAAGCGTCATGGCCCCTGCAAGCCTACCAGCTCTTTGATGGGCACGAGAATCGGTTTGATAAAGATTGACCTGACATTCTAGTTTATGTTTATGAGCTGGAGTAATTTTTAGGGCAACAATGAAATGATAGCATTAGAAAGTATATTCTGTGCACGACATGTGTTCGACGAAATGTGTCCAAATATGTTATGAGTTTCATTCATTTCTTTAGATTCTTTGGTGGAGTCTTCTGACACTTGGCTTTTCTTTGATATCCATCTCTTTTGTTATTTATTTGTCCTCTTTCTAACTTACGTGAAGGGGGCTGTTTTTTCTCAAGTACGTCCAACATGGAACGGGATTATAATTTGGTATGGGTTTGAATTGGACGTGTATTGGGTGGCTAGACAGGGTTCCACCTAATCCATGAGTGGAGCAGGTCACACGCGTATAATTTTCTCCAATGGCCAAACGAGCCCTACAGAAGACAAAAAGGATGTAATTTACTGGTGGGGTGTGTGATCGTCGTCGGAGAACTTTTGTGTTTGTTCAACGGTCCGTCCTCCTTGAGCCGACTACCTACTCACTGGGCATTGAATTCACGTGCTAAACTTTTGAATCGAGACTCTCCCATGTTTTGCATGAGATAAAATGGATCCAATTGACAGAGGGAAGGTAGAATTAGCTCCGACTAAATTTTTTAGATGAAAAAATTCCAACATGTAAGGTGTTCTTTTTTCCTCAATGATGCGTTGAAGTACATGCCATGCGAGCCGGTCAGCATAACATGTTTTTTTTCTCATTTCACAAAACTGAACAGTACTTTCTGTCGGATTTTAAGAGAATATGCCAACCTTTATCTTAATTAGAAACCATGTAAGGCAGTGTGACATTACCTATTTATGCACTACTAGTACGTTGGATGATGCGAAAGATAGGAAAAGTGTTGGCTGTGCCCGTCTTTTTGAGGCCAACTTAAAAAGTTGGGCCTAATTTTTCTCCCCTCCGCCAATAATCTCTTCTTAAAGTGAATCCAGAAAAAAACATTTTATAGATGTATGTCAACATTTGGGGCTTCAACAACATTGCCCAACTCTTTCACTATTTTCTCCCATCTTCAATGAATGACAGAGCTCCTGTCCTAAGTTTTTTTTTAAAAAAAAACTCTTTCACTATTTGTATCTATTTAGGGGAAACTGAAATGATGGGGGAGGTTTTCGAATCCTGTTGAAGGGGGCTTTTGTTACTAACCCCTAACTATTTTATTTAGAGGGAGTTTGGGGTCTGTTTTTTGAAGATGATCTAATGTTTAACCTGATCATTGACAATCCGTTGTTCAACCGATAATACGGGAGCGCTTTCAGCGTCTACACCACTATGTAGGCAAGCCACATTGGTCGGACAAGGATCGTCACCACTGCACATATTCATCTCCATGCCAAACCGAGGTCGCCACAGCATTTCTGACAGGAAACTGAAACCACCTTTCTGTCTCCATACCGAAAGCAACAACAAACAAACGAGATCATGTGCAGTATGAGTGTATGAAAGCGCTCGTTTTCAGTAAAAACAGTCACAGGCGTCGGTGCATCCTGCACGGGCGGAAACCTTTCTAGGGGCTGTTTGGTTTCCAGCCACCGCGGGTTTGTCGATCGAGTCAGCACTCGCGTTACCCTTCACATGTCGGGTGTCGTCACGCCTGATCAGGTGGGGGGACAAATATACCGCACGATAAGCTCGACCGGCGCCTCGGGATCCACGCGACCCTGATCTGGGTTAGTAGCTGATGGACCAACATGCACTGCACCATAGTCGTCGTTAGAACGAGAACGGAATCACCTGTCGCGCCGCCGGCGCATGCAAGGGGGGGGGGGGGGGGGGTCGGTCACAGCGCGTGCGGTGTTGCTGGCAATTACCAAGCCACAGGCACGGCCCGCGCATTCGACGGCGCGGGTTGGATGGCGAAAGCGACGGCGCCGTGTGCGCGACGTGAATGAATGGCGAATTGGCGATCTCTTCTGCAAAAAACACTGCGCAGTTATTCACTACCAGCCACAGCCAGACAGGCGAATTACTGACCCGCTGACTGACCGCAGTCAGCCAGGTAGAATTTACTGACCCGCTGACTGGCCGCAGCCAGGCAGGCGAGCGGGCGGTCATGCAAAAGGCCCGGAACGAACCGCACCGACCCGGATCAGTCGGAACGTGGGATTCCAGATCCAGGTGACTAGCCGGTACGGTACGGTTCGCGGTTGCGGCTGTTTACGGCTCGCGGAGGGTGGCGCGGACAAAACCAAAATTGAAACTCGCCTCCTCGTCTCGTCTCGCCCGGCCGCAACCTACCCCCGCCGATCGATCTCATCCGCACCTGGCCGCCCTCGTCCTGGCGACCTGACCCCGGGCCGCGCCGCCGGCTATAAAACGGCGGGGCGGAGGCCGGCGCACGCCACTCTTCTTATTCTTCTTCCTGTCTTCCAAACCTCCCCGTTGCCGTGCACTTCCTCTTCCCCCTCCTCTCCGCATTCCCTAGGCTCGTGCTGCCCGCGGGTTCGGCCCAGCATGGAGGGGAAGGCGGGCTCGCTGTACGGCCGCGTCAACAGGACCAGCACGCGGGGGTTCCTCGCCTACGTCGTCGCCGGGGCCGCCTGTGCCGCCGTCCTCGCCTGCTTCGTCCTCTCCGCCGCGGACCCGCCCGCCGCTGCGCGCAACGGCGACGATCGCGGCGCGCGGCTCAGCCTGTCCTCGCGCTCGCCGCGCGTCTGGCCCGTAAGCCGCTCGCTCTGTTTCCCATCCTTCCCGGCCCTCCCCTCGAAATCCTGTTCTGGCCTGATCTCGCGGATCGTGGCGGTGGATTTTTCTTCCCCAGGACCTTGCGTTCAACTGGCGGGTAGTGGTGGCCACCGTCGTCGGCTTTTTCGGCTCCGCGTTCGGCACCGTCGGCGGCGTCGGCGGCGGCGGGATCTTCGTGCCCATGCTCAACCTCGTCGTCGGCTTCGACACCAAGTCCTCCGCCGCGCTCTCCAAATGTAAGACAGCTCCCGCCCTGCTTGTGCCGGGCTGCTGCATGCGTCTGTTGGTTAACTCCCTGACACGCGGGCGTGTCTGTTCGTTTTTGGGCGCAGGCATGATCATGGGGGCGTCCGCGTCGTCGGTGTGGTACAACCTCCAGGTGTCGCACCCCACCAAGGAGGCACCCGTCATCGACTACAAGCTCGCGCTGCTCTTCCAGCCCATGCTCATGCTCGGCATCACCATCGGCGTCGAGCTCAGCGTCATCTTCCCCTACTGGTTCATCACCGTCCTCATCATCATCCTCTTCGTAGGTAATCACGTGCTGGCAAATTTATGTTGTCTAAAGCAAGCCATACTCGATCTCTTGTTTGCTCCTACTACTTGTGTGTTTGTTGTGATCACTGATACGACGGCGTGTTTCGTGCGGTCTGTTCGTTGCAGGCACTTCGTCCAGGTCATTCTATAAGGGAATTCTCATGTGGAGGGAGGAGTCGAGGATTCTGGTTGTTTTTTGCCACATTTTGCACCGTTTGATGTTGAATTACTGTGGCTTGTCAATCTCTCTTTTCTAACCACTGTTGTGAACGGTTGCAGATGGAGACACGTGAGCGAGAAGGGCAATCCAAGTCTGCATGTGCTGCCACTGATGGTACCAAGTCTTACCTTGTTACATGATGATATTTAGATTTACTTTGTTGGAAGCGATTAGCATCAGTTTTACTAGTACATTGTGCTAATAATCATTTTATAAATTATTAACTGATTGCAATCCAATTTTAACTGGGGCAGTGGTTATTGACCCGAGCTATGAGGAGCCCCTCCTGCCTCCATCTCAGCCAACGGAGAAGTCTGCTATGGTAAGTCGCGAGTACCTTTCAGTTTCCTTCGTGATTTCCTAAGCAATAGCGGTGGCTACGACCCAATCATATAATACAAAATGAGATTTAGATCTACCTTTGAGGACATGGCATGATTGGATAAAGAATGTTATTCAAACTAATTTAATGATTCTCTGGTACACGTAATATGATTGGGGTGGGTGGTGGTGGGGGCAGGCTGATAGATACTCTGAACATGTAAATAGCAGGAATAAACAAAGGGAATATGGTTTGTCCCCATATGATATGTTCGCTGATTCTCTTTCTTCATTCTGAATTCCAGGAGACTCTGCTGTTCAATTTGAGGTGGAAGAATATCCTAGTGCTGATGGTTGTCTGGTCGTCTTTCTTGGTGCTGCAAGTTCTGAAGGTCCCTTTCTTTCATATCTATCGTAATTTTACTCTGGACCTATTTGAAAACAATCATCATATTAACAAGGATTGACGCCCCAAATAGATGAATCAAACGTGACACTTTTCTCCCATAAGTACAATGCACATTGAGATAATTTGTCTATGCTGACTGTCAACAGACAGCAGTGCAGTTGCGCACATGTGTACATATAAGACCATTTGTCAGTTTTTATTACTAGCACATGGCCAGCAAGGTTTCTGCTCTAAGGATAACAGTTCTGCTTGCATAGATGACCCATGACCTCCTTTTAATAGAACTTACCAACTTACTGTTGTAAATTTTTGTTTTCTTGCAGAATAACTCCAAATCATGCAGCACTTTCTACTGGGTGATAAACGTTCTACAGGTGATGAATAGCTCTGGCCTGTACTGATATTTTGTTTGGATCTGACACTTGTATGTGCTGGGCCCTGTCTTTTAAGCTGTTCAATGGATCTATCTTTATGTTACAGCTTGAGCAATTTTGTTTCCTAGAATGTGTTTTAAGAACATAAACCTACTTTTTGGCACCTCAAGTCTCCACTTTCCGCCAAAAATTACACCTTCTGGTGGACACTGAAAGCTGGTGTTAATTCTATTACAAATCATGCTGGTGTTAATTATGTTATGAATCATGCTAGCTAAACATGTGCGACCTTTTCTGGATCATATCTTCTAATGTTATGCTAAATTACTCAGGTCCCTGCTGCAGTGAGTGTATTCCTGTGGCAAGCCATAAAGCTATGCAGGGAGAGCCGTGCTCGACGAATGAATGGGAACTGGGAGTGTGTGTGCGAGGCCTCTGTTGAGTGGTCACCAGCACAGCTTATCTTCTGCGCTTTTTGTGGTCTGGTCGGTGGGACCGTCGGTGGTCTTCTTGGATCTGGTGGTGGGTTCATTCTTGGGCCACTTCTCCTTGAGCTCGGATGCATACCCCAGGTATTTAAATTGCTTATGTTTTGTGTTGAATTTCGTTTGTTTTTTGTTCATCTCCAAATGGTATCAAACTGAGTCTGTTGACACATGTTCATGCAATCATGCGACATATTTTAGGTGTTGTCTTGTTGCGAATGCAACAAAAGTGAGGTGTCCCTAGCCTTCCAGTAGTCATATAATAATAATAAGAAACTCGAGTACTTATGCACACAGTAGTAATATCAGTGGTTTATCACTTACAGGATTGCAATAATCTTAGGAACTTCATCGAGAGAAATTCATATCTATACCTATGCATTACCACCACAGCATGTATTGGTCCAATTATATGGACCACTAAAAAAAATCCAATGGAGGCTGAGGCAAGGTTCAGGGCAGTAGACTAGACAAAAGGGGAGAGATAAGAATGGACTTTTGGTACCAAGTGCACCTTGTCACTTGGATCAATATTCTTAAGGACATTTGATAGTATTAAACCAAGCTTGCAACAAAGAAACTTGAAAATAGATGAACAATTTAATAGGCTTGTAGTATTTATGATTAAATCACTATTTTGACAGGTTTAAACAGGTTGCTTCTACTCTTACATCATTTATAGCTAAGTTGTTTCTGCTAGTCTCGTGTACCCAGTGTTGAAAGCTCCCACACAATAGGGGTCTGGGGAAGGGAATTCCTAGGAAGCCTTCCCCTTGCTTAATTTGCAAGGAGGTTGATTCGAACCCAAGATCTAGTGCATTACTGCCATGATTTTGGTGATGATTGCCCTTTTGGTTATTCTTTTTCCTATGGATTTGGATCCCAAATGTAGTTCTGGGAAAATAACTTCCCTTCACATTACTCATTTGACATGCTCCACAATTCACACTGCATCCATATAATTTGCCATAAGGCTTGTCATTCATAGATAAAGCAGAATTCGTTTGCTACTTCGGTTGGGGACATGTAGCTGGGAATCAGTACAAAACCCCATGTGTTCTGTATTGTTTGTTGGCCTAACTGTCGACATGCAACTCTGATGATTTAGAAAATGTACGATTGCCATTATTTGTATGGGCATCAAGTCTTATTTACAGCTCAGCTGTATCCAGATTATATCATTTATAGGGGTTTGCTTTCTGAATGCAACGTCTGAATCCTTGGGGAAAAACTGGATAGTCAAATTGACAAATTGGGGTAAAAGTTGAGATGGACATATCTTGGATTTTTGAAAAAAAAGAATTAGGCATTGCTAGTCATTTATCATTGGCTGGTCCAAAATATATAAATGAATCTGGTTTCTTTATAACTGGTTACTTCCTCTGTTCTTTGACGCTGTGGACTTAGTGCATCTTTGACCATCCGTCTTATTTAAAATACAAGTCCAAACATTCCAACTTATAAGTCATGCTTAAAATATTTTTACTTATAAAACAAATCATAACAAAAATATATTATATTTACTAGATTGAAAAATGGTCAAATAAAAAAGAACGGAGGTAGTGCATTCTTAGCATCTACTGAGAGAGCCAGAGTTGGTCCATGCAGGAAAAATGGCCCACTTGATTTAAGGATGGTTTAATCTATTTAGTAGAAAGAACTTCGAATCTTCGATAAGAACTGTGTGATTAGGGCTGCAATTTTATCACTTCATGTGATTTTGCTTTCATATATTTATTTCCTTGGTCAATAGAATAACTATTGCATTGTTTGGCAGGTTGCAAGCGCCACAGCAACATTTGTGATGATGTTCTCCTCGTCCCTTTCTGTGGTGGAGTTCTACTTCCTGCACAGATTCCCTATCCCTTATGGTAAATTCATGACTGTCAAGCTTTGTTAGAAATTTATTAATGCATTTCCGACTGTGCCTAATAATGTGTACTGTTTCCTCTCTGCAGCTGCCTACCTGATCTGTGTTTCCATATTAGCTGGATTCTGGGGCCAGTGTTTGGTTAGGAAGATTGTGCGCGTGCTTAAGAGAGCATCCCTGATTGTCTTTATCCTGTCATCTGTCATCTTTGCAAGTGCTCTCACAATGGGTATGGACCATTGCCAATCTCATTTTCTTGCTGTTTTGGTTAGGATAAAAAAAATCACCATTTTCATACTGCTATAATTGGCATTTACCCAAAGTATACTAAGTATCATGTCCATTTTCGTACCACACCAATTGACATTTAGCCAAAGAGTAAACATCATGTGTTACGTGCTAGAATACTCTTATTACTTTCAGATTTGCTGCAAGCAACATAAGAACATCTTTGGGGAACTAAAGTTTATTTTTCTAAAAGCTCCACGGAGTTTTCTGGCTTTTAATTATGAGAAAGGAAAAGTCTTTACAATATTTGGGTAGGATACCTTACAAAATCATTGCTAGAGACATTTGTTGTCCGTTGCAAAAATAAAGTTTCAGGAAGCACGTTCCTGCTTGCACTTCCATCTGCGAAAGCTAGATGTGGTTCTACCTTTATTCTACCTGTGTGTGTGAAGTCCAAGTTTTGATTTTCATATTTTTCCTAAATTTCAGGCGTTGTTGGAACCCAGAAGAGCATTTCGATGATCAACAACCACGAGTACATGGGGTTCCTCGACTTCTGCGAGTAACAAGATGCAATCAGATTCTTCATACCTCCGGGAGAATACAGGCCAATATCTTATTGCCCTCACCTCCCTAAAAATTTAGAACAATAAAAGGTCGCGAAGTGCGTGCTCGCATTAGCTCTCGCTAACCTGCACTCGCTTTGTCTGGGTCGGTAGTGAATTCATCTCGTGTCATGCGCGCGTTAGCTCCTGGCTAACACGCAAAATGTATGTATTTTGGCCCTGTAGGAGGGTGTTCAAGTTTTTGCAATGCATGTGTTAGCTCCTGGTTAACCAGCAAGTATATGTCTGTCCTTGGGAGAGGCACAGCGGTGCCAATTATGTCTTGTGCTAGCTCCAGGCTAGCCAGCAAAATGCAAATAAAATATTTTTTCGTATGTGACTGTAAATACCAGCCGGTTACACTGTTGCCATTATAGTTCAGTGCATCTTGTGTTATGCTTGATCGAGATATTTTTTATTGCAGTATGTACTGTTTGAACCACAGCCAGCACAAGATGGTCATCCTATTTTGTAAGATCAGTCATTTGTAGACTGGTTTCTGGTGACAAAAATTCATGCTTAGTAGTGTCAAACTTGTAGCCATGTTCATTCCAATCTGCTGCTGCGTATTCAGGTCAAATTGCTGAATATTTTGATCAGATCCAGGTCTCAGAAAGGGGTAGCACGGTGCAGGTAACTCGCCCCGCAGGGTCTGGGAAAGAGTAACTCCCTCCGCAGGGTCTGGGAAAGATTGATCTACTTTAGGTCTTTTGTACTAAATATTTTATTTTGCATTTTTGCAAGAGGTTCAGCGAACAGAATGCTGCATAGAAAATTCAGACGAGACGACCCTTGTTGTACTGTTGTCCACATTATTTTAGGTCCTTCAGTCGTTACTTCTGCAGTATTGTCGAGGCAGCGTGGGGTCTCGTTGGTATGGTGCTGATCGCTCCTGTTTGGTTCGCGAGAAATCCAGGGTAATAGCGAGACCACGTGATTTCACATGGCACAGGTACTGCATGGGAAAGACTCGTTGTAATTGCTCTGGATTGACCTCACTGTATCAGAGGAAGAAATGCAGATGTTTTTATTTCTACAGGATTGAAGCGCTCTCTGCAGATCCAAGGAGGTCTAAAGGCTGCTATTGTTTACTATAAAGGGAGAAACGACTATTTTTAGCCAGTACTCTGGTTCTTGAATATGGACTAAGCAAAAAATTTAATGCAGTCACTTGGTTTCAGAAAAATGGAGTCCGCGCCATCTCCATCTAAAAGTGAAACTAAGGCTGCAACAGATGTCAAACATTGGTGTCCGGTTTCTAAACCGAAAATTGCGAGATTTCGGTGCAGAAGAATGAAACGTTCTCTGTTGCTTTGTTACACGGACTTTCTATAAACTAAAAAATCAGCAGGGTTCAACTTTTGCAAATATCACAGTTTATACAGCTACACATTACGACACAAATGTGGCAGAGATGGACATCTTATTAGTCGCTGGCATATGATTCCAGCAGCAAAGCTTCAGAGCTGCGGGATCAGTATATTTCTTTGTGGAGACATGCTTCTTGTTCATCACTAGCCCCAGACCATGATACACTAGGCAACATAACGCAGATTTCTATCGAACTTATACAAAAAACAGGGCAGTAGAGATAGCCGGATAGCCTGCTTGCATTGCATGTCCAAGTCTAGGAGAAAACATGTCTCTTGAAATCCTACAAACTTACAGGTTACACCAGAAGCTAACAAGTGGAGATTTTTTCACTCTGGGAGGAATTCATCCTCAGCAATTGCTCTGTTCACTATTTTCGTGGATACATCCACATTTTCTTTGCGAGCATACCCACCCTCAACCTTGTTGTCTACTGGGGTGGAGGATGAACCTGTATTGTTGTCATTATCCCCGCCAGAGGTCGACTCTTGGGCACCCGTAACCAAAGCTAAAGTGCCATTTGGTGGAGAATGCAACTCAACAGATGCCTGATCAGTCAAGAGCTGTACTTGGTTATTCAGCACCAACGTTGAGTTTACTTGCTTTTCTCCTTCTGAAGTGAAATTAATTTGGTCATGGTTGCTGGTCAAATTTACTGGAGTTGGATGGGCATTGCTATCTGGGCCTATGTTGGATATGTTTGCATTTAGATGGGAAGATGCATTAATCATAGTGGACTCATGTTGTGCCTTAGTAGCATTTGATCCGTTTGCTCCAGGCCCATGAAATGAAATTCCATTGGACAGATTTGTGGTGCCTTCAAATATCCTATCCATGTTATTCAGTTGTTCATCTGGGGGAGGTTTTGTCACCTTGGCACCATGATCCACTGTACTGGACACATCATCGCCTCTGAAACTCTTCTCCCTAGCCTTCTGCACTTCCTCCTCATATCTAGTTTCCTGTTTTTCACGAGTCACTGCAGTTGAAGCATCATCCACGAACAAGATCTTCCCTTGCGCATGATGGGACAGTTCTTCTTGCTCAGATGATGGAGGATCATGAGAAACAGCACTAGATACATTATCACCATGGAAGTTCTTTTCTTGATCCTCCTGAGACCGCTCCTTCCGCTCTTCATCCTCAAACACAGCAACATCATTCCCACCCTTGTCAGAAGAATGCTCACCAGGCTCAGGAAGATCATCATCCTTATCCAGGTCTTGCTCGTCAATGGGATCCTCATCATTCTCATCATGCTTCATTTCTTGCTCCATTTCACCATTCTCTTCATCCTCAGTCCGTTCATCTAATGTTGACGAATCAGCATCCATCCTCGTAGGAAGGTCCTTCCTGCCCAATCTGATTATCTCCTCCTGATTCTTATCATCTTTATGCAAATAACTTGCTTCATCTTCAGTATACGACTTCTTTTCATATGAATGTTTAACTTGGTAGAGCAACCAAACAGAAACCAAAACCAAAAGACTTAGCTGTAGAGCTCTCTTCAGCTTCAGACCTTTGGATCTGTGATTTCTACTGGAGCTCTGCCTCAACATTGATAGTTTATACTCTACAGGAACCTGTAAAATCCTTATTTCACTCCCAATATTTCCACTTGAACACTTGATGGTTCCTAAAAGCAAGAAGTCAAGAACATATAAGCATCCTCCTCGATATTCTTGACATAAGAGGATAAAGGAGAAGATGAAGTGCTGGAATCAACAAATAATACTATATCTGTCCCAACCACATCAGAGAAAAAGAGTTGCAAGCGTGGATCCTAAGAATCATACAAGAAATATGCATTTGATATATTAACTACTAGCAGCACATCAACATCTCCTAATAGTTAACTCTAATCAAGCCATGTGTAGCTCTGTCTCGACTACCAGAAAGAAAATATCTAGGACAGTTTACTTAGGATAACTGAAAATGGAACAAGAATGAAGCCCGTGCAACATTTCTCTTTCCCAGAAATAGCCCAAATCAAGGTCAAGACATCCAACCTAAGAAACAATTAAAACCCAGCCTTTCCATGAAGGAACCTGCACACAGCATCCAATGGCATAAACCAAACCAAAGAAACGACCATTTTTATACCGGTAATAGATGCAGAAACCGCTATTAATCCGGTCCGAGGGCTCAGAGGCATCAGACACCAGTTGAGATGGCCTAATGAGGTGAGGAACCACCATCACCCGACAGCACAAACACCGGAACCGCCTAACCTATGCCGCGAACAAGATTATTACCAAAGTAAGGACTCTAGGTATAGTCCACACGATATTGGGTTTCCTCGCCAAAAAAATCCAGGCAAGAACACTCAAATCCCAGCTCCACGCTCACCCGCAAATAGCCCAACAGCCTTAGGAGCACAAGCACCAGATATTTCATCACAACAAACCCAGAGCGGGCTTGGAGGAGCTCAAGAACCGACAGGACAGGGCCACGACACACAAAAAAAATGATTTGGGAGCAGCTTTGGAACAGAACAGGGATGGGGAGTATCTCACCTCCGGAAGCCAGCAACGGGATGCTCGAAGCCGCAGTTCTTGCTTCGGTTTCTCCTCCTTCTGCTCCCCCACCCCAAGAAGATTTAAAAGACGAGCACCGCAAGTTGGGCAGAGCAAAGATTGTTCAAAAATCAAGATGATTGTTCACCTAAACCCGCTCCCCCGCTAGTGCAAGACGGCCAGACCGGATCCAAACACGGCTCCTAGGCTGCCTCCCGGAAATGGAAAGCGAGCTCGGCAACAAACGCAGCAGCGGATTCGGGGCTTGTGCGGGAGGAAGCGACTGGGGGATGGGAAATGGCGGTGGTAGGTGGGGCAGCGCGGGATTTATAATGCGATGTGGACGGGCGGAGAGGCAGCTTCAGAGTCACACGCGGCGGGCGGGCGGGGCAGGCCGGCGTGGGGAGGAAATGGCGACGAGCTTTGTGTGTTCGTGTTTCCTGACTTTCGTTTTCTTAAATAAAAAATTGGGCTTTGGCGCCGTGTGGTCGGAGGTCGGGAGCAGAGAGCTTTGGAGGTCTCGCCGCACCCAGGCCGGCTGGGTTTGCCTCGGACCTCAGTGTACTAACTAGATTTTTGTTGCCTACGATTGCAGGGGAGTGGACAAATTTTAACGTCGGGACAATGCCTCTGCTCGAATGCTCTAACTAAGCCCCCGTTTGTTTCAGTTTTGGATTACAGATTCTTGTATCACAATCCAAAGGTAGAAAACAATAATAGGCATATCCTTCAATCTGTAAGCGGAATATGGATCAACAGTTTAGTCCTAAAGACAGATGGACATATTTTATGAGCAGATTATCACAATCCAATTCTTTTGTTGCCATAGAATCCACGGTATCGCAATTCAGAGAAGCGAATCACGATGAGGAGCAGGAGGATCGGAGTCAGGTGAGCGCGTTGACCCGTTGCGGCGAGTTTTGGGCGTTTTCCCGACAATTTTTCTTGCGTCTTGTCTCATGATGGCGGTGGGCGGCGATAATGGCCACACATGTGTGGCCCGTGGCCGTCGGGAGAGTCAAAACTCTCGCCCCAGTACGGCAGCATGGATTGGGCGGGTGCACACGTGAAGACGCGTCACGGCGGCCTAGCGAAACCAGGATTAGATTGATTAGGTCGCTCGGTAAGGTGGTGACGCCCGGAGGCCGGAGCTGAGAGTGACCGCGGAGGTGATGAAAAAAAAAACGATGGTGATGATGACGATGAGAGGCCATCCCGTCATGGATAAAGCTGGATTCGAGATAACGATGAGAGGAAGTCGTCGAACGAACCATCGAAAGAGATGGTGATGATGATGGTCAACTCCCCCAAGCCGCCCAGGAAAGCGAGAAGAGATGTTTTGTTCGGACCGTGTCCATCTCCGATGACGACCAGAAGCACTTGTTCGACTGGGCTGGCCTACCAGAAGCCCATCGGGAGGCCCACACCGAACCGAACCCAGCCCACTATTTTTTCTGTCTCTTTCCTGGCTTTCTGCTACACGAAAAGTACTTTACCTGTCATTTCACTTCCGTTTCATGGGCCGCATACAAGAGGCCCATCTCTATCTACAGACCCAGGCCCAGAGAGATGCGACTGCGAGGCGCCACCTGTCAGTCAGCGCCTCGTCCGCGCGCACAAACGCAACGCCCCACCCCCACCCCCACCACCACCGCCGCGGGCGAACGGCTGTTTCGGCAACGAAGTCGCGCGCGCCAACTCCGGGCTCCCTCCCCTCTCCCTACCGCTCCCACCACCCTGTACGGTGCGCGCGCCGCCGGCTCATCGGACCGCCTCCGTCGCGCTGGCACGCGCCGCCAGCGACGATCCCGAGGTACTGCGACCTGCATTCCCGCCACGCTCCGCCGGATCGCAGGGGGGCGCGGGCGCCAGGATCGTGCCCGCTCGCGGTCTTCCACGGGATGGATCGCTTAGAGGACACGCCGCCTGGAGAACGTGCAGAAACGCCTGGAATATTCTGTGCGCGCGGGAGATTTGTTGCCCGCCGGCCGGGATATGATCTCGCCGCCGATCTGGCCGATTCGCGCCACCTACTTCCAGAACCCGTTCCCCGTTTCTTTTTTTATGGAACCTTAATTTTGGCTAAATTTTTGGAATAAATTCTTATTGGTTCAAATCCAAGGATGTCGGAATTAATTAGGATTTTTTTTATTTTATTCCAGTCGTCACATGTGAACTTGCCATTGCACTCTTGCGTGTAGCTATAGGGGGCTGGGAGATTGGCGTTGTCGCGGATGCAACTGAATGATCATAATAAGATCATACTTGCTTAGTTTCATGAGAAAAGTAAAGTGCGATCACACAGGAAAATAAACACAAGTTCTGTTTACCTTCTCAACGTGAGTGCATGATAGCCCTGTTGATAAGAACCTGCTTGCATTTCTCTTGTCAATTTTGCAGTTCTTTCATGGGTAAATGGTCAGGATCTCCAACTGGTAGAGCCGGGGAATGGAATTTACTGCCCTTCTGACTTCGGCGGGGATAAACATCGGTGTCTGCATTCTGTTCTTGTCCCTCTACTCCATCCTTAGGAAGCAGCCTCACAACTACGGCGTCTACTTTGGAAGGCGGCGCGCTGAAGAGAAGTTTCAGAAGCAGGACGATTACTTCTCGTTTGAGAGGCTACTGCCGACTGCTGGTTGGCTTGTAAAAGCATACTGGTGCACCGAGGAAGAGATTCGGCAAGTTGCTGGCTTGGACTCCGTTGTGTTCCTCCGCCTCTTCATTTTCAGGTTTAGCTTGTGTTACTCGATCCATGAATGGGGCTCATGTTCCTTTTCACTGACACACATTCTCCTGCATGTTCGAGAAAAGGGACACTGAACTGTGATGTTTTCTACTTCTCTAGTTTATCATCATGTTTGTTGAGTGTACATTTTTCCCCTAATTTCTGTTGAAAACTTAATTATTTTGAGCAAACGTTGACGACTTACAAAAGGATGTTACTTGTCTGCAGCATTCGTATCTTCTCGATCACGTCTCTTATTTGTTTACTTGGAGTGCTTCCAGTTAATTATCATGGGAAAGAAATGGCGCATACACATGTTCCGGCAGAGTCACTGAATCTTTTCACAATTGCCAATGTCAAAGAAGGATCACCAATGTAAGATTGTCATCTCCATCTCTATCTGAATTATGCATTGTTACCATTTCCTTCTTGCTATAGTCCGAAGTTCTATCCTTGCATGAAAAAGAAGAAACTGTTGGAATTTAGGGCTAGGCCCAATAGGAATTCTGAATAATTCCAAATAAATCTCAAAGGCCCATTAGTGCCAAAGTGAGTGATGTTGTATGTTTAGTCTCACATGGGAAGTTGGAGGGGAGCAACTCCTACATATAAGGGAGGTTGTTCTACCACTACTTGAATGAGTGAGAGCATGAGATGAGAGGGGTGGCCCACGCGCGCTCCTCCTCCTCCTCCTCCTCGCTCGCCCCGCCCCGCACACGCGCGCGTGTTCGTGTGAATTCGAGCCTCGAGCCGAGCCCAACCGAACCGAGTCGGTTCAGATAGCCTCTCCAGGACTCTATAAATAGCGGGTGTGCGCGGCAGGGAGAGGCACCCACGATCACGATCCCACGTTCGAGTTCCTTGCGCCGCCTTTGTAGCCTACTCCATCCCGAGCGACGGCGTGCACCGGCGATCGGGAGAGCAGGTCTCCAGAACCTCTCGCCCCTGCAATCCTGCACCGGGAAAGGGCGAATAAGGTTTTTGGGAAGCGTTTCGCGCGACTGCTCGCGTTTCCATCACGGGTCGTCTACCGCCGAGATCGGGCACTGCTGCCCGACGACGCCACCAACGCCTGCAGCGACAAATCGTCCTCAGAGTTACAGCGATTTCTCCGGCTTCCAATCGGTACGCAAATATTCTCGTTCCGATTATCGAGCAGTGTTTCTCGCTGTTGGATTAGCATGCTTTTTCCGGAATTGTTCAGTAAATTGCCTTCTACATCTAACAGAAACATCTTGGTACGTTGTTGAATTTGTAACAGTTAATGAATAATATCTCATCCTCATATTTCTTTTCTTTCCCCATTTCCCAATATTGCTCACTTTCTCTTCTAGTGTCGTAAAACTTTGTAGTTTTATTGGATCTATTTTTGTATGATACCGTCATTACTTTTATCCTGGCAAATTAGTGAAGGAATTGTTTGTTACTAGTGATTGTGACATGTGAGTCGTTTTGCTCAGAGCTATTGTACTATTATTCAGTGAGATCTATGGTTCTTCGTGCAGGCTCTGGGTGCACTGTGTTGCTTTATATGTTATAACACTCTCAGCTTGTATCCTTCTTTACCATGTAAGCCTCTCCACCATGCTCTTATTGCTGATGAGTTACCTCAAATTCTTCCTAGTTCAGGCAGACAGTATTACAGCTTGTCCTTTTTGTAGAAAAGCCTATTACAGCTTGTCCTCATATATTAATGTTATAGGAATACAAGTATATTTCGAGGAAGAGGTTGGCACATATTACTGGGTCACCACCCAATCCTGGCCATTTTTCTGTACTTGTTCGTTCAATCCCAAAGTCAGACAACGAGCTGCTTGACGATACAATCAGGAACTTCTTTGTTAACTACCATGGTTCGAGCTACTTGTCCCATCAAATGATTTACAGGAAAGGGAAACTGCAGAGATTTGTGGTAAGAATTTGTTGGTCAATGATATTGCCGTTGCTCATATATTACTGGAAATCATGTTTTCCAAGCAGAATTTACACAGCTTTTTTCACTAGGTAAACTTATCGAAGAAATGAAAACAAAGGGAAATTTTTTAAATATGTATTATATTTGTTATTAAAGAGGATGCCCATGTTGCTTGTTTACTTTTCAGAGTTTTTTAACGTTAATTCTATTGTCTGGCTCATCTGGCAATTATACTAGATTGCCTTATAGTTGGAAAAGATTCAGGTTGATGTTTTTTTCGAAAACCCCAGGTCAATGCTAACTGTCATCTCTAAGTGACCTATACTAAGATGTCTCTCGCTCAGGAATGTAAGTTTCATTCTGTAGGATAATGCAGAGAGGGCTTACAGGAAATTTGTAAGGGTAAAATTATCTGTATTTGACCGGAACGGAAGGTCAAACCTGTCCAGATGTGGTCTGTGTGGAGTAAGAGCTTCCTCATTTCAGCTTTACCGCAACAAGTTCATCGAAGCCAAGAAGTCGGATCTCAGTAATCCGGATGTCGTCGAAGCTCAAAAGGTATTGTACGTTTGACATCACGAAACTGCTTCTTTTTTTACCAGCAGGTTGCACGATCTGCTTGGTGTCTCAGCGTGTCACATAGACAATCAAATTATCCGTTACGTTATATGGAACAGGAATGTCCAGGTGCTATAGTTTTCTTCAAGACTCGCTATGCAGCCGTTGTTGCTTCACGGATAATTCAATCTTCAAATCCTATGTTATGGGTAACAGATTTGGCCCCCGAGCCACGAGATCTATATTGGTCAAACCTCTGGATCCCCTACAGGCAGATCTGGCTTCGGAAAATAGCAACACTTGCAGCTAGTATTGTCTTCATGTTCGTGTTCATTGTCCCAGTCGCATTTGTTCAAAGTATGATGCAACTGGAGCAGCTTCACAAAATGTTTCCGAGCCTGAATGGCGTACTGAATAAGTAAGTACAGAAATCAAGCGTTAGTGCACCTGCGCAAATTTGAAGTCAAAGTGACCGAGATCCTGTCTGTTTTTTAGGTCATTTAGCGCCAGAGTTATAACGGGATACCTACCAAGTGTTGTTCTGTTGCTGTCCTTGTACACCGTCCCTCCATTAATGATGCTCTTCTCTTCAATAGAAGGATCAATTTCCCGCAGTGGCAGGAAAAGAAGTGCATGCTGCAAAATTCTGTTCTTCAACATCTGGAATGTCTTCTTTGTAAATGTCCTATCCGGATCCGTACTCAACCAGCTAAATGTCTTTACCAGACCAAAGGATATGCCATCTATGCTAGCTGAACTTGTACCCAAGCAGGTGATGTTCATAACTAATTTCAGTTTGTCCGATAGCTAGAAATCACCCTGGCGTTTTCTTGTGCTGCGGAACTTGACGAGCTGTTTGTTGTTTCGGCAGGCCACATTCTTCATCACATATGTCCTAACATCAGGCTGGGCAAGTCTGTGCTCGGAGATACTGCAAGTGTACAACTTGGTATATAACTTCTTCAGCAAATTTATATGCTGCTGCCATCAGGATCCGGAATACGTTTACTCATTCCCGTACCACACTGAGGTGCCGAAAGTTCTCCTGTTCAACCTGCTTGGCTTCACGTTTTCCATAATGGCGCCTCTCATACTGCCATTCCTGCTCGTCTACTTCTGCCTCGGCTACTTGGTGTATAGGAATCAGGTGAGCCCTCTCTACCTACGACTCTCCGTTCACTGAATATTTTAGCTGCGGATTAGAGACTGAATTAGACCGTCCATCCTTTGGTCTCCAAAAAAAATGGTTTGTGCAGATCCTGAACGTGTACTATCCGAAGTACGAGATGGGAGGGAAGCTGTGGCCGATCATGCACAACACCATGGTGTTCTCCCTGGTCCTGACACAGATCATAGCGCTGGGTGTGTTCACCATAAAGCACTCCCCCGTGGCCATGGGCTTCACCATCCTCCTCATCGTGGGCACGGTCCTCTTCAACGAGTACTGCAGGCACCGTTTCGCCCGTATCTTCGACGCCTTCTCCGCCCAGGTCAAGACGCGATCAGAGAAGAACCTTGTCCTTTTGTAAAAACCAGTGCGTGCTCCTGAACACTGCTAAAGCTTTGGCTGGTGCATGCAGGACCTGATAGAGCTGGACAGGGACGACGAGCAGTCCGGGAGAATGCAGGAGATCCACGAGCACCTCCTGGACGCCTACATGCAGTCGACGCCGGCCGACGGCTCCTCCCGGGGCCAGGTCCCGATCGAGCTGATCATGGAGGACCCGGCGCAGGAGGCGTCCGACTCGAGCCAGGAGCTCTGCGACACCGTGCAGGAGGTGTCCGATTCCATCCAGGAACACGCCGTCGAAGACAAGTCGCATCCCGTGTAGTAGATCCTTTTTCCCCCTCTCTGGAAGCGAAGGCCGAGTAGCTTGCTGCGATGGTTGCTTCGATAGGGAGCTGACCGTGCAGTGAAATTTCTCCTGTTTGCCATTCCTCGTGTCGTACGTGTATATAGAAGTAACATGACAAGGTTTCTAGCGTATCTGACGGACTCATGATCAACTCTCTACACTAGATATACTCGTTATTGTGGCCATTTTGTTCAGGAGTGTGCAGGTACTTCGTAGTCCGCTCTACACGAACACGATGTAAATCAAAAGGCACGGAGCAGTTTGCTTCAGCGCACTGAGTACACAGCAAAATCTGCCGGTGAGTACTGCAATGCGGGCGCGAGGACCTATAGGTGGCAGCCGGGGCGTGCCAGCCCGGCCCACAGGCTGGAGGTCCAGGCCCGGGCTGGCCGGGCACGAGCCATAAAAACCTTAGTCCAGCGCGGCTCGGAAAAAGAATCGGACCGTGTCAGGCTGACCCACAGTCCGGGCATGGCCCGAGTTTATTTTATGTGTACCGGGATATGTCGGGACAGGTTGGCTCGTGGCCCATTTATTTTAAAATACATGCGTTCAAGTAATAGAAGAAGTAATCACATCTTGCAGCTTCGTTCGTCACATAATCGAGAGCGTATAGTGGCAAGAACATACATATCCCCTTGCTTTATTTTCCTGAATTCCTCCCGCTTGGTTTTGATAATACCCGTAGGGATGTGACGAGCACGGAATGCTTCACGAGATTCCGTCCATGCCACTTGATGGCCTTCCGGAATGATAGCAAGATATTCGACAACAATTTCCAGCGGCTCCATGGAGTTGTTGAGCTGCAAATAAGGTCTTCTGATAATCATCACACTCGAACACTCTAAATTTGGACTCCATAACACGAAGCCACTGATCAGCTTCCACTGGTTTGGCAACTTCCGTGAATATTGGCGGTTGAGTCGCCAAGAAATCCAAATAAGCGTTCCGAGGTGGAACGACCTGTTGTGCTCGATGAATTACACCTTGCTATACCAAGGCTTGGAGTACTCTTGTGTTTTTTCCTGATTCGACTCGACCATCTGAGCCATGACATCCACCCATACCGTTGATGGTGGCGCCCGCGGTGGAGTCGATGCACCGTAAGACTTATATGTCGGTACTACGTCGCCTCACCAAAGAAAATCCTAACCGTCTTACACCAGCATATACGCATTCTTAGGTGGCACTAAGAACGGTCACTCGCTAACGTGATCTACTTGTAATACGGTTTCGTGGTTAGTGTACCTGCATAAACCACGCAATCATCGGACTCAATCGCACAACTAAATTCGGATCTATAACATTTTCATACACCTGTCCGTCGTCAGTCGCACGGGTGTTCTCAAGTCAAGCACGCCTTGAGCTACGTGTTCACGTTACAAACCACGTGACAGGGTCTCCACCTACTTGCCCGCAGCACGCCAGAGACTGACGTTGCTCACATACTCCAAATGACATGAAGAGTCGTAGAGAATATATGAACTGGCGTGGTTACTTGCCACCTATGGGGCTCCACCCTTCATCTTGTGCGAACATAAGAAAGTAAGTTAGGTTCCCACCTTCATATTATGCTAATATAGTAGTCCTTATGTGAGACTAGTACCGTTTTCTCACCGTTTTCTAAGTTTTTTATCATAATACGATCTTTTTTGGTGCGCTATTCCCAATGCGGCTCTGATACCACGCTGTGAGGGACGCTGCCTCGCTCTCGGGGTCGTACCGCTCGCCCTTGAATCGCATTGGGTGGTGTCGTGTGATGCGCCACCCAACATCACACGTGCAAAGGAAGCATCATATTACATAAATCATTTGCGGAAGCGTACAAAGAGTTAATTTTATAAATATTTACCTTAAAATACTACAGCGGAAGAATAATACAACTCTCACAACACATATCTAACTTAGCATCAAGGAAACAGTCCAACCAGCGGACGTTTCTTACTAGCAACATGAATAACAAACTGCAGCGGCAAGGTTGCTCATGAGTATCCACTCGGAGGATTTCGAGTCTCATCGGACAACCTTACTCATAGTATAGAGTCAATACCTGTAAAACAACTAGTATAGTATCCGTAAGTCATAAGCTCAACAAGACTTAACCGTCAATCTAGTCATGAAACTCTACATGAAGGTAAATGCATAACATAGGATAGTAGTTTGCATAATAAAGTCGGCTAAATGTGGATACTTATTTTCATGTCTTATTAGCAGCAATTTAAAAATAACCTTGAGCACCTCACATCGGGAGTCCACAATCAAACAAAAAACGTTTTCCCCCGATGTAAACTGCTCACGGTGGAAATGAATCGAGTTTGCACTAGTTTATTCATACAAAGTAACATCACAATGCTAGTATCAACTTCAAACAATAGTGATTAGCTCTTATCTCATGCAAGTTATTACTACGTCACGATTGTGAGAACAAGTATGCTCAAATATCCGCGAGCGACGGTGATTCAAACTAAAAGACGCCCGGACTACACGACGTACGCCCGTACTCGATGTTGCCTACAACAACCATCCCGGACGTCATACGTGGCAGGCTTTCCCAAGTTTCACTTGCGTCGAATCGATCCGATCGTCCCGTACAGTAGCCTCACCTCATGGTGCACCTACCGACGTGAGATGTCATGAGAGAGTTACCCATATACTGCACACCGGCTATCCATCTGAGGCGATCAGAAAAGTCCCAACGCAAGTTTCCCGAGGTACATCGGTTTACTGGGTCCCATATAGCCAGCATGAGTCCGGTACATAACTCAAACTTGCTCAACAGGGCCGCATACGGATCGGTCCTTGACCGACACCGACAGATCTAACACATCCAGGCCCCTCTGTCCTGTTGCTCCTACAACCTGCCCGGTCTCAACTTCAACTTGCTAACAAATTTCTGAACCAATCCCGTGTGCCTCTTTTTTTCCTATTCATGCGAGTAGCGTCCAATCACTCTACTTCTACCGAACCCAACTTGAGCATGACAATTTCTACATGATGGAAAGACATCTACCCAAACACTCCATGGGTTTCTCTGGTCATGCAAGAGGAGTATCAAATCAGCTAGACCTAATGCACATTTCATTTCTCAACAAATAGAGCGAATACAATGTAAAAACTTAAAAGTTGTTAAATGCAAACCTGAGTTTGCCTGTTTTACAGGGGAATAATATATATCATCAGTTAGTGAACTTCTATCCCTTGATCCTCCTGAGCTTGATCAACTGATCCACACTTCAAGGGATGACTCCGTCAAACTCCTTCGTCGTGAGCACTATCGACATGTATATGCACAAATTTTACAATGCAATTCAAAAAATAAAAAAAAACAGATGTTGTGTGGAAATGCTAAGAAGGGCTTTGTTTCCTTTGTTGTGCAAAGAAAAATAGGAAGAATCCATCTGCCCATAGGAACTTAAGTCCTAATGGTCTATGTTGCATAATGGATATATGAGGTGGCTGCAACCCTTTGAATGAAACTGAAAATTAGGAACTTCATTGAATTCAAAACTTTTACAGCAAGTCACAGTGACTTAACTTGTAAAATTGCAGCTAAAGAGAATGGTAATTGTGTCCAAATTAATCATCCACAAGATTTCCTATATATTTCCCACATACATAAGCATGGAGAACAAAGACAGCAAGATCTAAGGTTCAACTTGAGCTGAAACTTTACATGTGAGTTCCTGGTCACAATGAAGTATTTTGATCTAAAATTCAGGACATTTACTTGAGTAGTTCCTCCAGAATAATTACTTAAACAGTTATGCTAAAAGGAATTAATTCTGAGGTAATGTGCATTTTCATGTCCAATCAAGTGAACTACAATTTCATGTATAGCTCATAGAGCATGCCTGAATTTTTCTATGATTTGTTTGGAGCTAAGAATTACCTACGATTGATTTTACGAAGAAAAAAGAAGTTTCTGAACAAATTAGACTACCGCAGATTGCACTCATAGTGAAAAAATATATTATATGCAGGTCATGCCGGCCGGGCCCCCGCGGGTTAACCGGGCCATACCGCTAAGCCAGCCCAATGGGCCAGAGGTTACAGCCCGCCAGCCCAGGCCCAGTTTTTTCATGCCGGGCCATTTTTGCCGGCCTTTGGGTCAGCCCGATTGGCCAGCCCCATTTGGCCACCTATACGAGCACCAGTGGTGGAACCACCGCCACCGGGCGCCATAATTCAACAAAACAACCAGTGATAGCTTCCCGTGAGCTACTGGCGAAATTCCAACTACAAAACGATGACCCTCCAATAAACTATTTTTCACTAAGTTCAAATGGTGCTCACCATGTGACAGCATAATTGAACTACTTAGACAAACATAATTATTTTATTAAGCATTAACAGTTAGAAAATGTGAACCGACAATTTACAGTCATCCCTGCCTCATCGCAACTACTGATGCCCAGCTCTACAACCGATTATCTCCCTGACGAGCACGTCTGTACGCAGTGGACGATGCTACACATGTCAACACGGGGGCCTGGGTTTGGACCACGGCTTTTCATCCTTCGCCTGAGCTATAGCTTCCCCGTCGCTTGTATTCTTTCTCAGCTAGGCTCAGCAGAAAGTCGGTGAACACGTGCTCATACCCAGGCATTTTGCCATAACCTGCGAACGTAAAATTTGCGGGAAAAATGATCAGAAGAAAATTATTTAACAAGGGAAACAGGAACCTATGGCTCTGTGGCTAGTTGCTAATAAAATATGAGAATCTACCCCAATGAGTACAGAAGCAATGGTGCAAAGCTGAGCAGGCATAACATCGACGTGCCAGGTTCTAGCCAGTCTTTGGACTTCCAATTCTTACTAGTATTCTACACACGATAGAATGATAAAAATTGTCACAGGCATCGTGTACTCGCTCCGTGCTTCCACCCTTTAGTATCCCTGGCATAATCATGAACTGTGCCGATACAGGTATCACCAATATTGCATTTCATAGGAACATCGAGCAATTCACAGAATTAGTTGGACTTTAGCTAGATCTTGACAACTGTGGAGACTCTTTAAGCAATGATTTTAAAATATACAAACAGAATCAGCTTAATTAACAAAAAAAGGTCGGGCATGTTCAAATACAAATCAGAATTTCAGATAGCATACCAGGAAAATAGTTCATGTCTATGACATAAAACCGATCTCTTGTTCCGTGCTCTCTTATCATGTCAATGTTAAATAACCTAAGACCCTACAAATCAATTGAGAGGATGATCACAACTGGAGTAACTCGCACATAATTATAAGGAAAAACAGGGGGCAATTATTATCCATATTCCATACCAGTCGTCGACGCAGCTCCCGTGCCAACATCTCAAGCAGGGGTCGTGGAGGAAGTTCTGATCAAGCATATAATACATCAGTTTGCAGTAATGTTTTAATATCAATTAAAAATTTAAAATAAGAGAGGCAAACCAAGAGGTGAAAGCATACCAGCAACATGAGGATCAAGATCTGCGTCATCAGCACTAGCTGCAGCACATGAGACCCTTGGAAACCGAAATACCCCAGCATTATTGGAGACATCACCTTCATCAACATTAGGAAGTGAAAATCGGCGTACAACTCTTATTGTGTCCCCGACAATGTAGACTTTAAACATGACACCACCTACAAATGTCAAAAATCACAATAAAAGATTGGAATCTCAGTCTCTTCAAAAGAAAGAACATACATGACTCAGTGAATGTACCGTGGTTAACAAATTCCTGAAGAACCAAGGGGGGCTCGAGCTTGGTCAACGAAGTTGGATCATAAGCAAGAGATAGCTCATGAGACTTTGCCACCAAGGGTTTTGCCACTGCAAAATTAACAAGGTTAAAGGACATCATATGGAAGCCTCAAAATAAAATCGAGTAGAGTCAATAATAAACAATTGCAATCACAAAGGATATCCTCATGTTATTTAAAAATGGATTATAATACATACATGCATGGTTAGTGTTCTTATGTAAAAATAAAGGGCAGCTCGATGTATGTAGCTCTCGCTTGTACAGCGGTAAAGTTGTTGCCTTGTAACCATTAGGTCATGGGTTAAGTTCTTAAAACAGCCTCTTGCAGAGAAAGGCTGCGTACAAAAGGCCCAGTGAGAAGGAAATGAAAACTCTATTAATAAATCAGGAGAGGGGGGTTACATATATAGGCTATGAAGCCCAACTCAAAGGCCCACAATACCCCTTGACACACACAGTCTAACATCCCCCCAACAGTCGAAACTATGGCTGCGACAGATGTTGAGACTGGATAACAACACACTTACTATATGAGTAAACATAAAGACACTCTAATAAGACCACCTCGCAGTCACAACATCTAGCCGTGGCAGATGTTGAAACTGAACCAAAAAGACCCTACATATATAAGTAAACACACACTCTAACAGCAACCCACGGAGAACACCATAGAAGAGCCCACTCACGCTCCCGTGCGGTGGCGAGAACGGAGTGGGCCGCAAACACCATGCCATGAGGGACACGGCCGGTAGATATGGCCCAAGTGCGCGCGGCGGAAGGCGGCGACGCATGCGAAAGGTCGGCGGTGCGGAGTAGAAGGGACGTGCGCTGAAGGCCAGCAACGCGGAGTGGGAGGAACGCACACGACAAAGGCCAACGACGCGGAGTAGGAGGGCAGGGACGCGCGCGGAAGGCCGGCAGCGCGAGGTAGGAGGGACGCGCGCGGCGGAGGCCGACGGCGCAGGGTAGGAGGGCAGGGATGCGCGCGGAAGGCCGGCAGCGCGGGGTAGGAGGGACGCGAGCGGTGGAGGCTGACGGCGCGGGGTAGGAGGGCAGGGACGCGCACGGGAGGCCGACAACGCGGGGTAGGAGGAGGGACGCGCGTGAAAGGCCGGCAGCGCGGGGTAGGAGGGCAGGGACGCGCGCGGAGGGCCGGCAGCATGGGGTAGGAGGGATGCGTGTGGCAAAGGCCGACGGCGGGAAGTAGGAGGAACGCGCGCGGCGAAGGCCGACGGCGCGGGGTAGGAGGGCAGGGACGCGTGCGGAAGGCCGGCAACGCGGGATAGGAGGGCAGGGACGCGCGCGGAAGGCCGGCAGCGCGGGGTAGGAGGGCAGGGACGCGCGCGTAAGGCCGGCAGCGCGGGGTAGGAGGGATGCGCGCGGCGGAGGCCGACGGCGCGGGGTAGCAAGGCGAGGACGCACACGGAAGGCCGGCAGCGTGGGGTAGGAGGGATGCGCGCAGCGTAGGAGGGCAGGGACGCGCGCGGCGGAGGCCGGCAGCGCGGGGTAGGAGGGACGTGCGCGAAAGGCCGACAGCTCGGGGTAGGAGGGCAGGGACGCGCACGGAAGGCCGGCAGCGCGGGGTAGGAGGAGGGACGCCATGGGGTGGAGCGGTGGAGCTGCTGCGGCCGTGGGGAGAAGCGGAGGCGCAGCGGCTGGGGAAAGTGCGGCGACGGCGGCGGCCATCAGAGGCGCGGCAGCGGCGGCGAGTGGAACAGAGGAGACGCGGGGCGGGCGATGGCACGGCCGCTACCGGCGGCCAGAGGCACAGCAACGGTGGATACGGCCGCACCGGGGAAGGTGACGGCGGATCCGGCCGCGCCGGGCTAGGGAAGCCGACCAGAGGCGCGGCGGCCACGGACGCGTCGACCAAGGACGCAGCCAGTGGCGTGCCGGCCAGAGGCGCGTCGGTAGGAGGCGCACCGACCAGGGGCGCTACGGCTACAGGTGGAGCAGTGACATCCTAAGATGGGCAGGCGACAGAGGCGGCGGGGTCCATAGGCGCTTGCTAGGGGGCTGACCGCAGGGAGATGGGGAGAGGTCGACGCGAGCCCGCTGGCACTGAAGTGGCAGCGCTTGGTCGCGCAGGGGCGGCAGCGCTCGAGGCGCACAGAGGCGGTGGCGCTCGGGCGCGCAGGGGCCGCGGCGCTCGAGCGAGCAGAGGCGGTGGCGCTCGGACGTGCATGGGCGGCGGCGCTCGAGCCTCGAGAGCGGCGGCAGAGGGCGAGGGCGACAGCGGAGGTGCCTCTCCCGACGGCCAGACGTGCGGCGACGGCGGATCCGACCACGCCCGGACCGGGGAAGCCGGCGGCGGTGCTCAGGGACGGCTTCACACGGCCGCTGCGCAGCGGCGGCGGGGTCCAGAGGCGCGTCGGCACGCTGGCAGGGCTGCGGCGGCGCCCGCTACATGAGAGAGAGAAGCGGCGGCTGTGGTGGAGGCAGCGGCGGCTGTGGTGGGGAGAGGAGGCAGCGACTGTGGGAGAGAGGAGATAGACCGAAACCCTAATCTGATACCAAGTGAGAAGGAAATGAACTCTCTGTTAATAATGCAAGGGGGTTACATATATAGGCTATGAAGCCCAACTCAAAGGACCACAGACTACAATACCCCTAGACACACACAGTCTAACAGACCTAAATGGTTTGGACCCCTTCCTCGGACCCTACGTTGTTGAAATATAAGTGAATTGCCCACCCTTCCTCATCAGCTTAAGCTTTTGGAGTCAACTGGTCGGTGCATAGTAGCTTAACAAGGTATCAGAGCCAAAGATCTCGAGTTTGAATTCTGACGAGTGTGATTTATTAAATAAATTGCAGCCGACTCCTATTCCACGTTTGCGGCCCGAGAGAGCCTGCATGTGAGGGGGAGTGTTGAAATATAAGTGAATTGACCACCCTTTCTTATCAGCTTAAGCTTTTGGGGTCAACTGGTCAGTGCATAGTAGCTTAACATACGAAAGCGGAAGCTACATGCACCGGGCTGCCCTTTCTTTAATGTGCCATACAAACTCCTTTATCTTATAGTATACATTGGTTTAGAAGAATAGAGTACTTTAATTAGTCACCACAGAGAGTGTGATACACTATCACGACATATGTAACCGGTTCGATCCCTACCTATACAGCCCGTAGATAGCAACTGACCAAACAGCCAAATTGAACAAACAACATGACAGCCAAATAGAACAGGGGATGAACAAAATTTCTGAAGAATCAGTAATAAATAGCTCCATCAACAAAATATCAATCAACAGTATCTCCTTGAGTATGAAATTAGGATAATCTGTTTTTGGAAGATACAGTTGCACGCTTGCTCCAACAGGTGACACGGTTTTCCTTAGTTATTTAGTCATTTAAAGGTGGAACAGGTGAAAAATGGACAGTACAGTAGCTGTCACAAATACATCCAAAAAATATAGTTTGCCCATGTTTTGTTCTGGAGACGACATGGATGTGGATCTATAAAACATCACTTATTGGTGGCAGGGCTGTGATTTCTTTCCTTTTGAACTCTTTCTTCGTGTGTATACAAGACCATTCGTATGTACCAGGAACATGTATTTTACGAAATGTTAGAAGTATGACAGTTACAAGACACAAATAGCTAATGAGCAAACTTACCTAATGGAAGAGATAGCCCAGCCCTCATAACTGCAGCTGGTATTGAGGAGGGATCTGTATTGACAAATAACTGCTTAGGAACACCTACTTTACCTGCAAAAGACAACTGTCCCACAATGATGAAATCAGGCTTTGGAAAGGTTCAAAAAACCAACTATCATTGTAACTGTGCACAATCGCTGATTTGCCACTCAGTGACACATTTTTTACACAAAAACAGTAGTTAAGACTACCACCACTGTCGGTGATGCAGTGGGCCTTCACATGATGCTGACACATCCGTGACAAGAGAGGGTTTGCATTTCTTGCAATTGTAAATAAGGTAACATATCTGGTGTAAATGAACTTTATGGTACTAACATGCTAACAAACATCTATGCTCATCTGATCCATTAGGGGAGGCCACGGTTATGGGTGGTGGAAGACCCATGTATCACTTAAATGTTATCTGTGATAGGGGGACCTACCATTTAAGTCACGTGTGATGTGATTCTTCCACCACTCATAATTGTGGTCTCTCATGATAGATCAGATGGCCACGGATGGCTGTTAGCATGTTAGTACCACAAATACCATTGCTGTGGACGCCTTCGTGGGTCGGCATTATGTGCGCCGGGCCCACAAAGGCGCCAGCAAGGTGGCGGCTCAGGTGGAGAAAGGTGCCTAATTCAATAATGGAAGCTTAGCTTTATATTAGGAAGAGAATAAATATATTAGGACGGGTGTGTTTAAAATAGGAAGTGTGAGTTTGATTAGGGAATAAAAGATCCCGGTCAGTTGGGGGGCGGTCCCAACTGACCAGGGGCAGCGGCCTAGGAGGGGACGGCGGCCAGGGGTTCTGGACCCCAATAAATACCGACCACCGACCCCCTCCCCTCATTGTGAGTCATCCAGGAAATTCAGAATTACCCCCATTGGGTTGTTCTTCTCCTTGGATCACCGTGGCTACGAATCCTAACCCTAGCCGCCGTGATCCCCCCTCTCTTCTCCCGCGATACGCGCTGCACAACTCCTCCTACGCCTCCTCGCTGTTGGTCCCTCCCCTGCGCAGCAGAAGGGCCTCCCAACCCTCGATTCACAGCAATTGATATCACGATCTAGCGGAGAACCGACCATGTCCGTCTTCGGGGCTGATTCTGGGCCTACGTCCGTGGGGGACCTTGCTGCCCTCATGAAGAGCATGCACTCCGACATCACGGCTTCCATCCATCGCCTCTCAGCAGAGGTGGCGACCGTGCATACTCGCCTCGATTGGCACGACGTCCGTCTTGCTCGTATTGAGAAACAGCCTGATTCGGCCTTCTCAGCACAGCAGCAACCACAAGACACCACCACGGGCAACGAAAATCTGTTTAACACGGACGCCGACGACAACGGCGGCCGGGCGCGAGGCGCTGGCCGGGGGCGCGGTGGCAGCGGCCGCGGCTTCAGCCCGCGCAACTATGGCCGACGTCCCCAGGAGCGTCATACGCACGATGATGGCGGGCTGCGTCGTCACAAGATCAATTTCCCGAAGTTCGACGGGGAAACTGATCCGCTGCCCTGGCTCACCAAGTGTGAGACATACTTCCACGGGACACGTATGATACCGGAAGAGAAGGTGTGGCTTGCGTCTCTCCACCTAGAGGGAGTCGCGGCCGAGTGGTGCACCACTCGGATCGCGACTGCGCCATCGTGTCTTGGGAGCGGTTCGCGGACCTAGCTGAGATTAAAAATCTTCATCGTACTGGTACGGTTGAGGAGTACCAGCGTCAGTTCCTGGTCCTTCTCTGCCGCTGCGAGAATCTCAGTCAGCGCCAGCAAATAAATCTCTTCACAGCTAGCCTTGGAGAGCCACTTCGTACCGATGTGGAGTTGCAGTTTCCCACAAATCTGTAGACCGCCATGAGCCTGGCAAGGGCCTTCGAACGTCGACTCGCGGCAACAACAGACAGCGGGACACAGAAGGGTGCTGCCTCTCAACGTTCTACGCGCCCTTCTCCTGTGTCACGCGCCACCACCTCGGCTTCTAATGGTGGTTCTGCCGCACCTGCTCCGACATCTTCAGCCACGGCATCCTCCTGCCCGCGCTTCAAGCGTCTCACGGCTGATGAGTTGGCTGCAAAACGCGCAAGCGACGAGTGCTATCACTGCTCGGAGCGGTACACGTCGGACCATAGTTTGCCGGCAAGGGAATCTTCCTCCTTGAGCTCGACGACGACGACATCGACGTTGACACGGCCGTTGCCGACATCGGCATCTCCCTACATGCCCTGACCGACATCGACCTCGCCAACACAATGAAGCTCCAAGTCTACATCCGCGGCAAGCTGTTGACCGCATTGGTCGACACGGGCTCCACTCACACCTTCATCAGTGAGCCCCTCATCCAGGAGCTTGGCCTGATGATGTTGCCGCAGCCAGGCGTCGGTGTTAGGGTCGCCAACGGCGACTCCATATCCTGCATAATCATCTGTCCACGTGTACCATTGATGATTGCAGGAGATCGCTTCGACGTCACGTGCTACGCGCTGCCACTCGACGGCTTCGACCTCGTGCTGGGAGTACAGTGGTTGCGGTCCTTGGGACCCATCCTCTGGAACCTCGAGGACCTCACGATGAAGCTGTGGCGCGAGAAACGTGAGGCGGTCTAGACGGGGCTGCGCAGCTCAACCCCCCTGTGCTCTTCTCTGGCGCCTCCTACGGACATGATGGGCACCCTTCTTGATAGCTTCCAGGACCTCTTCGACAAGCCACGCGGTCTCCCTCCTCCACGGCGCCACGGCCACCGCATCAGGATCCTGCAGGACACAGCTCAAGTAGATGTCCGGTCGTACCGCTACCCCCAGCTTCTCAAAGACGAGATTGAGAAGTAGTGCGCTTAGATGCTTTGCCAGGGCATCATCCGGGAGTGGACCTCCGCATTCTCCTCGCCAGTGTTGTTGGTACAAAAAGCCGACGGCACGTGGCGCTTCTGCATCGACTATCGCGAGCTCAACGCCTGAACTTTGAAAGACAAGTTCCCTATTCCGGTGGTCTATGAACTATTGGACGAGCTCCGCGGCGCGAGGTTCTTCACCAAACTTGACCTCCGCAACGGCTACTTCCAGGTGCGCATGCACCCGAACGACATCGACAAGACGGCATTCCGAACTCATCGAGGCCACTATGAGTTCTTGGTGATGTCGTTTGGCCTCACCAATGCGCCGTCCACGTTCCAGTCGTTGATGAACGACGTCCTCGACCCGTACATCAGGAAATTCGTGCTTGTCTTCTTTGATGACATCTTGGTGTATAGCAGGTCCTGGGCCGAACACCTCCAGCATGTCAAGCAAGTGTTCCAGACACTCCGGACACACAAGCTGTTCCTGAAGAAGTCGAAGTGCTTCTTCGGCCAGGAAACCGTGTCCTACCTAGGACACATCATCTCCTCCCACGGCGTGGCGATGGATCCGACCAAGGTGGAGGCCGTGGAGCGTTGGCCTACACCTCGTCCATATGGGCCTTCCGAGGCTTCCTTGGGCTCACCGTCTACTACCGCAAATTCATTGCGGGGTATGGCGCAGTGATCGCGCCCCTCACTGCCCTCCTCAAGCGGGAAGCGTTCCGCTGGACCGACGAGGCGCGGGATGTCTTCTCCCAGCTCAAGCAAGCGTTGATGACAGCGCCTCTTATCCAAATGCCAGACTTCAACAAGCGCTTTGTCGTCAACTGCAACGCGTCAGGCACCGGCTTTGGGGCGGTTTTACACCAAGGCGATGGTGCGCGCCGTAGCTCCTCACCACCACAAGCTACCAGCATATGAGCGTGAGCTGATCGGCCTTGTGAAGGCCGTGCACCAGCCTTACTTATGGGGTCTCCCCTTCACCGTTAGAACTGATCACTTCAGTCTGAAATACATCCTGGATCAACGCCTCATAACAATTCCCCAACATGCTTGGGTGAGCAAGCTCTTTGGATATGATCTGCAGGTTGAGTACAGGCCGGGGCGCCTAAACAGGGCAGCTGACGCCCTGTCCTGCCGCGATGAGGAAGACATGGCTATTCACGCCATATCAACGCCAGTCTTCCACCTCTTCGACTCACTTCGTGCGGAGATCGCCACGGACCAGCAGGCGTAACAATTGTGCGCTCAGCTCCAGGAGGGAGCCGCACCTGCTGACTGGGCCGAACGTGACGGTCTCCTTGTGGCCCTCTCTTCATCCCCGACACGTCGTCCTTGTGGCCCTCTCTTCTAGTTGAGGCGCATGAAGGGGGCCAGAGGGCGTCCAAAAAACAACGCACTGGCTACGACTCTCCTTCTACAGCCCGTCACTCTTGCGACGGGTGCGCGAGTACTTACGCAGTTGCACCACATGCCAGCGCAACAAGACGGACCATCTACATCTGACCGGCCTACTACAGCCTCTTCCTGTACCCTCAGAGATCTTGAGTGATATCTCCATGGACTTCATCGAGGTTTTTCCGAAGGTTGGAGGCAAGACGGTGATCCTGATGGTGGTGGATCGCTTTTTGAAGTACGCCCACTTCATTCCATTGAGCCACCCGTACAGTGGTGCATCTGTGGCAAGGGCGTTCTTCGACGACATTGTATGTCTACACTGCTTCACTTGCTCCATCGTCAGCGACCGCGACACCGTCTTCACTAGTCTGTTCTGGTCGGACCTGTTTCAGCTAGTTGGTGTTCGCCTACAGCCCAGCTCGGCCTTCAACCCACAATCCAACGGCCAATCCGAGGTTGTCAATAAGGTCATCTCCGTTGCCTGGCTGGTGATCGACCAAAGTCATGGCTACAGTGGCTTCCCTAAGCTGAGTACTGCTATAACACATCGTACCAGACAGCCCTCAAGTGCTCACGCTTCAGAGTGGTCTATGGCAGAGATCCCCCAACACTTATCTCTTATCATCAGGGAGTCTCCAAGGTAGCAGCAGTTGACCAACAGCTAAGGAACAGAGATGAGTTCTTAGCTGAAATTAAAGACGGGTTGGTGCAGGCTCAGATTGCCATGAAGAGCTATGAAGGCAGGACTCGACGTGAGGTGGAATTTAATATTGGAGACTGGGTTTGGCTACGTCTTCATCAGCGCACTGCAGTAGGCGTGATAGTGGCACCACCATCAAAGATTGGTCCTAAGTATTTTGGACCATATCAGATCATACAGCGCATTGGTGCGGTCTCATATAAGTTGCAGCTACCTCCTCAAGCTCGGATATATGACGGCTTCCATGTGTCCCACTTGAAGAAGTTTGAAGGTCCTGCACCAACTCTAGTGGCACCTCTGTCACCTCTCTTCCATGGGCGAGCCATACCACAACTAGAGAAGATTCAGTGGGCACGGCTGAATAGAGGAGTCTGGGAGCTGCTAGTCAAGTGGATTGGCCATTCTGATGCAGATTCTACATGGGTCCAGCTAGAAGATTTCAAGATGAAGCACCCCACCTTCCAGCTCGAGGACGAGCTCTTTGTCGAGAAGGGGGAAATGTTGTGGACGCCTTCGTGGGCCAGCATTATGCGCGTCGGGCCCACAAAGGCGCCAGCAAGGCGGCGGCTCAAGTGGAGAAAGGTGCCTAATTCAATAATGGAAGCCTAGCTTTATATTAGGAAGAGAATAAATATATTAGGACGGGTGTGTTTAAAATAGGAAGTGTAAGTTTGATTAGGAAATAAAAGATCTCGGTCAGTTGGAGGGCTATCCCAACTGACCAGGGGCGCACGGCCAACTAGGGGCGGCGGCCCAGGAGGGGGCGGCGGCCAGGAGTCCTGGACCCCAATAAATATCGACCCCCTCCCCTCGTTGTGAGTCATCCAGGAAATTCAGAATTACCCCATTGGGTTGTTCTTCTCCTTGGATCACCGTGGCTACGAACCCTAACCCTAGCTGCCGTGATCCCCCCTCTTCTCCCGCGATACGCGTTGCGCAACTCCTCCTATGCCTCCTCGCTGCTGGTCCCTCCCCTGCGCAACCCTAGGCGCGGCAGGAGGGCCTCCCCCACCCTCGATTCACAACAACCATTTACACTAGATATGTTATCAATAAGGAATCGCCTCAAAACAATGGAGGGATGTGAAAAAGACTATAGTTGTCGAAAGAAACAATAAAAAGATGAAGAAAAGGTCCCATTCTTTTACTCCCATCTGTAAAAGTGGAAAATAACTACACCATCTTATTCCACACAAAAGGATGCTCATCTACCAGTGACGATATAGTCGACAGAAACCAGTGTGTACATACATACAAAATTTTCAAACCAATCTTTATCCTGACGTACAACAGTTATAACGTAGTACCACAGACAACTACAATCACATTTCCAATTGTTAAATTAAGCATGGATTTGTAACAACAACAACAACAACAAAGCCTTTTAGACCCAAACAAGTTGGGAGGGGCTAGAGATGAAACACACAAGATCCAACATCAAACAACAAACAACAGAAGAGGAGAGAAAAAGGGTCATAGGCCTAGAAGATAAGGTAAAAATCAAGGTTATGGCTAGCTCCTTAACTATATTCCAATCCTTCTTGTCTCCCTGAACAGACTCGTCCCGTTCCCATGTCAAAATGGAAGGTGCCAATATCAGGATATATTCAAACCTAATTTATTTTTTTCAGGTAAAGCACAGCCTCTTTGCTTGTGCATAACTAGACATTTAACAGATGGCTGGGGAATATAGATGCTTCTCAATGCATATTTCTCTAATTGGATATTTCCAGTGATTCATCTCTAGTTTCTAAAATTAAAGTGTTTCTTAAAGCCCTTTTTAGTTTGTATCGTTCAAAAATCTAGAAGTGGCAGTAGTTAGAATTTGTGATTAAATGTTAGCCAATTAAATAAAAGATCCTTCAATAATTATCTCGGTTTAATTTTCACCCTCAACTGCAATACTATACCAGTAAAAATCACCCCTAAACAGATATTTGCCTGCTCCAAGCTGGACACAACTCAGCTTTTGCTACTTCTTCTTCTTCTTTTACAAAGCCTTTATCTCAAGCATATTGAGGTAGGCTAGATATGAAACCTAAACTGGGTTTCATATCTATAGTAATGGCTGGTTTTGATGTTGGCTCGCCAAGCCTATCACAACCCTCCTCCTTTACCCGGGCTTGGGACCGGCTATACCTAGAAAGGCATAGGCGGAGTTTGATTTTCATATTTCTGGGGTATGATCTAAGTTGAGGATGGAAACTAAACCAATTCAATAGCTAAGGGGGTACATTGGACATTTTACCTTCTTTTGAACAGAAGTATATTCCTTATTTCAGACGAGGTAAATTTATTTCTGTGCTATCATTAAAGGGCCAATGTATTTCTCCTAAACAAAGAGAATCAGAGGTGCAGTTTACAAGGTAAAACCGATATATTAGAAAAGGAAACTAAGGGAGGCGCTACATAGAAATTACCGTAAGAACCCGAGAGGTCCAATTCAGAAACTTCTTGAAGCATTGACTGGCGATCAAGCAAATGTGCTATCGCACCAGGTGGATCAAGAACGGTAACTTCTGGGTGAGTCTCTCGATATTCCTATCAAGGAAAAACATAGTTGATAAAAAGTTGAAACATAAGAAGAGAAAATGGTGCTGATGTTTCTAAAAACATACATTAAGTGTGTCTCCAAAGAGAAATTCTAACAATGGTTTAATAACATTTTAGATTACTGACCTCCAGCAATTGCTGCCACCCCTTTCCAGTCAACTGTTGAAAATCAATGATAATGTATTAGTTGTCACATGGCAAAAACCTGAACAAGCAACAATGCAGCAAACTTAGAATTGTTTTAGAATAATCCATATTGCCTAACCTTATGAAGAACAATGTCAAATGGGCCTTGATCAGAGAGCGAACGTTTATGATCAATAGCAACAAACTGAATGCCCTTTTTCCTGCAGCATGTTTTAGACAGATGAGAAACATGGCTGACAATATGGACACAAATGTAATTCAGGGATACAACTTAAACATAAAAGTAGTAGAAAAGTTGTCAGATACGAGAAAAATTGGCAGCCAACACAACCATGAGTCTAAATATCTACAAGTTCAAAGCACTTTCCTATTATATGTTATGCCTTTCCAAGTTCTTTTCTCGAGCAAGAGCTTACTCCAAGTATGAGCCTTATTCACAGTTGTGTTCAAAGAAAATCCTCATTAACTGCCAAGGTAATCGGGGTCGTGTAACTGAATGGGACATGTTCAATTCCACATGGCCATAGTGCAAAAGCAGAAGGCATTGTTTCCTTAATCATGTGGGACTACTTCTGCACTGTTGTGCATGTTTATTTGCCAGAAAACACTAAAGGATGCACCTATTGATTTGTGCACCGTCTAAAATATTGAAAATTGAATCAGCTTGGCAGACTGTCACTATAGATAGTATAAAGAACGATATTTCATTGAAATTAGAATACATGTTTGGCCTGACTGGACATACAATGCTAAGGACTTCTAATCGAACATGTAGATCAGTTCAGGCTGTCAGGCATAAAAGGTAATGCACATGCATATCATGTGGGTACTAAAGTATTCTCCTAATGCTAGCATCCAGAAATTAATATATTCCAAAATTAAACAGTGTCCTGATCCAAGTAATGCGCTTGAAGAGACATATTCCTAACTGCAACTGAAGGTTCCAGATACTGTGGAATCACACAACAGGGTTACACAAGTGATCAAGTGAGAACAAAAAACTTGGCACCCTAATATAATCAGGTACAGCTAATAAAATAACGTTTTGTTTTTAGATCTAAGAAGTTTTATGCCACATTGGACCTCTACACCCTCATGTGAATCGGTCCCCATCTGTTGATAACATTAACAGTCAAGCAGACACATAATCAATTCTGGACTTTACTTTCACCAGATTGCCATCACTGGATAGGTCAAGAAAGGGTTACAATCAGAAGGGATTATAATATTATGATACTACCATGGGACAAGGAATGCACTAATGTTGCTTTCTTATCCCAAAAGAAAATAGCAGCATGGGATTTGTGAGGGTCATAGAGCTTTTTTTTAGCAAAGCCTTAAGAGGTTGTTTAGTCACTGTGGAGTATTACTCAAGAAAAATAAAGCTACTCGATCCACTGGAAGCAAATAGACGCTATAAGATTCTCTAAGGTTGTTTAATAATTTTTAGATACCTTCACCTACAGGAAAAAACAAAGATTGCACGAAAGTCCAGGAATAATCAAACCATTACACAGCGATTCGACTTTTTTATCTCAAGAAGCTTTTCAACACCTTCTGCAGCAATATTTAAACTTGACATGAAGGGCATACGTTTTATTTTCGAAAACTGAAGATAATTCCTCACTTTGCTAACCTCTAATAACTCAGAGATAATGGTAGGGTATTAATTTCTGCCAAGAATCTAAAGAAACAAAAAAATGAGGTACGACGGGGATATTTTGCCTCCAGAATATACGCAAGACAAGGACAGGGGTCGATGAACCAGCTAGTACTAAAACAGTAGTGAGAAAGGGAGGGGCTGGGCTGGGCAAGGTTTGGTCCTCTCATCTTTCCCACGGCGTATCCAGAAGGATCATGCGTGGAGTTTCCATTGATCCACCAACTCCAACAAGGGCTAACGACAAAATTACTGCTCCATCTATCGAAACAATTCAGCCAATCCAAGATCAACCTAACGGCTCGCCCCCAATGCACGCGATCCAGCCCCCTCGAAATACCCCCCAAAACGGCACACCTTCCGCCCCGGTCCCATCTCCGCCTAAACCGGGCCGTAGAGTGATAAATAAATTCCCGGCGGTTCCCCGCAGCAGAGTACCTGGCGAGCCCTCGGAGCTTGGGCTGGAGGAAGCTCTTGGCCTTCTTCGACGTGAGCGCGTACCCCACCACGAGCTCCCTCGCGGGCGCCGGAGCGACGACCGCCTCGTCCCTCTCCACCGGGTCCCCCTCCCCCTCCGCCCCCGCGGACCGACCAGACACCATGGCGACGGCCCACGGCCCACGGGCACCGAACAGACCGGAGCGCGGGAGGGGGTGGCGTTCGGGGCCAAGCGACCGGCGGCAAGATCGGGAATGCGGGGAGCGTTGCCGGAGCCCTGAGCCTCGGTAGCGAAGCGGAGGCGGAGACAGGTGGTGTGCGCGGGCAGGCCGGGGCGGGCGGCGAGTGGAGGGGGGGGGGAGCGAGAGAGGCGACGATGTGGGGGCGCCTGCGTATTTGTAGGCGGAGGACGGGACCATCTTTGCCTGCTGAATTACGGTTTTGCCCCTATCATCCTCAGCTCCTTGCCTGGTTCTGCACGTGAGCTTCATCTTTCAAAATCTTCTCCGTGAAATAACTCATGAGAAGAGTATCCCATCTCTTGTCTAAATCAGTAAACCCGAAAGAATCAAACGAACCCGACGTGGCAGATCAACCCGAACCATCAGATTAGCGACAAATTTGCAGGCACGCGCCCGTGGTTATCTGATCAAACGAGCGGCGGCGCAGCGCCAGCTGACAGCGAAGGACGTACACTTGAACGAGCACGCCAAGCTACGTACGTCCACGTGCTCTCCCGAAATGTTGACGACTATTATTAGTTTTATTACTGGTGTTCACCGACGCGTCTGGTGCTGCACAGCTCGAGCCGCTTCCGCTCGCGTACACGGAAGGCGGCCGGAGACGAACGGGGGAACGCTATTGCACACGGAGGCCGGGGCCACGACAACGAGGTGAAACGTGTGTTCGTGTGCGGCTGTATCTGCGAGTCCGGGCGAAACCAGTAAACCCCAGCACTCCGAACGCGACGAGTCGGGACAATCTCGTTTCGTTAATACGTAGTATCGACTCAGCTGGTTGTATACTGTGACGAACGAAAAAGTTTACAATAGCATTTTCTGAAGCATCTGAATTATGAAATTTTTTTCTTTTCTGACGTGGATCCGAGTTCTGAACTTATCGGCTGGCTCATTGGACAAAACAGAACAGTCCGGACCAAACGGTGGTACTACCAACTGACTTGCAAGCTTTGAAAAAAAACGATGATTTAACTGTGACTACAAAAATCAGATTATACCAGAGTTAATTTATGTTAACGACGCTTGGGTGCCACAAATAAAATTAAGGGCGTGCCATCATGCGCCCAGTCACGTAGAAGACTCCAGAAAGTTTCCCGTTTCCGAAGGTGCCATCTTGCGGTTACGTGGCAGTGGCACCAGTCGTGGTCGGCCGTCCGCCACTCTTCGCTACTGACGACGCCGGACGCGGCTCCACTGAAAACCGCAAGCGCCGATCAACTAACCCTGTACGTAGATTTTTTTCTCTCTTGTGCCCTCAACTAATCCCGTGCCGATTATTATACATGCTGAAAGCGTGATGGAGACTAGTTTCGTCCTTGCACAGTGTACTGAGCACATCGCAGTTCATGTCTCTGTCACTTGTCAAGTCCTCTTTATCTACCCTTTTTTTGTGAAAGAATGTCGTCATCAACTCCCACAGCGGTTTGGCCATATCCGTTGGTGGATGAGTAAGTGCCCCCGAACAACTCCTGGTCCCAGGAACAGCTCCGCCCTGTTGGTGTAGCACAGCATCACATCGTGATGTGCGTGTTACGCGAGTGCTTGACACCACTGCATGAGATCTGGGCGTTCCGCTGCTCAAATGAGGAGCCGTCGAGTTAGAGCAGTCAGTGAGTTAGTACTGAAACCTGAAGTTCAATGCGTGAAGGATCGACCCTTCTCTGTTTTTTTTTCACCTCTGTCCGGCGTAAAGTGTCTGGATCGCGCGAGAAGTTAGAGATGGGAAGACGAGCGCCCCGAAATTGCGTGATAGCGTCGAGGTAGACGGCGAGGCAAGTTACAGGGCTCCTCCGTTCCGTTACAAGCTTTTCCCCCATGTTATTATGGAACGGTTTCAGCAAAAAAGGGAGATAGCAACCGGTACTTACTCCTGACAGCGTTACAGTTGTTCGCTAGCAGCTCGCGTTGATCCAGGAGGACCTTTATGTGCTGCGGTGCTTATCATCGGTGTCTGCGGACAAAGGCGGCGACAAGAGTGAGCGTAAAAAGAAGCACCAGTTGCAAGCCTTCGAAATTTTAAATAGAAACTAGTTAACGCATATGACGATGTGGAACGATGCCTACGTCGTACTGCACTCCATGCCGTAGCGTGATCTATGGTAAACGTGTGGCGAAACCGACAGCAAGAGTCCCCACTTGATATTTCCTGAAAAGTCAGCATCTGGAGAAACATACGAGCGTAGTACGGCGAGGACGACGACGTAGCAGTACTAGTAGCGTCTGCAGGGGGCAGTGGATATGATCGCCTGATTCTGATCGACAGACTCTGGTCAAACCAACAGATTTACATGCAGAGCAGATTGCGTGGCAGGTCGGGGGAAGAGGCAGACGAGTCGTCAGCATCAAGAACCGCAGCCGGGCGAGACGAATGAAGAGATAGTTCGGCTGAGGTGCATGCGATGAGAAAACATAGAAGTGTTGGTTTGACACATCAAGCAGAGAACGACTGGATATTGACGCACGTCATTAGACTAGTACGACGCGGGTGGCGCGCCAACATGAGACAAGAAAAGTAGCCAAAGCGGCCGAATTTGTCAGGCTCGAGACATCGCTGGGTTGCAGCTGTATGCCACAACAGAGGAGCACCAAAACAGAGCAAGTGATCATCCACCAGGCAACAGAAGGCAACAGATCACAAATGTTAACACAACAATAACGATGTTGATAACCCAGTAGCAATGCGGGGAATTAAACAAGTCTTACAACATCAGGTGTTGTAAACCACACACGATGACAGATGTTTAAAGCAAACAGACACGACACGAGATAGCGAGTCCATCGGGCAGATCATAGGACACTGCAGCAGCGGCACACAGGCCTGACACGGTATCAGGAAGCGGTAGATTGATCTAGTACTCGTCGCCTTCGTCGCCTTCGTCACCCTCGTCGAACTCAGCGCCGACCTCCTCGTAGTCCTTCTCGAGCGCGGCAAGGTCCTCACGGGCCTCGGAGAACTCGCCCTCCTCCATACCCTCACCCACGTACCAGTGGACGAAGGCGCGCTTGGCGTACATGAGGTCGAACTTGTGGTCGATGCGGGAGAACACCTCCACGACACTGGTGGAGTTGGAGATCATGCACACGGCCCTCTGCACCTTGGCCAGGTCGCCGCCGGGGACGACGCTGGGCGGCTGGTAGTTGATACCGCACTTGAAGCCGGTGGGGCACCAGTCCACGAACTGGATGGTGCGCTTGGTCTTGATGGTGGCCACGGCGGCGTTCACGTCCTTGGGCACCACGTCACCACGGTACATGAGGCAGCAGGCCATGTACTTGCCGTGGCGGGGGTCACACTTGGCCATCATGGAGGAAGGCTCGAAGGCGCTGTTGGTGATCTCGGCCACGGAGAGCTGCTCATGGTAGGCTTTCTCGGCGGAGATGACTGGAGCGTAGGACGAAAGCATGAAGTGGATCCTTGGGTAGGGCACAAGGTTGGTCTGGAACTCGTTCACATCCACGTTCAGAGCACCATCGAACCTCAGGGAGGCAGTCAGAGATGAAATGACCTGTAACATCAGAGGAAGAACAACAAATGGTTAACAAACGTCTGATGTGTTACGATCATTGACCAAATACAAAAAATTCGCTAATACAATGAAACAAGGTACGGTACCTGAGACACAAGCCTGTTGAGGTTGGTGTAGGTTGGGCGCTCAATGTCAAGGGAGCGGCGGCAGATGTCGTAGATGGCCTCATTGTCAAGCAGCACAGCTACATCGGTGTGCTCCAAGAGGGAGTGGGTGGACAGGACACTGTTGTATGGCTCAACCACCGAGGTGGAGACCTGAGGAGACGGGTACACAGTGAACCCGAGCTTGGACTTCTTGCCGTAGTCAACAGACAGGCGCTCAAGGAGGAGGGAACCAAGCCCAGAGCCAGTTCCTCCACCGACAGCGTTGAAGACAAGGAAGCCCTGGAGGCCAGTACAGTTGTCGGCAAGCTTCCTGATGCGGTCAAGGCACAGGTCGACAATCTCCTTGCCAACTGCAAGACAAGGAATCAACATTAGCATAGGTTCCCATAAAGAAACAAATATCCAAGTGGGAATGTCGCTTCAATCAGTAAGAAAACTTACTGGTGTAATGACCACGGGCAAAGTTGTTGGCCGCATCCTCCTTGCCACTGATGAGCTGCTCAGGGTGGAAGAGCTGGCGGTAGGTGCCAGTCCTAACTTCATCGATCACAGTGGGCTCAAGGTCAACAAACACGGCACGGGGCACATGCTTGCCAGCACCAGTCTCACTAAAGAAGGTGTTGAAAGCATCATCACCACCTCCAATGGTCTTGTCACCGGGCATCTGACCGTCAGCCTAAAGAGAAGGTAGCGAACGAAGAAGCATTAGAAATGCAACCGACGACACAAATTATTACAGAGAAGTCAACTTTATAAATAAGTTTCATGAGAAACATTATCATATTAACAAAGTACAGAACTGCAATGTACAGAATTGCACAACTAAATCAAAGGAAAATTAAACGACCACTAAAAATTTGGACTATACGCACATCATTTCTCTAGATCTAAACAGGTCTCAGACGAAAATAGATCGGAGGCAATTGGATATGGAAACTAACATAACTTGCATGTGAACAACTATAGCGTTTAATCTAATTATGAAATAGAAATATACACTCTCAGATCTACCACAAAGCTACCTCAGTTGTCAGATCCGAAAATTAGCAGCTCGCGAGTAAGCTGCTGTAGGCGCAAAATGTAACATGAGAGAAAATTCGATTGTGACGACTGCCGGCATGTGTTTTGCAACTTGTTGCTGCCGATCGCTCTGCTGTTGAGTAATGGATCTGATATCCAGTTTCAACAATAAAAGAAAATCAAGGGACCATTTCGCATAATTTCAAATCAATAGCAACTCAGATCATCCAGATCTACCGCTATAAAACCGCGGACGTGAATGATTTGATCAGATCGGACTATGAATGAATAGTTTAACCGATATGGACAGCTACAAAGACAGACCGCAGGATCAACAACTAAATCCGCACAAACTTCACCCCATTTCATGCCCTTACTGAGATCTACCAGATTACGCACGTATCACCCGCAAAATGGAACAGATCAACCACAGATCTAGCACTGCAGCACGAAGCGGAAAGGGGGAGACGGACGGATCAGTACCTGAATTCCATGCTCGAGGCAGTAGAGCTCCCAGCACGCGTTTCCGACCTGGATACCGGCCTGACCGATGTGGATCGAGATGCACTCCCTCATGGTGTCGGGCGGGTGAGGCGGCGGCGGCGGCGAGGGGGAATGGAGAGGAAGAAAGCCTGGAGTCGCGGAGAGAGGCGAGTACGAAGACGCCTGTCTCTGCGGTGCTCTGCTTAGGGTTTCCGCTCGCCCGCTCGGCGCGCTTTAATAGAGCAGGACAGCCTGGATCGTGCAGGCGAGGGAATGGGCTTTTTTGCTCCGAGGCCCCTGCAGTTGTTTCGTTTACACTCTGCCGCCGGCTTCTAGAGGCAACGGTCAAATGGATTGTAGCGAGTAGGGAATGGGCGGAAGTTTAGGTGGGAAATTTGAAAATGGGGAACCTTTTGGTCACATGTCCGAGGGCTAACTCTCAAGTACAATTCACCCCGACGCGTGGGCCCATAGGTTTTTTGGGAGTATTCGCGTTTGGGTGTAATCCATTTGTGTTGCTATAGCAAAAGCCAGTTTGGTGGCCCGTTCACCTCACGTTCGGTGCGGGAGGAAACTCTACGAGATGAGATTACCTCTGACAGATGGACCAAGTTTTGCGGGACCCGCTGGTAGGTGAAGGAGGTGGGACGAGCCACTCGGGGGGCTGATTTGGATGGCGGTTTCCGGGCCCGTCGGCACTCGATGGACGTGCTGTTTTTTTTTTCCGAATTTTGATTTTCAAATTGAGGGAGCGGGGGAACAGTCGCGCCGTTGTACAGTACAGTTGCTCGGAACTTCTGCGAGAGTGCGGGATCACATCTCGAGGCCAGCGTCTGCTCTGCTGTGTCGCGGCCAGCTTGGTTATGGACCCGGCCGCCGGCTCCGTGGGTCTCGGCCTTCCTGCGCCTTCGGCCCACGGATCTTTATCTGTTTTTTTTACGAACGGGCTATGCTGTTGTATCAAAAGTTGAGAACGGCAGTGGATTGCTCAAAAGAAAAACTTGTGATGCATCAAAATTAAGCTTAGAGAATGTTTTTTTAGAGGGGCCAAATTCAGAATGTAAGAACTAAGAAGTTTTTTGAAATTTTGGTAGTTCAACACATTCTACAAACCTCGCTGAACTATTTTCGGCATCTCTCCACCTCTCTTTTGTTTCTCAACTTGGTTAGCTCAAATTTATCAGTATACCAGCATAGGAGGGGATTTAGTGGGATGGGATGGGCGGACCCAGTTGTTGTGCCGTTCGTTTCAGGGTCACGGTGGAATGGATGGATCCAGCAAAGAATATACCTTCAATATTCGGGACCGCTTAAGCCCAGCAAAACGGGTCGAACGAGGCCATCCCACTCCACCGTGGGTCACGTAAGCGGCGCATGCCGAAGTGCGATCACCACTGATCACCGCCGGTATCCTTTCGCCAGGGGAAAAATCAAACACATCTCTTTCGACTGGACTCAGGGGCGACGGCGATTCCACTCGGACGCGGCGGCGGCGAATCCACTCCGTCCGGCGTCGGTGTCGGCGACTCGACTCGATCGCGCGGCGGCGGTGACTTGACTTGGGCGGCGGCGACTCGACCGCGACCCAGGCGACGGCGACTCAACTACCTGGGCGACGACGACTCCACTCCGACGGCGGCGACTCCTCGAGCGCCAGCTCGGACCGTGAGCAGAGGACTCCGGCAACCTCTTCCCCCGCTGGATATGGGTCCTCTTCGCCCTCTCCGATAACCTTTCTTGATGATGCCACTCCTTTTGTTCCTTTTAAGACTCAGGTAGACATTGTTGTTGCTTGCTGCATTATTCATAATTGGGTCATACAAGATGGGAGTGATAAGTTGATCATAGAAGATTGTAATTGGACAAGCCAAAGCCATGCTACATCTACAGCTGATCAAGCAAGTGAACATATTTATATAGTCAATTTCAGGCAGGGAGTTGCTGATCAGATGTGGCATGACTACCAAACTTATCATGGAAACTAATTTTTTTAGGTTTAAAAAATTTGTATCATGCAATTTCCCATTTGTATGGCTCCATATTCCTATTTCTGAGAACATTTTCATTTGTACTCCTATTTATGAGAACATATTCATTTGTACTCTTATTTGCAAGAGCATATTCATTTGTATTGCTCTTTGTGAGAACATATTAATTTGTACTCCTATTTTTTGAGAACATACGCATTGGTACCTTACTGAAATGAATTTCTATGGACACATGCTTCCTATTTTTACTGGCAGGAGATGGAAGCTGAGGGCTTTCGAGATCAAGCCAAAGGGAGTGGACATGCTTCATGGACATCTACAATGTCCTCCTTCATGCTTACTCACATGGCCAATGTAGTGGCTACTGGCAGTAGAACTTCATCAGGCTTTAAAAAATGTCATCTCAATGCTTGCGCCAGGGCTATCAATGAGAAGTTCAATACTTGTCTCACTGGTGATCAGTTTAAGAATCATTTAAAGACATGACAAAGAAACTTTGCAAAGCTAAACATGCTCAGGAAGCTGAGTGTTGCTGGTTGGGATGAAGATAGTTTCATTATAACCCTTGACCCTGAGCGCTATAATAAGTTAATAACTATGTCAAGGTCAGTTTTATTTTATCTGATCACCAATTTTATGTCAAAGTCACACCAGTTGTAGCATATTAACAATTCAGCTAGTAATCATGCCTACTTTTTCTGTTTTAGGACCATAGATGTGATGTTGAATATTTGAACAAACCTGTTGAGATGGCTGCAATATTTAGGAATAGCATGGCCACTGGAAAATATGCAAAGGATTCATGTTCAGCTCTTGGAACTGACCATGCAAAACATGAAGATGAGGGGATGTCAATGTTGTGCCTAACATTCCTGAGGACAATCGAGCATCATCATCAGCTAGCAGGCCCAACAAGAGATCAAGGTTAGCTGAAAATGATGCGACAGAGTGTCTGATTGAAGCATTTAAATACAACACTGATAGACTTGCAACAGCTATAGAGAAGTCTGCTATGGGAAATATGGATTTGCCCCGCGATTTGATTCAACAGGTGAAAGACCTTCTAGGTTTTGATGACACACACAAGTCTTTCTACTATGTTTACATGGGTGAAACCCTCATGTTGGTAGATCTTTCTACGATGCATCATGCACCATTTGAATACAAGTTGAATTTCATTGCAAAGTGGATAAGTGAGAAGTTTTCCGGCTGAAGGTTCATAACCACTGTGATGGTTCTATTTTTTATATGTATCACATAAACTTATATCATGTGTCTTAATTATGTGTAAGGTTTTAAACTTGAGTAAGCCTACTTTCGAGTACCACAAGACACTGCAATGTGATATAGTCATGTGTAATGATTGCAACTTGTTTTGTGAGAACATATATGTGTGCAAGACTACTACTTCTATATTATGTGATGGTTGTAATCTTATGTCTGAGATTTAAATAATTTATTTTGCATCAAGCTTCAAAGAATTATTATTTATAAACCATTAATATGATACTATATGACATGTATGGTGAAATCATATCATAAAGGGGTATTCTTACCACTTCAATGAGAAGGTAACCATATCCTATTGTTCCATGGTCATTCCTTGAAACAAACATGAGAGTATTATCTCATCCTATTTTATCCCTTCAATCAAACAGAAAACTGGATCCATCCCATCCCTTAACAAACAAAAAATGAGTTTGTTCTGTCCCTGAAAAGAGAGATGGTTCCATCCGTCCCATCTCATCTCCAAACCAAACACACTCCTAGTAGTGTTTACATTTGAAGCAACCTTGGAGCTGCCTTCGTGACCTCAACATTGGCAGGGTTTGGCTACACCAACAGTAAGTTGTGCCTCCTCCAACAGTAACGAGTGAGAGGTGTTCCTTGACAATGACTTGAAAATCTCCGAGCAATGGACTGGCATAAGTGTAACATGCCACATCCCTAATGATATGTTACTGATCATAATGCAACATCATGTGGATCATTACCATTGGCATGAGCGTGAGCTTCAAAATTGAATTCAAACTTGGCTAATATTCACATAGCTTGAAACAACTCAAGAAATTTGAATAGAAATTGGCTCCAAAAAATTCCTATGCGATTCTCTAGATGAAATGAATGTAAGTGAATTTTACCAATTTGTTAGGAAAGATTTGAGTGCCCTAGAAATTACAATCAGGTTTAACGACCAGATCACTTTGAAAAAAATTGTTTCATATTCCCTAGCACCTTTTTGGACTTGTTCCTACTTGGATGATTTCACCAATGTTGAACTACCACCAGAAAAAAGGCATAAATTTTAGGATCCCGAAAGTTGGTTAAATTAGTGGCCAAAGCTGAGAAGTGTATTCTCTATTGCTCTGTATTCTTACCTGTCACGTGTTCACGCCTCCGTTAATACAGAAACGGAATCAGACCATCCGCACAGCAAAACCTCCAAAGCCCAAACTCTTCATTCCGCCGGCGGCAATGGCGGCGCCGGCGGCAGACGGCGACTCGTTCTCTCCAGGTTACGTCCTCAGCGCGACTCTCACCGGCCACAGCCGCGCTGTATCCACAGTTAAGTTCTCCCCGGATGGCCGCCTCCTCGCCTCCGCCTCCGCCGACAAGCTCCTCCGCGTGTGGTCCTCTGCCGATCTCTCCCCCGTTGCCGAACTCGCTGGCCACGGTGAGGGCGTCTCCGACCTCTCCTTTTCCCCGGACGGCCGCCTCCTCGCCTCCGCCTCCGATGACCGCACCGTCCGTATCTGGGACCTCGGCGCCGGCGGCGGGGCCCGCCTGGTCACAACCCTCACCGGCCACACCAACTATGCCTTCTGCGTCGCCTTCAGCCCCCACGGCAACGTGCTCGCCTCGGGATCCTTCGACGAGACGGTGCGCGTGTGGGAGGTGAGGTCCGGGAGGTGCCTTCGCGTGCTGCCGGCCCACTCCGAGCCCGTCACCGCTGTCGACTTCGATCGCGAGGGCGCCATGATCGTGTCGGGGAGCTACGACGGCCTCTGCCGCGTCTGGGACTCCGCCACGGGCCACTGCGTCAAGACCCTCATTGATGACGAAAGCCCGCCCGTGTCCTTTGCCAAGTTCTCGCCCAACGGCAAGTTCGTGCTCGCGGCAACCCTTGATAGCACCTTGGTGAGTTCTGTGAAGTTGGTTATCCTTTCTAGTTCCTTTCTTCCATTTTACTGTTGTTCTGTAGTTCCGGCTTCCAGGATATGTGAAACCGAACTTGCATTTCTGTTGAAATGGAACTATATGATTGTCTTATGTGTTTTTAGATTGCATAACTTGAGCCTTATTGGTTATCAGTCACAATTCTCGTAGACCCAATGAATGAAGGTGCTTTGAGCAGGCAAAGGAAACCAAATGATTCTAAATTTAGGGCAGCATAACTCTGTGGCATGTTTACAGGAATCTGTGATGACTGAACCTGTTGAGGAGCACTGTCAATGCTGACTTGCCTGGGCTAAAGATAATATTTCTCAACTTAAGTCCTCCCCTTGTTGTCATGTGGTTTACAATTATTTTGATGATAGTATGCTGTCCTGAAGACTGAAATTAAAGTTCTCCTATGTTACATCTAGCCACAAAATGTATTTGTTATATATGGTTGATACAGGAGGTGGGGAGGGCATGTTGTTTTGGTTGACCCCTAAGGCAACCCTGTGATCCTAGCGAGTAAGAAAAGTTGAATACATGATGGCTTGTCTATTCTGTATGTAATCTAACAAAGTATATTTCTTGCGGGTGGATGCTATGGACCCCCACACTCGTGTTATTTATCCATGGAATGCTCTTGGGTTGCAATAATATACTAAAATGTGATCTTGCAATAGTTTAGATGTGGACGATCTTTATATTTTGTGCAAACTCTGTCCAAAAGGTTAAGTTGATTGATTCCTAATAGTTTGAACTCTATGTTTGCTTACAGTTGTCTATTCCGTTCATATCTGAGGTAATAAGTGAAGATGCCATTACTCTTTGTGCCTTTTCTGTACTTAGGTCTGTCAGCAAAAATGTCAGATTCCCCTGCTGTAGCTTTGAATTTCATCTCATCCATTCTATGTTTCTATGGCGCTTATGTTCATGCTAGATAGCAGGGTGTGCACACTTTCCTTTTTGTTTTTTTGCTTTAAAGTCACCTGCGATTTTTTGTCCTTTTAATACAATGACACAGTCCTTTTGTGGTTTTGAGTGTTTCTTTTGTCATGACCTATTAGTAATATGAGGAAACGATTTGGTGGCTGTTAGAGGATGGGCTTATTTGCTAGCACAGTATTTTTAGTGTTGGACTGCTATATGTATGGGTGTGTGAGTGTGTTGGGCTAGGCCCATGTATCTAGCCTACTATGGCTATATGTACCTTTGACACCCCTAATGCATTCTCACTTGGTACAGGCTAATTTTCTTCTCTCCTCTCTCCCCATGGCTGAGCAGCCCGAGCTGCCGCCACCCGTCGGCGCAGCGCCGCCCGCCGCCAGCTGCTCCTCCCCCTCCTTCTCCTCTGGATCTCGCCGCCGCTGTTTCGTGGCCCCAGGCCCGCCGTTGAGTGCCGTCGGTGCGCCACCGCCGCCGCCGGCTGGTCCTCCCCCTCCTTCCTTACTGGATCCTGCCGTCGCCGCCTGGCCCCAGGCCGCCGCCGCCGCCCCTTGGCTCCAGGCCGCCGCCATGCCGTATGAGCCGGCTGCAGCTGCCGACTTGTGGCTGGCCGCCGCCGCCGGGTCCGGATCTGCCGCCGCCGGCCCGGGGCTGGCCGCCCCCACCGCCGCCGGGCTTGGATCCGTCGTCACCGGCCGGGGCTGGTCGCTGCCGCTGCCCTCGGGCCCAGATCCGTCGCCGCCGGCCCAGGGTTGGCCGCCGCCGTCATTGCCGATGCGACCGCTTCCGATGTCGCCGTTTCTTTGGCTGCCTCTCGCGAGCGTGAGCGGGCTCTCGCTCTTGCTTTGGAGCAGGAGCGGGTGTCCATGGTGGCTCTCACCCACCAGCTTGAGGAGGCCACACACCAACAGTCGACTGCCACCTGCGAGTCTTCTTCAGGCAACGGCGCAACGCACACCACCTACGCGGCTTCCCTTGTCGCCGTCTTCACGCTCAGGCTGCTGGTGTCTAGAACATCCGGACACTCGTCCCAGTTGTCCTCAACACCGACTCCACCTCGTACAGCCGGTGGCGTCACCTGCTTCTCCTCACGCTGCTGCGTTTTCGTCTTGACGATCACGTCCTCCGGGATGACTCTTCGTTGGTCGCTTCCTAGCTCAGTATGGATAGCTTGGTCCTTGCCTGGATCCTCGGTTCTCTCTCTGATGAGCTGCAGGATATTGTCGGGCAGCGTGGTGGCGGTACTGCTCGTCAGACGTGGCTCATCCTTGACCAGCGCTTCTAGGGGAACAGCGTGGCCCGAGCTCTTCACATCCGGGCACGGTTCGGGGCTACTGTCCAGGGTGACCTGTCGATCTCCGCTTACTACCCGCCGCGTCTACCTACCACCCCAGGGGTTCCTACCAGCCCTAGTGGTGGTAATCGTCGTCGTCGTATGCGTGGTGGCCGTACGGCTGGAGGAGGTGGCAGTGGTGGTGGTAGTGGTACCAGTCAGGGCGGCGTACCTTGGCCTACACCTTACAACCCGTGGACCGACCAGATTTCCTTGTGGCCTGGGCCGTCTCCGGGTCTCGTGCCACCACATCCACCGCGATCCCAGGCGGCTTACATGGTCACTCATGTCCATGACGGCCCTGGCTACTCGCCTGGAGAGCAGTGGACTCAGACTTCTGGTTGGCCGACACCTCGACCGTTCACCTATTGGGGCTCGGGCGCTCTAGGTCGCCAGCCTGAGTTTTCGGCACCGCCCACCACCTGACGGGTGGGACCGTCAGTCGCTGGCTGCTTCCTTCAGCACGATGAGTCTCACTCCACCTGGTGCTGATTGGGTTGTTGACTCCGGCGCCTCATACCACCTACTCCTGATCCTGGAGATTGATCTTCACTTTGTGCGTGAGCGGGTCGCCACTGGTGAGGTCCGAGTTCTTCACGTCCCGACGACGTCGCGGTTCGCCGACATCTTCATGAAGGGCCTCCCTTCGTCGTTGTTTTTCGAGTTTCGGTCCAGTCTCAACATCGGTCGTGGTTAGATGTTGGGACCGTGGGGAGGAGAGGTGTTGGACTGCTATATCTATGGGTGTGTGAGTGTGTTGGGATAGGCCCATGCATCTAGCCCACTATGGCTATATGTACCTTTGACACCCCTAATGAAACCCTAATGCATTCTCAGCGTTAGTTGTTTCACAGGATAACATGGTGACAATATCGGACAATAGGGATTAGGGAAATCAATCAACTGTTTATTTCTTTTGGCTCCATGTTTGTCATATATACTTTCGGGTTCTTCAACTTCTAAACTGATGTTGTGTATGATTCTTTAAATGTAATTAAATGTGTCGTGTTTACAATCGGACATGTCAATAAAGTTGTCTTTTTAGGATTAATAGTAGCGTAATAGCCAGTTTGATTTCAGCCCTTTATCAAGTATAACATGATTTGAATTTTGAAATGTATTGTTTAATCATTTGAAGGGGGGCCTTGGCACAACGGCAAAGTTGTTGCCTTATGACCATGAGGTCACGGGTTCTAGTCCTGAAAACAGCCTCTTGTAGAAATGTAGGGGAAGACAGCGTACAAAAGACTCAAGTGGGTCGGACCCTTTTCTGCGCCCTACACAAGCGGGGGTTACATGCACCGGGTTGCCCTTTTTTATTCTTTAATCATTTCTGAGAACAAGGTAATCTTAGTTTTCTTTTTTCTTTTTGCAAAAACTGGTTCTAATTCATTTTGTTTGAACCAACCTCTCTGCAAATGTAGGGCTAAGGATGTCTAGAAATAACTCTTCTCGAGACCCCATAATGTGTGGGTGTGTACGACACTAGGCACACCCTTTTTATGAATTTTTAGAATGTTAATGTTTAATGTGAATTCCGCCTATGCCTTTCTAGGTATAGCCGGTCACAAGCCCGGATAAAGGAGGACGGTTGTGATAGGCTTGGCGAGCCAACATCAAAACTAGCCATTCCTATGGATATGAAACCTAGTTTGGTTTTCATATCTAGCCTACCTCAAGTGTTTGAGACAAAGGCTTTGTTGTTGTTGTTGTGTTGTTGTTTAATGTTTAATGTGGTCGGCTATTGCATTAATCCAGAATGTACTTGAGTGAAGCTATAGTTTAAGGTGTTGCCTCAGGGGTTAAGCATTGCCCTCCGCCCTGCATTGATGCGTTCTCCAGCTTGTCCGTCATCACCGCTGTTATTCTACGGCTTGATTCTGTCACGGTCTGCTGTTCGCCACCCTCCTCCTACTTGAGTCTTCCATCACCACTGTTCCTCACCCTTCTCGTCAGATGCAGTGAAGAGTGCCTTGACCCCATATCTCCACCTTGAGGGATCCAGCCTTTATCCACTATATTCCTTGACTGGATTTCATAAGCATGATGATGATCGTAGTTCTTTTTTTCATTTCTTCCATTTACTTGGAGGCTTCAACATCCATTTCTTTTGCAATACATGCTATAGCTCTCGTACCCTAGGCACTATGTGTTTGTTCTGCACTGTTTGTCATTTAGACTATTCCATGTGTATTCAGAATCATATTGTGCATTTTAGGCTGTTACATCTGTTCATTTCAATATTACTGATGCTTTTGGGCTCCAACTTGTCATACGTTCTTGTCGGTACCCTGCGAATCGGGTACCCCCGCGTAGTGGATAAAAAGCACCTGGGTCCCGCCTTCCCGGCTTAGGCGGGCCCCAGTGTAAGCCACGCGCTCTGGGCCCCGTGGGCTGTCCCGGGGTTGTCACGTGTCTTCAGGCCCTGAGCCTGAAGACCAGCCGAGGGTGGCTCGCGAGTCGTCACGTGTCCAGTGGTGCCAGACCTCATCTTCCACCAAGGAGGGCTCCGATGCTGCCACGTGCCCGGAACCTCCGAGCCACACCCCCCGCCAGAGAGAGCACCGGAGGTGCCACGTGTCCTTCAGCTTCATATCCGACCTCCAGTATGGGAGGGCTCCGATGCTATCACGTGGGCAATGACTCCGGGTGTACCTTCCCCCCAAGGAAGGCCCCGGATGTGTCACGTGCCCTGCAGCTCCGGATCCGACCTCCAGCATGGGAGGGTCCGGTGCTGCCACGTGCCCAGCAATTCCGGACCACCCGCTAACTCCGCAAGACTGCTCCGGTGAAGACTCGTGTCTCGGGGGCCACCCGCCCGGACGTCGCTCCGACGAGCAACGAGCAGATGGCCAAGGAGTAAAGAAGAAGGTACGCTGTCAGGCCGAGCATTCAAGGCTCGCGCCTTCCCCAGAAGCATGGCGCACGGCGCACGCCTCCGCCCTCTGTCTGCTCGCCATTACGGTGAAAGACGGGGCGGCGAGGCGTGATGGCGCAACAGTGCCTCCCAACGGCGTTGAGCCGCCCTGCAGAGCGAGGAGACGCGGCGACAAGACAGGTACTTCATCATCACCTGCTACCTGGACAGAGGCGCCCGGCGGGACAGGCGCCGCACCGTAACTCCACCAACAACGGCTATACGTATAGTTGTAAATGTGTAGATCATGTATAGGCACAGATAGCCGCGGGGCCACTTGTCGGGCCCCGGGTTGCATTGTAACTGCCCCGGCCTTGAGCTATAAAAGGACCGGGGCAGCCTCCGGGCAAAGGGTTCGCGACCCAGCCAACTCACTCACTCATACGCGCGAACAATACAACAGACACACCTGTGGACGTAGGGTATTACGCTCCGGCGGCCCGAACCACGTAAATCCTCATGTCCTTCTCGCCGTTGTGCTCCGACCTTCGAGATCCTCTAGCCCTTCCGGAAAAAGAACCTCCGCGGGCTGCTTCCGAGCAGACCGGGGAAGTGTCGTAGCAAACACTTTGACAGTTCTATATATACATGTAAATGCACTCATAACTCTTTTTGACTCCCCATAAAAAATAAGCATCAATCTGTTTTGTTTGGACAAGTATCTAGCAGTTTACTTCAGTTGAGATGTCTGGTTATGTATTGCTTATTTTTCACAGAGGCTCTGGAATTTCTCCGCTGGAAAGTTTCTAAAGACGTATACAGGCCATGTTAATACAAAGTACTGTATTCCAGCAACATTTTCAATCACAAATGGCAAATACATTGTCAGTGGCTCGGAGGACAAATATGTCTACCTGTGGGATCTGCAGACAAGAAAGATATTGCAGAAACTGGAAGGTCATACTGATACTGTCATTTCAGTTTCATGCCACCCCGAGGAAAACATGATCGCGTCAGGAGCACTTGACGATGACAAGACGGTGAAAGTTTGGGTCCAAAAGGAAGAAGAATAACAAGATTCCTGACTATGTTCTTATCTACATTAGTTGTCATTTGACTGACTGATGGTGGTAAGGTATTTATTTCGCTTCTCAAAAACTGACTTCTGCAGTGGAAAACGTGATGATTTTCTGGGATGTGTAACTTAGTGTTGTGTTGTCTGGTCAGCAGGTTGTTCATAATTCAAGCAAACTCAAGTGTTCTGTAGAGATATTCCAAGGGTAATTGTAAGAAAGAATTGTTGTCTTTCCAAGTCCCTAATCTCTTGATGCAATTCATCTAAGCCATAGTGCAACTCTAGCTGATCAGTCTTGTTCATCGGAGTACTCTAGCTGACAAGTTATGGTTCATTGTTTTTTCTTTGAACTGAGTCACATTGGATGCAAAGGGAAAACTTTGTAGAACTCAGTGCGTTTATAGGTGGAGAGTCCCATTAAAAACTGTCAAACTGAATCTCACCTGGAGAACTGTCATATCAGTTGTTTATGTAGGTGTCAGTGGCAGATTGGGCATTTTATTTTCCGCTGCTCTTTTTTTCTATACTAATGTTTTTTGACCGGAATACAGTAGGGCTTCCCCTACTGTGCTAGATATATATTAATATAGAATAAAAGAATCTAGTACAAACTACTGAGAACAGGAAGTCTTACCTGTACACAGACAAAAGAAGAGAAGAGTGGCTTTGAGGGCCCTAAATCTAATTAGTTACAAGTCTCTACAAGCTTTGGAGCCAAGTTGAAACTTAGTTACTAAGTTCTGTACTGAATGTCTGAATCTGTAGATGTATGAATTTACAGTGTTTTGTGAAAATATAATACAAATGGTTAATCACATGAAATACTTCTCTAGATGGATATTCCTAGAAGAGGCCGAGTTGGGCTTACGTACATGTGGGCTACTTCCTTTTTGGCGTAGCAAGGCCTATCATCCTGAGTGATTGTTGGTCCCATTATCTAAACATGCAAATTTAGATAAAAAAATGTAAACATGCAAGTTTGTGTTTGCGCATGAATTCAGTCTCTTTCTCCACTTTGTTCAGTTATGTTTATCTTTATTCAAAAACATGTCTCATTATCGAAACGGATGCTTACCTTTATTCTCGTATCCATTTGTCTTGGAACACACAGATTGTTTGTATAAATTTGCCTTTGGTCCCTGATGACATTATTGGTCCTTTTGCGATTCATTATAGTTCATTTAGACATCTGCATGTGTTAGTTCAAGAATGAAAAATCATTGTCGCAAACAGACAGCTTTCAAAGAGTTGGGACATTCTGTTGTAAATTCCATTTATTCCATAATAATTTCTGGAGCTTTGGTGTACATATTTACTACTAACATGGAGTTTGCTATGCTGCGAGCTGTGAAGTCGTCTCCTGCAGGCTGCAGCTTGGCATGGTTGCATCAGCTGTTACCTGTAAGTGAACCAGGACATCAGCCTATTTACAAGGAGCAGGATTGTTTCGATATTCATTTCATATAATCACTATCCAGACCTACTTCGTTTGGTTAATACGAGCTGGTTTTGTTTATAGTCTTTTTCATCACGTTTTTATCTCTGCCTTATTTGCTACGAATTTCTTTCGTTTGTCCTGCTATGAATTATGTTATTCAGGGCTGACCTGTCATTCTTCTCGAGCTGGATATGCCTGGGCGCGGGCGGGTGGAAAAAATTCGACAATACATCAGCCAGACATTCCTGGTTTTGTCCTGACATTTGGTGATTCTCATGGCTTTCTAAGCATGCCTTTTATCCTGACAAGCAATGTTGATTGGCATTGCTTACACACCAAAAAAAAACAGTAATCAACGCGTATCCTGTGTCGTCACTTGAAGAGACGCCCTGCAGTTTTTCTATTGCCATGTGCCAAAATGAGACGACCTTGTGCACATACAAAATTGTTTGTAAATAGCAATCCCTTTTGCGTGTTTAGATTGATGGAATGGCGATTTGTGCCATGTGATAATGCTTGATCCTTCATGTCTTTTATAATCTTTTCCTGCGAGAGGAAGACGCGTGCGTTGGTCAGACAAAACCTCAATAATTATGGTGTTGGTTGGATTGGCTTGTTTTTTGAGGCTTGAACTGTATAACTAGAAGTTCAAGAAATTCTTATAATGTATAGTGATAGCAAATAAAGCGGGATTGTTTAAGCTGACGTAAAAGGTTCCTGCACTGTTAGGAAGCTTAACGGGTCTTAACATCCAAGATCTATCATATCGGGTCTAAGTACTTGAGTATAAATCAAGTCCAGTCAAAGGGATTGAGGGTGTACTTTCACTCTTGGAGGATGTACACGCCATGGAATTGAAGAGATCGGAGTAGATCGGCGGTGAAGAAGCCGGGTAGGCGTTGAGCATGATGAGGTGATGGTGTTCTTCTCCTCACTGCTTGCGTTTGAGAGATCGAATCGTACGGCTTTCATACAACTAAATACTCTCCATTTGAAGTTGATTGAGGGGGATTGGAGTAAAAATTACTTCATTTTTCATCTCAGTCCATTTAATCAACTCCATTTTTATTACCCAAACAAGCCCTTAGGGGTTTAGGTACAATGAAGGTTGGTTTGTGTACGCTAACACCCCTCTATTTATACTGTGCAAGTGTGAGAGGGGCCATCGACGATGTAACGGAATCCGCCCCCCATCAGCGCGCGAGGTGGAGTCATCTAGACCAATTCTGTTGGAGATCAGAACTCCAACACGCACCGCTTCAACAGAATTCTTATAGTGAGCAGCCATTTGACGAATAAGCCCAAAGAAACAAGATTAGTTCAAATTACTTCATGTGCAGCCCTACCGGTGAGCAAGTTGGGTTCTCGTTCGCGGGGATAGTCATGAGAATATACCATTACTATTAGTTCTGAAAAGAACGAACCCGAGTCATGCGTGGCTGGACCCGTACATAATTTCGTTTTTAATTTACTGTTCGCAAATAGCAACCTCTGGGCTCCAGGTGTGCTTGGGAGTGAGGTAACTAACAACCAGCTAGTCATGGCAATCGTGGCACTATGATTGATATGAGGCATGAGCACAGCCGTTAACCCGTCACACATCAGAAGGAGGAGTTGAGGTCCCCATCGTCACCCAACTAATTGCTGGAAGATCCATGCCATGTTTGATGCGATTCTACTTGGGACACGTCCATCCATGTGAGAGACGACCGAGGGGCTGGTCGTCACTTTTCACCTGCTTACTGGGCTCAGATATCTCCATGTGCATACGCAGTCTTTTGGCTGTTGCCATGCTCCCTGTTTGCCATACACAAATCAGACCTAGCTTAACCCTAGATATACTCTCATAATGAGGTGTTAATATAGTGTCTGTCAGCTAGTGTGCTGCGTGCAAATTAACATGGCAACTCCAAGCAACTTGGTTAAACCAAGGGGACAAATAATTATGCTGATAAACAAAGCAATCTGAGAAGACGGCTTGCCAAGCTGAACTTGTAGGGAAACAACTGTTTATCTGTAGGTTTATTTTATCTGGTAAATATCAATAGTAGAAATAAATGACGTTTAGGACACGAAATCTAGTTCAAATTAAATTAGATTTCTTGTTCTAAACATCATTTATTTTAGAACGGATGGAGTACTAGAATTATTAATTTCCGTTCGTGGGATCTAACCATACAACACACACGCATCTTGAACGATTTTGCTGAAATCCATGCCAACAAATGACGCTCCAGCGCTGTACGTGACTATTAGAGAATCCGGCGCTTAGCACAATCCCCAGGATCTGTTGCAACCACTTGGGCGCGCAGGGTGGCTTTGCCTTGATGGTGCAGCATCTTCAAGCTAGCTAATCTCTAGGGTTGTCCCGGAGTATTATTACATTACACTAACGGCAAGTGGGTGCCAGTGCCACTGCCACTGCCACGCTCACCCAGAAAAAAGGCTAATGCAAGTTGCCATTGGAAGCACTTATTAAGAAAGTACAATTATGATGCTTATCTAAGTACATCAGACTGCTATTTGGAGTAAATGACATGTTACGTACAGTGTAATCATGCTTTAAGCGCACATGTACGTTGGGAGATGCCTCGTGCCTTGTCTCTTCACCTTAGGCTGTCTTCAATGGACAACTCAAATAGTAAACGAAATCCAATTTAGATCTTGATAATAAAACCAATCAACCTCTAAAAGGAGATGTAAATGGATAGGCATTTTGCATATGAGGAGAGAGGATAGCTAAAAATAGGGATCCTCTCTCCTCATATGTATTTCTCTATGAGCCACCTTGTAGTGAGGAAAGTGCATACTTTATTGGAGATATTAAATATTTAACTTCTCTATTTATTTTACCTCTCTAAAATGCATTGCATTGTTAGTCAATGTTGTGCCCCTACATATGCTCCTGGTAAGCAGCCATTTTGTATCCGGCCGGCCATCCAGGAAATGAGACCGTCATGCTTTCTTTTGCTGTACTTTCATATCTGCCTTGGAACCATATGATCAATCCTAAAACGGATCAAGTCACCTCTGCCATACAAGGCTATCAACTGCCATCAGAGTCGCGCTGAGGCTTGATGATACTCGGACAAAGGAGGCTCTGGCCTCACTACCAACTCAGGACTTGGCAACTGAGGCTGCTCAGTGAAGACCTCTGATGTGTATGGTGCTGCATGTGTTCTTAGATGTTAGTCCAACTACCATTCCCGTTTGCGCATGTGCCTGACTGGTTCGGTGCATATTGCTCGTGGAGTCCTGTTCTCCTCCTTGTTGTACTTCTGGGTACCTTCTCTACATCTATGTCTTCCCAGGGTTGTATTGAGAGACTTGTTGGCTGCCCAATGGTCTCCCGAATTTGTTCTTCTGTATTTGATCAGACTTCTACTGGTTGTTTCGGGTGGTGTTCGCAATGAGTACTCCCATATCCTTCTTCATCTGGAACGTTAGAGGCCTCAACTCTCCAACTAAGAGGGCTGCAGTCCACTCTCTCCTGCTTATCGAATCACCAACGATTGTGTGTCTGCAAGAAACTAAGCTCAGCACATTACAACCTCAGATTCAGAGAGAGATTTTGGGAAACTCATTGGATGCTGTTCAGTTTCTGCCGGCGCAAGGAACACAGGTGGTATCTTGGTGGCCTGGGACTCTAGCAGACTTCAAAGCTCTCAATGCCATTTAAAAGAGTTTTCAATTTCAGTCACCTTGGAGCTCAGAGACAGTGGTGTTTCTTTCGCTCTAACAGTTCTTTATGGACTCAATCTTGATGTCGATAAACCACACTTCTTAGAAGAGATCGTGCAGTCAAAGCCTACTGGAGACCGTCCATGGATCTGCCTCGGGGATTTTAATCTTATCTATTCAGCAGCAGATAAGAACAATTTGTCCCTCAACAGAAGACAGATGGGAATGTTCCGCAGAGCATTGAATTTTTGTGAACTCATGGAGATTGCATTGCAGCACTGCAAATACACGTGGAGCAATGAGAGGAGCAACCCAACTCTGGTGAAGCTGGATCGGGTTTTCTATAACAAAGAATGGGAGCTGTCCTTTCCAGGGTATATCTTGAACCCACTATCCTCTTCGGTCTCCGATCGCTGCCCGCTAGTGCTAATTCAACAAGCGTGGTTGCCGCGGAAGGGCCTATTTCGCTTTGAAAATTTCTGGGTGAAGGTACCAGGGTTTCGGGAGGTAGTCCATGATGCTTGGAACCTACAGGTGCAGGGACAATCCCACATGGAGGCCTTTAACAGGAAACTTCAGAACACAACAGTGACCCTAAAGAAATGGAGAAAGGCTATGTTTGGCTATGCTAGGTTGCAGCTTGAAATGGCTATGGAGGTGGTTTTCCATCTGGATGTCGCACAAGAATATCGTGTTCTCACAGCGGGCGAGGGGTCCTTGAGGTCGGACCTGAAACTCAGAATTCTAGGATTGGCGGCGGTAGAGCGCTTCCGTAGACAACAAGCGTCCCGGTTGATTTGGATAAAGGTTGGCGATGCATCTACCTGCTTCTTCCATCTACATGCTAACTCCAAGACTAGGAAGCACTACATCCCTCGGCTAAAAACTGCTGATGGGCATTCTGTTTGGGAACATGCTGACATGGAGGAGGTGCTATTCAAACATTTTGAAGACACACTTCGCACTTCCCCCCCACCCCCACGGGACGCCTCCCTGCAGTGGGAGCTCCTAAACCTCCCAGCTCTGATAGAAAATGTACTAGGATCAGCTTTCACAGAGGAGGAAGTCCGTGGCGCCGTCTTCCAACTCAAATGAGAAAAGACGCCGAGGCTAGATGGCTTTACGGGCGCCTTCTATAAAGCATGTTGGAACACGTAAAAGAATCCCTCATGTCAGCCCTCTAATGCTTCTTCGACCACCAATCTGGTTCACTATGGATATTAAATGGCGCTTGGATTACTTTACTGCCTAAATCAGATATAGCAGATCAGTCAAAGGATTTTCGTCCTGTCGGTACCCTCAATACCGGGTACCCCCGCGCACAGGGTGAAACCACCTAAGGACCTCGCCCCCTCCGCAGGGGTGAGCTTCGAGGGCGCCACGTGCCCCGCAGGGCCGGATCTCCCCTCTTCTCAGAGGATAGCTCCGGGCCTGCCACGTGGCCTAGAAGGCCGGACCTCGCCCCCTCCGTAGGGGAGAGCTCCGAAGGAGCCATGTGTCCAATAGGGCCGGAGCTCCCCTCTCCTCAGAGGGTAGCTCCGGGCCTGCCACGTGGCCCAGGAGGCCGGATCTCACCCCCTCCGTAGGGGTGAGCTCCGAAGGATCCACGTGTCCAGCGGGGCCGGAGCTCCCCCCACCTCAGAGGTGAGCTTTGGGCCCGCCACGTGGCCCAGGAGGCTGGACCTCCCCCCTCCGCGGGGGTGAGCTCCGAAGGCTCCATGTGTCCAGCAGGGGCGGAGCTCCCCCCTCCTCGAAGGTGAGCTCCGGGCCCGCCACGTGGCTAGCAGAGCCGGACCTTCCCCCCCTCCACGGGGGTGGGCTCCGAAGGCTCCATGTGTCCAGCGGGGCCAGAGGTCCCCTCTCCTCAGAGGTGAGATCCGGGCCCGCCACGTGGCTAGCAGAGTAGCGCTGCACGCTCAGTGCGGTAGGCAGTGGAGTAAAGGTGTGCCATGCCTTTACCGTACAAAGCATTCAAGACCCGCGCCTTCCCAAGACGCGGAGGCGTGGCGCACGCCTATCACGAGGCACTGTGACCATTCACAGTCAAGACAGGCGCACAGTGTCAGAAGCTGCAGACCATTGAAGGCAGCGACAAGACACGGACAAGGCATGCCCTGTCACCCCTGCCATCACCAACAGCTACACGCTACACCTAGCCTGCGGCATGGGTAGGGTGGCAAGACGAGGACCTCGAAGCCAGCGCCAAGACATAGTAGCTGGTAGGAAATCACCCTGGGGCCACCTGTCAGATCCCGGGGCCCACCTTGTAAGCCGCTCGAGCCTTGGACTATAAAAGGCTCGGGTAGGCAACGTTACAAGGGGTTTGGACTCTGCTGAGTTCGGCTCCCTCTAGGTCATCCACATACTCAAGGAAACCAGTGCTCCGAGCACTCCCGTGGACGTAGGGTTTTACGCTCCGGTGGCCCGAACCACGTAAATCCCCATGTCAATCATCTCCTTCCTTCGTCCACTCCTGCAAGACCCACACGAGAGGACTAGCCCCTCCGAAAAAGAACCTCTGCGGGCTGCCCAGAGCAGGCCCGGGGGAAGTGTCGACCGCAGACGCTTCGGCATTTGGCGTGCCAGGAAGGGGGCTTTTCGCTCTTGCGACGAGTCTATGCCGACGAAGATGTCCAAGCTTCCTTCAGAGGCAAGCTCTTCGCGCTGTCGTTCCCGGCGAACTCCATCAATCCCAAGATCTGTAGCGGCGCAAAGTGCCACTCAAGCAAGTGCACTAGCCGCCGCAGAAGCGCTCCTGGACAGTCCACCTGCTGAAGACGCACCCCAGGGGGCCACCCAGCAGTGGATCCGCGACGTCAACTACCTCGTCGCTACTGCCGTCAACCCTCCGCTGCGGCGGGGACGACGCCCTGCTTAACCTGGTGTCTTGCTGTCGTGCACACCAACGGTTGACAGGCAGACGGTAGGCTCCCGCTCTACCAGGCTCTCAACAGCGGACCTGAGGATAGAGCTAGAGCGACGCCGCTCGGGAGAAGACGCTCGCGTCACCATCGAGCGACAGCGGCAAAGGCGTCGCATTCAAGAGGCCGAGTACAGCATGTCGACCGCCTCGACTCAACCTGGGCCGCAGATGTTCGCCACGCAACCTCTGCCCCAGGTATACACCATGCAACATATGCAGCAACCATATGTCCTGCAGGCGGCGCCTCCGGTATATGGTCCACCAATGCCCATACCGGAGTACATCGTGCCATCAGCCATCCAAGGGTTTGCGGCACCAAGACCTACAATAGCAGTGACCGGGTGTGCGGCCCTGGCGCCCCACCTTCACTTTGCAAGGTGGCCACGCAAGTTTCGGCCACACCTGCCGGAGAAGTACGACGGAAGCATCAACCCGGCGGAGTTCCTGCAAGTCTACTCTACTGCCATCCTAGCGGCAGGAGGGGATGAAGCCGTCATGGCCAACTACTTCCCCGTCGCCTTGACCGGCCCGACGCGGTCATGGTTCATGAACCTTCCTCAGGGTTCCATAACCTCCTTGGCGGAGCTATGCAGACAGTTCATGGTGAACTTTAGCTGCTCCTACACGCGCCCCGGCACGAAGCTGGACCTCCACGCCATACAACAACAACCGGTAGAATCACTGCGCTCCTTAATCCAGCGGTTCTCCCAAGTACACAACACCGTCCCCCACATCCCGGATGCATCAGTGGTGGTCGCATTCCGACAGGGTGTGAGGGACAAGAAGGTGCTCGAGAAGTTGGCCACCAGGTAGGTGCAAGACATCTTGGAGCTCTTCAGCCTGGCGGATAGGTGCGCTAGAGCAGAAGAAGGGCGTCAATGGCACTCACAGCCAGCCTCCGAAGCCGGAAGACAACTCGAAAATGGTGGAGTTCAAGTTGTACTCCCAACCACGTCAATCAGTTAAGAGCCAACCACCGACTGACTTCGTGGTCAGGTGGATGCCACCACCAAGCATCCCAGGGGGCCCCGAAGGTGGAGAGCCGGAGCCCCGAGCACCGGCCTTCACCGAGTCTCACTGGACGTTCTACCTCGACGGCGTGCTGCTCCTCATGCCAACGGGGGAGCGGTTTGGGTACCTTGGACCTGTGTCATGTACCGCGCGCCGACGACACCGTCGCCAACAACCTGACAGCGAAGGTCTCCACTGGAGCCCCGGAGCCCCAAGGAGCCTTCGAAGGGACGTTGCCGCGACTCACAACCCGGAGTGCCGATCCGAGCAAAAGGGGTGAGACCAGCACCTCGAAGCTGGCGGTCCCGGCGGCCATGCAGCCATGGTGCCAGCCAAAGGATCGTATGCGCCTTGGGGACTCCGTGCTACCCAGCGCCCAAGATCCAGAAGCTCAAGTAGCCCCGATGCATGGACCACGGAGGTCCGGGACTTCTTGAAGGACATCCTTCCTAATGAATGTGCACTCGCTGAACGGATTGTGCGGATGGCTAAGTGCTACACGTTGGTATCTTTACTGGCGTGGCGCCACGACATCCTATTGCATTGCATAACACAGGAGGAAGACTGCGGCCTGCTCGTAGTAATCCATGGAGGAGAGTGCTGGGAACGCTCATCATCCCACACGCTGGTCGGTTAAGCCATCCGGCATGGCTCCTACTGACCGAGAACCACCTAGACGTCGTCAAGCCGATTAGGAGATGCAAGGCATGTCAGGCCCATGCCGAGCAGACCCACACAACCGGTGCAGATGCTGCACCCAGTACCGTCGGGGGATACCGGCTCCTCTACGTCAGGGGCCAGCCGGACGTCCCCGAGTCGGGTCGCGGGAACTACCCTTCTACATGGTATGCGGGACCGAAGCCGTGCTTCCCCCCCCCCCCCCCCCCCGAGTTCGCCATGGGGGTCCCTCCGTGTCCGAGCGTGCAACGAAGCCACGCATGACCCACTCTGCGTGAGAACGTCTACCTCGTTGACGAGGCAAGATGGCAAGCAACGCTCTGGATTGCACGGTCCCGGCGGGAGCTCCATCGCTACCACCGTGGGTCCATGCATGGGAGCACGAGGTAGGCGCTCCGGCCCTACCTCTGTAAGTCCTACCACACTCATGTGCTCATTTAAATTACGCATTAATTTATATGATCACCACCCCGCGCTCTACACAGTGTATGCCCGTCGTACACCCGACCCTCCTTTCTCACTCTCATGCCTAGTCGACATTTGCCATCCTGCCGAGTGCGGCCATGCTTGAGGAACCTGCCAAAGGCCCGGGGGCCTCTCGGACCTCCCCCAGTCAGGGTACTGTGACGCCAGTCGGTCTTCTCCAAGAAAGGACCTACGCCAGAGCGGGAGGTCCAGAAGCCTTGCTTTGGCTGGTCCTGCACCCAAAGCATGCGCACTTTGCCTCCCCAGCGCTACGGTATGAGTACTAGGGGTCGGACGGTTACACCCTGACTACAGCGGGAGCCAGACCTCCGGGACCAAAGGCACTGGATTGCCCGAGCCCCGTACACCGGCCCGAGACTGTATGCCAAATAAGACTAAGGGGCTGAGAAAGGAGGACCTCTGAGTAGTGTCGGACCTCACCCCCTTAGTAGGGGGTGAGCTCCGAAGCCGGACCTCGTCTCCCTCTCCTCAGAGGTGAGCTCCGATGACCTCCGGACCTCACGCCCTCCGCTGGCCTGAGCTCCGATGACCTCCGGACCTCACGCCCTCCGCAGGCCTAAGCTCCGATGACTTCCGGACCTCCGCCCCCACAATAGGGCCGAGCTCCGATGCCATCCCTCGCTCTCTTCTCACAGGTGAGCCCTGATACCGGACCTCACACCCACCGCTGGCCTGAGCTCTGATGACCTCTGGACCTCACGCCCTCTGCTGGCCTGAGCTCCGATGACCTCCGGACCTCACGTCCTCCGCTGGACTGAGCTCCGATGACCTCCGGACCTCACGCCCTCCGCTGGCCTGAGCTCCGATGACCTCCATACCTCACGTCCTCCGCTGGCCTGAGCTCTGATTACTCTGGACCTCCGCCCCCATAGCAGGGCCGAGCTCCGATGCCAGACCTCACCCCTTCATCAGGGGTGACCTCTGATGCCGGTCTTCACCCCCCACCCCCCACAGGGGTGAACACCGAAGCCGGACCTCCCCCTTTCACAGGGCTGAGCTCCGATGCCAGGACTCACCCTCTCCTTAGAGGCTAAGCCCCTAAGCCGTCGAGACCCTACCAGCACAGGGAATACTCAAGACAAGAAAGTGCGCGGGAAGGAGAAGGCCCCACCCCGGGATCGTTACCTCCCCCGAGGTGGGCCCGGGGGCCACTGTCAGTACCCTCAATACCGGGTACCCCCGCGCACAGGGTGAAACCACCTAAGGACCTCGCCCCCTCCGCAGGGGTAAGCTTTGAGGGCGCCACGTGCCCCGCAGGGCCGGAGCTCCCCTCTCCTTAGAGGATAGCTCCGGGCCTGCCACGTGGCCCAGAAGGCCGAACCTCGCCCCCTCCGCAGGATCGAGCTCTGAAGGAGCCACGTGTCCAGTAGGGCCGGAGCTCCCCTCTCCTCAGAGGGTAGATCCGGGCCTGCCACGTGGCTCAGGAGGCACTATGACCAGTCACAGTCAAGACAGACACACAGTGTCAGAAGCTGCAGACCATTGAAGGCAGCGACAAGACATGGACAAGGCATGCCCTGCCGCCCCTGCCATCACCAACGGCTACACACTACACCTAGCCTGCGGCATGGGTAGGGTGGCAGGACGAGGACCTCGAAACCAACGCCAAGACATAGTAGCTGGTAGGAAATCACCCCGGGGCCACCTGTCGGGTCCCGGGGCCCACCTTGTAAGCCGCTCGAGCCTTGGACTATAAAAGGCTCGGGTAGGAAACGTTACAAGGGGTTCGGACTCTGTTGAGTTCGGCTCCCTCTAGGTCATCCACATACTCAAGGAAACCAGTGCTCCGAGCACTCCCGTGGACGTAGGGTTTTACGCTCCGGCGTCCCGAACCACGTAAATCCCCGTGTCAATCATCTCTTTCCTTCGTCCACTTCGGCAAGACCCACGCGAGAGGACTAGCCCCTCCAAAAAAGAACCTTCGCGGGCTGCCCAGAGCAGGTCCGGGGGAAGTGTCGACCGCAGACGCTTCGACACGTCCAATCAGCCTCATCCATTCTTTTGGTAAATTGATCACTAAGATATTGGCCATTCGACTCTCCCCACACATAGACTATCTTATATCGATCTCGCATAATGCATTCTTCAAGGGCCGCTCCATCATGGATAATTATCTATATGTTCAGGAGATGGCAAGAATCCATCAGAGACAAAACAAATCTCTGCTCATGTTCGAGTTCGACATTTCAAAAGCTTTTGATTCATTGCATTGGGGCTATCTCTTTGATCTGCTTTCTACGAGGGGGTTCAGTCGTAAATGGACGAACTGGCTTGCAGCTATTCTGTCCACATCTTTATCCTCTGTTAAATTGAATGGCGTCCAGGGACCGTGGGTGCGGCATCGGCGCGGGCTACGCCAGGGTGACCCTCTATCTCCCTTCCTATTTGTCCTGTCCATGGACTCCCTACATAATATCTTTGAGCTGTTTTCCCATCATGGTTTCCTTCCACCTCTGACATGCTCGGCTGCCTCAATGTGTGTCTCCTTATATGCCGATGATGTGGTAGTCTTTCTGAACCCAAATAAAGTTGAAGTCGATCTGGTTCTTCATATTGTGGAATGGTTTAGCCGTGCTACTGGATTATGTGTGAATGAAACTAAGAGCTCTGTGTTGCCGATCCAGTGTGTGTCGGATCAATTACACCTCATATTATCGAATTTCCACGGCCAGATTGTGCAGCCCCCCAGCATTATCTTGGGTTACCTATTGTCCTGGGAAGGCTGAAAATGGTACATATTCAATACATCATTGACTGTATCCATAACAGGCTTGCAGCGTGGAAGGGTAAGCTTCTCTCATTGGCCGACAGGAAGGAGCTTGTTCGATCGGTGTTAAGCTCGATCCTAGCATACAACATGTCTGTTCTGAGACTGCCAAAGAAGTTCTTCAAGGAAGTTGACAAGGCACGTAGAAAGTTTTTGTGGTCAGGATGTGACGAGCTGAAAGGGGGCCACTGCAAGGTGCTTGGAGCACTGTCTGTTGACCCCTCGAACGTGGAGGCCTTGGAATCCTTGATCTTGAAAGGTTCGGCAGAGCACTTAGGCTCAGATGGCTTTGGCTCAAATGGAAGTCGCAACATCGGTCGTGGTCTAAAATGGAGATCCCTCACCAGCAGATAGATCGATGTTTATTTATTGCAGCTACGGCCATCATCGTTGGTAATGGGAGGCGTGCCACTTTCTGGGAATCAAGTTGGCTGTTCGGTTCAGCTCCAGCAGCAAAATTTCCATTGTTATATCGTCATAGCAAAGGGAAGAGGCGGACTCTAGCAGCCGCTTTACATGATGGTACCTGGATCAGAGACATAGCTCATAACTTGACCGTTCCACTCCTAACAGATTTCGTCCAGCTATGGGAGCTAGTTCAGGAATGCAACATCAATCTAAATTCGGACCAAGAGGACGATATCACTTGGCATCGATCAAGCTCTGGCATCTACACTGTTAAATCGGCTTATGAGCTACAATTCAATGGAGGCCATGCCTCTTGGTTTCCTACTAAAATCTGGAAGGCCTGGGAACCAAGCAACTGTAAGACTTTTACCTGGCTCATGGTCCAGAACAAACTATGGTCATCTGCGTGCCTCATGCGGCGTGGTTGGCCAAACAACTATTTTTGCGCCCTGTGCATTAGGAATCTGGAGACCACCACACACTTATTTACTGAATGTCCCTTCTCACAAGGAGTTTGGTTGAGGGTGGCCAATTGGTCAGGTATTAGAGCTTTCAACCCAAGGTGATGGTGTCAAGGCCAGACCTCAGCAACCTGGTTCCAGTGTCTGTATGCGGGAGGGAATGCCCAAACCAAGCGCATTTCCAAGACCATGGCCATGCTAACCTGTTGGGTACTCTGGAAAGAAAGGAACGGTTGAATCTTTCAGAACATCTACCATAACGAGCAAGACGTCGTCCACCAGATTCAGGAGCTTGCAAAACTATGGCATCGTGCCAGTGCTCGACATCTGACGGGCCTAACAGCCTGATGTGGTGATGAGCCTGTACTAACCTACTATAGAGGCATACACGTATGAGTCCTTTTTAGTGGTACTTTTGCTTGAGTTGAAATGTATTGTCCGCTCACTACATGTAACATAAACTCTGTTCGCCTGCTTTAATACAAATGTCGAACCCTGTTCGGATCTTTTGAAAAAAAATCCTAAAACGGAGTTTAATGGAGATGTGCTTCTTGATCTTTTATGTCATTCAGAGCATTTGAAAATGGAGGATTTAAAGGGTAAAAATTTGTACCTCTTTTCTTCTTCTTATAAGGAACACACATAACCGAGAATATACCCTGCTCTGAGCAGGTTAGGTGTTGCTCCTGTGCTCCCATGATCAAAATGCCTTTAAAAAAGTTCATGAAAAATTTCAACAGAAATATGATCGGATAGGGCACATTATAATCTACTAGACAAAAAGTTGAGATGCAAAAAGTACTTGTGTAAGGGGCAATGAAAAAAACAGAAATTTGACATTTAAATAGTAGCTGACTACGGGTTTGAAATGAATAGTTAGAACAACACCTATTCGAGTTGATTCTCTTTTTTTATTATTTCTTACACAAGTATTTACTGCATGTCAAATATTTATACTATAGTAGATGACGATATGCACTATCCAATCATATTTAGTTTTTGGGATGTTTCTCGTATTTTATATAATCATATGTTACGGTATCACACATAACCTAGGCTTAGCTACTACTTTAGTTGCAGAGTCTTCTATTACAATTGTTGCCAAAGAGAGGTTTTGTGCTATGGATTTCAGCCGGGCCACCGAGAGGGCGGTAGTTGCACTTTGCTCCCTCCGTTCCCTTTAATTTAATATTGGGAGAAGTAGTTTAGTTCTCCCAACGTCAACTAAAAGAGAATGGAGGGAGTATTTGGCAATTAGTTCCAGTATAATTGAGAAAAGTTATTTGCTTCGACGTTACAAATAATCGGTGCACGGGCTGACGGGCACCGATACCATTACGTCTGCACATGTGCACCCAACCAGCTGCAAAGTTCTCCCAGAAAATCTTGGCCATGTGAGCACTATACATCCAGCTCCCATCCCATCCGAACAATATTTTTTCTCCGCCAGGTCGTCGTCTCTCAGGAAGACGACAGGACTCTGGCGGCCGGCATCCGAACAAGCAATGTTGTTGATTGGCATCGCTGAGCTAACCATGCATGCATGCGTTAAACACCATGATCAGCCAGTGATCAACACCTATCTTGGCGCTACACGAAGAGCCGAACACGGTTATTATTATTCTACTACTGCCGTGTGCCACAACGAAACGAACTCGTGCATCTACAAAACCTTCAGTGTAATACCTTCTCTTGTTGCGTGTTTTGGTTGATGGACCGTGATCCGTGCCTAGCTTGTGCCCATTTCTGAGCCATCACATCTGAAAGGTCTTCTGTTAAAAATCAAGATTAAACCTAAAAGCGTCGATCGGGATTTTCTCAAAGAGGTTGCTGCAAAAGTGCAAGATGATTTGGTCGATCAAAATTCTCAATTAAAATGAAAACGTATAGAGACGAAGCTCCAGTCCCACCCAAAATATGCATGGTGTAAATCGTTAATTTTTCTAAGCTTGGAGTACTGATGATTCTTGTCCGGGTCCCCTTATTCTTGTCCAGGTCCGGCACTGCTGGTTCTTGTTCACGGGCATATCCATGAGATACGGAGGTGGGCCACGTGTGATGTGTGTGGCTGCTCAGAGCCTCGAAGAGCTAGGGCCGCGCTGACGCTTCATCGATCCCGTGCACAACTTGTTGGTCCTTTCAACATTGTTAACTATTGATCTACTGCTGCCACCAGACAGCAATCTCTGGGCTCCAAAATCCAGATGTGCTCTGATGCTTGGGGATTTGTGAATAAGGTAAATTAACGACCAAGAACCAACCGTGCAAGCAATCCATGTATCACATGCATGCTGCGTGAACTTCCTCTCGCTCCTCTCCTTGCAACCCTCTGCCCGACGGTCGACGAGCCTCTGATGGATTCGGCTGATCGGCACCGTCGTTTGTTCCTTGCATTTGCCTTGCAAACCACCGCTGAGCTGAGGTGAATGAACAACAGCCGCTTGTTAATTTCCTCTGCGGCGCTGGGTGTCTGTCGCCTGATGAGACGTTGCGTCCGTGCGTCTGCTGGTTGCGTGGTCTTCAGATAATTAATGGTTAGCCCAATCAACGACCGCGTAGTACGTTTTCGAGGGGGGTACGGGATCGTGTTTCCTGCTCGACGAATTAAATCTCCCTATTATATCTAGCTAGCTGAGCAAGATGTTTGGCCTGTAAACTAGCGATTAATTGCATTATCGTAGTCCCTCTCCCGGTTGAAGAAGAAACGAAACCGGAGGGAGTAGAAGGCAAGGCAAAGGCAGGACCGCCCATTAGCTATCGTCTGTGCTGTCAGTATGAAGAAGGTGGTCAGGACCTCACTTTTTGGTGGCATGACAAATGAAAGAGAATATTATTATTACCTCCGTTTTTAGATTATTATTATCATTAAAAATAAGAATCCTAATTAAAAATAAATCAGAGCTGTTGTCCTAACGATAATAATTTGAGAACGGAGGAAATAACAATTATCATGTCAGTACTTATAGATAGATAAGTAAAGCTAAACTACAGTAGCGCACAATAATCTGGAAGATCCGTCAGAAAGTCGTTGCAGGAGAAGGTGGTACACGAACGCACTACATCTGATTTCTCCAGACCGATCGCGTTCCAGCTGGGCGTGCAGTTTCCGTCCAAAAGTTCTGCGCGGCGGCGCGCGGCGGGTGCGCATGTACCGACCGGACCGTCGCCCGATCGAGATATCTTTTGAACCGGTCGATCATCCTGCATGCCGACTTATTATCGACTGACTGGCGATATATACTCGAATCATTGTTCAGAGCAAATTAAAGTGCTGGATCGGACAGTCATCTGGTTTTCTGGCTGGGTTTGAAAAAAAAAGGTCTTTTATTTCGATGCTAGAGAGAGGTGATGCAGATTGCGCTGCATGCAACTGCCATCCTTTTTCGCGCCACCCCAAGCTGATAGATTCTGCTTCTCTTAGCCTCTCGGCACATGCATGGACGGACCAGTACTGTGCCAATCAGATGACCACTACTATCTCCTTATTAGGGCCAAGTTGGTCTACACCCCTGCGGCCGCCCTATTGCCTGCGGTGTGCCATGTTCCCCACTTGCCATCATCCACATATCACACTTGTTAGCTACTTAACCCTAGATATACTCCCATAATGTGGCGGTGTCCGTCAACTAGCTAGGACTGCGCGCGGCATATGCAAACAGAGAGTTCTGCAGGCAACTTGACTACGCCACGCCAAACAGACAGATCGTGCTCGTCATAAACAAAGCGAACTGATGACGAGGAGGCGGCTCGCCAAGCTGAGCTTGCAAGGAATCCATCAGCCGACCTGCTGACGCACATGCATTACCTAATTTTCACAGTTGGAACAGTAGCATTGGGTTGCAATTCTATTTAATTTTCACCTATAGGTTTATATTATATTATCTGCTGCATATTAATTCGCTTGTTAGTAACCACTACAGGAAACGCGATCATTTGCGACGGCTAAAATATTTGCGATGGGCGATCATCGCAAATAAAGTAAATTGCGAAGGCTAACCCTACGCCGTCGCAAATAGATGCCTATTTGCGACGGCTACGACATCAGCCGTCGCAAATAGACAATGATTTGTGACGACCAGACCTGTGGCAGTCGCAAAATAAATAACCGTCGTAAATAAATGCCTATTTACGACGGCCAAAGAAAAAGCCGTCGCAACTAACGAAGCCGTCAAAAATTAACAGGATATACCCGGCCGAGCGCCTTCCCGACTCACACAACTTTCGCCGCTGCCGCCGCCACCGCGCCCGCCTCCTGCTGCGCCGCCGTGGCCCGCCGCGCCCCGCCTCTCGCCGCCCCCGCCCGGCCGCCCCCGCCTCCAGCCTCCCGCAGCCCGCCGCGGCGCCCCGCCGCGCCCGCCGCCTCCCGCTGCCTCGCCGCGCTCGCCGCCTCCCGCGCACCCGCCTCCCGTCGCCGCCGTGCCCGCCGCCATCGCCGCCTCTTGGTAACCTCCTCCATCACTACAGGAAAAACGATCATTGACGACGGCCAAATTTATTGATGACGGGGTCGTCGTCTTTAATGTTATTGACGACGGCTGTATCTAGCCGTCGTGAATAACTTAGTTATTGACGACGGCTAGACGAGTACCGTCGTCAATAATTTATTGACGACGGTGGTCGTCGTCTTTAACTCAATTCGGGCCCACCCGAGGAGTTATTGATGACGGTGACCTAGCACCGTCGTCAACAAGGTCCTTATAGGCGACAATTTCCTAGCACCGTCGTCAATAACGAGACATATAACCCGTACGCGAGCCGGTTCCCGACTCGCGCCGGACGTCCCCGTCGCCGCCGCCCGTCCTCGCCGCTGCCGCCGCCCGTCTCCGGCCCGAGGTAAGTCCCCCTCCCCTCCCCCTCCCCCTCTGGCCTCTCCCCCGCTTTCGTCGCCCCCGGTCGCGCCACCGGCCGGCCGGCCTCTCCCCCGTCCCCCTCCGGCCCAGCCCCTCCCCCTCCGGCTCATTCAAATTCCATTAGGTGCCCTGCTCATTCAAATGGTTAGAATCATTATCTAAAATTAAAATGTTAAGAACAGTATAAATGATTTCATTTTAATTGATCAATCAATTATTTGTTACATTTTACTGAAAGGGTTGAATTATTAGACTTATGTGTTGTGTGGTGAGAATATCAAGTTTGAAAGTATTCGTACTTGGAGACCCATATGTTGGGTTCTTTTGTGAACCTCGGAGCGGTTTGAATCTGAACATGTATCCAACGATTTGGTTTGTGCTTTGAGTCAAATTTGGATGGATCGAAACCGGCTGACTTATGAAATCGATGGAAACCGGTTTGGCTAGCTGCAACATCAAGCCAGTTTGTTGGCCTCTCCTGACTGACTGCTTTCGTCGTCATCTTGCTGCTACTCTCTCTGCGTTACTGGTCACCCCTACACTTATGAGCAAGTGATTAGATTTAGTTTTGCTCGTTGTATCGTGTAAGACGTAAGAGTACAAACAAAATCGGAAAGAAACACGTGTGAGAAGGAAAACCCGTTTTTAAACTTTGAACACATTCTTCTCCTAAACCGTGAGTCTGTTTTTTTAAAAAAAATGAAATCTGTAGTTGAAGTGGACTTTTGAGTGGAGTGTGTGGCCCACAGTCTACGTCCTTTTATATTTTATCTCTTACATATGGAAATTTGAAAGTTGTATATATCTCATACAACATCTATATTTTACTCTATTTTCACCGGTGTGTCCTACATGATTGATTGTTCGAATGAAACTAGATTTCACTTGTATAGGCATTGGAGAATTGTCAGTAACACAAGCTAGCTTATTGACGAGAGCCAAACCCTGTCCGTCGTCAATAAGCTGCTGTAGCTTATTGACGACAACCGACATTAGCTGTCGTCAATAAACTTATTGACGACAGCCATAAACCATCGTCTATAACATTTTACCGTCGTCAATAAGTTATTGACGACGGTACTTTGCTTATTGACGACGGTTTTTGGCCGTCGTCTATTGTCCGGATTCCTGTAGTGCATCTAAATGCATTTTTCATTTTTCTTGTTATTAGTTAGATTTGATTAGTATAGTTAATTCAATGTTCTTTTAAAGTAATATGTAATTAATTTGGCAATTAAATTATTTTTTGTAGTTAATTAGGTAATTAGGGTGTTTATAGTTTAATTTGGTAATTAGATTGATTTGTAACGACCGCCCCGCCGCGCCGCCTCCCGCCACGCGCGCGTCGCCTCCAGCCACCGCGCCCCACCGCCGCGCCCACCGCATCCCGCCGCGCTCGCCGCCGTCGCCATCTCCCGCCGCGCCCGCCTTCCGTTTGCGACGCCCGTACCGTTTATCAATTGTGCTAATTTATGCTTGTGTTATGTGTTGAACATGTTATTTTATGTGCCTATGTTTGTGTTATGTGTTGAACATATTCTTTATGTGCTAAAGTGTTGCGGGTAATGGGTACAGGTTCGGGTACGAATTTTATCTAGTGGGTACGGGTAACCCAGAGGTATATCTACCTAGGCGTAGTCAGGCGCATACTAGCCCAATGCTCGCAGGCATCCCTCCCTCCTTGTTGTGCCGCGTATAATACTTTCTGATATTCAGTGCACTCGAGCAACCCGAACTTAGACTCGATGGTAGGATCCAGCTATCCGCCACTAGAGGATCCTCGACCTCTATGAAGACCAGTGGTTGAGTCACCAAGAACTCGACATATGAACTTGTTTGAGGTTGACGAGAGTCTTCGTCTTGACGTCCCCCTTGACGGGACATATTCTTGATGTTATGTGTCAATTGCGCTAACAACATATAAAGTGATATTTGCGACGTCCAAAGAAAAAGTCACCGCAAGTAAAATAAATTGTGACGGCCAACCCTAAACGAGATATACCCTACACCGACTCACACATCCCGAGGCCACTCCCGACTACGCGACGGTGGCCCCGGTAAGCGGCATACTCGGACAAGGATTGCTTTCGACTAACTCATGGAGGCAAGATATCTTATTTCGGTTGTCACAGACGTTGGTTGTCTTCGAATCACATATTTAGGCAACAGAGTCATGTCTTTAGAAAGAACACCTTCGTCACTAAAGGACCACCGAAACGTCTCAACGGGTCAGAAATTTCTGATATGTTGGAAAACTGGTGCCAGATGAAGGCCGTCCTGGATATTTCGTAGGTTATGGAGAGGAAAACAATTGGACTCACATATGTGGACTTTGGGAGCTACCGTATGTGAAGTCGTTGATTCTAATGCATAACATTGATGTGATGTATTAAGAGCGTAACATGAGCGAAAGTATCATAAGCACATGCATGGATATGTCTGGCAAAACGAAAGACACTATAAAAGCTAGACTATATTTGGCTGACATTTGTCACCGTCCAACTCTTGAAATCTTTGAAAGTAGTGGCAAGCCACATGCTTCTTTCTATCTTCGATATAAAGAAAAGAAAGAAGTTATGAAATGGTTGAAAACTTTGAAATTCCCAGATGGTTACCTAGCTCGTATGAAACGAGCCGTGAATGTGAACACAGGAACCTTACTGGGTTGAAGAGTCATGATTGTCACATTATCATGGAAACACTCTTACCTGTTATGTTTCGTGGCTATCTAGATAATGCAGTATGGAAAGTTTTGGCCGAGCTCAGCTATTTCTATAGACAACTTAGTGCTAAAGAAAACAAGATAGGGATGATGGATAAGTTAGAGAAGGAGATACCCGTACTTTTATGTAAGATGGAATTTTTTTCCACCGGGTTTCTTCAATGCAATGTAACATCTGCTTATCCATATTTCATTCGAAGCTAAAGTTGGCGGTCCTGTGCAATACAGGTGGATGTATCACATTGAAAGAGCGCTACGATATCTGAAACCAATGGTTGGCAACAGGGCAAGGGTGCAAGGGTGCATCGCTGAAGCATATGCTCTTGAGGAAGTAGGATACTTTTCAAGTGTCTACTTTACAGATGAACAAAATATCAATACTTCGGTGATGCGCTACAATATGGACGAAGCACCCCCTTTAAGCGACCTCTCTATTTTTCAAACGAGAGACACTACCGTTGGTAGCTACACGACCTATGTCCTACCCGAACGTGACAGGACTACTGCTTTACTCTACATGTATGCAAATATAGAAGACATGCAAGGATACTTCGAGTAAGTGTTTCTCCTACATTTATGCTAATCGATATATTTTTCTACACATGTATTCTAAAAAATGTTTATTCACGTTCAGTAAGTTCCACAAACAATGTTGGCCACATAGTCATCAACCTACGGCCAAACAAGTAGAAGGGATGCGACAAGAAGGAATAAATGGAGGGTCGAGTTTCCTATCCTGGTTTCAAGATTATGTAATACTTTCTCGTCTTCTGTATATTATAAGTTACCATTATTAAAGAATTTATTATTTTAATTTACGATCATGTTTGATAGTGTCGGACTCACAATGTCCATAAAGATTTGCGGTAGCTATCTTATGGACTGGTGAATGTTAGAAGCTATGATCCATATGACGTAAATGGTTTTCGATTCCGTACAACTCATTTTGAAGCTCTTCATCCTCTCGCGGCAACATCGAATTCCGGTGTTGTGACGAGAGCAATTGACACTCAAGGGAATGTAACCGATTATTATGAATTCTTGAATTTACTTTTACCGGAAATAAGACACTTTGAGTTGTCTTCTTTGACTATGACTTGTTTGATAGCACCCATGGAACTCGAGAAAACTAATTTAGAATGGTGGAAGTCAAACATAAGGACCAACTACGAGGTTACGATACATTTATTCTTGCACACCAAGTGGAGCACGTGTATTATCTATCTTATCCATGCAAAAAGCTCAGTGCTTAGTGGGTGGTATATAAGGTGAATCCTCGTGAGTGGTTATATACTCCTGGGGATGATGGTTACTATGATAGTGAAGACGTTGAAGAAGTGTACCAAGAAGAAGAGTTGCCACACTTTTAGCGTCGAGCCTGGTGCGAGACTCGATCAATTGGAGATGTTGAAGATGTAGAGATAGACGATATATGAAAACGGAAATTAAAACAGATCACGATGGAAGATCGTTGCGCTGGTTTAAGGAGTAGAGCGCATGATAATGATTTTGATGAATTTTAAAAATGATTACAGTAATGTTTTCTTTTAGATAGTAACATGAATTTTGTATATCTAATTTGCATATTTACTGATTATCTATTAAAACGGGATGGTATCAAAGAAGAGTAAGAAGATGCATCTGACGATAGGTTCTTACCCTCTAAAGCTTAGGACGCTTTCGCTGGTGCCTCGTCGACCGAGAGTAGACGCTCTAAGCTGCTGGGGTACGTTCGGAGCAGCTCTAGGCCTTTGTTACAGCAGTCCACACAGTTAAATTTCACTATTCTTTGATAAATTCTTCAAATTCAATTTCCAATTAAACTTACTTATGAATCATTTGAATGTTGTAGTACTCACCGACTCACTCAGTGGCTACGACGCTAGTTGAGATTGGCTACCCTTCGTTGAGCGGGCCCTCGGCCAGCCAGCCCTTGGCTGGCGAGCCTTCGGTTCTTGAGCCCTTAAACTCGACCGGTGATGAGCCTTCTGGGTCACCAGACGTGGTGCCCCAGCAGACGCGGAGGACGAGGAGGACTCACTTTGTTAGTCCTCCTGTGGTCACTTCACAGAGGATCGTGATTCGTCCGGTCGGAGACAGATAATAAAATCATAGTGTTCAATTCTGGTTTTTTTGTTACTTAAGTAATGAATTAATAAATGTTTTGCAGCGCTTGGTACGACGCGCGTCTTTCACCGGTGAGAGACACCACAGACCGGTGAACGATGTCCTCAGATCCTTAGTGCGTTTGCACTATCCCAGGGTCATCGACGGGGTGCCTGCTATTTCATGGGAGGATTACGCACGCGCCCATCACCAGGAGCATGGCAACGTTCAGGAGGCCGTATGGGCCGATTTTATGGTAAGTATGTTAAATAAAGTTTCTAAGTTTTAACTCTTAAACTTTTTTAATGTACCAATATAGTCTTTATCAGAGAAAAAGTATATTTTAGAGGACCCGGACGACCCTCGCATGTTTGAGGATGCGAGGAAAGTGTTTCACGTCAACGCTGCGAAGGTGGTTCGGCAAGCTTTGTCGAACTCTCGTATTTAAGTTATCAATGAGCACTTGAAGGCGAACCAGCACCACGTGCTACACTTCCGCCAGTAGAGCGAGAGGCACCTAACAAAGAAAGAGTACGCGCAGGTACGTGGGGTGTTTAAATATTTTTTCTGAGCATGGGGCAGATGTATCAATGGTATTTTTAACGACCTACAACTATGGGCAGGGCCACGTGAGCTGGTTGCAGGGTATGTTTGATGCATACCGGGCCCCTTGTTGGTACTGGGCTAGCGATGAGTTTAAGGATAAGTACCACAGGGCTCGAGGGTGCAGAGGGGTGGAGGGGAAGCACAAACACAACCAATATAACCACCTGCGTTTAGCTAAACGAATGGTAAGTATATCTAAGTTATGTCGAATATTCATAATATACTGTTCGTACTAACACGTATTGACAGGAGCGCGAGACGGGGGTGCCGTCGACCCCTGTTGAGATCTAGAAGAGATGTCACAGGGACCCTTCTCAGCCCCAGGGGTGCAATCAGGTCGCAGCCGAGCGGTTGGTAAGTGTAGAAATCATTCATAGTAAATATAACTATAAGGATTGGTGATCTTACACAATTTTCTTGTTTTCCAGGGTAGGTACAGGGAGGAGGCTAGGAGGATACATGAGCAAATTTCGATTGGGAACATGAACCAATCGATCCTCAAGCTGCGTATGCAAGCGGAGGTGGAAAAGCCCACGGAAGGTGAGTTCATAAGTCATTTTATCATTTTCAATTCAAAATATTCAAGATATTTTAATTCCATATTACTGATTCTTTTTTATAGGCTCGCTATATTCAACGGAGTTGTCGACTCGAGGGCGGCCATACCTGCGAGAGGCGGCTCCACACAGTCTTGGTCAGCGGGCCCGAGTCACCATGTCTCGCAGGTGGAGACTCTCGCCCGTCAGGTCCAGGAGAGTCGCGAGCAGTACTAGGGGCGATGGAGGTCACCATCTCCTACCGGCGAGCCTGCATGGAGCAGATGCGGCATACGATGGAGCACTACAGGAAGCCGGACAATAGACGACGGCCGGAAACCGTCGTCAATAAACATAGTACTGTCGTCAATAACTTATTGACAACGGTAAAATGTTATAGATGACGGTTTATGGCTGTCGTCAATTATTAGTCATCAATAAGCTTATTGACAACAGCTAAATCTGGTTATCGTCAATAAGCTACAGCATCTTATTGACGACGGCCGGGGTCAGGCTCTCGTCAATAAGCGTCATGATTTGTACCGTTGTCAATAACGATGACTTATTGACGACGGTTTCTGGTACCTGGTCGTCGTCAATACTAATGGCTTATTGACGACGGCCGAGTTCTTGGCCGTCGTCAATAACAGTGGCTTATTGACGACGGTTTCTGGTAGGTGGCCGTTGTCAATACTAATGGCTTATTGACGACGGCCAGGTACTAGAAACCGTCGTCAATAAGCTTTGCAATTTTTTAAAAAAAAACAGAAAATCCTGCCCTGGCTTCTAGGACAGCCCTAGCTCGATGGCCAGATCACAGGCAATCAAAACATACTCACAGGCAGGCACAAAAACACTATACATACGCCACACTATCCTACGCTACCCCGACCGCTACCACCGGAGTCCACGAAGTCGTCGCGCGCTCGTCCAAACGCTGGATGCTTAGGGGATGGAGTTTCCTGAGCCTGCGTCGCCGATACCTGTGATGTACATGTATAATTAGATAAATTGGAAGTTCACAAATGTGTATATGACTAAATAAACTCATTAGAAGTTAGAATTGAGCAAGTTAGCTAGATTTGGCTATGTTTGAGTAAGTTTGCTCATATTTTACTAAGTTTGAGAAGTATGGACTAGTATTGTTTATGTTTGAGCTAGTTCAACTAGTTTTGGCTATGTTTGAGTAAGTTTGCTCATATTTGACTATGGTTGAATAAATTGTACCATATTTTACTCAGTTTGAGTATGTTTAACTAGTTTTTTCCTAAGTTTGAGTAAGTTTGATCAAATTCAACTAAATTTGAGCAAGTTTAACTAGTTGCAACTATTATGAGAAATTTTGTACCTGTGCTCCTAACGTCGGCCCCTGTGGTAGCTGTATCGGTGGCGGCGCCCACTGAGGAAAGACAGTCGGTTGTCCTGCAGCCATAGCCTGCAAATATGAAGTAAATTATTATACATGTCATTCATATATTAGAAACGTTGAGTACAACGATCTGAACTTACCTGCATGGCAGCTTGCAGCTGTAGCATGTACTGAGTGTTGATACTCGTCTCTAGCCCGGAGCTCGGCTGCCTGCCTCTCGTTCTTGAGCCTCAGCGTTTCCTGCGTCCTCTGGAGCTCCTCCTGGACACTCTAGAGCTCCAGATCTCGGCTGCCACACCTGCTGGATCCACACTGCAATGAAGAGTCCCTCGAGGAAGACCGCGCCTCCCTCGAGTCGACTACTCCATCGAAGATGGCCAACCTACACAACGAAATAAGAGTATTAAAGTTTTGTGTCTCGAATTTCATGAAAGTAAATGAAAAACAAAAGAACTCACCGGCCGTGAGGTTTACCGCCACTGCTTGCATAGGCGGCTTCAGGTACGATCGGCGAGTTCTGCTAATCGTAATCGTCGCCTTGAAGCCTCCGCACCTCCTCCCCATACTTTTCCTGAAAATACAGAAAACTAAAGTAATCAGAAGTTTTAAAGAGAATACAATTAAGTCAACTAAAGTACTCACCAACGTTCAATAATTTCCGACCCGTTCAGACTTTGTGGTGGTCCCTTTTTTACAATGGTACCCTTCCTGAAGGCATTTCTCTATTGTCTAGACACGTGATTTGGCGGTAACCAACGTCTATGACAACCAAAATAGCATATCTTGCCACCATGACTTAGACGAAAATAATCCGTGTCGGAAGCACATATTGGACATGTCAATCGACCATGAGTGCTTCAGCCAGAAAACATGCCGTATGCTGGAAAATCATGAACAAACCACAAGTACGTAACTCGAAGGTTAAATTTCTGTTTTCTATAACAGTCGTACGCTTCGACTCCTGTCCATAACATTTTCAACTCTTCAATCAATGGTCGTATCATCACGTTCAGTCGTGAACCAGAATGATTCAGTCCAGGTACAATAAGGCATAGGAACATGAACTCATACTTCATACAAAGAGATGATGGTAAGTTGTACTGAATAGCGAACACAGACCAACAAGAGTATGGTGTGGCGTTTGTACTAAATGGTGAGAAGCCATCTGTCACCAAGCCAAAGCGAATATTTCTCGCGTCATTGGTGAAATCTGGATCGAAGCGGTCAAGCGCTTTCCTTCCCTCACCGTCTGACGGGTGCACCATCATGACGTTGTTCTCACGTACACCTTCTTTATGCCACCTCATGTGTCTAGCTGTTTTTTTAGATAGAAACAAACACTTGAACCTAGGTGTGACAGACAAGTAGCGAATCTGCTTCTGTGCGACTTGAGTCATTACTTTTGAACCGTCGTCATTAACAACTTTGACAAATCTCGCTTTACCACATTTTAAGCACTTGTTGTCGTTGGCATGCTCTCTCCAAAAAAGCATGTAATTGTCTAGACACATATCAATCTTCTCATATTTCATACCCAAACCAGAAATTACTTCTTAGACTGATACATATCTTTAGGCATTTTATGTGGTTGTGGAAGGATATCACTGATCAATTTGATAAGATCGTTGTAGCAGTTATTGGAGAAGAAATACTTAGACTTAATGGCCATAAATCTAGGTATGAAAGTAAGGAGCGTCACTTCGGTGTGTTCATGCAACAACTCTTCTGAAGCTTTGAGAAGCATGAAAAACGCTTCAACTCCGTTGTAGGAGGATCCTCCATCAATTCAGTATTTATGGCATCAAGCATCTCGTCCATCCTATCGACCTCCTTGTTGTCATCCTCATATGAAACTTGTAAGGGTTGAGAAGATGTCTCACCGTAAAAGGTCCACACCTGATAATATTGCATGAAACCGTATCAACACAAGTGAAACACCAAATTCACTTTGTCCCAACACATTGCACCCTAACATTTCGTACATGGGCACCGCACCTTATCGATCATTGACAATGAAAAAGCTCGATCTACAAAAGCATTTGTCTTGGCGAACCACTCATCTGAGTGACCACCAGAATTGTTCTTCCAACCGGTATACATCCGACTATGGTCCTCACCCATGTTTGAATCTGCAGTTTAATGTCAAGGAAATTATAGTTACTTTATAATTTATTTATGTCACGGCGCTACATCTATTGGAAAGGATAGGTCCTAAACCCACCCAAGAGTGACCGAGCGGAGTGCTCATGACGAGACGCGTGGTATGGATCCGAACGAAATTTTGGCAGCATAACCCTGCTGTTCTCCACTGCACGCCCAAAAATGGTGCAGCAGAGAACAATAGGGTTATGCCGTCGAAATCTCGTCTAGATCTAAACCCGCGTCTCATCACAAGCCACGCCCCCTCGGTCACTCCCAGGCTGTCCAAAAAGGGACAATTCCGAACGTATAGAAACTGTGACGCATGTTGTATAGGTTTATATCAATCTTTCATTTTTGAGCCATTTAAAAGAGAGAGAGGAAAGAACGAGAGAGAGACAAAGAAGTGGGTCAGCTGTCCTAAGTTATTCCCCGCTGGGGCCTGACATTATCTTACGACGCCTTTAGGGTTAGCCGTCGTACGTTATGCCCCGTCGTAAGTGGGTCAAAGATGAAACCGCACCGTCGGGGCCCGCCGTCCACGCGCGGGAGCTTGCCGTCCTCCGTGCCTGTCTCGACTAATACATTACCACTAAATGGGCCGTGACAGACCCTAAATGGGTCGCGTCAGGTCAGGCCGGGCCGAAACCCATTTATTTACATATAGTAACTAATCACGCAATCAATCAAAGTATTAATTAAACAATAATCAATTACAATACTAATTAAACAACTAATCAACTAAGGTCGGGCTGCGCGGCAGGGCGGGGCTTGTGATGATACTCGTTCATCACCTCCTTCATAATGCGTCGACGGGTGTGAGTGTGTGACCTCCCACGCGCCAACCATGATTCTTCCCCCTTCTCAAATGTCGCCCCATCATCTCAATTCTCATCGTATCGGACATAATGCATATCATGCAAACTAATTTTTTTCATTGATATGTTTGTACAAGGCTCGGGTCGGGGACGGGCGGCGGCGACGGGGACGGCCGACGGCGATGCACAGAGGTGCGAGTCGGGAGGCGGCTCGCCGCCTCCCGGCTCGCGCACAGGTTATGTGTGTCATTATTGACGACGGTGCTAGGTGACCGCCGTCTATAAGGAACTTGTTGACCGTGGAGGGAGAATCTCCAAGGCTTCCGGAGTGTCCTCAACTTCGGTCACTATATGAGATGCAACAAAATATATGTATAAGTGATAATGATTTATAAGAAGCAAGCTTCTACTAATAGTTACTGCTATTAAGGTTTCTTAATTGGCTTTGGAATTTTTCCAGTGGAGACTAGATTCTATGATGATGATCTGAGCAAAATTTGTGGAAGTCTCATGGAAGCTTGTGGTCTTCAAAATTACCACAAGTACATGGCTTCTCTGAATTTTGATTCCAAATATGAAGTTTTGAGATAGCTAAAATTGTAAGATCTATATATAGGAGGTCTTCCTGGTCCTAGCAAAAATTGTTTCATAAATTTTCGAGTTGTATACAGGGAGAAATGAATTTTTGAAGTTGGGGTAAATTGGTGAAAATGTTTCTGCTTAACTTTGTAATTTCCAGTGAAGGTTGAACTTTGGATCAGAGTTTGGCCCAGCAAATGTAATCAAATGAAGCTCAAAATTTACAGGGGATCACTAGTGTTATGAAGGATCTTCCGGCCAAATTTGAGAAAATTCATTACAGGGATCTCCTGGAATTAATTCCCAAATATTTAGGTTTGAGGAATTTTAGAGAAATTTCAAAGCAACTTTTGAACAACTTCTTTGCATTTATCCAAAGTATGGATTGAGAAGAATCCAAAAAAATTTGTTTGAGAACAGAGCCCCGCGCACTTCTCCCGCACTGACATTAGGACCCACGGTTCAGTCTTCTTCAACCTCCCGACAGAGCCCCGCGTACCTCAGAACAGAGGGTTGGCGCACCCCGTTCTCCCCCGTTTCTCAACCATTTTTGCTCCGTTGTGCTCTACACGATCTTTGGAACGTAGTGCAGCTGCCGGGCAAGGTCTCACCGCGTGAAAACGGCCGGAAACCGGTCACCCTAGGTGGAGGCGGTCGGTTGCACGACGCCGGCGGTGAACACTGCCTTCCCAAGCCTAAATCAACGAGCTACGTTGCCGGAATACATCCGTAGTACATGTAGCATTTGAAACCAAACCTTAACAGAGCGGCAAATGGTGGCAAGTGGTTGCTCGAGGATGAACCGAACTGTTTTTTGCCGGCGGCAGCGATTTCTCATTGCCTCACTCGTATGGTGGTCGGTTTTCTTAGGGATTCGGCATGGGGAGCCGCTAGGGTTCGAGGTTTCTGTGGTTTCAACCGCTTGAGAGATGGTCAAGCCGTTTGGATGGATTTCCAAATTCAAGCACGCTCGATTCTTCACGTACACCGGTACCAAATCACGAATTCCTGCTAGCCGGCGGTGGGAACGAGCAAGAGGGGTCTGGAATGAGTATCTACATGTCGTGGCACACCTTAGGGTCATGTTGGTCGTGCCGGAGACGCTTTGAGACGGCCAGACGATGTTGAACAGGGAGGTCGGCGTGGCTTTGTCTTGTAGAGGTAGAATTGACTCGGTAGCATCAGATGGAGGTCGGGCATGGGCTGGTGATGGGTCGAGGACATCAAGGAGTCATCGGCACAACGGTTGTGTGGCTCAGTTGGGCACAAAAGTCTCCGGAAGATGATCAGTGATGAGAGCAGAGATCAGCGGCACAGTGTCTTGTTTCTTGGGTGAACGCGCGAAGGAGAAACGTGTGCTATGGATTTACTCGTGCAAGGCAGAGTAGGAATGGCAATTGAGTTGTGCAGCCACTGCTCTTTATCGAGCAGCAAACATCGAGGATGGAACCGCCATCGTGAGAAGCAGGGGCACAGCTCCATGTCTGCCACGGTGTTCATCTCTCACAGAAGAAAATTCAACTGTTGTAATTGCTTTTCCATGAGGGATATTATAAAAAAGTTTGCAATTGCACATAATTTGTACTGCAAACTCTCTTAATATCCTTCATTAATATCTATGTATATTCATTATTTATTTTTATACTGTACAAAATTTTCATCAAAAGTAGGTTGTGGAGATGTTACAAGCAAATTAATATGAAGAGAACATGCAATAACAAGTTTGTGCTAAATGAACGTGCAAGCATAACAAACAGAAAAGGTCACCGGAGCTAGGGGAGGGGACAGAGGCGGCCGCCGGCCGTGGCTCGGCCGCAGGGGAGGCGGGGGGAGGGCCAGAGGGGGAGGGGCGGCGCGGCGGCGGACGGTGGGGGCGTACGCGCGGCGACGGCCGGCGGGGCATCGGTGGCCAGTGCTGCGGTGGAGGAGCGGAGGGGGGAGGGAGGTGGCGTACTCGTTGGTCGGCGGCGACGGCAAGGTCGGCGATCGGCTCTGTCGGCGTCGGCTCCGGCTCCGACGGCGGTCGGCTTCCGGCGGCGGTGGAGTCGTGAGATAGAGCGGGTGCGCGAGTGGGAGAGAGAGCCGTGGCGCTGAGTATATCGGGCCTTATAGACGACGGTGCACTAACACCGTCGTCTATAAACCCCTGGCTTTAATTGTCGACGGTGTACCGTCATCTATAAGTCCCGAGAACTCGACGGCCTAGGTTAACCGTCGTCAATAACGACTTAATTGACGATAGTGTTTTATTGCCGTCGTCAATAAGTTTATTGACGACAGCCCCGTCGTCAATAAATCTGGCCGTCGTCTATTGTTGCGATTCCTGTAGTGGAGATGTAACGATAGGCGATGACGGTAAGTTAAAGTAATTTAAATTTATCGCATTCTTAATAATATATAATAACCTATAACGTTTGCGATGATGGAGGTTCTTTCAAGGCTGCGAAGTCCAGGGGTTGCAACTCGAGCTACCTCCACTGCCGCCGCCAATTCCACCGCCAGAACTAGAGCTACCGCCAGCGGTGAACATTTCTTTGGGTTTTCAGGTAATAAAAAATGTTCTTACTTAGTCTTAATTCATCAAATATAGACAAATCTAATTCAACTTAGCTATTGTAGTCTTACTTAGTCTTAAATAATCAAACATAGCAAATCTAAATCAAATTAACTAAATTAAGTTCAATATGATCAATTCTAACCTGTTTAATCAATTATAGTAAAAAACAAAGTTTTAAACTAATCAATATGTCAAACAACTTATATGTGTTGCAGGGATCGGCGACGGAGGCTCAAACTCCGTCGCTGTCTATATACCGGCGCCTGGACTGACGCGCGGCGAGGACATTGGCGGCTTTGGAGTTAGCGAACGCTAGCGGATAGCCTCTTCTTTCTTTTTCTATTCTTGTGATGAGATGTGATACACTTTTGTGTTGTGGTAGATTGAGATGTTATATATTGTCTTTTGTATATGCGTTTGTGACTATTGCGAGACAATTTTGCTGCTGTTGTTATATATTTTGTCTTTGTCGTGTTTCTGGCCATCGAGCCGGGCAGAATGTTTTATTTTTTTAAATAAAAAACCTTAATTGCGATGGCTTTTTATACAGTACTATCGCATATAAGGTTACTGGCCATCGCAAATTAACCTATGTTATTTGTGACAGCCGTATTATGGCCGTCGCAAATAGGTTCTTATTTGCGAGGTCACCGTCTGTCGTCGCAAATTATCGTGTCGGGCCCATCCGTTGGGCCTGGGCCCTTATTTGCGACGGCAGGCCGAAGCCGTCGCAAACAACCTTATTTGTGACGGTGACCGTCGCAAATAAACTTAATTGCGATAAAATACGAGCGACGGATGGACAAATAAGTAAAACCGTCACAATTAGATTATTTGCGACGGTTTTTCACTGATTTGCGACGGCCAAATCGTCGGGATTACTGTAGTGAACAGTATATTGGGTTGCGAGGATTTGACTATGGACTACACACATCTTGACGGTATTCCTGACACTACTCCAACGAGATCGATGCTCCCGCTGCACACATAATTATAACAAAATCAGGAGCCCACGTATGTGCCGCATAGAACGTGGAGCGCTAGCTTTGGCGATCTCCAAAAATCTATTTAATCTCCTGGGCTTTCAGGGGCATCTTCATGCATCAAGAGCCTTGATGGTGGAGCTTAATCTAATGGCATGCAGCGCGAGTATCATCCTAGTGGCAAGTGCCCAATTGAAAGCCATGCATGCATGTTGCCATGTCGTTGCATGCCCAAGCTACTAGCTTTGGAAGTACAAAAGCAAGTACAATCATGCTGCTTATATACTCTAGTACTGCAACTAGCTAGTGTTTAATAACTGCATACACTTAGAGTAAGTGACAGGTTACGTGCAGTGTAATCAGTGCTTTAATAAGCGCTGTGCACATGTATGTTTAGAGACGTTGTCGCTGATTAGAAGTGTCCATCACCTCCTCGATCACCTTTGGGTTCACTCTTCCTCCCAGTTCTCATCCGTGTGCGCCACCTAATTGTCTGTCGCTCAAGTAAAAAAGAAAAAGAAAAGATCGTACACAACTGCATTATTATACTGACTTCCCTCTTCCGTGTACTCATGTGAGGTGCTCAACAAGCATCATGGATCGTACTGATTAAACTAAAAGATCTGCATGATCCTGTCAGTTAACAACTATAAGCAGGATTACGCTGCAAACCTCCCTTTTCGTGGCTGTCTGAACTACTCTAATCAATAATTACACTGTCTAATTAAGTATCCATCGAAGCAAATGGAAAGGGGTACAGCTCAATCACATCAAACCAAAGTGCGTCGTCGTACATATACGCATATAAATACAGCTAATTCATAATTATTGCCCCGAGATCAGGAAGGCAGAATTGACGGGACCGATTACTTTAGGCACAGGGTGACAGGAGGATGTATTTGGTGGCGCGATCGCTGTCAATTTCTTTTTTTTTTGATGGAGCCGGAGACGTCACATGCAGAGCAGCAAGCGACCCGGTCTAAAATCCCGCGTGCGTGCGGGCTGAGCTGCCGGGCGCACACACGTGACGCGGCGTGAGCGTGCCCGTCTCCCCATGATTCCGGGAGCACGCACACGACGCCGGCGTGTGAACCCGCGTCGTCAGGCCCTGCCCGTAGCCGCCGCAAAGGCAGAGGAGAAAAAACGTGCGCGCGTCTCGGATCACTCGACGGCCCCGGCCCCCACCCCACGTACGCGCTGCCGTGGCGGCTGGTCACGCGGCCGCCGACGCCGCCAGGCAGCCGTGCCGAGCCCCCGATCATCAGCGGGGGGAACAGCCGCGCGCGCTGGTCCTCCACCTCGCGGATACTGTACGTACGGTGGAGTGGGGGTCGGATCTCTGCTTCCTCCGAGATGCCCGGGAAACCTGTGGCCACGGACTCGCGGTGGCAGCTCGCTCCCCGCCGGGTTCCCATCTGCTTTCGCCCGGCCGAGTCGTCGGAGAACGAACGAACGCTCGATCGTCACATCCTTGGTACGGTGTTCGTCTTAGTACTGTTACTCCGCGCCCACGTATCAAACTATCAGGTATAACTCAACTCGGCTATGATGGACCTGTCACGAGAAAGCGGGAAGGTACGAAAGGGACGGTCACTCACTCGTTACCAAGTCAGCAACACAAGAAAACGGGAGTGATTGGCAGCCATCATCTACCGGCTACTAATTGGCTAAATTAGTTGCTACTCACCCTTCTAGATGAACTAGGGCTTTCTTTTTTACAATGATGAACTAGGGCTTTTGGTCGTACTCGTACCACCTAATCATTTGGCTGGGAGACTTTGGGATAATTGGAGGAAATCCTCTTTAGACATGTGTCTAGTTAAGAGGCTAAAAAAATCAAAACAACTAATAATGCTCATGCGGAAGTAGTGCAAACTAACGGTAAATAATTAGTCTCCTTTCCGCGCCCTCTTGAGACACGCATAATATTCGTCCTTTACTATCCGGCCTCTGTTATTAGCCATATATAACTATGAAAACGAACCGCGCGAACTCCATAATTTTTTTGTTCCTCCATTCCACACACCAGCCCGCTTTGACTTGACCGTCCACGCAACTTTTCCTTTTTCTTCCCCCTTCCTTTTGGGAGGACTCGTGCTTGAAGCATCCATGCAGCTTCCTCAAAACGTAGCACTCCCAAAACGTGATTTAATGGACGACTCACCATTAGTTAGTATCGAGGGACTAGGCTTTTCATTAAAGGCATGTGGTTATGCAACAACCTGTTCACCTAGGATGCCCATACTGATGCAAATTTGCTTTTTAAAAAAATAAGATATATATAAAAGATAATGAACTCACCAGCCCAGCTTCGCGTAGAAGCCAGTGCCAAGCAATCTGGGCGCTTTGTTTATTACGGGGATCCCGATTTATTACAACTTTGCCATGTGCAAGCCTTGGAATTGGAAAGGGCAGCAACAAACAAGCAAGTACCAAAGCCCAAGCCTTAAGGTTCCATTCGTCAGGCAAGTGAGAATAACCTCAAAGTAAGGCGTAAAGGCTCACACATGCATACATGAAATTCAAGGCTGGAGAGGTGGTTGGATCTGCAGCTCATGCCGTAGATGCAGTGAGGCATCATCAGGCGGCACGGCTAACCTTCATGAAACCTAAAGCTCGCAGTATGGGGAGTTCTTATCACGAAGCGCCTGCCATTTCTAGCAGCTCTGCTGTGTATGGGATAATCTGAAGCACCCACTGGACAAGTAGAGCTCCAGCCTCCACCAGCATGCAGCGTGAAGTGAAGCAGCCTGTAGCTTGCTGGCAGCAACCACTCTATCCTCAGTGTAATTGAGCATTTAAGTGTGTGCAGGAGCTAAATCTACTGCGAGACTACTATAGATGAATCTAAACTATAGAGGAACGTGGGCCGCTTTGATTCATGATTATTTTTCTAGAAGACCAAGGAAAATTAGGTATTTATAAACTGAACGTAGATCACCTAGTTAGTTTTTTTTTATGATGGAACCTGCACACCAGTGTTTGAGTCTTAGACTCGGCAGGGGTATATATTTACTACTATTTTTTAAAAAATAATTTACGATTAATTATTCTTTCAGTGATAGGCAATGTCCCAACAATAGCAATAGCAAGGTGTATATGGTGAACTTCGTGAATCCCAAAATCAATCGTAGTATCTCGGATGTGCTCATAATGGTAGGGTATGTGTTGGTGTTTCATACATATGGTTGCTCATACGTGTATATGAGTGTTTGTGTATGTATCGTTGTTTAACAAAAAGAAAATTGCATATTTTTATGAAATGAAGAAATTTCTTGAAAACCATGTCACAAAGCTAGCATGCCCTGTGCAATTGTCTCAACTCTCCGGCTACGATTTGTGGTTGTAGATGCTTTCTTCGACCATCTAAAATGCAGTCTAGAAAATGGGGTAATGGTAAGAATTTCATGCAGTTCATTAAAAAATAATTCAACTGAACCGTAAAAATTTGGATATATTAATTCCTGTATGTATCCAAATAAAGTCGTAGAAAACTAGATGGCAATTCTCCGTTCTCATAAATAGTATGTTAAGACAAACATTGTGAGCTCATTTTTTAGGCTAATAAGGATCCTGAATTGCAAAGAAATTTAGTCCAATGTGCCAATAGAATTCTTTTAAAGTGCACAAAAAAATAATAGGTGGATTCTTTTTTTAGAAAACTCATAGTAGGTGGATTCCGTATTTATGTATTTTTTATCACAAATATACACAACTAACGGTCAAAATCGACCCAAAACCGATAGGCCAACATAGTAAAGTAACTATTCTGTCCACGTAACTCAAATACCCAGAAGTTCGGAGTCCAGTCATACTTTAACAAGGAGTACCTTTTAAATTCTGCAACTATCCCTTCCTCCCACGAAATGGGACAGTGCACCAAGCTACGGTTGGGAGTCCACCCATGCAAATCTGGAAAAAATAATCTTGTGCAAATCCCAAAAAATCTCTTGATTAATCCATTGTTAGATCACTTATTCCCAGCCTGCATTTCTAACATTAGTATTTGGCCATTATTAAGTTTACTTGCACTGGCCCCATGTGAGTTGGGCCCAAGTCATAATCCACCAACAACGCATCTTTCTGGCAGACTACAGGTTGCACTCTTGCAATAGAAAAATCTTCCGAGCACTAATTTGCACAAATTAATATCTCGCATCTTGGTAAACGACTTGGTCCCGGAGCTGTGTGCAGCTTTCACTTCTATTGAGTGCTGAATAGAGAGAGTTTATATGTTAGCCGGGCCGGCTGGTTTAGACTCGAGGATCAACGGATTAAGCTCTTCTAGTGCAAAGTCCTGTCAAGATATATATTATTACAGTGGAGTTGATATTGATGGGAGAAACATCTCCAAAAGTTGGAAAAAGCACGTCAAGACACTGAGCCTAAATTAGTTTGTTTTGTTATCCCATATTTTGCATTTTTAGAAAAATCTGAAGAGCTGAACACCGTGTAGAAAATTGTGCTAGAAATTGATTATTGCAACAAAATTGATTATTCTCACTTTTTTCTTTATGCCCCCCCCCCAATGCTCATTTTTCTTCAAGATGAAAGCTACTTTGCAAAAGTTTTGGATGAGAGTTATAACACGAAGTAACCCAATGCCATGGAGCGGAAAACAAGCACCACAAGGAACGGCAAAGCAATGCTACTTGCAACAATTTCCATACGATCTTCCTGGGGATCTACACTGGCATCACCATGAGGTAGCGCGATCAAATTAACATCTCCTACTTGCCAATAGCCAATGCAGTAGAGAGTAGAGAGTCAGGTGGAAACCAGGGTGGCCATCGAATAGTTAAGCCACCATTTGCACAGTTTAATTGCTGCCCAATTGAAGGAAGGAAGGGAGGAGGGAGGTCGAGTAGTTCACACTTGAAAACCCAACCAAGCGGGCCTAAAATATTCTCATTCGCCCAACCCCAGAGGTTTATATAAGGCGCCGCAGCTGCCCTCGCTCTCACCACCGAATTGGCCGAAGGGAACGAACGGGACCTGGCCTCGATCACCTGACCCCTCTCTCCGATCTCCATAGGTTGGTCTCTTGCTCCCGTCCCATTCCACTCCTGATGCGTGCCACGCCACGCCACAGAGAACAAACTGAAACACACGCAGGATCTGTACCTTGCATCTTAGCTTGTGCCACTCCACCTATATTCACTGCACAATGCTGTGGACTTGTTGATCTCTAACTGTTGTGTTTGTGCTCAGGACTTGTTGCGCTTCAAGCAGCTAGCACCAGGTGACTTATTGCAGTCCTTTGGTTTGGTTTGGTTTGGAAGCAGGGGCGTCCCGCAATCCTAAGCAATCTGAAGATGGCGACACAGTGGTTCTCCAACATGGTGAGTTCCGTTTCCATCTCGATGTTCATTTGCATCGGCACCCGTGTGGTATGGTGTGGTGTGGCGATGCTGGGTACTGATGGCGTGGTTTCTTGGCGACCAGGTGATGGACGAGCCGAGCTTCTTCCACCAGTGGCAGTCGGACGCGCTGCTGGAGCAGTATACGGAGCAGCAGATCGCCGTGGCGTTTGGCCAGGGTGAGGTGGACCAGGCGGCGGCGGCGCTGATGCCGCAGCAGTACGCGGCGCCGGCTGCGGCGGAGCACCGCCCGCGCAAGGCGGCTAGGGTTAACACCAGCTGGGACTCGTGCATCACGGAGCAGGGCTCACCCGCCGACTCCTCCTCGCCGACCATCCTCTCCTTCGGCGGCCACACCGCTGCGGCCGCGGCCGCGTTCGCCATGGCGGAGGCGCAGGTGCCGAACGCCGCGTACTACGGCTCGGCCGCGGCGCCGGTGAAGGCGCCCAAACAGGAGACGGCTGACGCGGGTGTGCCGCCGTTCCAGGCGCGCCCGGTCAAGCGGAGCTACGACACAGTGGTCGCTGCCGAGGCGCAGGCACCGGCGCCATCCCGGCCGGCCTCCCAGAACCAGGACCATATCCTGGCCGAGCGGAAGCGCCGCGAGAAGCTCAGCCAGCGCTTCATCGCCCTCTCCAAGATTGTTCCTGGCCTCAAGAAGGTAAACACATAAACATTCGCCTATCATCCATGGCTACACGGCGTGTCCAGCTCCGATTAACTGAACTTGACCGGCGTGTGGCGTTGCTCACAGATGGACAAGGCGTCGGTGCTCGGCGACGCAATCAAATACGTGAAGGAGCTGCAGGAGCAGATAAAGGGCCTTAAGGACGAGGCTTGCCGGCGGCCTGTCGAGACGGCCGTGCTGGTCAAGAAGTCCCAGCTGTCGGCCGACGACGATGACGGCTCGTCCTGCGACGAGAACTTCGTCAGCGGCGAGGCCGGCACGCTGCCGGAGATCGAGGCCCGGGTGTCGGACCGCACGGTGCTGGTCAAGATCCACTGCGAGAACCGCAAGGGCGCGCTCATCACCGCCCTGTCCGAGGTCGAGAGATTCGGCCTCACCATCATGAATACCAATGTGCTGCCCTTCACCTCCGCCTCCCTCGACATCACCATCATGGCCACGGTCAGTCAACTCTCAGCAGCCTTCTGAGATGCACACCATTTTGATGGCGCGATCCATATGCTAATTCATCCGGTGATGTTCTTGCAGGCTGGAGACGAGTTCTGTTTTTCTGTCAAGGATATTGTCAAGAAGCTAAATCAAGCGTTCAAGTCATCTTTCTGAAGGATTTAGCTCCAGTTCAAGCTTAATCTAGGCCAATTTTTTCCCATTAGCTTTGATGATTCGAAACTAATGGTTAGCATCTCATTAGGTTCTTCCCCGCTATGCTTCTGAAGAGAGCTTGCTTCGAGTCCCTCCAGTGTCCCCCAAGAAAGCCATTTCCACTGGTTTTTGCTGCATGGGTGCAGTGCAGATTATTTACCTACTAGCTACCTTCCCCTCTTGTGTTTTCTCTCCCTCCATTTTTTTGCATGGGTTGACCAACCAGACACTCCATGTTCTTGGGAGGGAGTAGAGTGTAAAAAACAAGAAGGAGATCTGCCTTTTTTTCTAGGGCTTGTTACCCAAATATACCAAGCACCTACCTACCTTTACCGACCTATCAATCTTTATCACACTGCTCCCAGAAAAGCTTCAATTGTGGACAAAATGTGCCTTCTTTTTTTCAGCTCTGAGAGGGACCCTGCAAGCTTTGATTCAGATGTACAGTAGGGGCAGTGCCTGCCTCTATAATTTTTTAGGGTCCTACAGGTTGGCCACAACTTGATGCAGGGACGCTTTGCTTGTAGCCTTTCGCATGTGGTTTTTTGTTGTTACAGGATCATGCTGTGCTAGTTTGTACTCTCTTGTTTACTTCCATATAAGCATAAAGATAAACAATTGTGCTCGGTTACAATGTTACCTTTCATCATGGCTCCCCAGCTGGTAAAATGTCTTTTCAGCTTACTTGAGATTTGTCTTTTCTTAACGTTGAAAAACTTGATAATCTGTTCATCGACTGCGACTGTAACCGGTATCAATATATACCTGTCATAATCAAGTTATCCTAAGAACAAATCAAAGTATAAGTCATGGGCCGGCGTTTCTACAGTTGTCTGGTGGCTATAAAGATGAAACTTAAAGCATTCTCAACACCACAAGTGTTCTCATTCCCATGTGAACTTCCTTAAATTTTGTCACACCCGATATTCCATAAGGAACACCGAGCGTATTCTCACATGTATGCCAGGATCAGTTGATTCATACATGTGCCGACAAGAGTGTAATATCATTATATTACAAGCCAAGTTTAACGTACATAATAATATTATATAATTGTTCATAAAATATCAACTATTAGTACCAATACATTAAGCACAACAGCGGAAAACTACATCATGGTTGCTCCATCTCCACAGGCGTTGCCCGGGGGTTTCGCCAACCTAGAATAATTGCTCGGGATCGAAGTATTCCTCGTCAAAGTCTACGTCTTCATTTGCACCTGAGCCAACATATGATAACCAACAAAAGCAAATTTAAGTACCGAAGGTACTCAGCAAGTGTAGGAAAGAATGTTATAAAGGCCAATAGCAAGGGAAGGCTAACATGGTTAAGCACTATGCATTAATCCCAAGTCTTAGCTTTGATTAGCAACCTGTCTTACTAAGTGATAATCCCACCATCATCATAATTAAGTCATTAATGTTAGGTTACACCACCCAACAACCTCTTTTGACTCACTTCCATGTTTCTCTAATCATGGACAAGTCCAAGCCGCTCTTGACCGTGAGCACGGCTGTCATGACAGTTTGGTTCTCTGCAGAGATTGTACCACTTTACCCACAAGTAGTGATTTCATCCCCTGTTGCCAGGTGGACTAAGAAACCTCCCTGATATCTGTGGTTGCAAGCCACATTACACACTTCCTTTGGTGTGCGATCAGGAGATCACTACATGGCCTTTACAAAGGGCCTACCGGCAAGTACAAGCCCACTGAGGTTTCACCGCTGTAGTTCCTGGGAGTAACCCTCCCCTACAGAAGCCCCCTCTTGAGCCTTGCAGTTCCCAGGGCAGTCAAAAATGGACTTTCATTGCCCGCACCATCCAAACACTCATACTATACCGGCAAACTTCTAATTAATTGGCCAATCTGCCCCATCTCAGTCTTGTGGTGGCACTGTAAAGCCGGGTTAACTGTTCCATGAACCGGTCCTTAGAATCTAGGACAGACACTAACTCATTCCCGAGTCTCGTGCACGAAGCACCAACCAAACAACCAGCCTGTCTAGATTCATAACCACATGACACATACACTTGTGTCTTTCATATAATCCACAAGACTAGTATCAACTACGTTTCATTCATCTTTAAAGTTCTAAGCATGGCTAAGCACATAAAATGATAACCATCAAGTCCTATCTAATTCCCTCCATGGTTTTACAAGGAAAGATAAAGCAATAAAACTATGGAAACATCCTACACTGGGTTTCATATTAAAGACATCATGCAAATAATCTAACTATTCATCCTAGAATAGGAACAAAGTGATCAAGGAACACTTGCCTTTTTATTGCTGCTCAGAAATGACAAAATTTGCCGTTGAAAATCGACAGTTGGTTTTGGGGCTGGTTCTTAATTCAACGATTTCGAGAGGGCCGCATCATTCCGGCCGTGATCAACGGAGGCGCACGGTGTCGCTCGGCGGCAGCGATGACTGTCTCGACAAAGAAACACGAACACATGGAAAAACTCACTAATCCTCAACTTTTCTACCAAATTCGGAGGAGGAAAACACGAGTAACTCACCTAGTGCGGTTTCTTTGATCGAAACAGCCCCAAAATGCGTTGAACGGCGGCGGTGATCGTCGGACTTCATCGCAAGAGCGCTAGAATCAAGGATCTTCTACATTTTTTTTGTTGTTGGAGGGTATCCTAATGAGAATTTGCTTGTGTGTGAGAGAAAGAGAATTGGGGTGTCTTGTTTGTTTAAATAGGAGAATGAAGGAGGGGGCTGTAGGAGGCGGTTGTGGGCAGCGGTTGCTGCCTTTTTCTCACGTGGGTTGTGACAAACTACCCCCCTTAAATAGAATCTCACCCCGAGATTCAGAAGGTTTAGGATTTTGAAAGTTTGGTTGAGTAAAATGGTTTCATTAAGATGTGCAAGAAAGACGTAATCAAAATTCATATGATTAGTACCACACGGTTAAGACCAAACTATTTGTGGCTACAATGATTGTTAAGTGCCAAAAAACGGTTTTGATATGGTGAAGGAGATATAAGCTTTACTAACCTAGTATACACGCTACACACAAGTAAGCATATATCATCATAGGTTTGTAGCGATCTTCAGAGCCTCCGAGATTGCTTCCTGTTAGTGGATCTTCATCTTCATGTGTGAGAGCCTTCTATGTCAAATTTTTCTTTATTCTTACATTGTCGTCATCGGTGATGATATTTCATATCGATTATCTAATCGTTCTTAAAAGTAAGTACTAAAATACGATAGACTACCCCCTTAAATAAAGAAACACACTAGATTACAATATATCACATAATTTTTTTTAACTCGTTATGACCAAGGCATTGATTTCATTCGCTAATCAAAATGGGACCTAAGCGAGTGGTGAATAAATTTCTTCAAAAGTCTTCTTCTCTTTTCAAGTTGTCTTTATACGTTAATCTTCAAAAATTAAAATTATGTTGATTTGAAAAATAACAAAGTTAGAAAAAAATAGGAAGCTAGATGAGGCTAAACAAGGAAATAAGAACCAAAATATCAAATATTTTTTAAATAATTTTTATGATAATGATAAAATAGTTAATACGTCCATTTCTAACTAGGCTTGCGTCCTACGGGCAACCTTGGCTCTGATACCACTTTGTCACACCCGATATTCCATAAGGAACACCGAGCGTATTCTCACATGTATGCCAGGATTAGTTGATTCATACATGTGCCGACAAGAGTGTAATATCATTATATTACAAGCCAAGTTTAACGTACATAATAATATTACATAATTGTTCATAAAATATCAACTATTAGTACCAATACATTAAGCACAACAGCGGAAAACTACATCATGGTTGCTCCATCTCCACAGACGTTGCCCGGGGGTTTCGCCAACCTAGAATAATTGCTCGGGATCGAAGTATTCCTCGTCAAAGTCTACGTCTTCATTTGCACCTGAGCCAACATATGATAACCAACAAAAACAAGTTTAAGTACCGAAGGTACTCAGCAAGTGTAGAAAAGAATGTTATGAAGGCCAATAGCAAGGGAAGGCTAACATGGTTAAGCACTATGCATTAATCCTAAGTCTTAGCTTTGATTAGCAACCTGTCTTACTAAGTGATAATCCCACCATCATCATAATTAAGTCATTAATGTTAGGTTACACCACCCAACAACCTCTTTTGACTCACTTCCATGTTTCTCTAATCATGGACAAGTCCAAGCCGCTCTTGACCGTGAGCACGGCTGTCATGACAGTTTGGTTCTCTGCAGAGATTGTACCACTTTACCCACAAGTAGTGATTTCATCCCCTGTTGCCAGGTGGACTAAGAAACCTCCCTGATATCTGTGGTTGCAAGCCACATTACACACTTCCTTTGGTGTGCGATCAGGAGATCACTACATGGCCTTTACAAAGGGCCTACCGGCAAGTACAAGCCCACTGAGGTTTCACCGCTTTAGTTCCTAGGAGTAACCCTCCCCTACAGAAGCCCCCTCTTGAGCCTTGCAGTTCCCAGGGCAGTCAAAAATGGACTTCCATTCCCCGCACCATCCAAACACTCATACTATACCAGCAAACTCCTAATTAATTGGCCAATCTGCCCCATCTCAGTCTTGTGGTGGCACTGTAAAGCCGGGTTAACTGTTCCATGAACCGGTCCTTAGAATCTTGGACAGGCACTAACTCATTCCCGAGTCTCGTGCACGAAGCACCAACCAAACAACCAGCCTGTCTAGATTCATAACCACATGACACATACACTTGTGTCTTTCATATAATCCACAAGACTAGTATCAACTACGTTTCATTCATCTTTAAAGTTCTAAGCATGGCTAAGCACATAAAATGATAACCATCAAGTCCTATCTAATTCCCTCCATGGTTTTGCAAGGAAAGATAAAGCAATAAAACTATGGAAACATCCTACACTGGGTTTTATATTAAAGACATCATGCAAATAATCTAACTATTCATCCTAGAATAGGAACAAAGTGATCAAGGAACACTTGCCTTTTTATTGCTGCTCAGAAATGTCAAAATTTGCCGTTGAAAATCGACAGTTGGTTTTGGGGCTGGTTCTTAATTCAATGATTTCGAGAGGGCCGCATCATTCCGGCCGTGATCAACGGAGGCGCACGGTGTCGCTCGGCGGCAGCGATGACTGTCTCGACAAAGAAACACGAACACATGGAAAAACTCACTAATCCTCAACTTTTCTACCAAATTCGGAGGAGGAAAACACGAGTAACTCACCTAGTGCGGTTTCTTTGATCGAAACAGCCCCAAAATACGTTGAACGGCGGCGGTGATCGTCGGACTTCATCGCAAGAGCGCTAGAATCAAGGATCTTCTACATTTTTTTTCTTATTGGAGGGTATCCTAATGAGAATTTGCTTGTGTGTGGGAGAAAGAGAATTGGGGTGTCTTATTTGTTTAAATAGGAGAATGAAGGAGGGGGTTGTAGGAGGCGGTTGTGGGCAGCGGTTGCTGCCTTTTTCTCACGTGGGTTGTGACAAATTTTCAGCTAGAGACCCGAAACTTTTCATGCCAATGAAATTGAAATTTGGCTATCTGACTGACTGAAAGCTTAGGCTGGGGTTTTCTGAAGTAGGTTACGGCATCAGTCTCTCTCAGACCACCGTCACTGAATGTGATGTTGTCCCCTGGAATTGGCTGATGCCCACCGGCCTATAAAAAGTCCTGAAGCCCCGTAATTTGTGGCCGGGGAGCAACATAATTTTCCTGCAGAAAAGTAGTGTCAGATTCCTGTGCAGAAACTGGATAAATGGAAGGAAGAATTTGGGATTGATGGTTTGGTTGCTGTTGGAAAAAAGAGAGAAGAAATTGGCATCATACTGGGATCCCTGGTCAAAGAAAGATTTTGTAGGCAGAGACCGGAGAGGTTTCAGGTGTTTGCGCGTACTCATGCGTAGGTTGGCAACGTCGTTCGTTGAGGAGACGACCTGAAAAATCAATCAGAACACTTGGAGAACGGCGCCAGGGTGTTTCAGACGTGTAGCTCGTTATTGGCTTTTATTTTCGAAGTACACAGGGCATAGTCAAGGGTCCAGGAGCCGTATTTCTTGCAACTCGGTTCTCCATGCTGAAATATCTGGTATGGAACCTGAAGACTGCGTCGACCTGAAATTCTCTTTCAGTGTTGTGGCCAATGACTGTTGTCCGTGTCCCGAGAAGTTCGTGACCAAGTGTTGAGCAAGTGTTGCTTTATGTGACCTCTTCTCGTTCTGTTTGTTCGTAGTTTGGACGGTGGGCATAGCTGCGTTATGATTGTTTCTGTTTTGGGTTGTTCGTCTGACCATCATCCTAATCTGCTGCAGTGACGTGTTTAGGGGATATTCAGATAGAGGTCACATGATCTCATGAACAGTTTCTACAGATTGATATGTGCAGCATAGTGTTGCGTTAGGATTTCCGGACAGATCCCAAACAGCTGTCATAATACTGTATTCACAGAAATCAGTAGTAAGATAATATATTTTTTTTAAAAAAACGGCCTCTATAAAAGTGTAGGGGATAAGACTGTAGAAACAACACCCTTCACCAAACACCACGATGAATCGTGTGAGCTTTCGGCACTGGGTACGCCCTAGTAAATTAGAGGTGAAAATCCATGCACCACTAATACTTCTAGAAAAAAAGAAAATGCACTAAACACGTCACTTGGGGATTTAGGCTCTGGGCCATATTTCCACCAGATACACCTGTAAGTGGTTTTCTTTTTTGAGATAGCTGAATAATAAGAACGGAAGTACATTGGACAGGACTTTGCATTGTGCTAGCGCCTGTGGCTCTACAAACAGCCACGAGGGATTGAGATCCTCAGCTATCAGACTACAAGCTAGTACATGTTACCTTGTTTATATATGGAGACTTGCACAGTAAGACCATCCATCAGGATATCTGCCAATCCTGCATCTATGATGATTCAATGGAACTTGTCCAACAGCCCCACAATTCACTCATCATCTTCCACAGAATCTTCAACTTCATCAGGCAATTCTATATCATTATCATCTGGTACATATCCTGGCTGCGAGCTTGACTCATTTCTGTCAACCCCAACCCCTGTAGACCAAAAGTTGAGAAACCACAAACTATTAAAATTGAGACATGAGTGACAGTGTCAACTATCTATGGAGGAAAATCACTGGGACTAGCCGTAGCCAAACTTGTCAGTTCGTCTTTGTATATATGAAACTCAATGCTAGAGTCAACAGAAATGATACCAACTGTTTCTGAGACATACCATTAGACGAATCCAGCAAATATGGGAGTTCCAGAAGTTGGAGAAAAGACTCAGTTTGTGGGTTCCTGCAGGGAACTGCGTATAACACAGAAGAAATACTTAAGAACAATCCAGAAATTCGCAAAAGGAATAGATCTGAACTTGATGTCAAACATGATCTTTATTAAAATATTTCAAAGGTATCAGGATGAAAATGCATATGTACTAGCAAACGCTTAAAATCAAATATATGAGTGCTAGTTTTTGCCTTCAAAGGACATTTGAGATATAAAAAAACTAAAGGTCTGCTCAGTAAACACTTTCTGTAGAAGGTGGCTTATTTACGACGTTGTGCGCTATTTTAGGGTACAATTATGACTCATAATTAATATGTGAAACAAACTTACCTGGTATGGAGTGATTATACACCCGATGGGAAGGATCAAAAGATGGCACAGTTTGGACGAAATCAAAAGGCTTAGCTCCTCTAGTACTCAACTTGCTCCTAACCCATTGTCGATCATCTTGAACATCAAGCTGCTCATCCCTGTAAGAGAATTGAACAGCTCCAGACTTACCACTGACTACACGTTTTCAGAGTATGGACTGCATGGCAACCAACATCATATTACCGACCGCATTGTAAAGCGCATCTGGGTTAAGGGAAAAATGCTGTTGAATTTTCTTGTTATTGCAAGCCACTCTTCATCATATTGGATTTCATATGGTCCAGGATCGGATGGAATGTCTATAACCTGAAATGGAATAGCATGACCTGAGACAAAGATGTACAGCAAGACTTGTATATTCATAAAGATCGCAATTATCCTGAATGGAAATAAGCAAACCTGCAAAAAGTTGCGTCCAGGAAGGCATTTATCAAGTGCAAGGAATTTCGTTATAGGTCCACCCTCTCCATGTTGGATAATAGCAGGAAATAGGCAATGAAGGTGAGCTGCGAACCAGTATGGTGGTTTTAGTTTGTCCAGTAATTCAGCTGCAGGTTTGCTGCCTAGTGTTCTATTCTTAACCTAAAAACAAAAGTAAACATCAACAACGGTATAACTTTCAAATGCAGCCCATTTTAGAATACTTATGGATATGAGTTAAGGAAGAGTGGCATATGTATTTTCAAGAAAATGGGATTAGTCCTAGAATCTGTGCATGCCAAATCAAATTAAGGAAACCGACAGTATTATGCAGGCCTAGGTAGTGATGGTTGACCTCTCCCCCTGCACCCAGGCCGGCCCAGCCCAGTCCAAGTCAGACCAGGAGGGGAGGGCGCGCGCCTGGGAGGAGGGGGGTTGGAGTCAGTTTAGGTTTCGTTCTGATCTGAACAAAACCAGTTAGATATAGATAGACTAAAATATGTTTCAGTTCAGATTAGTTAGGAGTCTAGAGAGTGTAATCTACTAGGACTCTATCTGTATTTGGGCTATCAATAGCCACCTATACCAGGAAATAAATCATCCCTTCTCTTCTGTTCCCTGTGCCAGCTCTGTCTCTCCCTGCCTCTGCTTGCACAGGGCCTAGCAACAAGAACGATCTGTTCTTCCTGTTGTTAGTCAGTTCATTGCTGCACGTGATCTCCCCTTGAAGCCTCTGTTGCAGAACGTGTTCAGCCCCTGAAGCACGTCCCTGTTCCCAGCTGAGTTGGTCTGGTCTGTCTTCACAACGAAAGACAGATTGATCTTCTGTTGCAGATTGGTTTCTTCAGCCAACGAAAGACAGATTGATCTTCTGTTGCAGATTGGTTTCTTCAGCAAGAACAGTGCTGGAATTGCAACAGGTAGTGCACAACATACAACTGGCTTTTGAGATAAGAATACTTTTCTAAGCCTCAAATAAAAGTATATTACAAAGTTGAGCAAAAAGAAGATGCACAATTTCAAGCCAGAACAAGAGTAGAGGCACCGACAGGAGGGTAAATTGCAGAGGTATGCCTGGTAAAGAAAGTCAAAAAGTCTGAAGGGAGCCCCTAGGACATAGTAATGAATGTGAAGAACCAAGATTTTCAACAGAACAATACATAAGTTGGCCCAGGTTTCACATAGTGGATACAACAACAACAACAACAACAACCAACCTTTATCCCAAGCCTGTTGGGGTCGGCTAGACATGAAACCCAATATCAATGAAGTAAAAGAGAGGAAGAGATATAAGAACAAGGAAAAAAGAAAAAAAGAAAAAAAAAAGAAAAAAGAAAAAAGAAAAAAGAAAAAAGAAAAAAGAAAAAGAAAAAAGAAAAGAAAAAAGAAAAAAAAACAAGACTACGATTCTGGCACATGAATTGCTACTTTCCATGCGGTCCTATCATGAGCTAAGTCTCTGGATACATTCCAATCTCTCAAATCTCGTTTTACCGCCTCCTCCCAGGTCAACCTTGGTCATCCTCTACCCCTCCTAATATTTTCTCTACCTCTTAAAATCCCACTGTTAACCGGTGCTTCTGGAGGTCTCCGTTGGATATGTCCAAACCACCTAAGTCGATGTTGGACTAACTTCTCTTCAATCGGCGCCACCCCTATCTTATCACGAATCGCCTCATTCCTTATTCGGTCTCTTCTCATGTGCCCGCACATCCACCGTAGCATGCGCATCTCTGCGACACTCATTTGTTGGACATGTTGCCGTTTAGTTGGCCAACATTCCGTCCCATAGAGCATTGCGGGTCTGATCACCGTACTATAGAACTTCCCTTTTAGCTTTTGTGGGACTTTCCTATCACATAGAATTTCAGAGGCTTGTCGTCATTTCATCCACCCTACCTTGATCCTGTGGCAAACATACTCATCAATATCGTCATTGCTTTGTAACATTGATCCTAAGTATCGGAAAGAGTCCCTTCTAGGTACTATTTGTCCTTATAGACTAACATTTCCCTCTTCACGACCAACACCACTAAAGTCACACCTCATATACTCGGTTTTGGTCCTACTAAGTCTAAACCCCTTGGACTCTAAGGTTTGTCTCCATAACTATAATTTCTTATCAACACCATCTCTAGTTTCATCTATCAGCACTACATCATCAGCAAAGAGCATGCACCAAGGGATATCCCCTTGTATATCCTTCGACACCTCATCCATCACCAAGGAAAAGATGTATGGGCTCAAAGCTGATCCTTGATGTAGTCTTACCGTGATAGGAAATGCATCAGTCTCACTATCACTTACGCGCGTACTTGTCCTAACATTATTGTACATATCTTTGATAAGGGTAATGTACTTTGTTGGCACTTTATGTTCTCTAGTGCCCACCACATGACTGACCTTGGTATCTTGTCTATGCCTTCTCCAAGTCGATGAACACCATATGCAAGTCCTTCTTCTGCTCTCTATATCTCTCCATAAGCTGACGAAGCAAGAAAATCGCATCCATTGTAGACCTCCCAGGCATAAAACCAAACTGTTTTTTAGTGACATTGGTCACTTTCCTCAGGCGGTGTTCAATCACTCTCTCCCAAAGCTTCATAGTATGACTCATAAGCTTAATACCTCGATAATTAGTACAACTTTGAATATCTCCTTTATTTTTGAAGATAGGTACTAATATATTTTTCCTCCATTCTTCAGACATCTTGTTTGACCCAAAAATGTGGTTGAATAGCTTTGTGAGCCATACTATTGCCACGTCCCCAAGACATCTCCACACCTCAATAGGGACATCGTCAGGGCCGAGGGCCTTTCCTCCTTTCATCCTTTTTAAGGTCTCCTTAACCTCAAACTCTTGTATCCTCCGCACGAACCGCCTGTTGGAGTCATCAAAGGAGTCATCCAACTCAACCATAGTGCTCCCATTCCCATCATTGAATAGCCCATTAAAGTAATCACGCCATCTATTTTAATCTCTTCATCCTTCACTAGAATGCGGTCAGTCTCATCTTTGATGCATTTAACTTGATTGAGATCCCTCATCTTTCTCTCGCGGATTTTTGCTACCTTGTATATGTCCTTTTCACCTTCTTTTGTCTCTAGTCTCTCTAGTCTCTCATATAACTTATCATAGGCCTGTCCTCTTACCTTACTCACCACCCGCCTTGCATTCTTCTTAGCCTCTTTGTACTTAAGCATGTTGCTTGCGCTTCTATCATTATGCCAACTCTTGTAACACTCCTTCTTCTCCTTAATGGCCTTTTGTACATCCTCATTCCACCACCAAGTGTCTTTATCTACAAGTTTCTTACCCTTTGTCACACCGAACACCTCACTAGCTAACTTACTAATGCAAGTTGCCATCTTCATCCACATACTATCTGCATCTCCATTTTCTGCCCAGGGTCCTTCTGTGATCACCCTATTTTTAAAGGATTCTTGTGATTCTCCCTTCAACTTCCACCACTTTGTTCTTGTGATTTTGACACCTTTGTCCCGCAAAGAACATATATGGAAGCGAAAGTCAGCTACCACAAGCTTATGTTGTATCACAACACGCTCCCCCGGGATCACCTTACAATCTAGACACTCCCGTCTATCCTTTCTCCTAGTGAGAACAAAGTCAATCTGGCTAGAGTGTTGGGCACTATTAAAGGTCACTAGATGAGATTGCCTCTTCCTAAAGAGGGTGTTAGCTATCAATAGATCATAGGCTACGGCAAAGTCTAGGATGTCCTTACCCTCTTGATTTCTATCGCCGCATCCAAAACCTCCATGTACTCCCTCAAATCCTAGGTTAGTTGCACCCACATGACCATTGAGATCTCCCCCTATGAGGAGTTTCTCGGTTATCGGTACACTACTAACCATATCCTCCAAGTCCTCCCAAAATTGCCTCTTAGCACTCATGTTGAGCCCAACTTGTGGGGCATAAGCACTAATGACGTTCAAGACAATGTCCCCAATTACTATCTTGATTAAGATGATCTTATCCCCTCATCTTCGAACATCCACTACTCCATCCTTAAGACTCTTATCTATTAGAACACCTACGCCATTCCTAGTCCTAGCCGAACCAGAATACCAAATCTTGAAACCGGTATTCTCGACTTCTCTCGCCTTTTGACCCGCCCATCTAGTCTCTTGTACACAAAGGATATTTACTCGTCTCCTAATGACAACATCTACTAACTCACGTAGCTTCCCCGTCAAGGATCCTACATTCCAACTACCCACCCGAAATCTATGTTCCTCGGCTAGCTTCCTTACGCTTTGCACCCGTCGAGTAAGATGCAAAGACCCTTGCTCACTTATCACTACATCCGGGCGATGATGTAGCGCGCCACTAAGGTGGGGGCGATCCGACCCTTGCTCATTTAACACCATATTCGGGTTCCAATATGGCGCGCCACTAAGGCGGTGGTGACCCGGCCCTTGCCCACTTAACACCATACCCGGGTTCTGATATGACGCGTCGCTAAGAGGGTTACGCCCCAACGAATTTCTATTGGGTTTCATTTCCATGAGAATGGCTAAGTGTAGTTGTTGGCTCGCCAAGCCTATCACAACGCCCTCCTCCTTTACCCGGGCTTGGGACCGGCTATGTCATTACAACATAGGTTTCACATAGTGGATCTTGGCAAGATTTAGCTCCCATAATACGATCAGATGATCACATATTCTGAAACTGCTAGGGTTCTGATATTAAAAAAAATTTGTATGTTGCCAATGGAAACTATCACTTGTTAATGGCACTTTAATGCAGCATCCATCGAAGTTAGAATTTCTAGCACAAAGGTTAGGATCTGTCTCGAAACATTATCACGTTGTGATAGGTTATAGAGCAGATAGCGATGCTATAGCATGGCATTTTAACATAAGGCAATCTCTTAAGGTAGTTAGCTTACCTCATCTTCAAAGTGTTTTTTCACTCTGATGAGCTTCTGGCTGTCTCCATACTCAGTAATGCCCAGAGGCCAATCATGAGACAAGAAAATATCTAGAGGCTCCTTCACATGCATGAGCTTGAGAACATCATAATGCCTTACATGGTACACAGAACGTATAGTATGATCGTCGTATGGAGGCCTCTCGTAGTGTCCTGAAGAGGTAGAAATAAGTTTGGAGTGCTCAACATGTAATGACAGTTAAGAGCCCAATGTAAAAGAGAAGAAAACTTGCCTTTGTAATAATCGTGTTGCTTATGGATTCCTGATAGTCCACCAATTCGAATGTTTCCAAACTTAACAACACCAGCAATCCCCAAAAAGTAAATGTTAGGTGCTGCCCATCCTCCATAGTACCTAATAGTAAAAGGATCACAGTGAAAATAACAGGCGTTACATTTTTTGATTAAGAAAAAAATAAACAACAATAGATACAGGATACAGACATACAATTATGCTAATATAGCCAATAATAAGAGGCTGTTAATATCCTTGCAACTGATTTCTGAACGATTCACAGTTAGAAGAAAAGGAAATCCCTGTTTTGGAAACAACATCCTATTCTAGTTAGTTCCTTTCGAAGTGAATGTAAATATGTTAAAAAGTCCCAATGCAAGAAGCCAACAAGAACCACAAATTTGAATTTCAAAAGTTGAAAAAGCCAAAGACTCACAATTCCCACAGATAATTGGATGCTTCATGATTTCCACCGATGAAGATGGTTGGGTATGGAGCAACCGCTTGTCCTGAGTAGTACTTCCAAAATGTTTTCATGCTACGAAACTTATGCGGGACGTTAAGACACTGCAAGTCACTTTCATTCCTAACGGCCTGGAGAAATAGTGTAATGTCATCTTGTGAGGCATACCAACATCTCGAGAACTACTATCAAACGTCAGACAAGCAAAAGTCAACTAAAACGGAGACGACGACATTTTGCGCAAACGCTTCTCATGTATGATGCGAATGCTGCATTAGTAGCGAGGACAGCCCTGGCCAGCAGTTGAGGGTGGGGAGCGCACCTGGAAATCGCCGCAGCAGAGGAGGAGATCGATCTTGATGCCCTCTGCCTCCTCGAGCCGGCGCATCGTGTCGTATACCTTGTCCAGGTCCCCGTGCATGCATCCCTCCACCGCGATCTGCAGGGGGGGTGGGGGTCGGGAGGGGCGCCCAGTGAGGCATTACGTCGAACATGTCGCCCGCGGACATGAAAACAGCATCCGAAGCGGCGCGCGGAGGGAACGGAGAAGGGCGCGCTACGGTAGCTGGCACTCACCTTCATGTCGTGCGGACCGGAGCCTGAGGAAGGAGGAGTCCGGCGACCAGCCGGGCAGGGGCGGAAGCGGAAGCCGCCGGGGGAGGTGAGGGATTTCGAGGGGTGGGCCTTTGAACCCCACGTCCGACCGGGCTCGGTTATGGGTCGTGTTTGGGCCTCGGTTCAGTAGCCGTGGTCGATCGAAACTGGTCTCCGGACGATGAGACCAGGCCCAGGAGAGTAAAGAGGGAGAGTTGACAAGTCAACTCAACTGTGGGTTGTTCGTCTCTTTCCTTCTGACGTGGCAGCTAAACGTTACGGATATATCGATATCATTGTCGATACTGACTGATCCACCGACACCGATGCTTCATCGTCTGATTTGAGAAAGCGACTACGGCCATCGAGCTTTGTGCAAAATCTTGCAAGAGAACCTGCTCCAGCGTTCCGTTCGCATGATCCAAGATTTCACAGAAGGATAAGGAATGATCCGGTTCCGGGATAAGTAGTGACACGGAAGCGTAAGTTATGAACACCAGCTTATCTCATTATCGGAAGAATGCCACACGTTAGAAAAGAAACCCGCCTTTAATTTGGGGATGCTCCAGTTAATTCGACGCACGCATATCTTCGTCGTCGATCGTCACTTGCACTATTTACATACAGTACATCTGAGGTAAAGATCGGGAATGGAGCTTTTTTCCCCTCCGGGGTCCGTCCGGCCGGCCGGCCGGGCCGGGACGCTAGCTCAAGACGACCAGCAGCTGAGGCGCAGCGCCTCCTCAAACTTCTCGTCCACCGACTTCTCCTCGACGACGACGGCGGCGTCGCGCTTGCGACCGACGACGGTCTGATCCCCCTCGGCCCCTGGCCGCCGCGCCACGGCGCCGAGCGAGAAGACGCTGCCAACGACGTTGAAGCGGAGGCCGCCGCCGGCGGGGCTCGCCTCCGGCGCCTTCCGCGGCGCCGGGCCGCGGAGCTGGTGGTAGCTCAGGAACAGTATCGACGCGCTCGGGGCCATGGCTCCTCCGGGTGACGTCTGTACGGCGGCGGGCTGAAGAACACCACGGTTCGATGACTGGTGGGTTGGTCTCTCGGTTCCGGACGTCGAACGAGTTAATTGCCGGACTTGGCCAGGAGCGCGCCGAGGAATTTATACGGGTGCGGGTGCCGGCGAGAGGGGTGGCGACCGGATATATACGACGGTGGGTGCAGCAGGCAGGCGGCGTGCCCCGGGTGCCCGAGGTTTTTGGAAAACCAATGGGCTATCTAATTAGGGCGGCCTCGGGGTTTGCCTCCGGGTTGGTAGGACGTGTCGGTACTCCTCTGGAAATCCGTGGGGAGTCTCCCCTGTTTTGGCTGAACCATCGACTCGCAGTCGCCCACCCCACCACGTGTGCCTTGGCAGGAAACGAGGGAAGCGGCTGCAAATGGCGCGTGCCCGCACACGCTGTAAGCTATTCCTGGGGGCCGAACCACGTTTCTCCAGACGTTGGCATCGCGCGGAACCAAGGCAGGCACGTTCTGCCCACAGGCAGGGACGCACGGTCGTCTAACCGAATCACTCGACGCTAAACTGCCGGGGCGGCAACGGCGCAAATTCACGAGGAGAGCTTAGTAACGTCCCAACCATAGCGATAGCAATAAAGCAACTTGAAGAGCAAAAATTTCATCAGTAAGGTAATGGATCGTGCCAACCTAAAATCCTGTATGATTAGCAAAAAAATCACAGGGGGATAAGTACATGTATATCGGTAATCTACAAAAACAAATCACCTATCTCTGTCTACATGTATATATTATTTATCCATCCAAATATATTCAGTGCGGCATGCAGCTCTACAACTCTTCCTTCTGCATCTGATAAATCATGCCTCCTCCCAGTTATATGTTTATAAAATGTACATACGGAGCATCCATGAACAAGATGCTTAGCTGGATGTTTCCGCAGCCAGTACGAAATGGCAAACATCCAACCACCATAGCTTATAACTCGGCATCAATAAAAGAATGACACATAATCCAGTGCTTCCTGGCCATCTGCAGTTCATAATAAACCAACTAGCAGCATTGGCCACCCAGCTTCTTCAACATGTATGTAGCTCCTGCAGATCCCAGTAATTCAAGTGGGAAACTCCGAGGTGACTGCTGCTCATAACAGCCTCAGAATTGTCAATAGTTCAGTGGCACCAGTGCCACACATCTAGGTCAGGAACTATAGTGGGAAAAGGTACAGGGGAATACAGTATCCGGTTCCCAACCACAAAAAGAAACTATGCAAGTTTACACATACAGGTATAGGTTAAACAGTAAAATAATACATCAATTGATCTTCCAGTTGTGAGAGGGAAAACACGGTGAAGTGCAAAGCATCTGCCATGAAATGTGTCAAATATCCAAGTGAATATTCTGTTCCAATTCGACTAACTTCCCGTCCATCTCCTCTTTCGTGCTGGCCGCTCTGGCTTCACTTCCATATCAGCAGCAGCAGATTCATTTTGCGGAGGCTGCACTTCAGTATCCACCTTTTTGCTTTGAGGTGCCTCCTTCTCACCAGGCATAGGAAGTTTGAAACGTTCACTTCGTCTCTTGAGCCTCTCAACTGTGTCTAGATGTCGGTCACGCTCCTTAACCATCTTATCGGATGTCTGCCCAGTTTCAGCACTGCCCTTGACGTCTAAATTGTCAACTCTGGCAGAAACATCAGATTTGCCTAACTCATTGGCTGGGGTTTGAACAGCAGCTTTGATGGGTTGAATTGTCTCTGTAGTTTCATTTTCGACATTATTATATTCTATCTCTTTGTGGCTTGTCCATCGCTCCAGCTTAGAGCGACCCCTTCTTGAGTCCTCATGGTTTTCATCATCTGACATTGCATCTTCTTCCACTTGTTTCATGGATGAAGTATTTTGTTGAGGATTCTGGCTCTTCTTGGATGTGGCATGATTTCTGCTGTTCTCATGCTCCCTTGCTTCTTTTAGCTCGACCTATACAAAGTTATATTTCCGTTACAGTTGGAGGGGTGAATATGCTGAGAAGAGAGAATTTCAAAAAAAATATTTATAACTAAAACATTAAATGTGCTTTGTAAAAAGTATGGTACTGGAGGTTAGGTATGGCGTAGTGGTAGAGTCTCTCCACTTGTGTCTCGGAGGTCCTAGATTCGAATCAGCCTCCTTGCAAAATAAGCAAAGGGGAGACTGCCTAAAAATTCCCTTCCCCATACCCCAACAATGCGTGGAAGCTTTCAGCACCGGGTACGCCCTTTTAAAAAGTATGGTACTTATCACTTATACCAGAGCCGTGCTTGTCTTCATTTAGTTAAGACAGATTTCACAAAATCAATCCATAGAACTTCACACATGTATCGCCTACCACCAAGTAAAAATAAATTAATGGACTGGCTACAACAGAATCAGGGATATGAACAGAACTTAGAATAAATAGTTAAATACTTTTTGACTTTGCAGTGTATTTAGGTATTGATGAAATTTTGGCATGATTAATAATTACCCAACAAATCAAGATAAGCATAGTTTACAATTCATGAACCACATACATGCTTATGACTGTCAATAGCCTTTGTAACAAATTCAACTGCATCAGAAGCAAAATGGGGCCAAATAGAGAAAGGCACCACTCAACAGGTTTTCAAAATTCCCAAAGCTACCCATCATGTCCTAGTTGCACAACTTGTTTCTACATGATATTGGTTCCTGAGGCAACAATTCTCCACTTCATTGATTAGGCGTTGAATGTGTTTGCTAAACATAACTTTTAGCACATTTAACTTCTGTCCCAAAGGAGAAAGAAATAAAACAGGGATATGAGCCAACATTTTTGTAAAGCTTCATGATATTTCTATTTTCCCTATCTGACGCTAGCACAGAATAACAAATTCTTAGAATGCCCTTGAAATTTCTGATTTTTATCGGCTCAATAGATTAACATGATAATTTATTAATCTGATGCATGGAGTGTAAAATTAGTTGGTCTTTTTTTAAGCAAATGGCAGGTGCTCTGCCTTTTCATTAAAGAAGGAATAAAACAGGAAAAAGAAACAAGTCCGGTTACAAATGATAGGCAACTTTCATTGCCTGGTTGGGGACTAAAGGGACTTTAAAATAAAGAGGCCGAGAATCATATGTAGCTTAGTTAGTGAAAGAGCTCCGTTGAGTTGGTTGTGGAGTGTCGTTTTTTCCAATCCCACCGCCATCAATTTCCATTCAAAATCTTCCTTGATTTGCCTTGCTACTGTTGACTGATCTTTCTCCCCCCCTGGAAAATTCTTCTATTCCTTTCTTTCCATATATTCCACCATGTAAGAGCCAAACCTGCTCGTCTTCGTCTATCTCTCCGTGGCTTATTGGTGACTATCTTGTGCATCAATAATCAGCCATTCGCAGTTCCTGTATGGGGGGGGGGGGGGCGGTGTTGTTCCGCGCTTCCTGTAGGGGGGGGGGGGGGCGATGTTGTTCCGCGCTTCCTGTATGGGGGGGTGGGGGCGGTGTTGTTCCTCTTCAGGGTGAAACCAGCTTGCAACTAGGTTGGTCACTTGAATAGCAAAGGTGCATTCCATGAACAGATGTGTCACGGTTTCGGCCTCTTCCAGGCATAGTGGACATATTATGTTGTTGTCCCATCCTCTCTTTCTAAGTTGTCCGCAGTTAATATTTTTTCATGCATAACCGTCCAACCAAAGGTCACCTTAGGCTCCGCCATAGCACTCCATAGTGTGTTTGTTTCAAAAGGTCTTGTCGCTCCTCCAAACTAAATATTGTATGGTGACTTAACAGTATACTCCCCGCTATTTGTCCATTTCTATCTTATTTTGTCTCGTATTTAGTCGTTTAGAACTACTCCTTGTAACAGGTTCCAGATTTGTATTAATTACTCGCATTGTTGCACGTTTGTTAATTGTCTAAGTGATCTTATCCAGCTAGTGGTCTCGCAACTGTTATTTTTTTTTGTTTTGCAAGTACAAACTGGTGCTAGGTCTTTGAGGGCTGTAGCTCCCCTCCAAATGTCATACCAACCGGACCTTAGTACTACTTCCAACTGTGATGTTCACCGATGTTGCGAATAGGGACCTGTCTTTCTCTTCTCGGTACATGGTAGTTGCATCCCCATCCATGGTTTATTCTCTCCAGTCCAAGATTGTCATAACCATCTAATTCTCAGTGCTGTACAAAATTTTTCCAAGTCTAAGATTCCCAGCCCTCCTATTTCTTTAGGGTGGCATACCATATGTCATTTCACCAGGTTGAGACCTCTGTTTTTTTTCTGAATGCTTCCCCATCCAAGTGAACTGTTTTCTGATTGTATCGATTTTTTTATTGTCCATCGCGGCAGTATGAGGGCTGTTGCGTAGTATATTACTATGCTAGTTAACACTGATTTTGTTAATGTTGTCCTACCTTTCGATAGAAGTCTCCCTTTCCATGTTTATAATTTGTCCGTAATCTTGTAAATGGGCGGCTGAAGGTCATTTTTGTTGAATTTCTTGGTGTGGAGAGGCAAGCCCAAATATTTACAGGGAAACGTCCCGATCTTTCCCGGGAGAACCAATGTAAGTTCGTGCATGACCTCTGCTTGTACGTTTATTGGATATATCTCAGTTTTTTCCAAATTTACTGCTAAGCCTGATGCTGAACCAAAAAATTCTAGTATTCGTTTTATGACCTCGAGGTCTGTCTTCGAGGAGTGCACCATGATGGCTGTGTCATCAGCCTAGATGGATATGTTGTCAGTCATTGTTCTATTTAGCACCGGCTTCAAAATACCTCGCTGGATGGCTAGGTTGATGTTCTGTAGGGGATCCATTGCAACGATGAACAACATCGGGGAGACGGGGTCCCCTTGGCGTAGTCCTCTGTGGAGGATTGCCCTTCCAGGTTGCCCATTCAGCAATATTTTCGTTGAGGCTGTAGCAAGTGAAAGGGTGATCCACTCTCTCCATCTGGGCCCAAAGCCTCGAGTTTGCAGTAGCTCTAGTATGTATGTATGTCCAGTTTACCGAGTCGAAGGCTTTCCGTATGTCCAGTTTGATGAAACAGAGCTAACTTCTTTTTAGCTTGGAGCTCTTTTATAAGGTTCTGCACCAAGAGAAAATTGTCTTGGATGCTATATTAGTTGGTCTGTTGGCTAGACCATATAAGAAAAGTGTTAAGCTGCAAGCCTGCCGCAAAAATAAATGTTCTTATTCAAGAGGTGGATGCTTTTAGCACTCGGTCTATGGGTGATGGCAGTGGTGGTATAGATGGAATTATCAAATAACATTAATGCAGCACTTAATTTACCACATCGAACATAGCCTCTTAACAGGAGGTAACATAGTGACTAGTGTGAAGGTCCTAGTCAAATGGTAGCACTGCACGCTCAAAGTTATCAACTGCTACAAACAAAGTGACTCAAGAATTAAATCAGCTTGGTGATCATTTATGCACGTTCCGAATAGTGGAGCAGCTAATGAATGTATTATTTGAGCGGCCTTACTGAAAAAAAAACTATGAATACAAGCCTCGCAGGTTTCAAAGGAATTCTTTACTTTCCAATAGTCTCTTGGTGTATATAGTAGTGGCTTCCAATGAGCTTACTGAATATCAGTGGTTGTAAGTTAATACCACTATTGAATGAAAGCTACAAGCCTACAACTCAATTTTATTAGCAACCCAGAATCCTAGTATACAGCCAATAGATGCTAAGGTAATGTCCTTAACCCATTGATGAACACAGCATAAAATATATCGAGGGAATAGGCCACATACCATTATTGTTTCGTGCATACCAGTTCATGGGTCACAAGTGAACCACAACGCAGGGAAACAGCACCTGAGTAACTCAATCTGGTCGAACCAACGGAAAATGAAGAAAGCGAGATAAGACGGGAGATTAGGATAGTAAAATGGTCTGTTTGGGTGTCTATTGACCGATCTATGCTTACTACATTGCATCCATGGCACTATGTCCCTTATCCTTTGGCTGCTGCCCTCACAGAAATGCATTCCGTTATGTCAATAGTCATCATGGTCTTCTTCCATCCCCATTTCATTTCTTGATTAGGAAGGGCAGACAGCAGCAGCCAGCAGACCAGTCAGGGAAAAGTTGAAACAAGTTGGGAAGGGTGGGAAAGCGGCAGCTGAGGGTTTGGACGTCACAGGATGACAGGAGGAGGATAGTGGGTGAGAGTAGGGAAGAGGTAAGGTTTTTGAAGAGATCATGGACAGATGGGACCAGCCCAACAGTCCCTTATGTCATCTCTACTTTTTCCTTTATTATTATTTTAATGTGGAACGTGGATCTTCTGTGTTCTCTTGCGGTGCCCTAGATTGTATATGATATATGCACTATCTTCAATTCACAAACCCTATTCCAGATTAGTGAACCAAAGAGGTGTCCTTTGTGAATCAGACATTTGAGAAGTGGCGAATGCGTACCCCAACCACAAACCCAACAAACCATGGATCTAGTAATTATGCCCCCTACCTACTAGCACACTGCTTTTTGGCTGTCCTTATGTTACCACGGGGTGTTGGCATGCAAAGACCAGGCAATATACCTGACAAATGGTCACTGTTCTGTTTTTAGAACTGAAAAATATGGCATGGTCATTTGGGATGCGGTGCAAAGCATGGGCACTGTAAGTCTGTAAATACCCAACAGATGTAACTAGTAACTACTAAATTAATGCATTAAACAATAAAACAGGACCCTAGCATACTGAGATATTTGACATCTTTGACTGAAAATGAATAGTCAGATCAATCAGTTTTTATCTAGTGGCCTGATAACTGGAAAACTAAAGACCTGTAAACATGCACCTAATATGATAAACAACCCTCACAAAACAATCATCACAGGACCTGTAGCCTTCAGGAATTATGCTACTGTCAGTCCGATATTTTTCACTAACTGATCATGCATGCAAACATTTTGCACCAATTCTTTTGCAACAGTAGTCGGGATTAAATTTGAGAATTAAAACAAAATAATGTGCCAAACATTTCCAGTATAGCTATCTCAATTTTCCAAATCAATAGGTGGCCTACCACCTGAACTTCCAATACCTAAAACCACTTTCAACAACAATTTCATACCTTGCCACTGGGATGGTCTTCACGTCTCCTTTTGTTCGATCTGTGAACATCATGGTCACTAGGCTCAGAACTTCTACCTTTTCTTGTGCTCTCCCTGTCCCTATCTCTACCCATGTGGCGAGCATCAGAACTGCCAGGTAGACGATTATTGTTCTGTTTTTCTTGCCTAGAGTTTCTCTCAGTGTTTCTTTCACGTGGATGTACATCAGAACGCCCTTTATTCTGCATGCTGTTATCTTCTGCACCCTGACCTCTCAAAGGTTCATTTTTCCTTGTGTGTTCTTGGGAGTCTTTGCTTAAACCTGAAGATCTAGATTCCTCCTTCCTAGCACTACTGATCGACTTATCATCCGTGCGTCCACCCCGACCAGTTCCTCTTCCCTCTTCTCTCTGAAGTGTCAATGTGTTTTCATGCTTTGGTCTCTGCCTGTCATCTTTTTCTCTCTGTGTCCAGCTATCATCTTTGTGTTTGGCATGATGATGACCATCAAACTTCTCCAGCATCCTACCATTGTCATCTCTTCTTTTCTGCTCATTTCCATCATCCCTCTCTCTCTTTCTTCGGTTATGGTCATCCCTTGCTCTATTACCATGCACTTTATCCTCACTTTCAGCCTTCATTCTCCTCAAGTTCTCATCATCCTTATTTCTCTTGATATGGGAATCATCCAAGCCTTCACGTTCACGGCGATTCAAAATCATGTCACCACGCTCTCTTTGTCGAGTGTCCCTCCAGTCACCGTCATCCAAGCGTTTCCGTGAATGAACATCTTCATCTCTATCATTCCTATCAATGGGTCTCACTTTATTCCTATGCCTTGCACCAACTTCAGCATTGTATTCCAGCCTCATATCTTCTTTAGCTCGTCTGCTGTTAACATTATCTTCTCTCCTTGGCCAAAGTTCTATATCTCTTACCCTATCATAACTTCTACACCGTATGTCAACTCGATCCCTGTTTGCACAAGGTTGGTGAATATCTTCCCTGCCTCTAGAGGACAAATTTGATCTTTCTGCATCTAGTTTTACATCTCGGGAATACACGTCTTTCTGACGAAGGTCATGTTCTTCAACATCATGATGTCTTCTTGCATCATTTCCTCGCTTTGTGCGTCTATCTTGGAGAACTTCTTCGCCAGATGCAAGTCGTTTCTGCTGATCTTTGCTGTTACCAGACCTCCCTTTACTATTGTCACTATTCAGTGCCCTCAGTTCATCTTGCTCACTACTATTCTGTCCTGTGGACAACTCAACCATAGAAATAGATTTCTGCTTTTTACCAGAGTGAACCAAGTTATCAACCTCATTTGTCTCACTTGGTGTGTTAGGATCTGAGGTAGCATCATCACCCTCCACTTCAGCACTATCAACCAATGTGATCCTATCATCATTTCCATCAAAGGGGTCTTCTGTGCTCAGCTTATCTGCTGCATCAGCAGCAAGGAGAGGTGATCCTTCTGAGCCACCCTTAGTTTCTGAGCCTTCGACAGGGTTTTCTCTCTGGGAATCATGGTGTCCCTTTGAGGATATTTGCTGAGGTATCACTTCATTCGAACCTTCAATTTCTCGACTAGGGATTTGACCCACTGAGCTTCCTTTCAATGACCTGAAATAAGTTTCAGGGACACGCATTACTACAAATATAATTTCAAGGTACATGAAAGATGTTAAGAGTTAATCTTGTTTCTGGATGGGCTGGCTGGTGCAGCTGAGTGAGTGAGTAGTCCTCACTGTATTGGTCTAGGTCTCTAGTTTAGAAAAGAAATAAAGAGTTGTACGGATAGAAATAGTTGCTGCAGTTTTGAAATAGGTTTAAATAGTCCTAGTAGAGCAGGAATAAAAAGTCCTAGTCAGACAGTAAGTCAATTCCTAGTACGACTACATATGTACCCCTATATAAGAATAGAGGGGTTGCTAGACAATGAGAACCAGCGTCGGATTTCCAGCATTTGTATATAGAGCTTTAGGTTTAGGATACCGGGGACAGCCAATCCAGCGCAGATCTGCAGTAGCAGTGTGGCACGAAGAGCGCATGTGGGCTCGACAAGGCAGGCAAAAGGTGGAGCACCCGAGCAGGGCGCAGCAGATCGGTGCTCGGGGGAGCTGCGGTAGGGAGCATCAGGTCAGCGCACGACGGCCTGCGCAGGGGCAACACGTGATGGCCTCTTGTGGTGGGGGTCAGCGGCAGACCGCGATGTGCTGCAACGCCGCATCGAGCAATTGATCAGGGCCCCACAGGCGGTGGCTGCGGCGCACATGTTGGCTTGCATGGGTCCACAGCAGCTCGTCGGCGGAGGCTAGGCCAGGGGGTGGCCGTGAGCATCTCATATCGAGGTGTGCTCAGGATGAACATGTGTCCATTTCGAGTTTGAGTGCAGCATGAAAAAGTTGTGCTGGCATAATAGGGATGAAGATGTGTTCATCTCGAAATTGACTCAAGGTGGAAAAGTTGTGCCACCAACTTGGGGATGAAGATATGCTCATTCTGAAATTGAGTATAGGGTGAAAAAGTTGTGTCGTCATTCTAGGGATAAAGATGTGCCCATCCTAAAATTAAATGTAGGGCGAAATAGATGTGTCACCATCCTAAATTAGTGTAAGTGTGTGTGTGTGTAGGTGAGGATGAAGGATTGTTCATCATCCTAAGTAAGGTGTAAAGAAAGGGCAGGCCGGTGCATGTAGCTCCCGCTTGCGCAGGGTCCGGAAAAGGGTCCGACCCATTTGGGTCTTTTGTACGCAGTCTTTTGCTGCATTTCTACAAGAGGTTGTTCATCATCCTAAGTAAGATGTGTTTTGAAAAAAAAAAATTAAGAGGGTGAATGTTACAATTAATCTTGTTTTTGGATGGGTTGACTGGTGCAGCTGAGGAGTCCTCGCTAGGCCTGGGCATTTAGTCTACCCAATCTTTCGGTTTGGGTGTCTCGGTCTTTTTCAAAATTTGGTTTTTAAGGATCAATACTCGAAATTTTGTAAAAATTTTGAGTATCCAAAAATTTCGGGTACCTAAATTTTGGTTCGGTCTTATTCAGAATAACTGAGTTGTACTTTGTACCTATCTCATGCTCTCAGCATAAGTGCTATATCATTAATGAATTTAATCTCATGACCCAATAAATTATAATCTTATTAATGACAAATTCAAATAAACGGTTCAGTCACGTGACATCGCACGTCACAACTCACAGATTAAAATTCCAATTCTTCATAGTTTTTAGACCATAATTTAACTTAGACTCTTCTTGCAATTGCTAGTTGTGACACAAACATAGAAATAAAGTCATCAATCTTGCATTTATTTTTCCCGTTGTCGGTATATTCTTTAATCAATTGTGTGACGAAAACCAAGGGAAGCATAGAAAAAAAACTAATTTTTCATGTTTGTGATAAAAAATATACAAAGTAAAGTTATTAAATGATAATCAAGAAAAATTGGATATTCGAGTACCCGAGGATGGTACCTGTCGCAGTGCGTGAGCTGCGACACTCCTCCCGGCATGCTCGGAAGCAGCTCGCGAGGTTCTTTTTTCGTAGGGGGTTTGGCGCCCTACGCGACCTGTGCTCTAGAGAGCGGATGAACACCGAGATTTACGTGGTTCGGGCCGCCGGAGCATAATACCCTATGTCCATGGGAGTGTTTGTTCTATTGCTTGAGCTAGTGTGCTTGTGCATTGCGGAATCTGAAATGCGAATCCTTTGCTGGGTGGTCACCCCGGTCCTTTTATAGTTTGCCGGGTGGTTACAACGAGGCTTGGGGTCTGACAGGTGGCCCTAAAGCGATGTGAACCCTATACATGATCTAGAGTTTCGTCCTCTAAGTAGAGTGGTCGGCGGGGGAGTTAAGTCCCGTCGCCCGGCGCGCCGAGCGCCCCTGACCGCGTGTCAGGTGATGATGAAGACGTCTTATCGCCGCGTCTTCTCGCCCTGCTTGGGCGGTCATTGCCGTTGGGCGGCACTACTGTCACACCTTGTCGTCTTGTCTTGTCACCGTAATGGCAAACGGGCAGAGGACGAAGGCGTGTGTAGTGCGCCATGCTTCTGGGGAAGGCGCGAGCCTTGAATGCGAAACTTGACAGCGCACTTCCTTCTTGACTTCGTCGACCCACGGTCCAGGACAAATCGTGGAGCACGTGGTGGCTCTGGAGCCCTTATCGACGGGTTTGGAGCCAGAGGACACGTGGCAGCCCCGAACTCTACCTCAGCGGGGAGGCTCGGGACGGAGCCCAGGGCACGTGGCAGCCTCGGAGTTGTCCTCAACAGAGAGGTGACTCTGAGCCAGGGGACACGTGGCATCCCCGGACCTCACCTCAGCGGAGAGGCTCGGACGGGGGCCCAGGGCACGTGTCAACACCGGAGTTGTCCTCAGCAGGGAGGTGGCTCTGAGCCAGGGGACACATGGCAGCCCCGGATCTCACCTCAACGGGGAGGCTCAGACCGGAGCTCAGGGCACGTGTCAGCATCGGTGTTGTCCTCAGCAGGGAGGTGGCTCTGAGCCAGGGGACACGTGGCAGCTCCGGACCTCACCTCAGTGGGGAGGCTTGGACCGGAGCCCAGGGCACGTGTCAGCCCCGGAGTTGTCCTCAACGAGGAGGTGGCTCTGAGCCGACACACACGTGGCAGCTCCGAATCTTACCTCAGCGAGGACGCTCGGGCCGGAGCCCAGGGCACGCGTCGGCTCTGGAACTTAAGCGCACGTGGCAGCCCTAGGGCTGACCTTAGGGCCAAGGACACGTGGCTATGTTGGGGCCTGCCTCAACAGGGAAGCGGGGCCCAAACTATCTTTTACCCACTACGCGGAGGTACCAAGTCTGCAGGGTACCGATAGTACCCAAACCCAAAATTTAGTTATCGATTTTTTAGATTCGTTAGTCGAACAGGTATCCGATACCCTGTATGTTGGTCTTTTCAGTTCCAGTCTCGGTTTTTTGGTTCTATTTTTTCAGTCTCGATTTTTATGCCCAAGCTTGACCTCGTTGTATTGGTCTAGGTCTCTAGTTTATGGTGTGTTTGGTTTGGAGACAAGGTGAGATAGGTTGGATACATCGCAGTTTTCAGGGATGGGATGGTCCCATTTTTTGTTTTTCTTGTTGGATGGGACGATCCCTGTTTTCTGTTTGGTTCAGGGGATAATGTGAGATGGAATGGTCTTGTCTCCTGTTTGAATGAAAGATAGAATAGAGACATATGAGTATGATTACCTTTTTATATAAATTTAGTGAGGTTATCTCTAAGCAGAAGACATACAAAATACAATCTGTTACTCGACAACACAAGTTACAGCAAGAAAATAATTCATTAACGTGCTGCTCGCGGGAGGTGAGACGGACTCATCCGCCTGTTTTTGGAGTGATCGTTTCGCCCCGCCCGCATCTGAGAGGAATATTCCTCTCAGAGGATGACCCTATCCCATTTGTCTTTAAAACAAACACTATCAAAGCTCGCCCCATCCTGTCCCACCATACCCCTCAAACCAAACAAATCCTTAGTAAATAAATAGTCGTAGAAATAGAAATAGTTGTTGATATTTTGAAATAGGTTTAAAGAATCCTTCTATAACAGTAATAAAGTTTTTGTCAAACTGTGAGTACAGTCCTAGCAGGACTACTCATGTACCCTATATACGTAAAGGAATAGAGGGGTTGTTGGACGAGAAGAACCAGCGACGGATTTCCAACAAAAGAATGGAGGAATCAATGTGAAATACAAATATAAATATGACTTTTCAAATTTAACCACCAAGAAATATAAAGCATTTTGATTTGTCACAGGAAAATGGTATTAATAATAGATCTGCCAGCATAAAACTCTCATCTTATTACAGAAAATAATTGCTATTACAAAATTAGAAAAAGGTTGGTCAAGGTAAAATTGGCAATCTCAATATCCTAAACGTTTAGTAAAGGAAATCTTAGGAGTAGCCTACATGATATCCTATACAGTATCAAGCAGTGCGTTCTTTAGCTTTCATGTTAACAATTTCCACATAATATCTGGTGCTTAGTGTTTATTTCTCATTTATTTTATTTTTCTTTTCATACTTTTCTCAGGGAGTGAAGGGGGCGTTGGCTCAACAGTAAAGCTGTTGCCTTGTGACCATGAGGTCATGGGTTCGAGTCATGAAAACAGCCTCTTGCAGAAATGCAGGGAAAGGCTGCGTACAAAAGACATAAGTGGATCTGACCCTTCCCTAGACCCTGCGCAAGCGGAAGCTAAATGCACCGAGCTGAACTTTCCTTTCCTTTCACTTTTCTCGGGGAGTACAACTCCGCCTATGCCTTTCTAGGTATAGCCGGTCCCCAAGCCCGGATAAACGAGAAGGGTTGTGATAGGCTTGACGAGCCAACATGAAAAAACAGTCATTCCTATGGATATGAAACCCAGTTTGTGTTTCACATCTAGCCTACCTCAACGTGCTTGAGAAAAAGGCTTTGTTGTCGTTTTCTGTACAATTTTCTCAGGGAGCACCAGTTAGTGAGTTATCTGAACTTCCATGTAAAGAACATTTTCTATCAGTTGTAAACAGTATATTCTTAGAATTAGTAATTGGCGGAAACTATTTGAAGAAAAAATAGTGGTGAAGGTTCTTGGTGCAACAAATAGACTATTTTCCACCCCCTGCTAGACTGAAAAATGAAAGCCAGTTGACCCAGATGAGCTCAATCTTTGGCTCCAGATATTTCAAGTGTGTGGCCAATCAGTTTGCCCAAATGATACCTGGCTCCCTCTCGTAAGGCAAGGCTCAGCAAGTAAGATGCAGCAGTTAGAGGGGTAATCACTGTGCAGTAAATATGTTTTGTGGGTGAGAAGATTTCATTCATGATCTGGTTAAGTACAGTGAACGACACATTAGTAACCATGGAACTTACACTGAACGAATCACATGAAATGAAGCAAAAAAATGCATTATCCAATGCACAAGAAATGTCCTACCTTACTCCACAAGGAGGGTCTCTTGTTTTGTAGCTAGTAGGGGAGTGACCATGTACATCCGTGGGCAGCGTATCACTTACAGATGATACTGGCAGCCGTCTCCTATGTTCTGTCTTCTCAAAGTTTGAGTTAAGACCAGTATTATTCATTTTATCTGGTAGGTAAGGCTTGCCCACCTCAGGGTCATGGGGCCCTTTATTTTCATCTTGAGAATCCTTCTCGTTTTGGTCCATGGTGTCATCAAATGTTTGATCCTGGACCTGGCATACAATCTACAAAGCGATGTAATGTTAACCATGGATCGTACACAACCGACATGCAGTCCAAAAAGCACATATTGCTCCCACATAGAAACACAGGACAAACCCTGGAGACAGTTTTACCTCGATAACAGAATCTGACTCACGCATTCGAGGTATGCGTGTATCAATAGATGGAAGCCGTTCTCCATAACCAGTTTCGACTTGTATAGGTCTCCCTGTCATCTGAAGAGTAAACTCACATCACTACAGAATAAAAAGACGCTGGAACAGAAAATGAGGGGGGGGCATGTAGAGAAATGCTCTCTATTCTCTAAAGAAGTAAAACATTAACACTCACGCATGTTTAAGGGAGATATTTTATAGAACCTGTAAGAGTTATGTAGGGTCAGGTCTATAATTACCAGTAGTTATAATGAAACGACTCCTAATGGATGGTTATTAATGACATGAACCCATGTTTGCTCTGTTGCAAATGGCCAGTAAAACCAAGGGACGGGATTTACTGTGCGAAAGGCCAAAACATCAATTGTGGTATATAGACATCAGACAACATGATATGTGAATGCTTGGAAGTAACCATCCCTAATTCCCTATCCCTTTCATCAAACCGGAGCATGAGAAAGCACGGCAAGGAATAAATCACGAACAAACATATATTCAAAAGAAAACATGAATCAGGTAAAAAAAAGTCAGACTCCATACCACTGGTGCCCGCACGTTTGCAGGACCTCTTCCTTGCACATTGAAATCTGCATGAATGATATCTGTTTTATTGCGATTGTCAGCAGATACCTCAGGATGACCAGTAGCAGCAGCTAGTTCTGGTGGCAAATCTGGATCATAGTCCTGAATTCAAAATAATAAAAGCATTATTGATATCGTCCCTACTGATAGAGCAGGATGATTTTTACTGTAGTGGGATCCTAAGAAACCTGATCTGAGCGGACACTCTCATACACCCTTATTCTGGATTGCATTGTGGATTCTAGTCGCAATTGGTCCTGGTGATATAAATATCATAGTTTAAATGAATGGATATAATAAAAACAACATTAAAAAAGGGCATACCCAGTGCTGAAAGCTCCCACACGTTGTGGGGTCTGGGGAAGGGAATTTCTAGGCAGCCTTCCCCTTGTTTATTTTGCAAGGAGGCTGATTCGAACCCAGGACCTCCAGGACACAAGTGGAGAGACTCTACCACTGCGCCAGGCCTGCCCTTCATAATAAAAACAACATTACACACAGCAAATGGAAAAACAGACTCACCAGCTGCTTGCAAAAGTCTTTCCATTTCTCTTCATCAAGGCCAAAGTTAAAAAAGTCTGAAATATCAGCACCAGGGTGTTTCCATGGCTTCTCCTCAAATGTATCGGTGTCGATATCAAATATTGTCCTAACTCAGACAATAAAGATTCCTTAGGATTAAAAAATGATGAATGAACAAATATTGGGAATTCCCAAGGTAAAACATATATAATTACAAAAGAAAATAATAAATGAGTCTACAGTAGGATTGGCCTGTTGACTGAATGGAAGATCTGAATGAGAACCATCCTTTTACAAATACAAACTTGAAACTGAAGGATTATTCAATCTTCAGAGGGTAATAGCCACTACCACACTATCATATAAAATGACCTGTGCACCCAGCTCTATATTGGCAGAATGACTGTACTTTAGTCACTAACTCCTTATGCTATCCTAAACAGGATGCACCCATATAACAGCTCATGGAGAACTTGGTTCCAACTGCAGTTTACAATCTCACTTGTGCCGTTGGATGTCCAAGTACTCTCCAGATTGGTGCTATAAGCTTCCTATTATGGACTTAGGTCCTACAAGATAATTCCTTTGCATTGCATCTACAGCATATGATTAAAGATGGGACAATAAATAAGATAAGTGCAGAAGAATCAGAAGTAAATGGGATATTGTGTACTCCAAAAGCGTAATTTCGTAATTAGAATAACAGCAGTTAACTTACTTGTGTGGAGGAAGTGTGAAATCTAGTCCACTAAAACTACGCCCTGAACCACCCCATGGAGTCATTCCATAGCCTGAATGGAAGCCTCTATTCATGCCCCTACCACCAGCAGGCCTCCAGTCACCTCTTCCTCGACCAGAGAAAGGGCCTGGGGGCCCAGGAGGACGGAACTGACCAGGGACGCCAGGAGGACCACCACCAGGAGCCCCAGGTCGTACATACTGCAACAGGAAGACAAAATCAACAAAATGAACATAAAAAACCTATAAGAAATAATAAAGACAGAAAATGGGAGGGCGGTTATTGAGCCACAGACAATAATTGAAGCAGTAAAAATTCTTAGTATTCAACAAAAAGTACATAAAAACTTAAAGAAGTAAATGTTATTCATGCCAAAAATAAGGGTGAATGAATCTTGCCAATCAAACAAATTTTAAGCAGTTAAATTTCATTCATTCTCCAATGTGCAAGTCATGGAACCGTCAACTAACATACTTTATTAAATACTATTATAAATATTAAACTGACACTTATGTGTGCATACAGATGTTTGTTTCCCTGCGTGAGACAAGTGATAAGTTTGTGGAACATCACACAAATAGAATGCATTTGTATCACATGCATGCTCTGTTCAGAAATGCAAAAACGAAGTTCAGAAAATTGCCTCCTCGAGAACTCAAGGCCACAAAATTAAGATAGTATCCAAAATGTTTAAGTCATTAACCAGAATTTCACCATATTAGATCTCAACATGAGCAAAGATAGCAATGCACAAAATGCTCCCAACTTGCTCCGTGACTGTTCCTCTTGTTGCGTCTCATCTTTAGCCTACCCCAACTCGCTCAAGAAATGTTGTTGCTGTTGTTTAACAGTTTTAGCTGCATTTGAATTATTTAACTCTTACTTGCATGTATATGGTCATGTAAGGTATAACCTTGACCTATTTCCATTATCCAGTGACCCAAGTTTTGAGACTCAGTATGGTTTTATTCAGCTGTAGGTGAATCTTTTAGGTTAGCAGTGTCATATTTCTGTTGGTAGTTAGGAAATTAAAGCATATGCATCAGCAGAAAACCGCAAATTTGAGTACCTAAAATAGAAAACTAACTCAGCTAGCTAACTCTAAAGCTACAGATAAGAAGACTAACTTTTGCACATGTGGCATTGGAGCAGAGTAAGTTATATACAGCCAATAAGTAACATTTAGTACACTGCTAAAGCTTTGGCTTGATGGCAACTTGGCAAGAGTAGCTCCATTTGAGTTTGATTATATCAACTGTTTTGTGCCTCTCTTATCAGACAATGGTAATATTGGTGAACTGAATAAGCTACACCTCTAACCTCTCTATGTGAAATGGTGGCATCATAATTCAAAGCTCTGTCCAGATCACATCTGCATATGGAGACTGAAATTTGGTTGCTGATTTGGATTGAGCTCTTGTTGGTTTTTTGGGGTTTCATCTCTAGTCTACCCCAACTTGCTTGGGATTAAAAGGCTTTGTTATTGTATTCACGAGTGAGTAACCAACCAGCATTGACAGCAACTCCCACCTAGACGAGAGAATTGTTAGCAGACACAGACATGACCTGTTTCAAGGGCTGAACCTTCGAAATGCTGTACTTAAGGATCCGATAGAGAGTGCATGATCATTGAATTATTTCTTCCTTCCATTATATGTTAAAAATGCATTTACAGTTACAATGTTGAATGATAAGCAGGATCGCAGGATGTCGTTGAAAGAAACTAAACTAGAAAACACAAATTTACACAAAGTAGCACAATACAACATAAAGCATAGTGAGTTGCAACCAGGTTTACGCTGTCTCCCTCTGCAGGGGTGGCCCGAGCGCATCGCACGGCTTCTTGGCCCAATTAACTGACCTTGAACATAGAATGGTGCTGCGGGTGGAATCCCTGGCCGCCGCCACTGTACCCGATCCTCCCACCAAGTGCTGCTGCAGCCTTACCAGGCTCACCACCGTCCTTCCCTTCCCCCTCCACCGCCGTCGTTGTTGGGTCTTCTCCCCAATCCTGCTCCTCCATACCGGGTATGTGAGGGCCGTCATCGTCACCTTCATCCTCCCCGAGCCCCCGGCGGGCGTCGGTCTCGTTGAGCACAATCTGGATGTCGTCCTCGCTATCGCTGTCCGACTCGTCGCTCCCGGCCGCACCAGCCGCCGCGGAGGACGAGAGTCCCGGGATAGAAGGCCCGGAGTCGCTAACGCCTCTCCCCATGAGCGGATCGAGATCATCCGCGACAGGGCGCGGCTTCGCGGACGCAGCAGCAACCTCACGCTTCGCGGGTGGCGCGGGCGCAGGCGCGGCGCCATCATCGTCCTCGTCGGCCCAGTCGCCGGTCGGATCGACCCCGGGGATGAAGTCGCTCCCTCCGAGAAGCCAGTCGTCGTCGTCCTCCACCGCTGCCGCCGCAGCTGGGGTTGGGTTAGGGTTTGGAGCCGGGCGGTGTAGGGTTTCAGCGGGCGCGGGATTGGAGGGCGCGGAGGCGGGGGCGGCCGTGGAAATGATGATATCAGTATAGAGGTCGCCGAAGTCGTCGTCATCCTCCATGGCGGCGGAGGCGGGAGCGGGAGCGGGAGCGGGAGCGGGACCCGGGGAGGCGGCTGTGAAAGAAGGCGGCGGGATCGGGCAGCGGGAAGAGGACGGTTCCCTGAAGCTCACCTCGAAGCTGCCTAATAGAAGGGCTCTCGGTATCGGTTCAGTGATTCTTCCCCTTGGGGTTGGGGCTCGTCAAACCTAGAATTAGGACGTCACTCACTAGTTTTGGCCATATTTAGAACGCGAGATTTCTTTTCTATAATCCTGCTATGAAGTTTGGTGATTTCTTTCTGAAATTCTTGCACTCCAGGTAAATCTGTCTAATCATGTTTAAATTTGTTGAGGTACCCAAACAATATTTCATCTGTTTTTAAAATTGTTATTAAACTATAATTAGTCTTATTGATAATAATTTAAATTAAGTTTGTTGTCCTAACAATAAAATTTAAAAATATTTCCAACAAGCAATGTTAGAAAACATTATTTTAAATTGCATCAGAAAAGAAAACATGTAAAAGAGTGGTTTTCCTTCCACTTCCTTCCGTTTCAGTTGTGGTCACGTCTTCTAGATAAGAGTACAAGTAATTATCCAAATGATTTCACAGGAGATTTTGATTCACTAGATAAATGTGTTTGAAAAGAAGTTGTAACCAAACTATTTCTAGGATAATATTGACCTGTAACCCTGCGTGAAGTTTATGTGTTCCAGATAAGCCCTTACTTTGGGAAAAAACACTATGTAAGTGTGAAATACCTTGATGCCTGTCGAAGTGTAGCTGTCGACACTTCTCTCGGGTCTACACTAGGCAGCCCGCGGAGGTTCTTTTTCGGAGGGGCTAGTCCCCCTGCGTGAGTCTAGCTGTTCTGGACGAAGGAAACAGATGAACACCAGGATTTTTTACGTGGTTCAGGCCGTCGGAGCGTAATACCCTACGTCCACGGTGAGCAGAGGTGCTCGTTGTATTGCTTGGTGCTCAGAACCGGAGTTCTGAGCTTGAGTGTGAGAGTGTAGAGAGCCGAATCAGGGTGCGAACCAGCTGGGGTGTGAACCGTCTGCACTGCGAATCTGCGTGAGAGCGAACCCCTTCAAACGTTGCCTACCCGAGCCTTTTATAGTCCAAGGCTCGGGTGGCTTACAAAGTGGCCCCCAGGACCCAACAGGTGGTCCCGGGGTGATTTCTGTCATCTACCGTATCTGCAATAACGTCGATAGTTGTCTCTGGCGAGGGCTTCTGAGCCTCCGACCTGCTGCCCTACCCACGCCGCAAGCTAAGCGTAGTGGTTGATGATGGCACGGGCGGCACGGGATGTCTCGTCGCTGCGTTTATTGATGTACAGCTTCTGACATTGCGTGTCTGTCTTCACTGTGATGTGATTGGGCGCAACGCCTCGTGGCAGGGGCGTGCTCTGCGTCTTGGGAAGGCGCGAGTCTTCAATATCGCGTCTTGGGAAGGCGCGGGTCTTGAATACCTTGTGCGAGCAAGGCATGGTGCGACTTTACTACTGCTGCCTACCGCGCCGGGTAGACAGCGCTGCCTTGCTCCCACATGGCGGCCCGAAGTTTTTCTCTGAGGAGAGGGAGGTCCAGCCCCGCTGGACACGTGGAGCCTTCGGAGCTCTCCACGCGGAGGGGGAGGTCCAGCTCTGCTAGCCACGTGGCGAGCCCGGAGCTCTCCTCTGAGGAGAGGGAGGTTCGGCCCCCGTAGGACACGTGGAGCCTTCGGAGCTCTCCCCGTGGAGGGGGGAGGTCCGATTCTGCTGGCCACGTGGCGGGCTCGGAGCTCTCCTCTGAGGAGAGGGAGGTCCGGCCCCGCAGGACACGTGGAGCCTTCGGAGCTCTCCCCGCGGAGGGGGGAGGTCCGGCTCTGCTGGCCACGTGGCGGGCCCGGAGCTCTCCTCTGAGGAGAGGGAGGTCCGACCCCGCTGGACACGTGGAGCCTTCGGAGCTCTCCCTGCGGAGAAGGGAGGTCCGGCTTGGATGCCCAAGGAGTTTGCCCCTGCAGAAGGGGCGAAGTCCTTAGACGATTTTCCCCTGTGCGCGGGGGTACCCCATATTGAGGGTACCGACAATGGCCCTCGGGCCCATCTTGGGGGAGTAACGAGCCCGAGGTGGGGCCCTCATCTCTTCTACTCCGCGCACCTTTCCGAAGACCCGCTTTGACCACTGTCGGAGCACGAACAGTCGTGGGATCGTGGGGGCGTGTGCCCTGCTTGATGGCTGCTTTTACTGTGGCGGTTCCCAAGGCTACCACTACTGCACGTCGCGGCGCAGGTCGCAACGCCTTGTCAGGAACCGCCGGGTTCTCCGCCTCGGGGGCTGACTGCCCGGTCCACCGCTTCTGTAGGGTGGCTTGGGCCCGCTTGTCATGGACTCCGGGGCTTGGCCCCGAGGTGGCTGCTCTGGGCGGCTCATACGAAGCGTTTTGAATCGCTTCCGGAGAGTTTTAAAAGGGGATCTCATTTGCATCGCAGGCTTCCCTTTGCAAACTTCCCTGCGCCCGAGCCCTCTTTGTCTCTTTGAGCTCTTGCGCCTTCGCCTTCCAAGTCTTGCGCTTCCGCCGCCGATAGCCTCCAACTTGCCTCCGCCGCGCTTCGCACGGTCAACAGACCTTAGACCGGTGCGTAAGTTGCTGGGGTGGCATTCGGTGGAGCAGCGGCGCTGCCTCCGGCGGGGGACTCTGCCCCTACGTCTGGAGGCGGGGAAGATTGTCTTCTTCACCGCCTATGGCTTGGCGGGGTTCGTCCCGCCAATCCCTTCGTTCTTCGTGACGCTGCTGGAGACGTACGGCCTCCAGCTCCATCCTCTCCCCCAATTCCTTTGCCATGGTCGCTGTCTTCGTGCACTTCTGCGAAATGTTCGTGGGGGTGCGCCTCGGTGACGCTCTTCCACCACTTCTTGGTGTTGCAGACGACCAGGCGTGGATCGAAGAACCAGTTGGGTGCCTACTACTTCCAGTATCGCTGCAAGGACCCGAAGGTCTCCGGGTACCTTCTGCCTTTCAGCGCGGCGAGGTGGGAAGGCTGGAGGGACAACTGGGTGGTCGTGAAGACTGATGAGCACGATCGTCTCCAGTTGCCAACGGGTGCTCCAACCACCGAGCGTCGCTTCTGGGAGGAGAGCCCGGTGTTGTAGCCCGTATACGCGCCAATCTTGGCGCAGATCCGGTTCCTGGCGGAGTAGGGATTGACGTCTCTGATGGTGCTGGAAAGATTTCTGTCGCGGTGCATTGCTCCGCTGCTGCAGCGCAACCGCCCGGCGTGGTACTTCACCGACATCCACGACTGCATCAGGGTGGAGAAGGGCTTGGACTCATTTCCTTTCAAGGAAGAACTGAGAGAGATATTGTCGTATGTCAACAGCGACCTCCTCGATGACAAATCTCTTACGTTGCCAGCTTCCTGCCCCCCACTTTCCATGGAGCCGTTGTTGAGGTCGAGAATGCTGCGGGAGCTGCCGACGTTGGACGATATTGACATCGCCGTTCGTCAGGTCGGGGACACCTTCCGGGGAATCTCAATTCCCGCGGTTGAGCGCTCCGGAGCGGAGTGCGAGGCGTCAGCCGATGCCCAACCCGCGCCGAAGGTCAACAGAACTCGGACCGCCGACAAGGGGAAGGACAAGGATCCGGCCTCCGGCTTACCGGAGAAGAAGCGTGCCAGGTCCCCTCCGAGGGCGTCGGTTGTTCCAGGCTAGGGGTCCGGAGCACCCCTGCGCCCTCATTCAGGGGGTATCGGCTCGTCGGGCGGTGACCCCAAGAGGCCTCGGATCTTCCGCTCCGACGGGACCCCTCTCGGACAGTGGCGGTCCGAGGAGCCCCGGGCGTCCCTCCCTCCTTCCTCGGGCGGAGGAGATCCAAGGGGGGGACGCTGGTGCTGCGATGTCTGGGGCCGAGCCGAGGGCGCAGGCGCCTCGGCCGACGAGCGCCCCGACCGTAGTCTCGGTAGGTGGTGGCGCCAGAGGGAGCGACGCTAGGATACATTCGGGGACGCAGGCTCCTCGGGCTTTAGGGGATGGATCGGCGAGTGGAGCCGGGGGCGCTGCTGGCAGGAGCCCTGCTGCCCCGTCTCCCAGGGGGGGCTCCGGATGCACCCCCTGTTCTACCGGCCCGAGTACCTTTGACGCAAGTCCCGTCGGCGGCGCCAGGCTCCGGTGGTCCTACCCCAGCTCGGAAGTCGGGGCTCCATGCCCGCTGGAGTGTCCGAGTTCCTCGGTAAGCTTCACCGGATCTCGTCACTTGCTTATTTCTTTTTCTCTTGTCTTGAGGGGTCCCCACGCTCGCAGTGACTCACCGGCTACTAGGGACACGTCTGTTCCCCGGCCTTCTCCGGCTAGCGGAGGTCCTGGGCCGCAGCGTCCAGCGACTGTGACGGCTTCTCCGGCCCCCGAGCAGGTGCGGGTGCCTCCACCTTCTGTGCCGGCTAGACCGGCTCCTGCAACGGCAGCGGCGACGCCCGCTCCTCCTCCTTCGCCTATACAAAGGTCAGCGGCTGTTGATGCCATGGAGGAGCTGCGACTGCAGTTGGCGCGTCGTGAGTGCGTCGTTGCAGATCGGGAGCGAGCCGTGGCCGCCAAGGAGAAGAAGGTTGCCAAGCGGCTGGAGGCTGGCGAGGGCGACCTCAAGGCCCAGACCGAAGAACTGGAGCTTTGAGAGCCAGCTCTGGTCGTGAGGGAGGAGCAGACCTCCCGCAAGCTCCAGGCGGTGCTGGACCGGGAGTTGTCGACCGACTTTCAGGCATCGGAGTTGGAGCAGCTCACTCGGGATCTCCAGCTTCGGGAGGACTCTCTGGCGGCCAAGGAGAAGATATTCTCCGAGGAAGAGCTCGACGCCCTGCTGGCAGCCCGCCAGGAGGCGGAGGAGCTCAAGGCTTTGCGGTCCGTCGAGGCCAGAGCGATCTGGAGCTTCGTCGGTGAAGCGGAGTCCGCTCTGGTGCCCCTCGGCTTCAGTCCCGTGAGGCCGAGGGCTCCGGCGCAGGAGGTGGCCGAGGCGCTCCCGAGGCTCGAGGCTATCGGCGCTAAGCTGAAGCGGCTCGAGACTGTGGTCGCCGACGAGCTCGAAGCCGAGGGGAGGAACTTGGCGAAGGAGGTCGCCACTCATGTGCTGGCGTGCTTCTGGAGCTGGGATCCCTCCCTCTCTCTGGAGGCGATGAGGCAGGGCCCTGTCGTCGAGCGGGAGGAAGCCGCCAGGGCCGGAGTCGGGGACGTGGCCGCCCTTGTAGCGTCTAGGTTCCAGCGGGAGTCCGAGGACTCCTAGGCGTCCGCCCTTGTAGCCGAAGGGCTTGTATCTTTTGTTTTTGTTTTGTTGTGTTTGTAGTCCAACTCATGGAGCTTTCAATGAATGAATGGACCTTTTTTGTTTTTTGTGCCTGTGTCTTCTTCGTCTTGGCTTGGCCTGCCCAAGCCCTTAGCTCCGCAAGGGTTTCGGGAGGTCTTCCACCAATCTTGAAGCTTTGCACAAACACCTTCCTTAGGTCCTTGCTGACTTAAGGACCCAAGGGGTCTCCGGAGCTTGCCTCGTGAGGACGGGGGGAGGTCCGGCTTTGCTGGCCACGTGGCGGGCCCGGAGCTCTCCTCTGAGGAGAGGGAGGTCCGGCCCTGCTGGACACGTGGAGCCTTCGGAGCTCGCCCCTGCGGAGGGGGCGAGGTCCGGCTCTGCCGGCCACGTGGTGGGCCTGGGGCTATCCTCTGAGGAGAGGGGAGCTCCGGCCCCACCGGACACGTGGGGCCTTCGGAGCCCGCCCCTGCGGAGGGGGCGGGGTCCAGCTCCTCCGGTCTTGAGTTGGAGTAGTCGGGAGCTCCGATCCTTCCTTGTGCGGTCCTCGTAGTGGCTCCCTGGTAGGTGTGGCCAATTGTTTGGGCACACCTACCATATTCCTGCGGGGGAGCTAAGGCAAGGAGGTCCTGCACACAAGTAGGGGAACCGTAATTCTCCTCGGGGGCTCTCCCTTCCCTGTCTCTTAGTCTTATTTGGCTTACGGCCCCGGTCCGGTATACGGGGCTTGGGCAATTCAATGCGCCCGACGCCGAGAGTTCGGCTCCCTCCGAGGTTAGGGTACGACCGTCCGGCCCCTAGTACTGGACCGTAACACTGGGGAGGTAGAGTGCATGGACTTTCGGTATGGGACCAGGCAAAGCAGGCTGTACTCCCCTGGACCTCCGAAGGGCAGGGTGCACACGCTTTGGGTCGGAACCAGGCAAAGAAGGCTACGCACCCTGGACCCCCCATGCACAGCGCAGGTTTTTTCTGGAGGTGACCAACTGGCATCGCAGCACCTGACTGGGGGAGGCCCGAGAGGCCCCCTGGCCATCGGCAGGTACCTCAAGCGCGACCGTCTTTGGTAGGATAGCAAATGCCGACTAGGGATGAGAGTGGGAAGAGAGAGAGAGAGAGAGAGAGAGAGAGAGAGCTAAGTGTACGATGAGCATACGCTGGGTTGATGTGAAAGTGATCATAAAAATTAATGCGTAGTTTAAATGAACACATAAGTAAGAGCGCGGTAGAGCAGGATTCTTTCTATGTAAATGCCCATAGGAAGAAGGCAGGCTAAACATGGAGGCAACGACCACCCCATTATGAGGGGAAGCAAGATCCTACGCGCTTAGGGTCGGAACCAGGCCAAGCTGGACGTAGTCCTGGACCGTCCCCTGGGGCTTAGTTGCTCCGAGCGCTGTTCCTGGACTCTATGGGATCTATTACAGAAAGAAAAAGACTTGTGCTACCAATGCTCTAGGGATAGAACTTACGGAGATGTTCTATGTTCCAAGGGTTCGGGAGCGGATCCCCATCCTCGGTGGAAAGGCGTACGCACCCGGGGCGGCACGCTTTCGTGACTCAGAAGGGACCTTCCCAGCTGGGGCAGGGTTTGTTGGTCCCTCCGTGAGAAAATATGCGCCGCAGCACCAGGTCGCCTTCTTTGAGCTCCCGGACACGCACGGTCCTTTGGTGGTAGCGCCGGAGCGCCTACCGGTACCGCGTGTTGCGGAGCGTTGCTTATAATCGAGCCTCGTCGACGAGG